>JAZGQO010000014.1:22797500-23422500 GCA_036850965.1 Patella caerulea | reverse complement strand
AATAAAAACATAGAACTATAAAAGACCTAGCCCGATTCTCGATCCTCGGTCCTTTTATGGCAGTAATACTCTGGTTGTCATGTAAACGCACGCTCACATCACGCTGTCAGCTTCCAAACGACAGAAGCAGTTAAAGAGTCGAGACAGAGCGTGCTTTTTCCTTCTGTTAATTAAAAAGAAATATGAATGTATATCCAAAACGAAAGTTTTAATTAATCGTAACGATTATGTATTAAAAACATCTTTTAAATAAATCTATGCAATTGATTTTTATAATCGACAATGGCGACTTACCTATTAAGACTGAATTAGAATCGACCTATCTCCATAGTCCAACTACTGCCAATAGATGGCGTTCCGCTCGGTCATTATAAATGATAATAAATAATAATAATAACGGATGTGTGTTCAATAAAGCGAGGGATGTTAATAGAACTATATTGCTAATGGTCACACACTGCGCATATTAATTCAATTTCTGGTGGACATTTGCAACAAAAGAAATATCATGACCTTTTAATTAGAGTAGAATTCAACTAATATACCTATTGATAATGAATGGACTCGTCCACAATGGCTCGATATTTTACCATGAATTATTCAATATACCATGCTCTTAATATTAACCAGATAATCGGATATTGCGCCATATTCATTGTGAGAGGACCCCTGGATAACCGATACATAACGTAAACAACAAAGATAGTTGATGACCTACTATTGCATTTTACCGCCAAATGTCCCGATGAGTAATCGCAAGGGTACACAATGGCGCGCTAATTTGTATTCGTGGACACGAATAAACTTCTCCTTTTTCTAATTCAGAAAGTTTTTGATTTCAGCTTTGTACATTTCAAAATGTTTATCAGGGACGTGTATAACATAACATATTTTTTCAAAGTAAAATATTTAACATAATATTCGTTTCAAATGACCTATATTTATGCGAGTAGACATAGGGTCGCCAAATAAACAAAGAAATCTAATTAACTGTTGGAAGCCATTATATAAAAAATTTAAATAGAAATGCAAAAATGAAATGAAATGGGGTTTAACGTCCTACTCTTCTGCACCTGACATGGACTAATGGAAGACGGGCATACGCCATACAGAGAGAGGGGGAGAGAGAAATAAAGTTTAACGTCCACTTGACACAAACTAGGTCATTTCGGGACTAACATATGGTTTAATTTTATTCCAATAATTCGCTTGCGCGTAGGGGTCTTTAGCAGTGGGAGGAAACCGGAGTGTCATACGCCATACAGTGTGCTATGAGGGATATTTGCCCGGGCAGTGGCGCTACGGCCTACTCTTATATCAAATTCCAACTGCCAAGGGATCTTTTACGTGCACGCCAATTTGTACACGGGACCTCGGTTTTTCGTCCCATCCGAACGACTAGGCATCTGTCATTGCCAGGCCCTCCTTCTGCATCACTTGACAATGGGAAACCACGCCAAAAAGTAATATTGACGTTTTATTAAGGACCAACAAAATTTCATAATTACATGATAGCAAGGGGTCGAGCTTCTATAATGGCGAGTTAGTGGGAGTTATTTGATCCGAAGAATCGCAGGTCACATTGACGAATAACATTACGATTTTAAAAAGATTTTGCTGTTTAAAAACAACTCTAGTTTCCAGACAAGCATTTCAAACACTTGAGACCAATTTTCTGAGAAAATTTGTGCTCTGACTTCGGTGCCCATTCTAAAAAATAGAGCCACCGTGCACCTCACAACGCTTCGTAAGAAACTAAATGTATATCACTCTTTATATAGTCTATATATATAAATTATAGTTTGGCGATTTCGACCCCCCCCCCTCTTGTGGTGGCTGACGAACGAGATTTTGCCAGTGCAGCGGCATCTCCGACGACAAATCATCTAATTCCACGCAGTTTATCATTTTAGAAAACGACGCGGGATTTAACGTCGAGTTAACACGTTGCTTGTGAAACTTTGAAGGTTTTATTTCTACGTACGGTTATTGTAATGAGAAAATGAGAATTTTGCGTAGTTCCGCTAACTACCACAATAAAAAGATATATATCGACATCCATTAATTCTCTCCGCCGACTATACCCAATCTCGCTCTACTCCATTAATGGATTTTTGATAGTTAGGGTTATTTTGATTTTGATATTAAATAATATTAACTATAAGATAAGACAGATAATTAGTAAATCTGACTATTTTAGGTATTATTTTTAGGCAGGTAAGGTTCTTTAAATTATTAATTAGACATTACTTATATCATCCAGACCATGTATCAACCCTCGATATCAACGCTAGCCTGTAATATTTTCTGCGGTATTAGAATCCGGTTTGCAGCTCAACATCCAATCATTATTTATTCAGGAAATGGACAATCGAGACTATGTAATCTCGGTTCAGGGTGGTCAATTTGAATCAAATTTTCAGCAAATTCCCTTTACATTATATTGTTTTTAACTATTATAGTGAAAACTGACAGTATATAGCGTGTCTTTAAGTAGAATGCTCTCTGTGAGCAGGATTCAGTGTGGCTGGACGGTTAAGACGTTGGACCGCTAACCTGGTGGGCGGGTGTTCGATCTTTTCGTTGGCTCAGTGGGTTCAGTGGTGCACGACAGGGGCCCTGGGAGGTCCCGTGTATTCCTTTGACCATGCGAAGAACAATCGAGATGGTCAACGGCCTTCAATATTTTTGATATAAGAAAAGATAAGATTTTATTGTATCATTGCATCCGCAAAGGACAAGATACACAAGTTAAACAAAAGTTGGTCATACAATTATAATACATGTATGATTGTGACATGTTGGAGAGAGAGAGAGAGAGGCGGATTGGGGGGTTAACGTCCATTCGACACCAACATATGGTTCAATTCCATTTCAATGATTCCCATGCGCGTAGGGGTAGTTAGCAATGGGAGAAAACCGGGAAAAAACTCTTGAGGTTGAACATTCAACCTTCTTACTCCTTGTCACGTACATCCATTGGAGAATCGAAATCACGCCAGTTAACTAAATAACAGACCTTATGATACAACGCACACGCGCTGACCATTCGAACCTAAAAACATTGACGCAAGTCGTGAAATAAATTGTGGTCTGGAGACAGACCACCATTAAATTTGCAGTTCGTCAATTTATAGCAATCCTCTCTCTGTCTCTTTTCTCCCCTTTTGCATGCTCATTTTGTTGATCTTTTGGTCTAGAATGGACGCAGGGGGTTTGAATTAGCATTTCTGCCAGGTTTTGGTAAATATTCATGATTTTGAGGCGGAAGGATAACGAAGTTACAGTTACAAGTTTTTAGTATGCGTCTTCAAGTTTGTGTATCTCAAAATTTTGGTGGTCAACAAATATATGGCCATTTGTTCCTCTGTCTGTAGTGAAAAGCATTTAGCCCAACGAAAATTTGAGGAAAATTTGAAGGTGGGCAAAGAGTCGAGAATTAACATTGAAGTCAACGGGGAAATTAATGGTTGTCTGCCTCCGTCTATTGCTAAACATAAAACGGGGTTACCTCCCTTTAATTGCTTTGCCAGTTTTTCAATATAAGCAAAAGAATTGCAATAATTATTTGTATGATGCATCTGAGCTTTGAAGTGTTGAAAACCATTTTTTTTAGAAAGAGGTTGTGCTATAGACCAAATTTGTAACTTTTTTTTTTATCAAGGCCTATTTTTAACCATAGTTTATATTTATTGCACATTTATGTACATATACATATGTTAGCCAGGGATGGTGAAACATACCGTTCGATAGATCGGGTAACACTGAATATTATCATAAAAGCGGCATTAACACTTTCAAAGAAAGAAAATGGTCGAATTGAAATGGGGTTTAACATCCTACTGTTCTAGGCGTAGTTAACGGACACGGTGTGATGTGAGGGAAATTTTGCCCAGATAGCGGTACCACGACGGACTCTGATATCAATGACGTTCGAGATTATCATAGTCTCAGTTAACCAGTCACAACGTGCTTAGAATCATATGTGGCTTGCGCTTACGCAAGAAAGACCTTGAGAATTTTCGAGAGGCGGTATTTTATAAAGTTTCTTACGTAAGAAAAAGTGAAGCAAAACTTTGTGCTGACTTTAATTATCTTCTAGGAACCGGGCAATGATTTTGTATTGTAAAACAATTTTGTTTTCAAATCGAAATTGTGAATAAACTATTAATAGATAAAAGCTAGCTAATGATATTGGCATCTAGAAAATTAAACTCAGAATATGAATACCAAATACAATTTATTTTCGATTAGTAAACTTATATAGCAAGTGCAGGGTGGCTGCACCACACACAATTACACAAAACAAATCTCAGGTTTTTCCATGTCACCGACGATATGCAATGAATTACCACTGCGATGGATAGTGACATTACATTGTAAATGTTAGCGAGAAAACATCCATAATTAATAACAATAACAATTCAAACTATATTAAAGGAGTAACAAAAATAAAATTTACAAGTCAACAGTGAGGCTGATGTCCCCCGCCGAAATCCCAAAATAAACAGATGACACATATTAATTAATCGCACATTTATTTTTTTCAAACGTATCGAGCAATCAAACTGTACACGAAGTGTCATCCAAAAGTGTTTTATAACGAAAAATGCTAAAACCGACACGAAAAATGAAAATGTACCCTAGTTAGGGGTACCCTAAAGGCAGACAAAAGAGCCCCTCTGATCAAGGGAAAGGGCCCTCATGTCTGAGTCAATCGTTTCTATACACTTACTGTCTAATCCATTACTGAATGAGAATGCAGTCATTGTATTGGCATAAAAATCATCAATCAAGATGAACCTAAGTTATCTTGTCCCAAAGCATCAACCAATCAAATTGCTAATCTCTGTCTACCTTTAGCAGAAAATGCTCATCACTCCATCAAGGCATTGACCTAATAAACACATTCACCAAGTTTGAACATTCTAGCTCAATTAGGAAGAGAGTTATTGTGTCCCAAAAAGTGTGACGGACAGACAGACGGACAGACTGACAGACAGACAGAAAAAAAGGTGATGATTTTGATTACAAGCTATATTAAAGAAGAAACAAAAATAAAATTTAAAAAAATGAAATGCTTTCGATAAAAAAGGTGATGATTTTGATTACATAGTATTGAGAAAAACACATATTAATAACAATTCTAAAACAGAAGTAAAACAAAAATGATAAGTAAAGTGTTCTGTACAGAATTTAAAAAACGCCCGATGCTCTCACGAATTTTATAACAAAATAAAATACAACTTTTTCCATAAAAAAATCACAGCAAACGTAACAAAACATATTTAAATGTAACTATAGTACTGCCGAAGTGCTGTTTTCTGTGGGTTGTAGCTTATTCCAATACTAACGACGAAAACTCAGATAAATAGCTAAAATTGTAATTTTAGTAACGAGTGTCCAAAACTGGCTAACGGTCACAATAACGAGATATAGGTAGGGCGAGCCGGTCACCACACAAAAGTTACAGTACAATATAGAACATATATACAAGCTTAGGATTAAAATAATTATATAATGATATTTGATAAGATGTTAAATTGCACACAGGAAACAGATGTTTAAATACAGAAGAAGATATGGACATAGCAAGAACGCGGGTTAACTATAATTACGTAATATAATATATATTATATCGTTACATTAAGTTTAAACTCGAACAGTTAAGAGACTTGAAAGATTAGTGAGCTATCAATTCGGACATTGGTCAATTACTACATTAATATAAATCATATAATAAAATATAATATACTATGATACACTATGACAACACCCCGCCACCACGAAAAACGCTTTTCTCCGTAAAAACAAACAATAAATCACACACAGTAGGCGTTTGAATTGATTAAAGACTAATTCAATTAATAAGATAAAACCTACAAAATACGACAGACGAAACATAACACGAAAGAATGAACAATGTAAATCTAAAATGGCGAACTTAAAGGGTACATATAAATGAAATATTAATGCAACACTTTATATAATCTCAGTAGGGAGAACATAATGTTAATTCTAATATCAGTACAGTATGGGAAGTTTTCTTATGACCTAATTTATATGAAAATAATGAGGGGAACAAATCATGTTGAATAAACTTATCAGAATGATCCATTTGTAAAGAAAGCAGAATTATCTTTCTATGGACGAGAAAAAATAATTAATGTGATGTGATAAGTCTGGATTGGAGAATGTCGCGTACACTGGAACTTTCTAGCACTTATACACATGTTTGTGTAGATGAGAGACCAATCATATCCCATTAACAATTTCGTTTTAATTTATTATGGATTTTAAAAAATCGTCAAAATAAGGAAGTAAAGTATCGATATGAACATAATGCAAAATTTACATGGAAATGCAAGATAAATAATTAAAATAATTATAAAAGATAATATTTACACAAATTCTCAATCAAATTATGGATAAGCCCGATCATTGTGCCACATAATATGTCGCATTCGCGCATGGTGATATGCAATATGCTGGTCATATTGAGCGTTAGACTGGTCACTTATACTTAGGTCCAGGTATTTTCTTCGCGTGGTCCTTAATATAATGTTTAGCAAGATCATCCAAATCTTCCTCAGGCACCCACGAATTCATCATTGTCGGGAAACCATTCCAACGAATAAAATATTCTTGTTTGTCCCTTTTATTCGTTTTCTGGTGGTTGTTGTGCCCCATTTACGAAGGTGATTTACGTCAGCATTCACATTTTTGCTGTTAGTCCATCGATTTACATTTAGACAAACGCTCTCTGTAATCGCTGGTCCTCCGATGTCCGTTTGACAACCTTGATTCACACTTTCCACAGAACACATTGTTTCCACCGAAACCAAAGGCAATGATTCGGTCTCAACAGCCACTTCAACAGTTTCAGGCACCCTGGGCCTATATGTATCACTTCGTTTAGAAGAAATTAACGATACCTGCTGAAAGTCACCTTTCCTGGACAGAAATTCTTGACGACGCCGTTGATCATGCTCTTTCTTTGCTGAAGAATGGTGCTTCTTTTCCAGAGTACGATGGGTAGAATTTCTCCACTTAAAACATATTTCTGTGGTAATGTTATCCTGTCTCAGGCTCCAAGTTACTGGTAACGTATCCATATACCAGATGACTACCTAAGCTGCTGCTGGAAAATAGCGTTCCATATCGATGTCGTTTTTACTTAACTCGCTGAGAGGATTTACCGGAAAATATGAGTAACTATATACTCTGCCCGCTTTATCCACCAATTGCCGAAGTGTTGACGGTCACATTAACGAGATAGGTGTCGCTAGGGCGAGCCGGTCACCAGACTAAAGTTACAGTAGAATATAGAACATATATACAAGCTTAGGATTAAAATAATTGTATAATGATATTTGATAAGATGTTAAATTGCACATAGGAAACAGATGTTTGAATACAGAAGAAGATATGGACATAGCAAGAACGCGGGTTTACTATAATTACGTAATATATATCGTTACATTAAGTTTAAACTCAAACAGTTAGGAGACTTGAAAGATTAGTGAGATATCAATTCGGACATTGGTCAATTACTACATTAATATAAATCATACAATAAAAAATATATACAACGATACACTATGACAGTACAAGGAGAAACTCACTATAAAATCAACAAGTTCTTCCTCGTACTGATATGGTTTACATATAACACATTAGATCGTCTTCTTCTCATGATGCCATATTTTGCGAATTACCTACTAGACAAAGTTTCACATGATGCTATGTTTTGCTAATTACATACTAGTACTACACCAAACTCAATATTGTTGTTTTGTAATGCGAATTACCTATTTTTTTGCGAATACAATACTAGATAGAGTTTTTCTTTCTTTGTTCTGTTATTTACTGAACATTGTGTTTTTCGAATATACAATTATTGTAGCATTAAATAGAAATCTCCTACGAGTCTTTTTTGATAACAAAATATGTCAACACCAATCGATTGTTTTGATATCAAAAAGACAAGTAGGAGATTGTATTTATCACCCAATCTTTTCGCACATGCACAAATGAATAAATATAATTCTTAGGTATAGATTTCACTTTTCTGACTACATTACAGTGTAGTGATACATCACTTTGTGACAGCAATTCAACCATTGCAAAGTTGTTTATATTGACTTTTAACTGACCAATTAAATTCATGTTAGTAGATATCGCAGTAGATTATGAAATTTATCACACAAGCGATATCAACTGTAGAATGTTGTTGGTGGCAGACAAGTTGACCCGTGGTTCGATCCAGGTGTTGGTCAAGGAAGTTCCCCGGCATTTTCCAGCGCATTTCCATTTTCCAGCGCGCCAGAGGGCATGACAAGAAATGGTGTCTAGACGTCGGATGGGACATAAAACTGAGGCACCGCGTTATGGCGGTATATTAGTGCCAAAATTCTAACATGCTATCGTCTAATTTCTTACTTCTATTCATGTAATTTCTAACCTCCATTCATGTAACTTCTAACTGCCATTCATGTAGGCCTAATTTCTAAATTAAGACAATGTATAATTCAACTTCTTTATTTGTTCAGTGTAAATATCAATTCTATTTCATCTTATTTCTAATATTGGGGCGACAAATGTCTACTTCATTGTGGTATTACATGTTAAGCATGAACGGCAAACAAATTTAGAATTTTGATACTTCTACCTAGCAACCATCATTATGACATCGTTTGGTGTCGCCACCGTGTGCTCAGTTTGGCGATTGAGCACCTGATCGGGACCATTCTATTGATACAAACGACTAGCTCTTCGTCAGATTGAGTGGCTTGCCTGAGTGTTAAAATTGGAAACAACATCGGGAGAGAGAGATGGGGACATGGGGTTTAACATCCACTCGACACCAACCAGGTCATTTCGGTATTAACGCCGTTCAATTGTATTTCAATAATTCGCTTGCGCGTAGGAGTGTTTAGCAGTGGGAGGAAACCGGAGGACCCGGAGAAAACCCACGCGGTTGGAAAGGCGGCCCTGCTCAATGTCACGTAAAAAACGGGAAATCGAAACCCCGCCAGTTTATTCAATGACAGACCTTATGTTATAGCGTGCACCTGCTAACCATTCGGCCATCTTACCCTCTAAACAACATTGGACGTGATATAAATGTATGGTTTGCAAATACTATTTCGAATACCGTGGCTAAGTGGGTAAGACGCAGGCTCGCTAGGCTGTGGGTCGGGAGTTCGATCCCTGCATTGGTCGAAAAAAGTTCATCCAGATTTTCTGGCGTGGTTCCCCCTTATTAGTGTCTTGTCGTTCCGATGGGATGAAAACCCGAGGTTCCATGTACATGTTGGCGTGCACGTAAAAGATCCCGTGACCGTTAGACTTCGATATAAGTCCAGGTCGTAGATCCGCTCTCCGGGCAATATTTCCCTAAAGCACACTGTATGGTGTATGTCCGTCTCCATTAGCCCGGTTAGGACCCCCCCCCCCCCGCTCAGACTTGAAAATTTGAAATTAAATCTATGCGATTTTATTGGCGATTTTTAGACCTGTAATTTTGGAATTTACCTTCCGGAAATACGTCAGAATGCACCAAATTGAATCTAATTTACCAAATTTTTCTGGGGGAGCGCCCCCAAACCTCCCCTTAATTGGTTGAGCGCAATTAGTTAAGAAATTAGAAATTATCAAACCTAGACCCCCCCTCCCTGCAAAAAATCCTGGATCCGCGCCTGACAGGGTATAAATGTTATAAATAGGCCTACACAGATATTGAGTTTAATACTAAGTGGCCCCTCTCTCCCTCTTTCCCAGCACGCCTTCCAACCTTCAACCAAACGAAGAATGGGTCGTTTATACCAAATAATGGTCCCGATAAGGTGAGCAATCACCCAATTGAGCACGCAGTGGCGACACCAAACGATGTCATAATGATGGTTGCTAGGTAGAAGTATCAAAATTCTAAATTTGTTTGCCGTTCATGCTTAAAGGAGCTAAGTCTTTAAGTCAGTATCATCCAAAATCTTCAACATTGAAAACACGAATTATTTGTCAATTTAAATCAAAATTAATGCTGTGATCTAACCGGAAAAAGATGGGCTTCTGATATCAAATATTTAAGACAAAATGAATATTTTACCATTGGTACACGAATCGTGTACCATAATGCGTTTCAGCCTCAGTTCTAGCAAGAGACTCGAGGAACGAAGCTAGAAACATTGTACCAAATCAAACGGCGTATGTAGACTGGAATAACTAGACGCTAAAAAATGCCTTAGGTTGACACTACTGGTTTATTTCGCCGAACATAACTGATTTGAAATTAGAGTAAAAACGGAAACCATTGAATGCAAATCAGTTTATATACACTCATATTACCTTATTGTATGCGTTGTGACCCACTTGTTTCAATTTCTAGGTCCCAAATGTTAGCGATTTAGCTCCTTTAACATGTAATACCACAATGAAGTGGACATTATTCGCCCCAATATTAGAAATAAGATGAAATAGAATTGATATTTATACTGAACAAATAAAGAAGTTGAATTATACATGTACATTGTCTTAAATTAGAAATTACATGAATGGAAGTAAGAAGTTGCATGAATGGAGGTTAGAAATTACATGAACAGAAGTAAGAAATTAGACGATAGCATGTTAGAATTTTGGCACTAATATACCGCCATACCGCGTAGGCTACACATTGGCATACGTGTAAAATAGCCCTTGTAAAACAGTTGGAATTCAATTGCTGAGTACAAGTGCCTTCATAGCACACGGTGTTCCCTTCGTTATTAGCCCAGATGTTACAGAAAAGAACGTTGAAAAATATTGCATTCATTGTGTTGTTGACAATGTCTATAGTCCCAGTGACTAGTGTAGTGGTCCTGAAAGATTCACGGGTCCGTGGGCAGGCTTTAAAAATGCGAGTATCACAGAACGCCCCCGCACTCAGTTTTCGTTTCATCAGTCCATGCCAATCCAACCTGGATAAAAGAAATCAGAGTAATCAGAACTGAACTGTTTCCGTAAAGGCGAACCTTCTCGCGCTGGATATTTATAATATAGGGTTGTTCCCCCTGCTAAAAATGCCGTCCACCATCCGTATGTCCCGACAGTTGTGATACTGTGATTACACGAGGCTAGTAAAACCAAGTCTAACTTAGGATCCGTATTTGAACTATAAAATATATCGTTCCCATGGAAGTTTGATTGTGACCATGGCATGTCGTTTGAGGCTAATATAAAAACGGTTTGCTGGAACTTTCGTCGCATAAAATCCATTGCTTTATGTACGTAGTCTTGGCCCGGTAACACATACCCATACTTTTTATAATGACCATCCAACATATCCCCACGGCGAACATGAACACCTATAAACGTAATCGCCGACGTGTTTGTCGCCGTCAATTTTGCTGTGTAGTGTATGGCCACGTCAGTTAAAAACTGATTCGCAGAGTCTTTTAAAGATTGTCTAAATCTGAACATACGTTTAATATCTTGCTCATACTTATAGAAATACTTGTATGATTGTAAGTATTCGCCTATTTGATAGTTTATATCGGCAGGTATATTTAACATATCTTCATCATAAGCACAGTCATATATAGAAACTTTCTTAGGTATACAATGACAGAGAGTTGGACTTGATTGTACATGATCAAGATGGAACACATTATTCAAGGCACTGCTTTCTATTAACATTATTCTGTTTGTGGATCTGGCGATACCGTAAGTTGATGCATACAGAAACATTTGATTTCCTATACCACCCGTCAGTATCGGACATATATAAAACTTCTCTCCAGCACTTGTTTTTAATGGCGTCAATCTTGTTTTTACGCCTCTTAGATTATCGGGTATACAAGGAAAGAGTGCTAGAATAATGAATGGAATGGCTACAGCGGCTGTCAACATCAATTTTGCTTTGATTCGTTTCTTACCTGCAACAGAAAAAGTGACAACGTGAATGAAGTGTTGTTTCATTTCAAAATATCAGTGTGATTTTTTCTTCTATTTTGAAAGATTTAAAAGTATTTCTACGAATAAATTTACATCGAAAAATAATATTTGAGTGAATGAATTATATAAATGGATGGAAGTATCTAATATATCACAGACATCGCACTATACCCCATGAAGTGTACAATGGGGCTCGCTTAGCAGTTATTATACTTTGAACCCAATCGGCCTCGCTTAGCAGTGGGACGTTTTCTTAATATTGAACTAACCACGTGAGTTTTCTCCGGGTTCGCCCCCCCCCCCCGCTAAAGACCACTACGCGCATGAAAATTATTGAAATAAAATTAAAACCATATGTTAGTCCAGAAATGACCTAGTTTGTATCGAGTGGGCGTTAAATCCCCCCTCCCTCTCTCTCTCTCGAAAATTTACATCGAAAAATAATATCTGCGTGAATGTATTATATAAATGAAGATAGCATCTTATATATCAATATCACAGACATCGCACTAGGCCTATACCACATGAAGTATACAATCGGCTTCGCTTAGCAGTCAGTATACTTTGAACCCAATCGGCGTCGCTTTTCTTTTATTTTTAAAAATTATAAAGTATTTATATGAATTAATTTCCATAGAAATATAATATTTGAGTGAATGTATTATATATACCAAGAATAGTACATTATATATCACAGAAATGGCGGAATTCATCGCATTATACAGCATACAATCGGCTTCGCTCATCAGTCCGCCTTTTTTCTAATGTTTAAAAGATTTGGGGATATTTTTCGAGCGTTTTACGTATATTAAGGACATTATACTATATATCCCAGAAACACTGAAATGTATCACCCAATACCTTGAATAGAGTCTAATCGGCCTCGCTCAGCGGTGCTGCTTTTTCTTAATTTTGAATGATTATAAAGTATTTCTATGAATTGATTTTCATGGAAAAGTAATATTTGAGCGAATGTATTATATAAATAAAGAATAGTATCTTATATCCCAAAAATAGCGTGATTCATCGCACTGGACCACATGAAGTATACAACCGACCTAGCTTAGCAGTGCGCCCTTTTCTTATATTTTAAAGAGTTGGGGATATTATTTCGATTGATTTTCATAAAATAATAATATTTCTTTCGAGCGTTTAAATTCATCATCCAATTTCGCGTATAGAGTGTAAGCGGTCTAGCTACGCAGTCAGCATACTTTGAACCCAGTCGGCCTAGCTTAGCAGTGGGACTTTTTCTATGAATTAATTTTCATATAAATATAATATTTTGGTAAAATAAATGATACTTCAGTAAGTGATTCACATATTTTGAGAATATTATATTCCAGAAATAGGGAAATTCATCTGCCACTTAAAATTCCGAGTACACAGTAGTCTCCTCCCCCCTCCTATCGTCTTTAACGTAGTATATTTGTCTTGACGATGGAGACTAATTACATATAGAACAGGTCAGGGAGAGTACATTTTGTCGTTATTGAATTTTCGTACCACTAGTACCTCCCGTGGACGTAGAGATTTGGAATTTTTAGAAAGTGTTCCGAGCGACTATTGATAATCACACACTAGGACCACGGAAACCACTAGGTGTGCGTAAGTGTAGTAGCACTTGAGATTTATTTTATTATTAACAATAAATAGTCCTTTCTAACCTCGACCTTCAAATTAAATGGGAGGGACTAAAACACAGCTTACATCTTGCCTCGTTCAGAATCATCGGTAAAATCGGCCTTGCAAGGAAGGATCTAACGCTTACCGTAAGATTGACTGTTTTATTTTCATTTCCATATATAGACACACTTATCCGTAGCATGTTATCTGTATAATAAAAGTGTCCCTACTACAATATAAAACCTGACCAACTCACCTTCTTGGAAGAAAATCCTCATTATTAAATATTGTTGTCACAGAGATATCTTGAGTTTCTTAAAATATGATTTTAAACCCGTCACTATAGGCAATGTTAAAGATTATTTCTAAACTACAAACACTACTGTCTTTAAACACATCACGTATATAACTACATGTACTTCTCTGTTATTCAATAACGACGTTACATCCAACGGGTGTATATCACGGGACAATATTATTCACCGTATATTACGAAAATAAACGACATGTCTCGAACCTGCTGTATTGATCTGTATGGTTATAATAAATATTACTATGATGATAACAGTGTACACCCAGTCAACGCAGATTAACCTAAGGTGATAGACCTATACATATGCTAATGGTCATGGTCGATTAACCCATGGCTTAAGTATGTAGGCCATCAAGGGGTGTTTGTGTAATATTTACTGCCACGATGGATACCATTGTCCCAAGAAAGTTTCAGTCATGTAATTTATGACCTAATTTTAGCCCCCCCCTCCCCGGGGTGCTACTTTAAGGTGCTGCCGCGGCTAAACGCCTCAGCAGTGCCCGATCTGACCAATTGATTTATACTCGTATGGACACCTGCTACAAAGTCTGAGGGGGAATGGAAGGTCAAACCTTTTGTAACTGATGACCATATTATTTTGTCCTTAGCTCCTTGACTATTCAGACACCAATGAATTCCTACACCTGTATTCGTATAAACAATTCGTATCAGTGCAATCTCTCCGTTGATTAACAACGGTAGTTGGTTTGATCGGTGCAATTATATAACATGTTCCAACGTATGATATCCCGTTACAAGTAATCAAGTCTATAATTTTAAAAAAGTAATTAATGGTATCCCCCCAACACTAAGATTTACCTTAAACACCTTACAAAACTACAACATTTAGTGTCCATAGCATATTGATCGAGACCCTGTTATCTTTTCGAAATAATAGAACAGTCCAATAGTAACAATAGGTTGCTATGCAACACCACTGCGGTGATTTTAATGAATGTGACCTGATTTGAGGCTGTAATACAACAAATGTGAAATACCTTCTAAACTATCGCTCCAGTCATCTAAAATGATGGGTACCGTACACGAGGCAATGTATGCTTACTGGTTCGATACCTCCCGACACCACCTCTTATTCAAGGAATTAACATAGCTAACCCACTTTTGTCGTACTAATGTAATTCTAAGATTTTTTAAATATAATACTATGCAGAATGTGTCATTATTTTGAGAAAACAAATAATCAATCAACGTTTTCCTATTATCTCATTTGCATGAGTCTTATATATCCCAATCTGCTACGTATATGATGTAATAAGTTCCACGGGATGAAGTTAGCCCTCACTATCTCACCCTTCACAAAGAATACTATGGAAGCGTATAGGGGTCAATAGCGCGATAGATACCGCAATATTAAGTTGATAATAAGTCAACATATTGTGATATTTCTGACGATTCTATCTCTGAAAAGGCAATTTTTGCCGAATTAATTGAATAACTCGCATGTCGTCATTTTATTTTAGATGCACACATCGACATAGCGCATGGCAATATAATGCGAATATGTCGACATATACTACGGCGAAATGGAATATGTCGCCAAAGCTTCCGAATAGCAATATCTTACCGCAAACGTGTACATTTAAGACGAAATGGGGACATAAAACATAGCGTGTTGACTCAATTAACTCGGCAAAAATTGACTTTTCAGAGATAAAATCATCAGAATAATCACAATATGTTGACATAATACCAACTTAATATTGCGGTATCTATCGCATTATTGACCCCTATACGCTTCCATAGAATACTTACCCTTCAGCAGTAACTGCAAATCAAACTGGCCCTGACTACCACATTTGCTGGATGACTAAGTCTTGGGTGAAATCATGTGCTCGGTATGGGCTAATCCGAGCCTGTAGGAGCAGAACATTAGGACGTTAAACCTTATTTTGGAAATAGTGGGAAATGCCTTCATATCAAGGGAAATTACAAGGAATACAACAGAGCCACTATTTCCAACAAAAGCATTCATTTTACATAACAATATACTTAAAACGTGCCTGACCTGCTGTCTTAATAATGATCATAGTATAAAGCTAAGATTAAGAATGAAAAACATATTTCGAAATAAAGGATAAGAACTGTTAAAAAGTTGTAGAAATATTAAGAATAAATTGTAAGGGAATAGCCCAGATGAAAAAAAAAATTGGCATCTACAAAATATAAGCTTACCATAGTAACATGAATTCAAATAATATACTATTCAAAAAAAGTAGGGGATATTTAATTTTGGGGGCATCCAGATACCGTGATACACAATCTGTACAGGACAGACCACGCTCAGGTCGACCAAGGGCGACAACTCAAGCCCAGGATCGATTTATCCGTACCTTGGCTTTGAGAAATCGTGTCATCACAGCAATCAGATCAGCACTCGTCATCAAACAGACACTGGTGTGAGAGTGAGTGGCCAGACGATTCGGAGTCGACTGCATAGGGGTCACCTTCGCGCCCGACGTCCTCGTGTGATCCCTTGTTTGAGAGATCATCACATTCAGGCAAGGGATAATCGACGCTGGAGCAATGTGATGTTTTCAGGTCAGTCAAGGTTCACTGTTGATTTTTGGACAGACGTAGGAGGGTGTGGCGTCGTCGAAACGAGCGCTTCCAAGACGTTAACGTCATCAGATATGATCGATTTGGGGTGGTTCTGTTATGGTGTGGGGAGGCATCACTGTTGCTGGAAGAACGGCTTTACATGTTGTTGCAGGGCGTGTTACAGGCCAGTACTACCGGGACAACATCTTGGCAGTCCATGTTGTGCCGTTAGCACGACGTCATGGCCGCCGTTTCATCTTCCAGGATGACAACGCAAGATATCACAGGGCCAGGTTACCTCCAACAACAGAACATCACCACATTACCTTGGCCAACACTGAGTCCCGACCTCCCCACACCCATCGAGCATACCTGGGACATGCTTGGACAGAGGTTACGTCAACGTCAACAACGTCCTGCCAATGTCCAAGAACTTGCTGCTGCGTTGCAACAGGAATGGGACAATCTGGACCAAAATGACCCTAGACGTCTCATTAGGAGTATGCCACGTCGGATCAATGCTTGTTTGGCAAACAGAGGAGGATTTAGCCGTTACTGTCTTTGTTTTGATGCTGTGGTAACTTAGCTGTTTGACCCCGGGTATCATTTTACCCTCATAATGGTCAGTCTGTGCCTTACTTAGTCTAACGATCATTTGGAATAAATCGATGAATGTGAACTTCATTTCATTTTGTCATTTGTTTCTTCGTCAGTTTCATTAGGTGACTTTAATAACACTTAAAAATCAAATATCCCCTACTTTTTTTGAATAGTATACTTGACTGCAATTAAAAGAAGTCAATTCCATTCTTAAGCAGAAAATGGGTTTTGTCTGCAATTGCGAATGGACCTATCCCTCATCAATATGGGATTTATCTATGACATAGTGTGCATGTAATCATTGATAAAAGTGCCAAACACACTTTCAATGTTCCAATCTTGTTTCTGATTAATAATTTGCAGTAACATAAATAGGCTATTTGTTTCACAGCAAAAAGTGTTATTGACGCTTTGAATAAAATAATAAAAATGCTGTTTTTATACGTCCACATTCACAATGTGGACGTATATTGCCGTCACCCCTGTGCCTTAGTAATGTGCATTTATGCTCTCTGAAATTACCATTGAAAATCAACATTATAAATAGTAAAGAAAAGAATGTGATATATATTATGGGCCTATAATATAAGCAGTTAGTTGTTTTTTTTAAAAAAATAGGATATAATATAGGTCACAACTCTTAGTATTTAAAAAAAAAAAAATGATATAGGCCTATAATATGAGTAATTTAAAAATAAAAATGACACCACAAACTAAAAAGGGAGATTTTTCGTACAATTATTTAAGACACTGTTCAAAAATACGGGTCCAAGTTTTTTTTGGTTTTGTTTTTTTTTTTAAAAAGAAATGCAATATTCTACAGCCTGTTGTATATAGACTGCTCTGTTTGAGATGCTATATTTAATTCTATACAACTGTAACTGCATGGTAATTAGGACCTTATCTGAGATAAGAAAGTTTTTTTTGTTTTTTTTTTAAAAAAGAAGCAATTTTATTTACTGCAATGGTTTGGTCGCCTGAAATTATCTACTTTGTATTGAGTGGACTTTAAACTCAAATAAATCATAACCCTACTAAATGCGATATGACGTCAGTATATTCAATTGCACATTTTTACTCCATTTAACAGTTCGATTTTGGATCATGAATAGATTCTTCTACTCTTTTATTTTCACCTTTTAGACGGCAATCGTCCACCGTTATTCAGTTGAACTATGGTATTTTCATTACAAGTCTGCCCTTTCAACGCAATGTTAATAAATTTAAATATATTTGGTGGCTTTTTCCGATCTTCTTCATTTTACTGTGCCAAATTAACTAAATTTTGACCATCTTAAGAATTAAAATAATTAAATCTTAACTAGGTGAACAGTACTAATAAAGATACAGTCTATAATCCTTTGTGTACTTAAATTTTCACACCACTACCCTATAACACCAGTTGATTAGGTGGCACAGTTAAACCCATGGGTTAACCATGGCATCACTGGCTTCAATCGTCATAATGACGTCATGCAGTCTCCAGTTCATTAAAGTTTCTTGGTAAAGGTAAAGTTGCGACAACTGTGAAACCAGAATTTTCATATGACGTCATGAAAATATGACTTCAAGTGTAAAAATACGCCATTTTGGGTCCCAAGTAATTGACTACTCACTGATGTGTCGATGTTGACTTCTCCGACAAAAAGAGTCTATAGGCGATAAAACATACATTTTAAAACGAAAACATTAATTGTTATACAACACAAAGAGTACATACATGTTATATAGCCTAATTCATACGAAATGAAATGAAATGTCATTCACGGAAATGAAATGTGCTAGGCCTAATTCATAAGAAAATTAAGTAAAATATATGCAAGATAAAAGTGTTAGCGTATGCAAGTTAAATATATTTAAAAATATATATTCATTTCGTTTCAGATAAAATGTGTTTGTTTTCATCAGTTCCATGCGATACTAGTTATCGCTCTCCGAAACTTTGCGGTTTCTCTTGCAATTTGTTTTGGGGTAAGAAGTTATCACTCCCCGCCTATGTGTAAATAATAATATTAATTTGTCTAATATATAAAAGTCACAAATTTAACATTCAAAGACGCCATTCCACAAGTAGACAATGATGGGGACGCAGTTACTTTTGAGTTTGTACGGGTCCTTTGAGTATTTGCCCCCCCCCCCCCACTTGCAATGAAAGAATGATGTTATTCAGATGCTCAACCAGTAGCAAAGATATATCAGATTTGTTACAAATTGTCCTGAGTTTGTTCCACCCATCTCAGCATTTATCAAATTTATGTTCCATCTATAAAAGCACATTTCCCTACTAAATGTGAAATAAGAAAATTCAAAGGCTAAAAGTACACCTTAATGTCGACAAAGACTTTATGAAATAAGATATGTTTATGATATGATTCAACCGAAAGGTACATACATGTATATGCAACTTAGATGATTAATATCTACATTCAAATTAAACCAACTGTGTCTCTATACGCCGAACTACCTACTAAAGTATGTGAATTATTGTCATAAAAACATCTATGGCTGGTTAACAGTGTGTAACTAGAATTTATTTTCTACACCAAATCTATTACATTAATATATTTTAAGCGTGTTAACAATATATTCAATTAAGGAGTACTATGTCAGTTCTGAATTAACATATCGTAAAATTCATATTCATTTTACGATCGACTATGGTTTACTAACTACAGTGTAAACATGGTTTAGAGACTCCAATCTAAACTACAGGGTACATCAAGTTTTAGAGACTACAGGGTAGATTATGAATTGGGAGACTATCTGAACTACATGATACATCTAACTAAAGGGTAGCCTACACCATGGTTTAGAGACTATCCGAACTACAAGGGTACACGATTGTTTAGAGGGGCTCTATCCGAATCACGCGATACATCACGGTTAAGATACTCTATCCGAACTATTCTTTTGCAATTTGTTTAGGATAAATTGTAGCTCGTAAAACGTTATACCAAGAAGAAATAAAACGTTTCGTTAAGCAAACCTATATGACGTCTTGACGTAATAGTTTTATGGCGTCATAGTGGGACCCAAAATGGCGCCTGTAAATGAGTTGTCGTAACTTTCCCTATACAGAGCTTTGCCATAACCAATCACTGTTGACTTCCGCCCGTGGAAAGAAGAAGGGTATCACATCTAAACAAATAGCAAAAATGACTTCTTAGCGCTATGTTCATAAGAAAATCAGTTTATGTATTCTTGGAGCGAATAATTTATTAAAATAAATAATAATTTCCAGAAATTTTCCTTACAATTTTTTTACTATTAGACCCCCAGAGATAATACCTGTGTTTGCTTACTGTGATCTCCCCCACCCCCCTTCCCAAAACATGGGGTCGGACGGAAAATATTGTGTTTTTTGGTTGTTGTCGTGGTGGGGTAAGATTGGATGGATTTAACTGAACATAATCTTTTAATATAACCTACATGGATACCTGCATTCTTAAAGTAGCTAAGCTTGTAACTCAGTGTCATCCAAAATCTTCGACATTGAAAAGACGAGTTATTTGCCAATTTAAATAAACATTAATGCCGTGATCTTACCGGAAAAAGGTGGGCTTCTGATCATATCCACTATTTCAGACAAAATGAAATATTTTACCATTGGTACACGAATCATGTATCATAATACGTTTCAGCCCCAATTCTAGCAAGAGACTTGAGAAACGAGGCTAGACACATTGCACAAAATCAAACGGCGTATGTGGACTTGAAGAACCAGACGCCAGAAATTTGCTTGCTTATGTCGCTGAACATAACTGATTTGAAATAAGAGAAAAACAGAAACCATTGAATGGAAATCAGTTTATATACATTCATATTACAGTATTATATGTGTTGCGACCCATTTGTGTCAATTTCTAGGTCCCAAATGTTAGCGTTTTAGCTCCTTTAAGCGCCTCTAAATTATAATTACTGAGAGAGATTTTGTAAATAATACGGAATATTGTAAACACCGAAATTTGTTGGGAAACCGTCAGTGTAGAGGGGTAGAGGTTTAATAAGTAAATAAATACAAGTGTGTTGACACAAAGAATACACATATGAACAAATATTTGATTTAATTACAAATACACCATCACATGATTTTTTTTCATCTTAATTTTAGGACAGGTTTTACACTTCATTGCTCAATTGAAAAGTAACCATCATGTGCCAAATGCATGACTGCACTATTTACCCAAATTCAACTCTTTTTTTTTTTAACTCTGATCATACTATTTTATATCTACATGAATTTGATATGCCCTTCTTTATGTGAAATTAGCATTTTCAATTTAAACTCGTAACATTTGTTTCAAAACTGTACCTCAATATGCAATTTACAAACAAGCAATTTATTTGGATTTGTATAAATTGTGCCACCCCCCAAATGCACATAATATATTAACTGATTAATTACCACTTGTGTAAAAGGTTGAATATTTTACTTTACCATCCATGGTTCAATTTATTTGAATAGTTCGCTTGTAGCAGTGACAGGAAACCGGAGGACCCGGAGAAAACCCATAGGGTTGGACAAGTGACCCTATTCGATGCCACGCAGAACTCTTATTCCTTGCCATGCAGAGCTCACATTTCTTTTCCGTCAAAATGGATGATAATTTTTATATGGAAAATGGTTAATATTTTTTTCTGCCAACTGGAATGTCTTCTCTGTCATGTAACACGTATTATAAAACAATTAGCGATGTATGCAATACATCATTCAACACCTTTCAAAACCGGCCTCTACATAATACATAAGCACAGTTTTATTTACTACACAGACAAAAAAGTGTGTTAAAAACGCGTAAAACTTACTCATTTGGGTGAGATAAGAGAAAATACTAAGCTAGATGAGTATTTTGACTCAGATTGGGAGCAAATATGTCAGCTATGACTCGGTTTATTGAAACTTGCGGGAAACGTCTGAGTCACTAACTAGTCACCTCTCTGAGTTATTAAATACTCAGTAATGAATGTGACGTTATTGAGTCACAGCCTAGTCCAGGGTGGGTTACGTGTGAGTCCTTTCGGTCACACGTATTATGACGGCAGTTTGACGAAGCCTGGACTAAAATAACATCAATAGCATCTGCAAATATCAACTATGGAAAAAGTGAATCAAATGTATTTTTTCGAACAAAACTTGTGAGTTAATAAATAATCAGCGATGAATTTTTGTAAGTGAGTCTTAGCCTAGTCAGGGGTGAATCCTTCCGGTGAAATTAATTGTGGGTGGACGTTTTATGAAACCTGGACGCTTGTTTGATTATAAGAAAATCAAAGTCATCTACCGATATCTGCCACAGAAAAGGTAAATTATTGTGTTTTTTGTTAAGGACACAGCCTTATTCAATATTATGTTTACTATATTACACAGATTAGGTAGCATATATGAAATATGCCACCGATTTCAGATTCAAATGAATGAAATCGACTTGTGTAGACCTTGATGGGTCCCCTTTGCCTTGGGTATTGAAATCATTATGATCCAGTTAGTGTTTTATATTGAAATCTTAAGCTGATATAGATAGGTCTGCTTGGAGTACTGCCGCATTGCATTGGCGGGGGCTATTCGGATAATTATACGTATGAGTCAAAACTGAGTCGCCAAATGGTTCATAAATGAGTCATATATATATATATGGACTTTTTAAATCGATAATATGCTAAAACAAGCCTCTTTAAAATTATTTGATTTAAGAAAAGTAAAATATATTTTATCACAATCCTCCCTAAATAAGTTGTACAAATGCGTTGTTAGGCCTATTTTAGAATATGCATCTGAAGTTTTTAATTCCTGTCCAAATTTCAATACTTAGAGTTATTTCAACTTCAGGCAGCTAGAATTGTCACATGATGCACAATATACACACCAAGATCAGTTTTATATTTCGAAACAGGTTGGCCCAAACTACAATGTATCAGATCGCAGAAAAATCCGCAGACTTTGTTTATTCACGAAAATAATAAATGGCCAATGTCCTCCATACTTATCTGATTTAGTTCCTCCTATCAATAATATACCATATAATTTAAGACAATATACCGATTCCCTTGTGTACACTAATACTTTTTTCCTAAAACTATATCAGAATATAATAGGCTATCGACTGATAAAAAGAATGAAATTCATATCTCATTTTCAAAAATTCTATTTCAATTAAATTTCCCACACCACACTATAGAAATACTGGCATACGTAAACTAACAATTCTTCATAACCAACTCCGTTATTCGTCTAGTAGCCTTAATAATGACCTATTTCAATGTGACATTATTGGCACTCCTCTATGTTCTTGTAAAATGTTAGTGGAACATATATACCATTACTTTTTAAATGTCCTATTTATACATCTCACAGAGATATGCTAATGTCCGATATTAATTATCTTAATAGTCTTCCACCTGACGAATTATTAAATATCTTACTAAATGGGAGCCCTGTTTTACCCGCCACTTTAAATAAGAAAATATTTCTTGCCGTTCAACGTTACATTTCCAACACAAAACGTTTTAATAGTAAATTATAAACTTGTTTTTATATTTTTATTGATTATTGTACATCCACACTCATATGGTTTAATGTCACACATATTTAAGATTATAGTTTATATTGGTTGCTTAATTTTAGTAAAATAATAATGATCTAATTGTCCCCCCGCCTTTCGAAGAAAGTTGGGGAACTATTAAAAAGGGTTCGTCCGTCTGTCGGTCACACACTTTTTGGGACACAATAACTCCCTTCCTAATTGAGCTAGAATGTTCAAACTTGGTGTATGTGTTTATTAGATCAATACCTTGATGGAGTTCGAAGATGAGCATTTTCCGCTTAGGGTAAGCAGAGATAAGCAATTTGATTGGTTGATGCTTTGGGACACGATGACTTTAGTTCTAGTTCTAATTAAGTGAGAGTGATGAAACTTGGTGTAGAGTTTCATTACAGTAAAATGCCTTGACTAAGATCGATAATGAGCATTTTCTGCTCAGGGTAAGCATAGCGATAAACAATTTGATTTGCCGAGACTTTAGAACACAATAACTCTACTTCTAATGGAGTTAAAATGTTCAAAATTGGTGTGTATGCTTATTAGGTCAATGTCTTGATGGAGTTCGAAGATGAGCATTTTCTGCTTAGGGTAGGCAGAGATTGGTTGATACTTTGGGACAAGATAACGATGGAGTTCGAAGATGAGCATTTGCTGCTTAGGGTAGGCAGGGATAAGCAATTTGATTGGTTGATACTTTGGGACAAGATAACTTAGGTTCATCTTGATTGATGATTGTTTATGCCAATACAATGACTGCATTCTCATTCAGTAATGGATTCGACAGTAACAGTGTATAGAATGATTGACTCGGACACGAGAGCCCCGGCCAGAGGGGTCCTTTTGACTGTCTTTAGGGTCCTCCTAACTAGGGTACATTTTCATTTTCTCGTCGGCTTTAGCATTTTTCTTTATAAAACACCGTTGGATGAAACTTCGTTTACAGTTTGATTGCTCGATACGTTTGAAAAAAAAAAAAAATAAATGTGCGATTAATTAATATGTGTCATCTATTTATTTTGGGATTTCGGCGGGGGTCATCAGCCTCACTGTTGGCTTGTTTACTCTTTTATATATCAAAACAATAAATAGATATAATTATAGATACGTGTACATATTGTGTATAGCTGTATTTAATGTATGTTAAATGATTGTTATGCCATCATATATAATATAATATTATTTTATTCTATTCCCTGGGAGAAGGTTCATAATTTTTATAAATTGTCCTTATCTCTTTGTAAATTATTTGCAATAAAATATGTTTAAACCATAACCCCACAAAAGCGTATGAAAATGAGTCAAGAATGGGTCAATAGTAGATCACGATTTTAAAATCGTAAGACTTAGTTAAGAATTTGTTATAGTTGGACATAATAATATGTAGATAATAATTTCAGAAAGAAGGGGTACTTAGACTGGTTAAGAAAGACTAATTTCAAAATAAGGGCACGTAACCGGTCTTTTACTCAAAAGTGTCTGGATGTTATGGACGACACTCTGAGTCAGTTTTCAGTATATTATAATTTATATATTAAATGTTCACATCTTATTAAGTACAACATACTCGTTTATTTAGTGAATATAAATGTGTAAAGCTGATTTAAGGCTTGGTGATATATATAAATATTGTGGCGTAATTGTCGAGATATTTATCTACGGTGGGCCACCCTACCACAGGGCTTTTTTGATATTTTATTTACAGACGCGGGAGTTATATTGTCTGAATCCGTGAAGGAATGCCTAAAAAACGTTCATAGTAGAATTTTGATGTAGGTCAACTGATAGTCACCATGTTGAAGTGAATATGAGAAATAGTGAAATATCCACTTTAACGGACGAGAAAATAATTACAATAGGCTCCAGAACGTCCAATCATGAGCGTCACACATGGGGGGGGTCTGAATATACTTGGACCCCCCCCCCCCCCCAAAAAAAAAAAAAAAAAAGAAAATTGGGCAAAGTAAAGTGCCCGAAATCTAATAAAACACTAATTTTAGGACTGGAATAGCAGTAAAACGCGTTTGCGGCCATCAAATATTCCAAAATTTTCTTGAGGGCTCGAAGAAAACTGGCTGCAGCCCGTAAACCTGCTTCAGGCATTTCTAGTTTTTCTTCCCTAACTGTCATCGAGTCATATAATAATACAACACTTATTTCACTTTTCTTTTAATTGAATACCACGAATTTGTACTGAGTTGACTCTTGATTAAAACATTTTGTCTGGGGCCACTCTACTTTGTGAATGCAACTGCAACAGTGTGATTGGATGGTTGGAATTCAGAGTGGGGTTTCGGTTACAGAACCATTGGATACTTTTGGACTTGCTCACACAGGATAGAATAGCAGAAAACGAATTTGCGGTGGTTAAATTTTCAAAATTTTCTCCGAGAGGGTGAGTCTCACATAGCCCGCGACGATTGATTGGTTGTTTGGAATTCTGGGCAGCCAGGTGGGCTATATTGGACCAAATTGAAGTTGTTGTATTCACAGACTACAGGCTGGAATAGCAGGAAAACGCGTATGAGGCAGGTCAATTTTCAAAATTTTCTCCCAACGGTCCCGTCTTCGTGCGTGTAAACGAGTGATTGGAATTCGAGTCAGCAAGCCATCTTAATTAGGCTGTATTAGGCCACTTTGAAATTGCTTTGTTCATGGGCTGAAATAGAAGGAGAAAGTGTTTGCAGCCGTCAAATATTCCAAAATTTTTTCTTAGGTGGGGGTAAGTAAGCCACGCTTCTTCGCCTCTCGGGTAAGACCGGTGTCGCTGTCTGTAAACATGATAAACGTTGTATTGGTGTAATGTTTTAGTTTAACCCCGTAAAATATGCCAAACAATGTTAACAGAAGACTGAGACTTGAAACAAAATTTATGGGGGTACCCATAACCCCGTTGCGGACCCCCCCCTCCCCAATATATATTTCACGGCTACGTCCCTGCGTCCAATGCGACTCCTATTTCTGAAATCAATACATTTCAGGATAGCCGTATACGTGTTAATTTACATGACAATTTATGCCTTTAATTTTTGAAAATTTACAAATTTAACCTAAATATTCGAACAGCTGAGGACAATCTGATTTAAAAAAATGTTAGCCCCGTTCGATATTTCCCTGCCATTTTCATTTCATTTTTTCATCCGTCCCGTTTTTAAACAGTTTGATCCATTTTTCTGAAACTTCAGGAACGGGGAGTCATTCCGATTACAGCAATACAAGTTTCAGTTATTTCCCTTTAGTATTTAGATAATTGTTTTGCCCAGGTGCAATGTTTCATACTATATTAAGACCTGTAGCTTCACGAGTTTTTGACAATTTTCTACTTATCCTTTTATTTAGGATACATGATATGATCGATGACACGTGACGATGAATATGAAAGCTTTCATATCTGCATGGGACAGTAGCAGATCTAGTATATTTTTGTTATTAGATTATTCAACGACAAACTTTGTTGTACAACGACAGACACACTTATCAATGGGAGTAAACACATAAACATTAAAAACGCAGTATAATAATGCCACAAGAAAAAAGGGTACTCTCCGTGACTAATAGATTGCGGAATTGTCTTTCGAATGGTACGAAAACCGAGACTCCGTATAAACCTTGATTGTTGGAATTGATTTGCTCTACACTTTACGTAGAAAATTTCTCCGTACGGTTGCAACGTGAAAAAGCAGAGGTAAAAGGCGACATTATATATGAAATAGGGTTTAACGTCCTACTGTTTTGCTCCTAGTCTGAGCTAATGGAGGTGGGCATACGCCATACAGTGTGGTATGAGGGAAATTTTTCCCGGATAGTGACGCTACGGCATACTTTTGTATCAAATTCCAACAACCAAGGGATCTTTGTGTTACCCCCACCTGGCCGCGGGGTACATTTTAAGTGTTAATATAAATGTTGAGCCTTGCTCTGTCTAGGCCAGGGTTTGGGTTCGCTCAGTTCGTTCTATTTCTTTAATGATGCCATCGCACCCCATCACCAATCTGAAGAGAGAGACAAGATATTTCTAAATATCCATTTATTAACCGGAAATGAAGAGCGACGCACGCCTTAGTCTCGATTTACAAGACTCTAATTAGGAACTAACTGCAACGCTTGGTTGGAGCAGGAATGCGCGACTCTCCTGGTCAAAGTATGTCTGTTGTTAGATTTGGAATATAAAATATTAAACACATGCAAGTAGTCATATATTACCAACCGTAACACTCTCCCCAGGTTTAATAAATGTCGACACTGACATTTACCAAAAACGAACAATACTATAAACAGTTAAGCTTGCTATATCTGGTTGTGAATGTACAAATACTTATCAAGGTATTAAACCAACCTACTAAACAATAGATACATAGGAGTTCATATTAGTATCACTGGGCCCTAGTGATCCAAAAACTCTACCTAATGTTAGTCATAAACTTTAGTAACACTCAATTACTAGACCAAATTTCAAAGTGGAGCTTTTGCTATAAAACAAACCTTAATTCTACTATTAATTAAACCAATTATTGAACTAACTAACATCTAAAAATTGGCAATTTAACATATTCACATTAGAAGAAATGACTGCACAGAAATGTACACTAAAATTGTAATTCTGATTTTTGACTAAAATGTCTGTCCATACAGAAGGCAACTTAATTGGGAACAATTTATGATTTTTGTCCAAACTTTCTGCCCATACAGTACTCAGATTATCTGTACTAACCGAAGTGTTTCACCGGTTACTGTTCTTTTAAAGCAGAATTTTACTAATACTGTTTTAAAGTCTCTTATTTAACACACACAACTATATACAATCCAGATATCATTTGATGAAAAGGATGAACGCTGGCAAAGGTTCACCTTAGAATTAATATTGTCCTAACGAAATGTCTTACTACAAAATACAATACATTCTAACTAATCATAAATGCACATTTTGGACTGTTTCTTTATTACCGCGTTCGTAGTAATTATACCACGGTTCACTTTCTTCGCCGAATACGCATTTAGTCCAAGCAGTGGAAGTGGGATAACCAAGTTTATCAAATGTTAACCGTAGAGGAGGACGACGCTCTCGAGTCGGTCTCCCAACTCTGAGATTATTGGAAAGAGTTTGTTCACATGTATTTGAATTGGGCGAATTACATTCAGATGAATTGTCCTGTTGCTTAGCAGAACTCTCCACTGTTGGTTGCTCGACTGACTTCTCTGCTGATGAAGACGAAACATCAACACGATTTCCAACTACACAATATTCTGGACCGCTTTCATCCGATGAAGTAGATGTGTTCACCAGCACTTTCGTAGGGTTCAACAAGGGTTTCCTTGTCTGCTTAACTTTTTCCTTAGCCTTATAAGCTGTAATTAACTCATTACACTGGTGCAGAAGATTACGATGGAGTATTCTGGTACGACCAAGGCCTGTTTCAGGCCGAACCTCATAAACTGGTGATTCACCGATCCTTCTAGTGACAACACAAACATTATCTTCCCAGTATGATCTTAGTTTCCCTGGTCCGCCACGTTCCGTCAAATTCCGTACCAACACTCTGTCTCCTTCTTCCAAACAGACACTCATGTATTTCTTGTCATGTATATGTTTTCCCTTAACTGCTGTTTTTCTGGAATTCTCCTGTGCAATTTCGTAGGCTTCTCGAAGACACTTGGTCCACTTTTTGACATACTCTCGAGTCGTTAAATTATTAGCCTCTGTTGGCTTTAATCCAAACAAGAAATCAACAGGGATTTTAGGTTGTCTTCCAAACATCAAGAAGTGGGGTGAGAATCCAGTGGACTCATTCCTGGTGCTGTTGTAGGCATGAATCATTTTATTCAGGTGTTCCTTCCAGTTACTCTTAAAGTCTCTCGGTAAAGTCCTGAGCATATTGATAAGCGTCCTGTTAAACCTCTCAACTTGTCCGTTCCCCTGGGGGTGGTAGGGTGTTGTTCTTGATCTACCAATTCCTGTGAGTCTCTGCAGTTCATGGAAAAGCTGGTTCTCAAATTCAGGTCCCTGATCATGATGCAATCGGTGCGGGAATCCAAATTTCAAAATGTAGTCGTCAAAAATCTTCTTGGCTGCAGTTTTGGCTGATTTGTTGTTTGTTGGATAGGCCTGAGAAAAGCGCGTGAAGTGGTCCATTACCACAAGTATATATTCATAGCCCCCTTTTGACTCTTCAAGGTGCAGGAAATCGATTGAGACAAGTTCAAAAGGCATAGATGTATTGATGTTAACAAGAGGAGTGCGTTGTATCCGTGCTGGCTTCTTACTTTTAATACACTGACATCGCCTGGTGATAAAATGTTCTATTTCTGCCGCCATTATGGGCCAATAGAAGCGATCTCGACTTAATGATAACACTCTTTCTGCTCCAAGATGACCAAGTTTACAATGCAGCTCCTCAATAACCAATTCCCTGAATTTCCTCGGCAGGACTAGTTGGGTACATTTTGTTCCATCATTTGGACGTTTTGTTGTTCTGTAGAGTATTCCATGTTCATCCAATGTCATTCTTGCCCTCTCCTTGAACATCAATAGAAATTCATCACTCCCCTCAGTTAATTCTTTCCTCTTCAATTTTATTTCATCACGGAGTAGTTTTCTAATTTTTCCAATATCAATGTCCTCTTCTTGTGCCTTCCTAATTTCCTCCTTCTTTAAAGTGTGCACCGGTGGTACGAAACTATCTTGAGTTCCCGATAAGCTGTCTGAACTTGTCATCAAAGCTGCAACCCAACAAGCATTCATTCTTAAAGTTCTTAAAATCCAAAGGCATTCGACTAAGACCATCAGCAGCTCCATTCTGCCTGCCTGGCTTGTAAAATATTTTAAATTTGAAATCTGCCAATTCAGACACCCATCTCATTCTGGTTGCATCTAATTTTGCTGATGACAAAACATAGGTTACAGGGTTGTTGTCACTATAAACTTCAAAACCAGGTGCATAATAAAGATAGTCTCTAAATCGGTCTGCGATTGCCCATTTCAAGGCGAGGAATTCTAGTTTACCTGAATGCATGTAATAGTTCTTCTCTGCTGGTGTCAGGGTCCTAGAGGCATAAGCAATTACTTTTAATTTCCCATCAACAACAGATTTCTGGTATAGGATTGCTCCAAGTCCTTGATGTGACGCATCTACATGTAGCTGGAATTTTTGGGAAAAATCAGGATATCCCATCACTGGTGGTAAGATCAAAGAATTGATAAGTTCATTCAAACAAGCGCGATGTTCATCAGTCCACTCTACGTCAGAAGCAGAAGAGCGCTGATCTTTCTTTTTCTTGTGCTTGGTTTTCTGTGAAGTGGTGGCTCCTTTGACCTGAAGGAGATCAAAAAGTGGCTTTGCTCTCCTCGAGAAGTCTGGTACATATCTCCTATAATAGCCAATGAAGCCTAAAAGCTGGCGAACATCTCCAACAGTCTTAGGGCTTCGTTCCTTCAAAGCAACTACAGCTTGGACATCTTTGGGATCCATTGTATATCCAGTTTCTGATACTACATGCCCCAAATAGCGAATCTGTTGAAGAATTCACATTTCGCTGGTTTTAATTTGATTCCATTCTCTCTCAGTCGTCGCAGCACTGTACGAAGATGGCTGATGTGATCAGAAAATGATCCACTGTGTACAAGGACATCATCCAAATACGGCATACAAATATTGTCTCGTAGCCCCTCTAGAGAGTTATCCATAAAACGTTGGAAGGCCGCCGGCGCCCCAGACAAACCAAAAGGTATTCTTTCCCATTCGTAGAGTCCCCAAGGTGTATTTCTTTGATTCTGGTCCCATGAACCCCTGGTGGTACGCTTTGCCTTGATCCAAGAGGGTGAATACGCTACTCCCAAGTAATCCATCTAAAGCATCTTGAATTCGTGGCAGTGGCTGACTATCAGGTATTGTCTTTTCATTGATCTTCCTGTAATCGACACATAAGCGTAAATCTCCATTCTTCTTGCGTATACAAACTATTGGACTCGAGTAGGGTGACTTTGATTTTTTTATCCACTTATTGTTTATCAAGTTCGTCAAATAGTCTTTGACTTCACCGTACAGCGGTCTTGGGATTGATAGGCAGGCCTTCTTGACTGGTATCTGATCTGTGAGTTGCATATCTAATTGTAGACCTGGTGCACAGCCGATGTCATCGCCCGACTTTGAAAAAACAGCAGATTCTTCTCGCAGCAAAGCCTTCACCTCTTTCTTCTGTTCTTCACTTAAATCACTATCATCTAAATTGATAGGTGGATCCCACAAAACATCAGTAGGAGTTGTGCTTTTTCTAACACTTGTGTCAACATAACTGCATCGTGGATTGTTAAGGTTTTCGGCCGCTGGTAATGGTAGGATGGATGAGACTGGCTCCAAAATTCCAATAGGCGTTGATTTGAAGAGTGTGATTTTTCTGTTTCTGACTCATTATTTTAATGTAATTGACTGTTCCTCCTTTAAGAGTAACCAATGTTTCCCTACATACTAATCCTTCAGGGCAAACAGATTCAATGTGTGGAGTAAAGATCATCTTTCCAGTATACTTATCGGCTATTCGAACTTTACATTTAAGCACCCTGGTTGACTGTGCTGAAATGATTATATTTTTGTCACATGACTTCACTGAAATTTCATGATCCTGGTTTTCAAGAAGTTGACCTAATTTTGTGGCGTCTTGTTTATTTATTTTTAGTGTTTGTAAAGATTCAGTAATATCATCATTTGTTTTTGACTTATGATACAATTCAATTACATTGTAGCCTATTATCGGCCGGTCCATGTCAAGGGTGGTAACTAACAATGGGACTTTAAGCACATTGTGGTTTAATTTTATTTTAAAGTCGACTTCAACCCATCCGATAAATGACATCACAGTACCGCTCGCATCTCTCACTGTTAAAGGCTGTACGAGCTCAGTCAAAGGTCTAATATTGGATTTTAATACCGTCCTAACAAAGTCAACAGTTGCAATTGATATTTGTGACCCGCTGTCCCATAACACAGATTCATGCTCATTATTTAAGTAGCAGTCTACCAAACACTTATTCCCTATCAAGTTTGCTACCCGTTTAGTGAAAATTGAACACACTACAACTTTGCCAACTAAAGATTCTAAATTCGTGTTTTCAAGTTCATTTATTCTCTTTTCTATTCTATTTCTCACTTCGTCAGTTTTTAAATGTTTTTTATCTAACCCAACAGTTTTTTCTTCTTGGACAGTTGGAACATTGACTACTCCTGCCCCAGTCCAAGTAGCCATTACTAGTTTTTTTTATTTGAGAACCTTTTGGAACAGTCATACTGAAAATGTTCTGCACTGCCACAAATCCAGCAATGACGACAATAACTTTGATTTCTGCTCACACAACTTTGACACTGGTTTTGCTGATATGAATATGACGATGATCTTTGTTCCATAACTATCTGCTTTAAAACTTCAATTTCTCGTTTAAGTTCTGAAAACATCCCCTCTCTTGGATCTTTCCTATCCTTCGCCTTTTCTTTCCCTTCATATGGTTCTTGGACACTTGCAACTCTAGTTTTGGTAAACTTTGCCGCTCTTTCCGTCTCTCGACTCATGACAATATTCACACCAGACAAAAGTTGTTCATCTGTCGATCCTTTGTCAAGCAGAATTTTAACCTCCCCCCTTATATTTTCATTGATGATTCCGGTGTAAAGTGTTCTCTTCAAAACGTTGTCAACTAAATCAGTATCATAGCTGAGACCTGAATGCTGCCGCGAGGCAAAGATCAACCTTTGTCGCAAGTCCAAAGCTTTCATCACGAATGATAAGGCTGTCTCATTCCGCTGTTGTGTTAGGTTTGTTAATTGATTGTAGAGTTCAGTTGAGTTTTCCTCTTTGTAGAAGGCTTTAATAACATTTAAAATTTCATCTAATTTTAGATCAGGTTTTCCTTCGAAATATGATTTCATGGTACTAGCATTCGGAATAGACTTCAAGACTCCCTCAATGCGTTCTGACTGACTGTATCCTTTCTTTTCTGCCACCTCTAGCTGTCTGATGAGACTGATAACTGACATTTCTCCTACAACTCCATTAATCTTAAAATCCTTTCTCCACATCTGTGACTGTGACTGTTCAGTGTGGTGCTCCGATGGAATAAAAGATTTTTCCTTAACTACCTGGTTATCTAATCCCTGACTGGTGGCAGCCTTCACTTCATGTTCAACACCCACTGGTCCTTCAACTTCCAATAAAGTGGCCAGAATTGTTAAGTTTTCCATCCCCGTGTCATCATCTTCAGTCTGATAATCTGTTATTCTCCGTTCTACCCACTTAATTAAACCCAAACGGTCCATCTTAAAAACATCAACACCCTCATCAATTTTCCTGACAACATCTTTGAGCTGTTCAACCTTGCATTGATAAAGCCCCTCTCGTGCAGCCAACACTAGTTCGAGCAAAGTATCCTCCATTTTAACAAATTTTCACTGCAGGTGATACAAGCTGGACACTCTGGCAAAGTTAGTGGTAAGTCTTCATCACTTTTCAAGATCTTGACGGGCTAGCATAGACATCATCCCGGACAAGCCCCCAAAAATGTTACCCCCACCTGGCCGCGGGGTACATTTTAAGTGTTAATATAAATGTTGAGCCTTGCTCTGTCTAGGCCAGGGTTTGGGTTCGCTCAGTTCGTTCTATTTCTTTAATGATGGCATCGCACCCCATCACCAAATCTGAAGAGAGAGACAAGGTATTTCTAAATATCCATTTATTAACCGGAAATGAAGAGCGACTACAATAATACATTACATGCGTACATCCAGAATACAACCATGGAGTTATCTCCCTTAATGTAGACCAAGGCCTTAATTATATATATAAGTTCAAAGTGTCCATGTGAATAAACATCAAGGCAAATTACAAATTACTCTATGCCACTCACTCTACTTCAAAGATCTCAACTACATGTACTATGTTTGCCTTTAATAAGATTTATCACCATGTACAATTTCAATAAAGAAATAATTAAAATCCGTAGTGTTGTTACTTTGTTTAACAATGAAATATTGCAGGACCACGTGAGAACCACATGAGAGACCTCATAAATTTTCATAATGCGCATACGAGACTTGCGGTGCTGCGCAGAAAATCCGTAGGTTTTCCCGCCAATTGACATTTACCTATTTGAAGGATTATGCAACAAGAAACTGACACTTTTACAATAGTATAATTGTCAACACATTCCAACACGTCCACATAACGATATTACGCCCCGAAAAGGTGTTGCTACACTCATATATTTCAGTGGTCTTCAACACGGACACCCACTAGTGACCTCTTCCCATGTGATCAAACGGCATGGTGCACCACGATTGCAACCAATTTTTCTATTACCGATCACCGAAAGGCCTTAACTTCTAAAGGTCTAAATGTTTGACAGAATTGATCCCTAACTTCTTATGACACTATCACATATAGGATGAACAATGACAAAGTATATAAAATTATGAAAATACCTGAAGAGAGAGACAAGATATTTCTAAATATCCATTTATTAACCGGAAATGAAGAGCGACGCACGCCTTAGTCTCGATTTACAAGACTCTAATTAGGAACTTACTGCAACGCTTGGTTGGAGCAGGAATGCGTGACTCTCCTGGTCAAAGTATGTCTGTTGTTAGATTTGGAATATAAAATATTAAACACATGCAAGTAGTCATATATTACCAATCGTAACATTTGGGTACACGACACCTCGGTATTTCGTCCCATCTGAACGACTAAACAGCCGTCCTTGTCAGGCCCTCCACTGACAAGGGGAAAACAACTACGGAAAATCTGGATGAACTTTCTCGGCACATGTTATGTCCTGGTTTCGCGAAAGGTTTGCTTAAAATTGAATTATAGTGGCCCAGTAAGAATGACGCTGTACCACTTAATCGGCGGTCCATTGATTGATATCAGTGAGGGACGCGAAGAAAGATACTCGGAATTTGCCAAATACGGTTGCCCCATTGTCATTGATGCAGGCCAGCGTGTCTGACAGGGAAAGAGACTTCCGTGTGCAATTTATATTAACGACCCTCTAACAGTGGAAAATCCAAATATGAAGTGCACACAACCACAATTTTCTTGGTGTGTGGTGTGATAGGCATTTCGCACGTCTAACAACGTTATGAATATTCTATATGGGCTGTCAGGAATTTACAACTTTTGAAGGTATTTGAACTGAACACAAGGTATACGCTATAGGGTTCACTAAATCGCACTTTGATCGCCTTCCGAAATTTTCTTATAATATGATTGTTTTTATAAGTCGAGCTGGATATTCTGCAATTACAGCCCTTCCTATTCTGCTTAAAGAGGACCTGTGTCCAACAGATGTGGTAAGCAAAAAAATATTTTAAGTTTTACATGCACAGAGGGGGGATTTGGTTGTCATTTTAACACCTGCTGTCATTTTAACAACTTAAAACTTCCATTAAAACAATGAAATATTTATGAAATGAAATAAAATGGCCTTTAAAACCCTACCTTTCCGCACCGACTAGGATAATGAAGACAGGCATAAGCCACAATGTTAAGGGCGGGGGGGGGGAGATTTTGCGATTAAAACGATCCACTTATTTCGAATTGAAGGTACGTGTACACGATACCTATAGGGTATTTGTCCGATCCTAGCGAGCCTGTGTCTTACCGTGGTACCCCTAAATATTTTTAAGTCTTGGATGTTTGTTTCTGTACAATTTCAGAGACCCGATAAAATAGCAACTCCCATACATCAAGGGGATATCATGGATGACGAAACTACATATGAAATTCTAATGGATGACATCGTTCTAGCTCGTCCATTAGAATTTCTAACGCCAATCGAAGTGTTTTTCGCTGTGTACTATATATTCAATATCGAATATTGATCAAAGATTTTAAACCCATTAACGTTTATCCAAAAAATCATTTTTGGAATCGAGGACAAAATTAATATACCAAGAAAGGCCATGTCATTATTAACTAAGTTGAAATAGTTATTTTATACGTCCGCATTTTTAGAACTTAAAATGTAACTCTATATGCCAAAGATCTTGGGATGAGTTCGAATTATACACATATATATCGGTCTTTAACTTCCTGAATGCCTGAACCTTTTTAATATTGTAGATTATATATGGGTCACGGAGATTACTTGATATTAAGTAACGTTCAAATATAGCCATTGCACAACAATCACACTTGAGTTTGAATTGCGCGAAAATCAAACTGACACTTTTCAACAAATTGTCCATCCCACCTTTACGGAAATAGTGGCCTGCCACTTTCTTGGTTATGACCCATGCCTTTTACGCAAACTTTCGACACACAATAGATAACCTATATTTTCTGTCGCGATAGAGGCTATAACCAGGGTTGGAAAAAAACATTTTTTTTTATCAAAACAAAAACACCCCAAAACGCATTGCATGGCTGAATCGTCTTCTTGGGATGTTAATTTTCCTGGATAATATTTAGGATTCAGCATATAGCTGAGGTAATGACATGGGGTGAGTATTGCATGCATTCTTTTATGAAATTTTTCTAAATTTGCTTTGGATAATAAAGGCTTAAGAGATGCTTCTAATTCTTTCCATATATAAACAATATTACATGTTTCGGATTGAGTTTTATCTAATGCTTCTGAAATTGTTTTCATAATAGCCAGATAATCTTCACAATTCCTCTTTATGGCTAAATCTGAAACTTTCTTACTGATATCATTGTCGATATCACCTCTGTGATCTTCACATATCTTAATCAGGATTGGCCAGTTATTGATGTATGACTGTAAGCAAACAGCTAAGCTATTCCATCGTACTTCTTGCGGCAAAACTAATCGAATGGTCTTTTCTGCTTTATACCAGGCAGCAGGTATGTGTGTATTTCGAAAATATTTACATATAGAAACTATGTGTTCCTTTATGCCCTTGACTTCCAGATCGTTTGATAGCAAATTTAGCCAATGGGACGAACAACCGTAAGCTAATACAGAATGATCCAAATCGGAGTCTTGTATTTTAAGTAGTTGATCTCTCATCTTAACCATGTTTGATGCATTATCTGTTACGAAACTTTTAACCTCACATCCATACTTTCCTTCAACCTTCTTAATACAATTGACTGTCAAACCATACAGATATTCTCCAGTGTGTGACTCTCCTGGGGTATCAACTGTTTCCACAACAAAAGTATTTCCTAATTCATCCGTTACAGATATGCAAACTATATCCATCCATCTAAAGACATGTTAACTGGCTTGCCACTTAAAATCTCTGCACATTTTTGTTGCAAATCCCCATGTACTTGATCCAACAACATCTTTTCTAGATGGTGGTTTATACCCTGGTCTCAACATTTCTATAAATTGCTTAAATTCTCTATGCACCACATATGATGAATTAGTGGCATAAACTCAACCAAGGTGTAAATGTGATATATTTAAATGGTTTTTAAAGTTGGATCAAAATTGGTAAGCGTATAGCAGCCAAAAGTTAAACCGCGATATTTTATACAATCAGGGGTCATAAATAAGGAAGTTACGATTCTATGTGCGAAAATATTGACAGGATCCAAGATCTGTGAGTTTTAAACATGCATTTCACGTCTCAGAGCTATAACATCCGACAATCAGGGGCCATAGTCCGTAAATTTTCAATGGAAAGGGACCGGGATCTGTTGGATTAAACCTATATTTCAGGTTCCGTCAAAGAATTGTGACCTATAGGGCGTCTACAACCCAATTGGCAATAGGCGACGACAATACGTACACATGAAAATGTGAAATGACTGTTTATTTTTGGATATCGGCGGGGGACATCAACCTCACTACTAGGTTAGTGGCAGACTACCATTAATTTCTCCATTGACATCACTGTTAATTCTCGCCTCTTTGCCCACCTCCAACTTTTCACAAATTTTTTGTGTTGGGCTGAATGGTTTTCACTGCGACAGAGGAGCACTGAAATTTTGAGATACACAAACTTGCAGAAGCATAACTGGGTTGCCGGCTACTTTGTTTACGGCCGTTTCGTTGATAATCCACAAAGACGACATCTCCACTGAAAATTTTTAAGTCATCTTGCCAACCCAATTCCCACCCGGAAGATTATCTGTCTAGGTTTTAAAAGGTCTTCGTTCGAAGGAACAAATCTATAACATAAACTGTTATGTGTAATACTTAAAAAAAAAAAACAATACAAAAGAAAAACACAACCAATGGTGAGGCTGGTGTTCCCCGCCGAAATCCCCCAAATAAACACATGAAACATTGATTAAACGCGCTAAATTGCGAATATTTTTGACCTAAAAATTGACACAAATGGGTCGTAACTATAATGTAATCTGAATGTATATAAACTGAGTACTATGGTCGTCTGTGCTGTCGCGTTCATAGATTTAAAAAAAAAGAAAACTGTGTGTAATGACGTTCTAAACACAATAAATTAATTGCGCAATTGTTTTCTTATACAAATAACATTGACTAAGTCTAGAATATATACCAATCCATACAAACAGTTCCAATGTTTGGACAATACGTTGTTAAGTAATTGATTAGGTTATGTCTATATCAAAGAAACTTTCATCAAACAAATATGTTTCTTATGTTGATATATAACGGTTCTTGAGGCTACGCCACGTGCTGGTTTCCCGACATTAATTTAGGACATTTTGATTTTTTTTATTATTATTAAATAGTTATAAAAATAGTAATAATAATTTTATCCATTTGAGCTTTCTGTTGCGAAATTTCTGGAAATTTAGAATTCCTTACGCTACCTTGTATTAAAACAAATATAGGAAATCACCTACGAGCAATATTTGGAGGTAGATATATACTGTTTCTTAATTCTCGAACTTAAAATACTTTTATGTGAAGTCTAAGACCTCGCCTTTAATCTTGAAAATCATAATAGCTTTAATGAATTACATAATAGCTTTTATGAATTACAGCATCCTTTATTTTTTTTGTGTGTGATAAATTTACATTGCTGTATCAAGGCATGGTTTTTGTATCTCGTTTACCTGTCACGCCTGTAATCTATACTACGGGAGTCTGACCTTCCATCCGTATTATATGCATCAGCATACCGAACTAGACAATATATATATAATAAAAAAAAGAACAGGAATGCAATGTCTGTTGAAGCCTCGATTTTACCTGCTCTCGCTTCGGCACGTTTTTGTTCCACAATACGTAATGTCAGGCAATCGAACCTCCGCAAATTCACTCAGATATGATTTTTCTTCAATCTAACCGTTTTGATTTGCATAAATACTCAACGATATCATAGCAACTTGTTTCCAATATTTACATTATTTCCTTCGTTGACGTGTGACCTCAACTCCATGCCCTGACGTCATACAAAAACCTAACCAACCCCTGAAGTCTTGTATATTTCCGCATCAAAATCATGAATATTTACTAAAACCCGGCAGAAAATGTATATTAAATCCCTTTCCTTCGATTCTACACCTAAAAGTTAGCAACTTTTGCCATGCAAAATGAGGAAAACGGAATGACAGAGAAAATCTTGAAATATCGTTGGCACTTGTTTCAGTTATATAGTCACTGCGGATCGTTTTTGTATAACATCAGGGCATGGGGAATTGGGGACAAACGTCAACGAAGGAAAATGATGTAAATATTGGAGTCAAATGGCTATGATATCGTTTTATGGGGAGTATTTGTGCAAATCAAAACGGCTAGATTGAAGAAAATTCATAACTGAGTGAATTGGCAAAGGTTAGATTGCCTGGCATTACGAATTGTGGAACAAAAACGTGCCGAAGCGAGAGCAGGTAACATCGAGGCTTCAACAGACACTGTTCTTTTTTATTATATAAGTGTATTGTTCGGTATGGTGTATGCATATAATACGAACAGGTCAGATTCCTGTGTCTACACTGACCAACGATACGGACTTCTCATGTTCCTGTTTTCTAACGACATATGGCATATTTAGTGGCGTCAGTCATTTGTTTTTGACATAAAATATATACTGTAACCACGGTTGATCGCATTTGGATTTATTAGGCGTTGGTTTAAACAGTATTTATTTCGAGAATATTATACAATATAAAAAGCATAAGAAATAGGATACAAAAACAAGAAGGCTTATATCAATTTGCTTCCTTCTGGTTTGGGTGTATAAAATATGTACAATGAAAAAACACAAACTTTATGGATAACAATCACTAGCAACTTTAATAGTGCAACGTTTCAACAAGTGTCCTCTTGTCGTTATCAAGTACAATTTACATCTCAGTTCCACATATTGCAGATAGATATGACACACAATACTATAATATCCTTCGTGTATATTTCTTTAAATCAATTTGTATGGAAGTACATTAACACACCATGTCAACTAAGTTATGTTCCACTCTGGATCCACTATTCGTTGTGCGGGGTGGCAATCTCGAAACCAGAAAAATTGCCTCTGGGAACGAGATTGGCAGGGTGGGGCATTGTTTGAAATTACACCATATGAAGGTGATGTTACTAAGCAGCGCGGGTTTATGGCGAATAGGTTGTCTAAAAATATGAACATTTGTCGATAAAGTAAACAATTCAACACAAGTCGATAGAGTAAAAAATATAAAAGAGGATCTGCTCAGTTGTTTTGTTAACTGTATTGACGAGCATTGATATATTTTTAAATATAAAAAAGACGAGTAAGAGCTTTCATTTATCACCCAATCCTTTCTTACATGCACAAATAATTAAATATAATTTTTTGCTAAAGATGTCACTTTTACTGAACCTGATTATATTACGGCTTAGTGACACTGATACTTCTATTTATTTTACTTCTATTTATTTTACAGCAATTCAACCACTGCAAAGTCATTTATATTGACCTAGTTAGTTTTCCATCCAGGCCAACAAAATATAAATTACCTTTTTGTTAATAAATAAGAAATTACTTTAATAAAAAAAAATAAACTCTTCTTTGAAAATAATAGCGCAAAATTTATCGCACACGCGGTATCTACTGTAGAATGAATGTATTATATTGGGTGATAAATCTTATTCACAGGCGTCAACATTTTGGTACAGATTGATCACCCACGTGACGTGTAGATTACTAGATAACACAATTCTATTGTTTTCAAACACATGCATTTCTTTCCTTTTGTTATTTATTTAATTAATCATTTAAAAAAAAATTGAATCGATTTCTCTTTGTCTTGATTGAAAATCTTATAATACAATGTTCTCAAAAAATTATAGATCATTATAGGACTTTCGACCAGCTATTGAAGCAATTATCAAATATATTTACATTTGATGGCAATTGATTATATTATGGTGGTAAGCACCCCGGGTATAAACAATACATCTGTTTATACAGGTAGTCGAAAATAGGACATCCTTTGAAGAAAAAAACTTACGTAAATTATCTCGAAGCAATTAGGCACGTCTTGAAACGATCCGAGGTTGGTATAAAATGCAACTGCCCCTGGAAGAAACGAAAGATACAAACAGTGGTTCTCAAGGGAAGACATAGATAAATTTACTAGTAAAATGTTTTGTTTCGCGTTTCTTCTGTTGTTTACGTATGCATCTGGAAATGATAAATCTGCACTCTTTACAAAAACTAAGATTACCATAAACAAATGTGACCATACCACCAATCTTGGGATATTTGATAAAGTTAAAAATAACATTGCCTGCGCTCTTCTATGCTCATCTGATGCTGAATGTCGAAGATATTTGTATTGTTCGTCCACATCATCCTGCAACTTATATCTAGATGGCACTGATTGTATTATGACCAGCGACTCCATTGATTGTTCCTGTTTTAAAAAGGTTAGTTTTTATTAACTTGTAAAATTGTTTGTTGTAAGCCCCTGGGCAGAAGGAGCATTTTGTAAATCTTTTTTGTGGATTAATTGTATCATTCAAACGACTTCAATGATTTCCCCATGTATAAAACGGCCCATTTACACCAGGTAAATTACTTTCACAATTAACAATGCATCATCATGTAAAATTCTAAGATTAAAATAAAAACTATTCCCATAACATGTATTATATAATTCACATAGTGATTTAAACATGAGAAATCATAAAAAAAAATCACGAAAGAATAGAAACTATATTGTGGTGCATGTTCCGACCCCAGGGGTGGTGTAAAATGCAGTTTGTAAATATTTGGTATGTATATTTTGAAAACAATTTGAACGTGTAGCCTTCTTTGCCTCTTATCATTGCAGCAATTTCATATTCCATGCTTTAACTATTCCCCGCCTTTCAAATGGGGCAATTAAAATGAGAGCGGCCGTCTGTCTGTCCGTCACACTTTGTAAGACACAATAACCCTCTTTCTAATTGAACTAGAAGATGTGTAGATGTTTATTAGGTCAATGTCTTGATGGAGTTTCAAAATGTCATTTTTAGCTTCTAGTAACAATTTGATGCGTTGGGGCACGATGTCTTTATTAGGTCAATGCCTTGATGGAGTTCGAAGGTGAGCATTATATCATTACCTTGACTTGGTTCGATGATAGTGAGAATTTTCTGCTTAGGCTAAGCGGCGATACGCAATTTGATTAGAACACAACTCTGAGTTTGGAACATAGCAACTCTGCTTTCAATTGAGGTAGAATGTTCAAACTTGATGTAGATGTTCATTAGGTGAATGTCTTGACTGCTTTCAATGATTAACATTTCGAGCTGAAGCTAAGCAGAGTTTCTAATTGAAGCTAGGCAGAGCTAATCAATTTCATTGATCGATGCCTTGGGACAAGATAATCTTGATTCTATCTGATAGAGAGTCATGAAACTTAGTGTATAGTTTGATTGCTCAATTCTTTTGAGAAAAAAAAAATAATAAATGTGCGATTTATTAATATGTCGTCAATTTATTTTGGGATTTCGGCGGGGGACATCAATCAAAGCAGGGATGTGGACGCCTATGGCAGCGACAGTGATGCTCTTGTTTAAATAAATCGCATGTCCATTCAGCAAACATCACGCCCACGTTCATGAAACATTTTAGTCCCGAAATGACCTAGTTTGTGTCGAATGGGCGTTAAACCCCATTCCTCTCTCTCATAATACATTTTACAACACAGAAGTAGAAGGTTCGGATGAAAAAGTGAATAGTACCAGAAATAAATTAAAATCGGGTTTACCTGCTTTAATTTCTTTAGTAACCGTGTCAGCGAAGACGCATGGATACGGTAGTTTACTATAATCTGAGGAATAATAATAAGACAATTTGTTTTCGTTATCACACCAGGGAACACACTTAGTTAGGGTATTGATGTAGGTAGGTAGGTTTCGCTGTAACCATAACCAAGAACCATTGTATCAAAGTCTTGATGAGATTTATTTGTTTAAAATAATCCCTGAAGAACAAAGTAACAGAGGAAAATGTTAACTTTAAAATTAATGTTAAATACTTACACTGCAATCCTCTATATTATGTTTCCTCGAGGTTTTCAAAGGTATTTTATCATTACATATCTTACATTCTTCACTGCCCCTTGAGACAAGTCCTAGAATTGCAATAGCAATTTAAAGTACAGAAGAACATTACACATAGCCGAAGAAAAACCAAGAGATAAGACACAGCAGTACACAAATAACATTGCAATCAATAGAAAGATTCTGAGTCCATTGCAACTGCAGCACATATTTCCAAACTGTTTGGGTTAATAAAGTAAAATGTAGGGGCACAATTTCTTCTAAATATGGAAAAAAAAAATACATCTTCTCCAAATATACTTCCATGGGGCAAATTCATATCATCTTCTCCCCCCCCTGGGGTGTAGGGGGTGATAAGAATATACCCTTCGTATGTCCTGCGTGTCGTAGAAGGCGACTAAAAGGATCCCTGTAATAGGGCAACGTGTTTGCCGTGCGTTGCGACCCGTGTCGGTGGAGAGTGGAATCCTGGTAATTGAGTGGGGATTTGGCTTGCGGGCCTCTTTTCTGCAACACATTACTTTGGCCCATGGTTCACCTAGACGGGAGGTCGGAGTGGCCCACTCTGATCAATCGGCTTTGGTCGTTTTAGCTCTGTAGAATGTACCGTTTCCAGTTAAATGCTCTGTTGGTTATTCACTCAGCATACTATTTACCTTTGCGTCCTTAGTACATTCTGCAGGGCGGCGGCTTGGGTCAATCAGGTTGGATTGTTTTTTACTTCTGGCTTGAGTATACCCCTCGTCGAGCCCTGAGGCCACGCGCAGGTTATCCGTGCTAGTCCTCCCCTTAGTAGGCAGGGAAGTAACCTGGGGGACGACGAGGGGTGAATCAAAAAAAATATACGTTCATGGATTCCCTAATCCCCCCCACACCAACAAATGAACGATTAAAACAGAAACGTCTTAATACAGAAGACGTTTCTAATATATTTAAAAATAAAATGGCAAAGTCATGGCCGAGGTTTCTCTTGATTGAGAGCCCCTCTACTGACTTATCGAAAGTCTCACCCTTTTTGATTGCTAAGGGCATTGCTGGCTTGGCCGGTGAACCCAAAGCCATTAAAAAATTGAAAAATGGAACACTCTTGATAGAATGTGTCAAGGAGCAGCATGCTACCATGCTTCTCAAATCAACAACTTTGGCAAACATTCCTATCAAGGTGTCTCCACACAGATCATTAAATTCTAGTAGAGGTGTCATTCGCTGTCGAGATCTTGAAGGCAGCAGTGAGGATGAAATGGTTGAATACCTTTCTTCTCAAGGCGTCCAACAAGTTAAACGAATTAGTGTACGCCGAGGAGATAAGGTGATTCCCACAAGTACCTATATCCTCACTTTTAATCGTCCCGACATACCGAAATCAATCAAGGCAGGTTATTTAAATATACCTGTTGATTCCTATATTTCCAATCCTCTTCGCTGCTATAAATGTCAGAAATTTGGACACAGCAAGACCGTCTGCAGAGGCAAAGATACCTGTGCTCGTTGTGGCCGTGATGGCCACGAGAGCGTTGCCTGCCAGGCTGAGTTTTGCTGCGTGAATTGCAAGGGTAAGCATTTTGCTTACTCTCGCGAATGTCCAATATGGCAGAAAGAGAAAAGAATTCAACAGGTCATGTCTGAACGGAAGATTTCATATTTTGATGCTAAAAAGCAAGTAGAACTAACTTCACTCATTCCCATTGCACCACAGGGGAAATCATTTTCGAGTGTAGTTAAAGTTTCTACTAAATCAATATCTGTTCAGACAGACATAACCTGGCCAGAGAAACAAAAAATGAGGACTTTGCCTACAACATCAGATCATGTAAAAGGGGTTTCGAGCTCTTCTCAGTCACGAGAGAGCTCGATTCAAACAACTTTGCCCTTGCCTGATGAGGGTTCATCTTCTTTGCCTATAACTGGAGATATTGGGACCATTCCTAATACTTCATCTCAGAATGGCAAGGAATCACATCAATTACATAAACCGAAAGCTGCAGCTCCTGATCTCGTGTTCACTGGGCCAGGATCGCAGTCAACGGTTATCCCACCCTCACAGGAAAGAGTTTATTTATCTTCAAGACAAAAGAAATTAGCAAAGTTGCGTGAAAGGGGCAAAAAGGGTTCACAAAACCCTATCGTCCATTTCAAGAAATATGGGGTTGATCTGATGGACGGTATTACCGTAGAGGGGGCCAATAATGACCCCGTCGGCGGTAAGCCGTCAAAAATAAATTATCCCTGACAATGGTAAATTCCATTATTCAATGGAATTGTCGTGGTTTAAAACCAAATTTTAATGAAGTCCAACTTTTAATTCAAAAATATAATCCTTTAGCTATTTGTTTACAGGAAACGTTTTTGAGGAATTCTGACACTTTGTCCTTTAGACATTTTGTTGGTTACCATCATCATGCAGTTGGTGATGGTAGAGCTCATGGGGGTGTTTCTGTTATTCTTAATGGAGATATCCCTCAGAGTCAAGTTACTCTGAACTCGCCTTTGCAGGCAGTTGCAGTTAGAGTGACTTTACATATTCCTATAACACTCTGCTCTGTATATATTCCACCAAGTTTACATCTTAATCCCAGAGATCTTGATGACCTTGTTGCACAACTTCCCCACCCGTTTATAATTACGGGGGATTTCAATGGTCATCATTCCCTCTGGGGTAGTCCAGATGATAACAACAGAGGTAAACAAATAGCGGACTTCATTAACATTAATAATTTGTGTTTATTAAATGATGACTCGCCTACTTATCTACATCCTGCCACAGCTTCTTTTTCTTCCTTAGATCTCACCATATGCTCTCCCGTCCTGTTTCAGGATTTCACATGGAGGGTAAATGAAGATCTTTGTGGTAGTGACCACTTTCCTATCTTGATTGATAATAATGGTCCCTCTCCGGTCGAAAGACCCCAGAGGTGGAAGTTGCATAAGGCTGATTGGGCTCTATTTGAATCTTTGTGTCTCTTCTCTTTTGATGCAAAGGAGTTAGAAGATGCAGATGAGCCTATGGCCTTGTTCACTTCAATTCTCCAAGATGTAGCTGAGCAGGCGATTCCAAAAACCACGACAGAACCAAAACGTTTCAATAAACCATGGTTTAACGACGATTGCAAATCCGCCCTAAAAGAGCGTGATCGTATCCTGAGACGATTGAAGAACCATCCTTCCATGGAGAATATTGCGGCATTCCAAATGGTCCGGGCGAAGGTCCGTAGAACCATACGTCAAGCAAAGAAATCTTCATGGCAGGGTTATGTCTCCAGGATCAATTCCCGTACCACATCTAAGTCGGTATGGGATAGGATTCGTAGGATTAAAGGTAAAAGTAGTGCATTATCAGTTAACCATCTTAATGTTGATAATACCACCTTAACAACATTTCCTGATATTGCTAATTCTCTGGCCAGTACTTTTTCATTCAATTCATCATCCAATTTCTCCTCTGATGCCTTTCGAGGCATTAGACAACAACAGGAGAAAAGGCGACTTAATTTCAAGTCCCGCAATGATGAATGTTATAATGATCGTTTTTCCATTGCGGAGCTCCGTGACTCGTTAAAGCGAGCTCGGGACACTGCAACGGGTCCAGATGAGATACACTATCAAATTTTAAAACATTTACCTTATCCAACACTTCTAATTTTACTGGATCTTTTCAACCGGATTTGGGTTGATGGGAATTTCCCTCCTTCGTGGCATGAAGCCACAATAGTTCCCATCCCTAAACCGGGTAAAGATCATACGAATCCTACCAACTATCGTCCGATCGCTTTAACTAGCTGTATTTGCAAAACCATGGAGAGATTGATCAATCGAAGGCTTGTTTGGTACCTCGAGTCCAACAACCTCATTACAGACCTCCAATGTGGATTTCGGTCTCAAAGGAGCACTCTTGATCATCTCGTCAGATTTGAAACGTTCGTCAGGGACGCTTTCATCCAGAAGCAACATTTAGTTGCTATATTTTTCGATCTGGAGAAAGCATATGATACTACGTGGAAACATGGTATCATGCGCGACCTCCATAACCTCGGCCTACGAGGTCGCTTACCTATCTTCATTAAAAATTTCCTGGAAGATAGGTCATTTAAGGTACGACTGGGATCAATATTCTCTGACCCATTTCCTCAAGAAATGGGGGTCCCCCAGGGAAGTATTTTATCTCCAACATTATTTGCAATAAAAATTAATACTATCCCAGCGTGCCTTAAACCAGGTACAAACGGCGCTCTTTATGTTGATGACTTTCAGATGTGCTATGGTTCTACAGACATGCGGATAATCGAACGTAAGTTGCAGCTTTGTTTGAATTCACTTCAACAATGGGCAACCGAAAATGGATTTCGTTTTTCGAAATCCAAGACTGTCTGCATGCATTTCTGTCAGAAACGAGGTTTACATCCTGATCCAGAACTTTTCTTGGATGGCAATCGCCTTCCAGTTGTGGATGAAACCAAATTTCTTGGGCTGATATTTGATAAGAAATTATCATTTATCCCCCACATTAAAAACCTAAAGAAGAAATGTCTGAAAGCCCTCAACATATTGAGAGTCTTATCAAATACTGACTGGGGAGCAGACCGTAAGGTCTTGCTCAGATTATATCGAGCACTCATAAGATCAAAACTCGATTATGGGTGTATTGTGTATGGGTCTGCCCGCGAGTCTTATCTCAAAGAGCTCGACACCATACACAACCAAGGACTTAGAATCAGTTTAGGAGCCTTTCGTACATCTCCAGCGGACAGTTTATACGTCGAGGCACACGAGCCCTCCCTGTACAACAGACGTGATAAACTGGCCCTGCAGTATGCTACGAAAATTGCATCACTTCCGAATCATATTTCATTTAACACCATATTTAGACCTCGTCATGAGCATTTGTATCTTGTAAAGACGAATGTTGTTCCATCATTCGGTATTCGCATACAACCCCTTTTGTCTGAGGCTGGTATCAGCCTCGACAGTATTGCGAATACCCCTGTCTTTAGGTCTCCACCGTGGGCTATATCTCCGCCAAAGATTGATTTCGATCTTTCTCAGCACAAAAAGAGAGATACTAGCTCAACGGTGTTCCAATCTCTCTTTAGAGAGTTAAGGTCTAAGTATGGTGATTATGCTCCTATTTATACAGATGGCTCGAAAGATGGTGATCGAGTAGCTTCGGCTACCGTGACGCCGTCCGAGACCATTTCTGTTCGCTTACCACCTGCTGCTTCTATTTTTACAGCCGAGCTCCAAGCTATTCTCCAAGCTTTGGAGTTCATTCAGTCCTCATCAAATTTAAAACACATCATCTTTTCTGATTCTTTGTCCTGTCTTCAAGCAATTAATAACAAACAGCTTGATCACCCATTAGTAGCAGACATTTATCGTCTGCTACTTTCATACGAGTTGAGCAGCAAGGACATTGTCCTTTGCTGGCTCCCCAGTCACATGGATATTAAAGGGAATGATCAAGCAGACTCGGCTGCCAAGTCTGCTTTAGATCTTCCCTTGTCCGAATTTTTAACGCCATATAAAGATTTTAAATCATCCATAAATAAATGTATATTTGACCGTTGGCAACGGTCTTGGGATCTTGCAGACACAAACAAACTTCATCACATCAAGCCTCTCTTAGGAGAATGGCCAAGCTCCTATCGTACGAGCAGGAGAGATGAAGTTGTCTTGTGTCGCTCTCGCATAGGTCATACCTTTTTAACACATATTTTCATTTTAAAGCGAGAGCCTCAACCAGAATGTGAACACTGTCATGTTCCCTTGACAGTTAAGCACATTTTGATTGAGTGCAAGCATCTCAAAGAAATAAGATTACGGCATTACCGTTGCCAATCACTTCATCAGTTGTTTGCCCAACCGGGTCTTTATTGTAAAGCCTTAGACTTTTTAAAGGAGACAAATTTTTATCACAAATTTTAATTGTATATATCTGATTTTCACGTTCATGTTTTAAATATATATACATAAAGTTTATATTTATTTTTATTTGATACTTACTGTGATATTTGTTTTTATTTATGTATATATATATATAATATTATGATTATATTTTTCTAGTTTGTCTCGTTAATTTCATCATGTTTGGCGCAATATGGCCCGGTTGGCGCTGACGTGCCATTAAACAACATTTCATTCATTCATCATCTTCTCCAGATATACTGTCAAGGGGCAAATTCATTTGAATTGGTGATTTGACCTAAAAAAAACTCTCATTAGCCAAATAGCTGGCGTGAAAGCATGTTGTAGACTGACTCATCCGTTCAAGAGACTACCAACTTCCAAACTCAGTGTGCAGAAGTCCATACCCCCACAGGACTTCAGTGCTGGAAAAACACTTTCCAACTTCTCTCTAAAGGGTTGTCATTTTTCTCAAATGTCCATTTCCAAATAACTCCTTCTTCTGTTCTTTGGTAGGTACAACATTCTGAAAATAAGACGCCTAAATTCAATAATTAAATTACTGTCAGATAGCAATTGAATCGGTTAAAGGATTATCCTTTGCTATACGATATATTCGCTGTTTTTTTTGTGTGCCAAATTGGCATTTTTAATTGAAAATGACCATTCTTTTGATTAAAAAAATGTTTCTAAAAATGCAATTTCTAAAAAAGCGATTTCGAGCAATACACGAGTTACGTCCCTAATTACAATTTCCAAACTTGCTTAGCAATTGCATTTTGAAAAGGAATTGTGACATGAAAATGTTACGATTTTTAATTGAAAATATAGCTTGTATGTATTAGCAAATATTGAAATTATGGTGGATTTGGGTAAATCGTACCACACATTAAAGTCTGCAGTTCAAGTCTCTCTCTCTCTGTTCTGACAATGACAAGTCATTAAAAACATTTTTCCTCTAGAAGTATTCACTGTTTCTTATGAGATATTAATGGCTCATATTTTCACAGTAGGGGAAGGCGGGGTAAGTTGAGCATAAGGGTAAGTTGATCCACCCCAATCCAAGGAGTCACTACATAGTCTGGCATGACGACAATGACTTAAATTGATAGCCAATCAAATTTCTTCAACGTCAGCCATTTTCTTTGAAAGATTGGAAGCAAGAAGATAAATTTGAATCTTTTAAGGTAAGTGTCCAAATTCTATATGTTCTAGATGGTTTAGGTTTGTAAACCATGTGTCAGTTACTAGAATAGACATCACTCTTTAAGCCTGGTAAGAATTTCGAATTGACCAATGAGTGGTGTGTCTGTACATTTGCAGGGGTAAGTTGAAACTGTCACACTGGGACAAGTTGAGCCTGGTTCACCTTACCCCTATTGTTTTTGATAAATGAGTGACATTTCTATCTGAACTAAATACAGTCAAGTGTTGAATTAACACACATATTTCAGTGACAAAGATTAAATTTATAAGCATAAGATGGGATAACATGGAAAGATGATGAGGTTTAAAAACTTGCACAAAAAGTTTAGTTTCTGATAAAATATGAATTTTCAGTCCGTCTCAAAATTGCGAAGGATTGTTTCCTGGTGAAAGTTACAATCAGATTGTAACATTCAAGACTGTTAATGTACATTCAGAAATTCAAAGGACATAATTGTGCATAAATAGAAATAATGGAGTAGCTCATAGATAGTTTAATGTGTTAATTTGTTCTGTGTATGTTTCAGAAGAATAGAAATGCCACGTAACTAGAAGAGAAAAACCAACCGGGGTCAAACTCAAAAAGATATTATGGAACGAGCTGCCGTTGCAGGTGGACAAAGCATACGTAGTACAGCTAGAGAGTTTGGAATAGATAGAATGACTCTTAAACGCTACACTGAGAGGCAAGATGAAGACAGAGAGCTTGGCTACACACCTGTGGCCTTGCGCCATAAGGTGTTCACCCCAAACATGGAAACAGATTTAGCGAATCATGTAAAACACTTGGCAGATATGTTTCATGGTTAATCAATGATTAGATGTTGCGTATTGGCATACGAGTTTGCAAAACGGAAGGCTTTGAAAGTACCACCCAACTGGGATCGTGACGAGAAAGCTGGTTTAAATTGGTTGCTTGGATTTAAGAAAAGACAGAACCTTGCTCTAAGGCCACCTCTTTTGGACGTGCAGTGGGATTTAACAGACCAGTCATTGATAAATTTCTCAACAATCTTAAGGCGGTAATGGACAAATACAAGTTTTCACTAAGAGACATCTATAACACAGATGAAACAAGCTGCACAACTGTTCAAAAACCAGGATCTATAACACAGATGAAACAAGCTGCACAACTTTTCAAAACCCGGGATCTGTTGTGACTGAAAAGGGAAAGAAACAAGTAGGCGCAATTAATTCAGCTGATCGTGGTGAATTGGTCACTGTTGCATATACTGTTGATGCTATTGGCTCAATTGTTCCTCCTTTATTCATTTTTCAAGAGCACTTCATTAGAGGGGGGCCGACTGAATGTATTGGTGCAGCTACAAGGAGTGTCTGGATGAATGAAGATACATTTGTGGAATATCTAAATCACGTTGCCAAGCATACAAGATGTTCACCAGAAAACAAGATTCTCTTAATCCTTGACAATCACGATACACACATTTCTCTCAGGGCCGTGGACCTTGCTAGGTCTCATGGCATGGTGCTCCTTACCATACCTCCTCCAATCCCTTGACTGCTCAGTGTATGGGCCCTTTAAGACTGCTTACAACCGAGCAATGGATGCATGGCTACGCTCCAATCCGGGGAAAACAGTGGCAATCTATGAAATACCTACCATAGTGAATCAACCTCAAATGATTGATTGCTTTGACGCCATTGAATGTAACTGCCGGATTTAGAGCGACGGGAGTTTACCCTTACAACAGTGATAAATTTACTGAAACAGACTTTTCAGCAGTCATTACAACAGATCAGGATGCGCAACCCAGAAGTGAATGCCCTGAAGTAAATATAACCACTGACAAAGGCATAGAAACTTCTCAGACTCCTGCTGACCTGCCAGCTAACATTTCTGCATCTCGACAACAGAGAAATAATGAACAACCATCAACCTCTACTTAATGGAGAAGAATTTAAGTTTGAAGGAATTTTTCTACAAAAGGTTGCTGGAAAAGTGGGAAATGATAAACCAGCCTTTGTTCCAAATCCCACATACGAAGCGGAGTTTGAACTAGAAGATGTCGTGTGCAAGCTACCCCAGCGTAAGACTGCTGGAAGCTCTTCCCGCCAGCTTGTCTTTGATTGTGACTTGTCCAAGTGGCAGATTAATTGTTTTCAGGCAGGTAAATGTAATAAAAGTGGGTTGACATATTAAAGTGTTTCTTTTAATTTTATGACAAAAGATTAACTTATCCCACAATTTGGCACAATTTACCCCAGTGGCTGACTCAACTATCCCCTGACATATGGGGCAAGTTGAACCAGTTGACGTACTGTTTTCTAAAGGTTATCATTCATTTTTATACGTCCACATTCATAATGTGAACGTATTATGCCGTCGCCCCTGTCTGTGTGTGTGTGTGTGTGTGTGTGTGTATGTATGTATGTATGTGGTTCGCCTACAGGGCGCAATTCTTCATGGATTTTCTTCAAACTTGGTATACTTATTCCTTATACCCCAAGGAAGATCCCTATTGTTTTTGGGGCATGCCCGACCCCCAGGGGCCGAGCCACGCCCATTTCTAGTATTTCTTTGTTTGTCGTCTACAGGCCACATTTCTTAACTTATAATCTTGAAACTTTGCATACACATTCTTTGTACCCTAAGGAACATCCCTATCGTTTGGGGTGTATGCCCCACCCCCAGGGGCAGAGCCACGCCCATTTTCTTTTCGTGTGTCTTTGTGTGGCCTACAGGGCGCAATTCTTACTGGATTTTCTTCAAACTTGGTATACGTATTCTTATACCCTAAGGAAGATCTCCATTGTTTTTGGTGCATGCCCGACCCCCAGGGACAGAGCCACGCCCATTTCTAGTATGTATTTGTTTGTCGTCTACAGGCCACATTTCTGAACTTATAATTTTGAAACTTAGCATACACATTCTTTGTACCCTAAGGAACATCCCTATCATTTGGGGTGCATGCCCAACCCCCCTGGGGCACAGCCACACCCATTTTCTTATCGTGTGTCTTTGTGTCGCCTACAGGCCACAATTCTTATTGGATTTTCTTTAAAACTTTGTATACTTACTCTTTATACTCTAAGGATGATCCCTATCGTTTGGGGTGCATGCCCAACCCCCCAGGGGCAGAGCCACGCCCATTTTTCTTTTTGTGTGTCTCTGTGTCGCCTAGAAGCCGCAATTCTAACTGTATTTTCTTAAAACTTTGTATACTTACCCTAAGGATGATCCGTATTGTTTTTTGGTGCATGCCCGACCCCCAATGGCAGAGCCACGCCCATTCCTTGTATTTATTTGTTTGTCGTCTACAAGCCACATTTCTTAACGTATCATCTTGAAACTATGAATGATTATTCTTTGTACCCTAAGGAACATTTCTATCATTTGGGGTGCATGCCCAAGCCCAACCCCCAGGGGCAGAGTCACGCCCATTTTCTTTTTGTGTGTCGCCTACAGGCCATAATTCTTAATCGGTCATCTTGAAACTTAAAATACTTATTCCTTATACCCTAAGGATGACCCCTTTTGTTTTGGGTGCATGCCCGACCCCCATGGGACAGCAACACCCATTTCGTGTATTTGTTTGTCTGTCGCCTACAGGCTGCATAAAGATGACCCCTATTGTTTTTGGTGATTTCCTAACCCCCAGGGGCAGAGTCATGCCCATTTTTACTTCGTGTCTATGTGTGTTGTCTACAGGCCACGATTCTTAATGGATCGTCTTTAAACTTGGGATATGTATTCCATATAGCCTAAGGACGTCAACTGCATGTCCCGACTCACACAGGCAAGACACGACCAATTTTTGTGTTTGTCGTTTACAGGCCGCAATTCTGAATGAATCAGCTTGGTACTTGGTTTATGTATTCCTTATAGCCTGAGGGCGTCCACTATTGATTTTGATGAATGTCCCGACCCCCAGGGGCAGAGCCGCGCCCACTTTTTGCCTTTAGTGTTAGGAAGGCACAATTCTGAATGGATTATCTTGGTATAGTTATTCCTTATACTCTAAGGACGTCAACTATTAATGTTGGTGCACGACCCTCAACGCTAAACAAACCAAACGCCTAGCCTTCTTGACAAAGTACCATATCAATCAAAGCAGGAATGTGGACGTATATTTTAGCGTTAGCGTTATGTTTAATGAATGCTACAGATCTATAAATGATGACAAAAATGTCCCTAAGAAAAGAAATTATGCAATAACAAAATGTCTCTTAAAAAAGAAATTATGCAATAACAAAATAGTTTATGCAATTGGAAAATATAGTGAGGAGTTAAATAGTTTTAAGTCAATTTCGGTTCAACTTGCCCCGCCTTCCCCTACTAAGATAAAAACATAACTATTGATGGGAATGGACCAATAATTTTCTATATCTGGATACTGTTACACGTAAAACACTACAAATAAATATAAATTTCGCACCTTAAAAATGCAAATAAGTGTAAACAAGCCAACAGTGAGGCTGATGTCGCCCGCCGAAATCCCAAATTACACATATGAATTAATCACACATTTATTTTTTTCAAAAATATGGAGCACTCAAACTATACACTAAGTTTCATAAAGATTATCTTGTCCAAAAGCATCGACCAATGGAATTCATTAGCTCTGCTTAGCATCAGTTCGAAATGTTAATCATTGAACTCTTTCATTATAACATATTCACATAATGAATGTCTACATCAAGTTTGAACATTCTACCTCAAATTGCTTATCGCTCCTTAGCCTGAGCAGAAAATTTTCACTATCAAACTTAGTCAAGGTAATGATATAATTAATCTATGTTCTACGTTTCATCGTTCTCACTTTATTATAATCAAAGTTACCGTGCCTCAAATCATGAACCAATCGGATTGCTTATCTCTGAATATTTTAGCTCAATTTGGAGGAGAGTTTATTGTGTCCCCATAGTGTGTGACGGACGGGCAGACGAAATCATTTTAATGGACGATGGTAAGCAGAGATAAGCAATTTGATTGGTTATGCTTTGGTAGAGAGAGAATAGGGTTTAACGTATGGATTAATTTTATTTCAATAATTCGCTTGCGCGTAGGGGTCCTTATCAGTGGGGGGAAACAGGAGTGCCCTGGGGGAAACCCACGAGGTTGAGAAGGCGCCCCTATGTCCATGCCACATACGCCCACACCAGGGATCGAAACCACACCCGCAAGCCAAAGGTGACCAACCAGCTAGAGGTCGAAGCGGGGCACTCTAAACCATCCCACCCCCTCTAATTAAGTGATAGTTATGAAACTTGGTGCATAGTTTCATAACATCAATATATGACTAAGGTCGATAAGTTTCATAGTTTCATAACATCAATATATGACTAAGGTCGATAATGAGCATTTTCTGCTCAGGGTTAGCAGAGCGATAAGCAATTTGATTGGCCAATACTTTTGAACCAATAACCCCCCATCTTATTGTGCTAGAATGTTCAAACTTGGTGTAGGTCTTTATTAGGTCAATGCATTGATAGAGTTCAAAGATTAGCATTTTCTGCTTAAAGATAAGAAATTTGGAACATTATAACTAAGTCAAAGTTTTAGTTTCATTACTTCAGTATCTTGACTAAGTACCACAATGAGCATTTTCTGCTCAGGATAAGTAATTATTTTGATTAGTCGAGAATTTGAAGCACAATAACTATCCTAAATGGAGTAGAATGTCCAAACTTGGTGTAGGCATTCATTAGGTCAATGTCCTGATGGTGTTCGAAGATGATCATTATCTGTGTACGATAAGCAGGGACAAGCAATGTGATTGGTTGATGCTTTGGGCACGGTAAGTTTGGTTATAATGGAGTGAGAGTTGAGAGCGACGAAACTCCGAAGATACATTGTGTTATTAACTTATATAAGATTGATGTAAGAATTTTCTGCTTAGGCTTAGAAGCGATAGGCAATGTTACTGATCACTTTGGAACATAACTCTGCTTTTAATCGAGGTACAATGTTTAGACTTGATGTAGATGTTCATCTGGGCCAGGTTGCTCAAAACTAAGTTATTTTAACGATCCGTTAAACTCTTAACGGAGCATTATCTTTGTAACGTGTCGTTTGTTAACGGTCCGTTAAATTTCGGTTGCTGGAAAGTCAATTACATTATCTGTTAGCTAACGGGTTCATTAAAGTTAATCCAAGAGAAGGCTGTTTGTTCATTGGCTGAATTCAAAATTTTTAATTTCAATGAAAAAAAGTATAAAAACTTGGTAGAAGTTACTATTAACAAGGAACTGGAGACAGCGAAACAACTGTGCAGTCTGTTCACAAAACTAGATTAAAGACAAAAAGATGACTGTAGAATTTACAACAGAAAAAAAAAACTATAGAATACTTTATTTTTTCCTTTAGAAATTTTAGCGTAAATCTGTAGGAAAAATTATGGGATTTGCACTACAGAATTATGGGCCATTATTTCCTATAGTCCACTAATGGATAACTGCATTGGCAAGCTATGGCTTTTTGCTACAGTCAACTAATGGCATCATTAAACAGATAATGGAGCCCCAAATCTCCGTTAAATATAACGCCAAGTTAACGACACATTAAAGTTAAGGGACTTCCGGCAACAGTATTTCTTTCTGTAAAAGTTAACGATCCGTCAACATTGAGTTAACGGATCGTTAAAAGATAACGGAGCTTTGAGCAATGGGGCCCCCAGGTGAATGTCTTGACTGAGTCAATGATAAACATTTCGAGCTAAAGCTAAGCAATTTCATTGGCCGATGCTTTGGGACAAAATAACCTTGATTCTGATAGAGAGTGATGAAACTTACAGTATACTCTTGAACAACATAACTGCGATTAATATGTAAGCTTTTTATTATGGAATTTCGGCGGGGGACATCAGGCTTGTTTTTTACGAGGTAAGTTTTCTTAGTGCTAGGCCTGAAAGGCCTCTTGATTTCAGATCCAGTTGGGGCAGGGGTGGCTTGTATTTTGTTTTATTACTAGTATATATCCGGTTGTGATTCGGCAGATTCAGTAAGTGCCTGGGCGTCCTGCTGCAACAGACATTTTTTTAGCGTCGGTTTTGCAATGCCGTTACTCGTATTTGTTATCTTTAAACATTCTCAACTTTCATTGGTCAGATTGCGCGAAATTATTTCCGCATGCCGTGGGTGGCGATGCCAAACGACGTCATAATGTTAGTTGCTAAGAAGACATGTCAAAATTCTTAATTTTCTAAGCAATTGAAGCGTTGTTGAAATGAACATTTGTCCTTACAATAATAGAAATGACATGAAGTATTTTTTTTTTAAAAATAGGTTGCCAGGCAACGAAACATACGCACACACATCAGCTAAATCGTCCGGGCAGTCAACACACACACGCGCTTTACGGGGATAGCGACATAAATGTCGTTTAATCGTAAGTCGCCACAGCAACAATGTTTTCCAGTGGCCGTATAAGCCAATTCTATTTTATCGACCAATAGCTGAAAGAGAAACATAATCTAATATAAGAACGGAAACTCTTATTTTTGTTTTTGTTGAAACCGGTAATTAGCGTTACTAGGTTATAACATAAACAGACGCCCGGGACTGTCAACAGCATTAAGCCCTGTAAACGGCCTCGCCTTGATGCGTTGACTTTAAACGATGTTGTCGATTTAATAAATAAAATAAAACCAAGTACGAACAATCCAAACCATTAGTCAAAAACCCGAAGTCCAATAAAAACGGTCGAGGCAAAATAGTGTAATCAGCAAATGGACTGTTCACCGTGTACAAAATACACGACAAACAGTGAAGAAAATTGTTCATAGTGGCAGTTATATTGATACATCTGAACTTTGTGATTACGACTCACATTCCAGGGAATTAGAAACAGAAAAGGAGTTAAACAAACGACGAAGCACGAAGACAGGCACAACTGGTGAAAGTATTGTTGGTTTCAAGGGCAGACATAATCTCATTTTATTATATTCGTATTGAAAACCATCATCAGTGGGGACTACAAGAATACAACCTGTGACTGTGTGATTCTAAAACTGGTTATGTGTATCAAACTATATATCACACTTCAAGTTTTAAAACTTCTAAGTATGGGCAGCCGTATGATGTTTGTGCTAAATTGTTAACAAACCAAGGCGGACAATATCACCATTTGATTGTAAGGTAAGGTGTGAAGTCGAGGTGTGAAGACGTGTTATAGAGGTGCTCTCCTCGCTTGACTAATCACTATTTAATAACAAGGATAATTTTGTAGGGTTTTTTCCACTGTGTTATAAAAAGAACATTAATTCGTAAAATGATTTGTGATTTGGAGGGCACACATTGGATGTTATACTCATAGGATAGCAACCAGGAAGTTTCGGACTCAAGGTCTACATCTAAATATGACGATATCACTCTTGTTTGTTGCAAATGTACTTCTAATAATGGCCGGAGATGTCGAGAGTAATCCAGGCCCTGCTACAAGGCAAACCCAGCTTCCAATAACCGGTGAGTTAGAATCTATTTCAAGTCGAAATGCTATTAAAGACCTAACTCTAGTCGTATCTGCTCTAAAAGACGAAGTTGCTAGTTTAAGAGGAGAGGTGCGGGAGATGAACATCAAGGATGAAGTACTTCAGTTGCAAAGTGAACTTAAAGAAGTTAAATCGGCGACTGAGGGGTTCAAACAGAGAATTGATTCAACGGATAATATATTGAGACAGAAAAATTTGATATTTTATGGTCTAGAAGAAAGGAACGACGGCCAACGGGAGACTTGGGAAGATGGCGAGAAATTGGTTAGAAATGTTTTGATTAATGAATTAAAGTTAGATGGAGCCGATGATGACAATTTAGTAGCCATTGATCGAGTTCATCGAATCGGAAAGAAAACATTGAACAGTAATCGCCCTCGCCCAGTCAAAGTTTGTTTTCATCGACTCAGAACAAGAGACTTAATACTGACTAAATCTCGAACACTTCTCAAAGAATCCACTGTCCATGTTTCAGAGGATTATTCAGAACAAGTTCGCTCAATCCGAAAAGCACTCATACCTCACTTACAAGAGGCCAAAAAGATAAGTGAGAACTTTGTCATTCTGAAATACGACAAGTTAATTATAAACAAAGATGTATTTACATTTGACCTTACTAATAAACAACTTGTTCAAATCAATAAATAGCAACCCAACTTGAAAAATAACAAGAACAATTTTGATAAATTAACTTTTCTGGCTTGGAATATTGAAGGCCTGTCCCACAAACTCAACTCGTATGGTGACGAAATTCACGATCTTATCCAAGATTATAATATAATAGGTTTCGTTGAAACATTCCAAAAAACAAAAAATGAATTTGCGCAAATTTTTCCTGGTTATAGTGTCTTTGAGTGCATGCGAAAATGTGAATCACTCAAGTCATCGGGTGGGATACTCATGCTTGTGAAAAATTCTCTCCAAAAGTATACTAAACAAATATTAAATGACGGAACATACGAAGAAATGGTATGGTTACACATTAATACAACAACGTTCGGTCTTAAAAAAGACATTGTAGTTGGCTGTATTTATACACCTCCTAAAGACTCGATTTTCTACCAGAATAAAGATTTTGTATGTAACTTATCAGCAGTCGAATCGGCACTTATTTCTATACAACTTCTTTATGAAAACGTCGATATTGTTTTAATGGGCGACATGAATGCTAGAACGAGGTTGGACTTGGACTACGTGAAGTTTGATAAACCAGATCACATTCCGGGTCTAGAATCTTTTTACGAGATATTCGCAGAACAATATGTTGAAATAGACGTACCACGTAAAAATTCCGACAGAATTATTAATCCATTCGGAAAGCATTTGCTAGAGATGTGCTGGGAAAATAATCTAGTGATATTGAATGTTAGAAAACCATCTGATAGTAGAGGTAACTTTACTTATGTAACTTCAAGCGGTGCTAGTACTATAGATTATATTCTTGTTAGTAACAGCCTCTTTAAAAGTATTACTGACTTTTGTGTTCTGACACCTGATATTTCCAAACATTTTCCAATATCATGTACTCTACAAATATGTCTGGAAACGTATACTGACAAAGTACATAACGCAACAACGAGATACAAGTGGAAAGGTGATTTTGCAGACAAATTTGACGCCTTCATAAATACAGATGATTTCATAGATAAACTCGAATATATAAGTGACAATCTTGATTTGACAACTATTGATAATACCGTCCTTGACCTTAACAAATTATTACAATCCATTGGTGATAAATCCAATATGAAAACTGTGTCTACTTCGAGTACAGTATCCCGCCCACAACCACCGTGGTTTGACAGTAACTTACGGTCACTGAAACATGAAAGGTGCAATTTCTTAAATACTTTTCGTATCACGAATAGCCAACGAGATCTAGAACGATACTTAGATGCCAAACATTCCTTTAAAGACGAGTATAAGCTTAAAGAAGAACTCTTTAAAAAATCTCTAATCGAGAAATTGTGCGATGAAAGAGACTCCAGTGTTTTTTGGTCAAATATCAAAACACATTTTAACACAAATAAAGCCCCGGCCGTCAATATAAGTATTGGTGATTGGTATGATCATTTTAAAACGTTATTAAATCCGACTGTAGATACATCGGATGTTAACTTTGACAATTTTGTACAACAATATGTGACTGAACACGAAAGCAATCATGAACAAATCGTAGGGGATCCAGGTTATGCCGAGCTAAACCGCGAAATTTCAGAAGCAGAAATTATACATGCGATAGGAAATTTAAAGGCGGGAAAAGCTCCAGGTGAGGATCTGATACCACCCGAATTTTATAAACGCGCGGTATCTCAACTGTTACCATTGTTACATAAATTATATAACTGTATATTAAGTTGTGGTACCATTCCTAAGAATTGGTCCAAAAGTATTATACATCCTTTACATAAAAAGGGTGATACTGATATTCCTAATAATTACCGAGGAATTTCGCTTATTGATATCTCTTGTAAAATCCTATGTATAATTATCAACGAACGGCTAGTTAAATGGTCAGACGAGAATAGCTTACTAGTTGAGGAACAGGCTGGTTTTCGTCGAGGGTATTCAACCATTGACAATATATTTACACTTAATGCTATTGTCCAAAAATATTTATCAAAACCCAAAGGTGGTGTGCTTTATTGCGCCTTTATTGATTTTTCTACCGCGTATGACTGTATCTCTAGAAGTAAGCTATTCTACGTGCTTCTTAAAAGAGGACTCAATGGACGAATTTATAATTTATTATGTAATATTTATAAATCAGTCCAATCCTGCGTAAGAGCAAATGGTACTCTGTCGGATTACTTTGACTGTCTCTCAGGGGTAAAGCAGGGTTGTGTACTAAGTCCTTGGTTGTTTGGAATATTCATTAATGAACTGGCACTAGTAACCAAAACGGAAAGCGGCTCTGGGATCTTTATTAACTCCAGCATTGATGATGTATTCTTGCTTCTCTTTGCGGATGACTTGTCTCTTTTGTCAGATACACCAGGTGGGCTTCAAAATAAATTAGACATTCTACAGAAATACTGCAGTAAGTGGAATATGAAAGTCAATATTGAAAAGTCTAAAATTGTAGTGTTCAAAAATGGAGGTGTTCTGTCCAAAATAGAAAAGTGGCACTATCAAAGTAATCCGATTGAAGTTGTAAATAGTTATAAGTATTTGGGTATTGTCTTTTCAAGCCGTTTAAAATGGAATGTGTGCTGCAAAACTCTATCAATGCAGGCATCTAAGGCACTTAACGTCATTAAGTTATGCATTTCAAAATTGGGTAGTAGAAACGCTAATATAGCCTTTAAATTGTTTGATTCAATGGTTTCTCCTATTTTATTTTATGGTGCTGAAGTTTGGGGCACAGAAACGATACCAGACATAGAACAAGTTCAAACTAAGTTTTGTAAATGGATACTTTGTACAGGGTTAAAAACAACAAATGCTCTTGCAAGAGCTGAATGTGGAAGATACGAACTGTATGCAAATTATGTTTGTAAACCTATTAAATACTTCTTTAAATTAATGTTAATGGACAGATCTAGGTTACCTAAACTGTGTTACGAAATGCTCTATAATCAGGATTTAAATGGTCGAATAAATTGGTGTTCAAGAATTAGAAATATATTGTTTAGATACGGATTTGGTCATGTTTGGATAAACCAGGGGGTCGTAAATGTGAATGAATTTTTATTCCGTTTTAAACAGCGTGTCAGAGATGTTGGCTTACAAGAGTGGCACGAGTTTACTTCGAACTCGCCCCGCTGTATGTTTTACTCTAAAATAAAATCGGGAATATACCGGGAATCTTACTTAGTAAACGATCTATCACACAAACTACGTTTTGCATTAGCAAACTTTAAATGTTCAACACATTTACTTGAAATTGAAGAAGGACGTCGGACTAAAATCCCGAGGGAAAACCGTGTTTGTAAAATATGTAATTTAAATCAAATCGGTGATGAGATTCACTTTATGTTAAAATGTCCAATTTTAAATGATATAAGAAATAATTTTTTACCTCGATGGCTAATTGCTTCCCCAAATGAATGTAATCTTATATCTTTATTTACTTCAAACGATCCGGTTCTTATTCGAAATTTGTCTATCTACATTTCAAAGGGAATGGAAATCAGAAACGAAATACTTAAATATTAAAATGTATCTGATTGTGTAATATACTTTCGTACCAAATTGTTCTTTTTAGTTCTAGTTATATTATATATTTAAAAATATTTTATTAAATGGTATATTGATAGTTATGGAAAACAGTGATATAATTATAGACTATTATATTTTCTTGATTATTATATTGTATATGAACTAGTCAAAAGCCAAGACTTTATGATTGTATTTATATTGTATCATTATCAAATATATGTGATTGTACTATAGGCAAATGCCTTAAAGTTGTAAATAAATTATTATTATTATTATTATTTGATTGTTGACAATTATTACACAAGTGTAGACCTTTGCAAGAATATGTTAGATAAACAGATATACGTTACAGGCACAGTACGTTCAAATCGCAGCGGTTTGCCACCAGGAATTAAACTTTGAAAAAATGGGTGATATTATTGCTGTACGCAAGGGTCAGTTGTTGGCAGTAAATTGGTTTGACCATAGACTTTTAACCACTTATGGTTCAGCGAAAGCAGTTAAACATTACAAGAAAGAGGACATACTAGTTCCCCAATTAATAAATGAATACAATCATGGTATGGGCAGTGTGACCTCATCGATCAAATGACCGATCATTACTCTGCAGAATTAATAATTTAAATGCTGGAGAAAAGTCGTGTTCCATCTCATTGACAGGACAGTTACGAATGCCTATTTGTGCTACAAAAATATAAATGACAAAAAACTAAATCACCTTCAATTTATGATCAGATTAGTTGACGGTCTTATAAATGGTTATACACAGCCGCGTCGAAATGTTGGTCGTCAGAGCCTCACATCACCAAATAAAGTACTTTCTACCATTCAGCATTACTAAGAATGTATTCCTGATAAAGACGTAATCCATGTTTGAGCTGTGCACAATGTAGGGATCAAGGATTTAAAGGTACGCGTATAACTACGTGGTGTCGACAGTGCGGGGTTGGTCTGTCTCGCAAATGTTTTCCTGGTTACCATAAAGTAAAACAAACATTTTAATGAAAGATTCAGCATTTTCGACTTGGTACACATGAACTAACATGTTTTTCTCATTCTGTGAATGAATTTTTTGATCCAGTAGAAGTCATATGATAATATATTTTTGTTATATTTTATGTGATACAATGCTATTGAATTGAAATAGGCATATCTTGATGTAGACAGTTTATCTACTTTATTTGGACGAGTACACACTGATTTACCTATATTTTGTCTATGAAAACGATGAAAAAATAGCTTGTTTTATTACACCTGAACTTATCTTTATTTAACCTGTAGATGCAATTTTGATCAAATAGTATAATTTGATTATTGATATTTCTATACTTTATTACCTGATATATCCCTTTGAGACCCGAGCAAAGAAAATCAATGATATTTGAAGGATAATAAGATACTAGCCCCTTATATACCTAACGTATGAGAAACTGGAGCTTTTTTACCAATAATTGCGGTTGCCATGGAAACATGACATGTCCACATATGTGGACATCAGGTCTTCGTTGGATAAAAAATGGCCGTTCAATGAGTAGATTTTGGCTCTCTTACCTGGAGGTCATGTGTTTGATCCCTGCTTTTGCCGAGAAAGTTCATCATGATTTTCTGGCATGGTCTTCCCTTTGTCAGTGGTGTAGAAAGGATGGTCAGGCAAGGGATAATGAATAGTGGCATAAAACTGAGACCCTGTATACCCTTGCCAGATGAATTTGAAATGCCTGTACAGCAGTACCAGAACAGTAGTCAGTAAACCCCATTTCATTTCATTTCTTATTTAAAAAGAATGGTTAAATCAACACCCTTAATCAACAATAAATAGTAATTTATTTGCAAAATAGAAACGTAACAGACAACAATTCAGGAAACAAATAAATTAAAAAATATATGAATAAAATTGGCACTAAAAGAAAAACAATAACAATTCAATTTGAAAAAATATAAATTACTTTGGCACTTAAACAATTCAATTTGAAAAAATTCAATTTGAAAAAATATAAATTACTTTGGCACTTAAACAATTCAATTTGAAAAAATATAAATTATTTTGGCACTTTAACAATTCAATTTGAAAAAATATAAATTATTTTGGCACTTTAACAATTCAATTTGAAAAAATATAAATTACTTTGGCACTTAAATAATCTCAATATGAAAAAATATAAGTTACTTTGGCACTCAAACAATCACAATTTGTTTTGGAATGGGCATCTTTGGCAGGAATAACAATAACATTAGGTATGAAAAGCCTTAAAACAGTTCCTACTTGATGTTAGGCAGAGGAAAATACCATACCTGCAACACCTGACACGTGATTTGCCTGTGCACCCTCTATTCCTGCATCTACATGCATTTTTTAAATCGACACATTCCGGCAGATGTTTAGAAATGAGACGACATGATTTCGATGGAATTGGGATAGGAATTGCATTACATGTATATTCTGGATGTGAGCTAACACTACCAGTACCATCCTCCAATATTGTGGCGTCATCTATTAGAGCTTGTCCCACAACAAGTCTAAAATCACAATACTGAAGTTTAGTATTTGGATTATCTTTACGAAATTCAAGCCATGAATTTGAAAGAGCTAAATCTGTCAAGTGGTTTATAACCCTAACAGGCCACTTTCGCGTGCGCATTCCGATTCTATTATAACTAATTATTTGGTCACACAAATCCACCCCACCCATACATGTATTGTATGCCTTTATTACTGCGGGCCTTGAAACCTCTATGCTTTTTGATATCTGAAAAAAGTGAAAATGGAATGTTAAGAGACAATAAATTATTTATTATTGCACAGGATCTAATATCGACTAAAGGAAACACAGGGTGGGTAAAATCAGGGCTTTCAACGGGTGGTGCGCAGGACACTTTAGGTCCTTCAGAGTAGAGTGCCATTATTGCAAAAGGTACAAAATTAACACAAAGTTACATAGCATGTTGCCGTTGGAGAGAGAGAGAAAATGGGGTTTAACGTCCATTTGTCACAAACTAAGTCATATCGGGGCTAATACATGGTTCAAATTTATTTCAATAATTCGCTTGCGCTTTGGGGTCTTTAGCAGTGGTAGGGTATCGGAGGACCCGGGGACAACCCACGAGGTTGGACAAGCGACCCTACTCCTTGTCACATACAAATAGGAATCGAAACTCTGCCAGTTCACTTAATAACAGACCGTATGATACAGCACAGTGCGCAGGTGCTAACCATTCAGCCAGCCCCCCCCCCTTAAACTTAGCATTTGGTACTGTCAACAAATTATTTGAGTCCTGGCCTAAATGTTTGTATATGCAAATCATAATAAATACATAATTAAACTACGATTTGATAGCCACGGTGGCTCAGTAAGTGGGACGCTTGCTCATGAAATAGGTCCCGGGTTCCATTTCTGTGTTGTAAAGCGTCCATGTAAAGCGTCTAGTGGTTCGAATGGGACTAAAACGTGTTCAATTAGTTGCTTACTAAATTCGAACCAAAAAACATGTTAAAATCAAGCCTAATTATTATTGTCATAAACTCACAATATCTTTAACCTAGTCCTGATGTCCACAAATGTGGACATTGATTTTGGAAACCTCTTATTTGATGTAAATCATAAAAAGTTTTAATCTTTTGGTGTAATTGCAAGCTTTGTCTTGTATTAAATCGATTTATACCAAACGAATGACAACAGAAAGGGAAATTTAACAATTATTAACTATAACTTGGAGGCAGCCATCTTGAATTCGAAAAAAGACTGGATAATCAAGAAACTGGGACAGATAACTCGCCCCATCTTATATCAGACCACTTATACTATTTAAATGCCCAAACAATAATTTTTAGTTACCCTGAATAATTTTTTAAAATTGTCCACATATGTGGACGCTGGGTCTCAAAGGGATATTTTCATTGAAAATGATCAAAAGGTGTGCAGAAGACTGTAGAAGATGCTAATTTTATTGTTACACCTGAACTTACCTGTAGGGTCTAGTTCTCCTGTAATGCAATTTTGATCAAATAATCTGGTTGATTGTAGTTGCTAATCCTGTTACATTCTCATTGAACATATGTACATTGGTTGCTAATTTTATGATTACACCTGAAGTTACCTGTATTTCACCTGTAATGCAAATTTGATCAAATAGTATAATCGGATTGTTGATATTTCTATTGTGTTTTATCCTGTTACATTATCGATGCAAATAATGAAAAGATGTACACAAGATGCTAATTTTGTTATTATACCTGAACTTGCCTGTAGGGCCTATTTCACCTATAATGCAATTTTGATCAAATAGTATAATTTGATTGTTGGTATTTTATATAGTTCCTGTTATATTTTCATTGAAATTTCTAATTTTTATTATTACACCTGATCTTACCTGTATTTCACCTGTAAGTGCAGTTTTGACCAAATAGTTTCAGTCCATTATTGTTATACTTTATTATCATGTTACATTCAAAATTGTTAGTTAAGTGTGTGACAAATTGTACATTTCTTAGTACACAGCAGCTTACCTGTATTTTTACCTGTGATACTCCATTAATGCAATATTTGTTTTCAAAGTTTAAACCTGTTATTTCTAAATTCATTATTTTATTTTTACTGAAATTAATAAAATTTCAGCAAACACAAGTGTTTTTTTTATCTTGTTTGTAATTTTTAATTGAGCCACATGTATTTTCCTGGTTAAAACGGCCCAGTGACATGCACGTGCAGGTAGTGTAATGTACAATCATATGTCCCACCAAGTTTCAGAAGCTTTGGTAGCCTAGTTGCAAAGATATAATGATTTTAAATTTTAGCCCGCTTTAAACATTATGCCCTAAAATGAATTCCCCGACAGTGGTTGAGCAGTTGGAGAAAAATATCCCCCTAAAAGGGTTAAGTAATTATCTGACAATCATTAGAATTTATTTGGTTTCTATAGAGTTCTGCCCAATGCTAACGTTTAGTATACGAAACATTTAATATTATGGATTTAGCTGTTCAATTATCGATTTTCAAGAAATTCCAACTCAACCATCATTAAGCTGAAATAGGGATATTGTCAAACGTGTTTTTAATTCGGAATTGTGACCTCCATGGGTCCACAAGGCAAAAACATGATTTCTCATACAATCACGGGCCAAAATTCATTAAGTTATGGTCCAATGTGCCCGTATATCGAAAGGAACCGCGATCGTTGGGTTATAAACTTACATTTCAAATTTCATCAAAATCTGATTAAAATTGTGACCTCTACAGGGTCCACAACCGTGATATAACATATTGTCACACTATTCGCGTAATAGTGGCGGCCATTTTGTTCAGCAATCAGGGGCCAGAATTCAGAAAGTTACATTCCGATGGGCAAAAATATCGAAAGGAACCCCAGATCTTTGGGTTATTAACATACATACATGTACATGTCAAGTTTCATCAAATCGGTTCAAAATTGTTACCTTTATAGGGTCCACAAGCTAAAAGCATAATTTTTCGTACAATCAGGGTCCATAATCCATGAGGTTTCGATCCGATACATGCCAATATCGAAAGCAGCCGAGATCGCATGGGGATAGACCTATATTTCAAGTTTTGTCAAAATCGGATAAGACTTGTGACACGTGGAGTCCACAACCTTGATATAACATTTTCACACTATTCGCGTACAAAAGGCGGCCATTTTGGTCCCATTTCCACGAAATTCGAACTCAACCTGCATAACCATGTAACGGTGATATAATAATCAAACGGGTTTTTATTTAAATCGGATAATAATTGTGGCCTCCAGAGGCGTACCACAAGCTAAAAAGGGTGATTTTTCGGAAAATCAAGGGCCATAATTCAGAAAGAAGTTACGATGCGATGGCCACAAATATCGAAAGGAATCAAGATTTTTGGGTTATTAACGTACATGTCATAAAATCGGTACAAAATTGTGGCCTTTATAGGGTCCACAAGCTGAAAACGTGATTTTTCGTGCAATCAGGGGCCATATTCCACGATGTTTCGATCCGATATATGCTTATATCAAAAGCAGCCGAGATAATATAGGGGAGAAACCTATATTTCAAGTTTCGTCAAAATCGGATAAGAATTGTGACCTGTAGAGAGTCCACAAAAAAAAAATTGTAGACGGACGGACAGGGGCGACAACAATATACGTCCACATGAAAATGTGGGCGTATAAAAATGCAAGATAAGAAGGCGCCATTTACGAGGAACAAATGATGAAATTGGAATATACATTGTCGTAGAATAGAAGTTACATGAATAGAAGAAGTTAGACGATAGCATGCAAGAATTTTGACTGTAATACACCGCCATGACCCCACACTCGTCTTCGAATGGCAACTGTACAGCTTTCGTCCCAATTCAACCGATCAGATGCGTTTTCCTTGTCAGTACCACGTGAACCCGGGTTTGGCAATGACCATGCGCATTTACTTAATACCCTCTCCCTGCACGACTGTCAAAGAGGAAACCAGACTGGGAAATCTGGAGGAACTTACTCATTCAGCATAAAGGTTGAAACCGGGGCTGACTGATCCACGTGACTTGATTGAAGTAAACAAACTTTACCTGAGCCCGCCAAACGTAACGTGGCATCTTTGTGTTGTAAGGGCCTGGTTACATGGAGGGGGCTAACCCGGTTGGGCGAAACGTCTTCTCTAAACGGGGGGGGGGGGGGGGGCTCGGGTATGACGTCATTGCAATGCAATCAAATGAAAAAAAACGAAACACTGTTTATACCTAAACCAGGCTAGCCCGCTTAACCGGGGCACCCGTTTGTGAAACCGGGAAGCCCGGCAAAACGAGCCAGCCCTTCTTTCATATAAATAACATTGTGTGTTACAAGCAGGGCGGGCGCATGCGCATGGGAAATATTTTCATCTCGGTTCAAATCTTAACCAAGATTTTCATCACTGGCGCATGCGCATGGTACTGTTACAATAAACATGGCAACAAACAAAAGCGAAAGTTGTCAAGCGGGGTTTCTTTAACATCTAACAAGGCAAGGCGTTTTGTTTGGCCACAAGATATGATAAAATCACTAATTGACAGCTTTACGGACTATAAAGTAAAATGGAATACGAAGGCGTTTTTTTTGCTTGTTCATTACATAGGAAGCATGCCACTAACAAATTGAAGTGCGAAACCAACCAAATACTCAAAGTTAATAAAACAATAAAAAGTTTTAATTTGATATGCAATGTGGTCACCATTTCGCTTCCTATATTCGACCACGTGATATGTCCCAGGTGGATTGGGACTGTCCCAACCCACCTATCACTTCCATATAAAGGACACCCGGGTAGCCCCTTGTTCATGTAAACCTTCAGACGAGATAGCTCCCCTTATAACAGTTAAAATTACGTTTTCAGACCGACGTCATATAAATAGTTTCGACGAGATAGCCCGTTGATTTCGTCGCAGCTCGTGTATATGGCCCGCTGTAATATAAAAACTACAGTACAAGGCTGAACTTGACGGGCCAACCCGTCTATCCGAGCTAGCCCTTCCCATGTAACCAGACCCTAAGTCAATATACGTATCTTGTTTCTGAGTAGCTATAAATGTGTCACAGTTTTTCAACCGGGAATTTCCTCTGTTGTTGCTGTGGATTTTGGTGGTGGGGGAAGGCTAAACCCGGTCATGTTTTATATATCGGGGTAGGGGTGAAATCCTAGGGGAAGAATTTTATTAATATTTGTTAACTTTCAGAATTTCGACTGTGATCAGACTGCCTGTACCTGTCCATATGGATACTATGGTGAGCGATGTCAAAATATCATTGAAGGTAAATTTTCCCACAAAAACCAGTGAGGTACAAAAGCTTTTGAAAACATACTATTATGTTTACTTCTACATTTAATTTCATGTTATTTCAAGTCTTTATATTAAATATTAGATGTATTAAATAATATTTTATACAGGATACGAATGGGGTGCAATGTGCATTGCTATTATTCTAGTCTTGGCAAGGGTTATGAAACAATTTCTATTTATCTTCTGGGAACATTAACTGTGGTGTTTTTCCACAAGATGTCCATAAGATACTGGATTTTTCCAAAAGCAGGAATCATAACTATTCTTAGTCGAAATGTATGATGGTCGTTGTTGAGACAATATTGTATTCACAATATTTATTTTTCGAATCATATTTTATTATCGTAAATATTATAGCAAGTCTGGGGTGTGCAATAATTTTCAACTAGCTGAAATAATATACCAATACCTGTAATGCAGTGTTGACAGAATATCGCGAAAGGTAAAAGAGGACTGCAACCAGTCGGATTTATTGTTATTTCAATTAAATAAACATTCATACAGCAAATATAAGATTTGTCCAACTTCCATAATCATGGCTGTGTATTTAGTTTTGGTTTAAAAAGTAAAATATCTTTTACAATTCTTGTGATGCCCCTCACCCCCGGACCATAAACACTTATCAAAAAAAAAATTAATGGTGTGAAATATGGTTGTCAGATAATGGTTAGTAAAAGAAATCAAAATATTTACCAACATTTGTCGAAATGAAATGTTGTTTAGTGGCACGTCCACTCCAACCGTGCTATATTGCGCGATAATATCTTGTTAAATGTACCACGCGGAGATATGAGGCCGAGAAGAGATGCCTTGTAGAAGACTTAAAAAGGCCAATCCCGATAACTTTTTGGGGAATAAAACTGCTTAATTTTGTGTTAAAATCCCTTAAAACCCATTACCTGAGGCCGACCAACTACCCCGATATTTTTGATACGCTTGTAAATAAACTAAACCTGACAGTCTTCATCTGGAAATGGAGACCGTTGTATTATACAGTATCTTGATAAAACTAGACTTTTTTTTTCTATAAAAATAATATGTAGGTGAAATTTACCTTTTGTTATCAAGTACAGTACATGGGTCATTCACTGTATAGACCTCTCAAGAATCGGGAATCGATTATCAGGTTACCCAATGAAAAAACTGACCCGAAATCTTAAAAGGGTTACGTGTGCGGATAAGCACTGTTGACGTTCACGTCCAAACGATTCAATATTTTGAACTGACATTTTGAGACAAGGTAAATATACCATGCATTTATATTTTGGTCCATAAATTTCATAAATACTCGGGTATAGGTCATACTTTTTTAACACACATTTTCATCTTGAAACGAGAGCCTCAACCAGAATGTGAACACTGTCATGTTCCTTTGACAGTTAAACACATTCTGATTGAGTGCAAGAATCTCAAACATACAAGATCAAGATATTACCGTTGTCAGTCATTACATCATTTGTTTGCCCAACCTGGGTTATATTGCGAAATGCTAAGAGACAGGGTTTTATTATAAATTTTAATGTAAATATATTTATATATATATCTAGTATTTTAGATTTTTATATGCATAAAAGATAGGTTTTTTATTTTCAAATTTGATATACTGTGATATTGTTTTTATTTATGCATATGTAAAATTTTGTGATATCATTTAGCTTGTCTCGTATATTTCATAATGTTTGGCGCAATATAGCCCGGTTGGAGCAGATGTGCCATAAAACAACATTTCATTCATTCATTCATTCATTCATAAATACTCAGGCTTTAATTTTTGAGACTCTGTTCTTATTGGGATGGTCCCTTTAAGTGGAAAACATCACAGACTAAGAATTGGAACTCGTGAGCCCATTACTTGCCATAAACAAGCCAACAGTGATGCTGGTGTCCCTCGCCGAAATCCCCCAAAATATGTAACACATATTAATTAACTGCACAGTTATCTATTGCAAAAAGTATCCATCAATAAAACTGATTATTATCAGACAATCATATTGCTTATCTATGCTTGGCCTAAGTGGAAAATGCGCATGATCGAACTATGTCAATGCATTCACGTAATATGCATCTACACCAAGTTTGAAAATTCTATCTCAATGAGAATTAGTGTGTTTCAAAGTCTCGACGTATCAGATCAAACAAAGCCTCTACTTGTCAAAATAGTACTTTCTTAAGTAAGCTTTGGAAAGTGCTGATGTAATGAAACCATACATGAATCGAAGTTGTCGAGCTCCAAAGTCTGGACCAATAAAATTGCTTACCCTTAGCCGAAAATGCCAATTTCGAACGAATTCACGACATTGGTGTGACGAAACTGTACACCAATTTTCACTTAATTAGAATTTAAGTTACCATGTCTAAAAGCATCAATCAATCAAAGTGCTTGTCTCTGCTTACCTCAAGTAGAAGATACTCATTTTCGAACCCCCATCTGCTTACACCATATGCTCCTAGATCTAGAAATATATAGATTGGTGAAATGACCCGCAATGGCCGCTAACGAGTTAAGGGCCATATTTTAGTCAGGCATCAACATTGTCATCCGAGAATAAATACTGTGGGAGCTATAGAGGATTCTTTGACACATTTTGAATTTTTCAAAACGCTTAAGGATGACCTAAGTTCACCCTACCTAGGTCACTCGGCAGATCCTTAAAGAGGATAACCCGGGCTACCAAAATCAGTCACAAACCAACTTTGTATACAATTTTCAGGTTCACTCGAAATATTGGGTTTCGCGACCGGACTTTAATGCGGGACAATTGATGATGTTTATGGTGCCTACATTTACCTTGCATAATTGTCTCTACGGTTAAATGTTTCAGATTGCACTGACGGATATGACATTGGCATCAGGGGCACCAATAAAGTTGTATCATCAATCCAGCCGACAGGGACCAGTGAACCAGTACATGTGCTCTGCTTGTTTGATAATGGTGGATCAACCTTTATTCTTAACAGACAGGTTGAATGCGACACCGAAAACTTCAACAGAACTATGTCCGACTACAAGACGGGGTTTGGCGAGGTAGTATTCAACAGTTGGATCGGCCTTGAGAACATTGTACGCATACAAGCTGCACATTCTGCCGAGGCTGTTATGGAAATTTATCTTCTGGTCGACAACTTTGAATGTAAAATCGAATATCGGGATGTAACTATTAAGGATGAGATGTCGGGGTATGCCTTCACTTCAACCGGGGCTGTTGCTGTGTCTTCGTTTACATTTTGTGGTGATGCCCTATTATCCAGTATTAGTCTATTAAATCAGTCCTTTTCAACCGCTGATATTGACTCTACGGGGGACTATGAGTGTGCCATAAAATATGGAGGCGGGTGGTGGTATAAGGATCACGTGGATTGCACAAGGGGATTCCTGACTGGGACCATGGATGGTTCAGGGAAAGACAACTTCTGGTTTAACGCCAATGGCATTAATGAAGTTGCAGTTCAGTTAAGATTTATTTGAATCACTAGCTTTTTTATAATTCACGAATATAATATATAATACATGAATCTAGTTAATTAAAATAAGACCAGCAGTCCAGATAATCTGACTACCTGTATTATGAACGAATAATTTCCAGTTCGGAGACTATTGGCCGTGTGCAATAAATAAATAATCTCTAGTGCAATAACGTCCAATCGGAGTAGGTCGTTAAACCCAATTATTTCATTTCATGTTTAGTACAACGACATTGCTTCTCGCTTCCAAATAATATAGGTGTTGATCACGGTGTTGTTAGACAGATGATGATTATAGTCTCGATAAAAACGAAATCAAGCAGTTGCCATGCAAGTTACCCCCATATAATGCAAGAGATGGTTGGTAAATCGGTAGATATCGTGTGCCCTCACCGTCGCAATGTATATCCTCGAATTTGAAAACTAAAACCTCTATCGCGTTCAAGTTTTCGTTTGTCCTGAACCCAATGCATTGTCTACGATATAACCTTCGGTGGAAGTGGACGTTAAACTCCAGAAACGAACGAACTCAATGCTTCCGACCTATAACTTTGCATTACATGATACTGAAACTGATAATCAATAATCAATAGGTTCGTCCTCCCGTGACACCAATAAGTTTCATCTGAATTTCACATTGTTTCCTTCGGCACAGAATGTGGGATGCACGCTTATATTGAATCCAATATCATTGCTCGTAGTACAACACCTTCAATAGAAGGCCAGGTCTCATTTTAAATCCGTAAACCTAACATATTTCGGCACTAATTTCGATTAGGTGCTCACCCGACTTGGGGGAGAGAAAGAAATTGAGTTCAACGTCCACTCTGGCCTAACACATGGTTCAATTTTACTTCAATAATTTGCTTGCGCGTATTGGTCTTTAGCAGAGCAAACCTGAAGACCCGAAGAAAACACGATGCTGGACAGGTGCCCCACACTCATTGTCACTCGCAACCGGGGAATCGAAACCACGCCAGTTTTGTCAATGACAGGCCTGTTGATATAGCGCGCACGTGCTAACCACTCGGCCATCCAACCTGGTGGAATCTTGACAGGTAGCCTGCCTTTTCAACCAACACCGAGCATTACCATTGCATGTAGTATAGAACACGTACAAGTGTAGGTGATCCTATAGAATAAATATTATACGATTGTAGGTCTTAACCCCACCGGGTCAAGCATTTTTTGTTATTTCTCAGTTTATTAAAGGGACAATAACATTCTTGCTGGCTTGGTAGCTCCAGGAAATAAATAATACCCTTATTCTAAGTACTAGATGTTTAAGTGTCCTACCTGTTGTGTAAATTATCGTTATACTTGAAAAGGTTTACGTTAGACTTTTCAAATCAATTGGTTGAATTTTTCCAATTTTTCAAAATAGGTGTGTTAAGATGAAATTTATATCATCATTTAATTGGAATATTCTAAAATAATACGATTTGTTGACCAGAATGAAGATTGGGACATATTATTCAGTTACAACAAGAGTGTTATTGGGGCTTTAACTTATCTGTGTAAGCCATAATGATTAGCAATGAATGTTGTAAGCGAATGTGATGTTTGCACAGTCGGTTCCAATGTAGAGGCACATCCCCGAGACTATTATGTACTTTGTTGTAATATACATTTTAATACGATTCCATAATATAGATTAGGTGTGTTGTGATTTTAAATCTTTAGTAAATATTATAAAATGTTAAGCAGATTCCAATGTCTATTCCGTCTTTCTAGTTTGCACTTTATTCTATGTATGTGCGTATTTCATTTTGTAAAGCCCGCGTGGGCATTTCGATTTGATAAACAAAAAAAAAAATTGTGTTGTTTTTATGTCACTCTTTAGTCTCAGTGGTCTGTGTTTTCAAGATAATACATTGTGTTTTTAAATCAGTTATATGCATGTATGCTTACTCATTTCTTAATACATCTTTCATACATTTGGAGCATGACCTGATTTTTAATTTTCTTAATAACCAGAAGACTTTTAAGAAGGGTGTTTCAACATTTACCGGTGTACTTTTATCAAGATAAATCTAGACATATCATATACATGTATAGATAAAATGGTCCATTCTTGTGATGCGTAGGCGTACGAGCTCGATGAATATTTGAAAATTTATCTGCAGCAAGTAAAATTAGAGTATAAATTGATTGTGGGTACTTTATTTTGTCAACAAAATGAAATATTAATTTTCGTTGTCACTGTACCCATTTGCACGAAAAATAAGATCAAAATGGTAAGGGTCCACAAACTAACGACGTGATATTTCATATGTTAGGTGTCGTAATCACCTGCTCCCACTGTTTGACATGTATTTTGTACACGGTGTAGATTCCATTTGCTGATAACACTATTTGCCTACTATATAATTATTTTTTTTGGAATGCGAATTGTGTCTAATGGGTTGAATTGTTCGTACTTGGTTTTATTTTATTCCAGAAAGCTACGGCCCAATACCCAGGCCTGTAGATCAATTTGGATGAAAATTCGAGACTCTGGAACACAACCTGGGTATTACATGCTTTTAAGTGTAGCGGCCATTTTGTCCGATTTTCACGAAATTTGAAGTCAGTCGTAAATATGGTGCAGCGGTGATATATTTTTCAACGTTTTGACAATCAAATAGCAATTGTGAGGTCTAACGGGGCCACAATCTTAAAATGTCGATATTTTTCGGTTGTACATTATCAGTTTCGTCAAAATTGAAAAAAAAACTTGTGCATGGCCTCTAGAATGTCCATAATCGTGGTATTAGTATGCATTCAGCATTACAAGATAGGATTTAGAACAGAAATAAAATTTCAATTCATTGTTGAGTAATTTCATTAGCCAGAAAGCGTCTGTAGATGCCATTTACTGCACACATGTGAACAGTAGCGTCGAATCAGGGGTCGTGACACAAACACGCTCAAATCAAATTTTGCAACAGCCAGGGACAACTTGTCATCGAACGAACCTTGAACTTTTCAACTTGATTATCACAGATAGACATTTTAGATAGAAAGCGCGAGACTTGGTATTAGCGATGATCGACGAATCTTACAGGCTCTAAAGCTGGGTGAACATCTAATCGAAATTAAAGCCTAAATACGTGTATCACATGAAGGCCTGGATAAGATGTGCAAAGGTAAAACGTGATAAAGCCTTCTATTGATTTGGAGTTTGCCGCAATCCCTTTTACGCCCACACATGATTATGTGCGTATAATATAGTTGCCCTGTCCGTTGATCGGTCACACATGCTTTCTAGATAGAGGCCACCAGTTTTTCAAATCTTCCAATAATGATTCTTATGAAGATTGGGATGGAAGTTAGCGCAATTGCTATCTTTGCATGAGGTTATCGCTTATGCACGTGTCAAATCTTTGGGATAATCGTTCTTAAGAGTAGACCACGGGTGGGGTTTAGTTTGAGCGCAATCTCGCTATTTTCGTTTTGGAGTAATAGCCTTTGGTAACACACATCCACCTTAATTCATAAGGATTAGTCGAAGATTACTACATTTCCCCATTGGTGTATTACAATCATTGCTAAGGCTAATAAGCTGAAGCTTAATGATGACAAGACTGAATTACTTAAAATTGGAAGTAAATACCATGTCAGCAAAACAAAAAGCAATTCTTTGAAAATTGGTGACACTGTAGTTGAAGCGAACACTAAGTCTGTGCGAAATTTAGGCGTGCATTTCAATTCTCTGTGCGATATGTCTGATAACATTACGTCTGTGTGCAAGTCTGTCAACTTTCATCTTCACAACATCGGTAAAATACGCAATTTTATTGACCAGCCAACAGCAAAGATGCTAGTTAACTCGCTTGTAACATCCAGAATTGACTACTGCAACTCACTCCTATACAATTCTCCCAAATATCAAATTGGCCGGTTGCAGAAACTACAAAATAAAGCTGCCAGGATAGTTACTAGGTCGAAGACATCTGAGAATATCAGTCCAATTTTGAAAGAACTTCACTGGCTCCCAATCAAGTACAGAATCGAATTCAAGATTTTATCCATGACCTATGCAACTCTAAACTGTGAATTTGTCCCAGAATACCTTAAAGATCTCCTGACCCATATACTCCATCCAGAACTCTGCGCTCATCTTCAAGTAATCTGCTTGTTAAACCAAAAAATAAGACAATTGCCGGAACAAGAACATTCAGCTATGCTGCTCCTGAATTATGGAATGGTTTAAATGAATCCATGAAAAATGCATCATCAATAACCACATTTCGGAAAAACCTTAAAACCGTCCTTTTCCAGAGAGCTTTCAAGTGTTGATATTTTGAGTGTCTTACATGTGCTGTAATCGCTTGTCTCTGTTTGTAAAATGTTATATGTTTATTTTATTATTTTGATCTTCCGTTTTTACAAATTGTGTTTGTAAAGCGCCACTGAGCAATACTTGTGTTGGATACTCGGCGCTATATAAATGATAAAATTATATTATTAAATTATTATTATTGCCCAATATAGACAATTTAAACAAATCTAAACAAGCACCATCCAACCCAAATCAATTGTTAAATTCAATCTTATGAATTGATCAGAAGAATCAGCAAGTCTTAAGTTTGAATCTTTACGATGGCTCCAGTTGACTTATTTTAGTAAAATTTAACACCCATTACCTCCTTAATATGCCTATATGTTGACTCCATGAGGTAGAAAACACACTTTAATTCAGTAAACAGTATGTTAAAATATATAAATGACTTAAGTTATGTAATCAAGCTTTATTTTAATGACTTTCGTTATATAATTTAGATAAACATATTAATATATTATACACATTTCCGGGTTTAGCACTAATTGAAATAATATTAAAATGGCATTGAATAGATGTAACAGGCATGACGATGCTTCTATATTTAAATAATTCTATTGTTACTCGTCTTAAAGTTCTAATTTGGATGAAAACCTTTTTAAAGTCTTTGCTGACAGTCGCATTTTATTTCTCTGAGGTTTAAACAAAGGTCCTCCTCGAATCAATTTTCTTGACAAACTGGACTGTCTCTGTCTATCCGCAGGTTTAAATAATTTATGTGGTGACTGGAATAGATGAAGTGAACTCAAACTATATCCACGTTTTTGTAACGTTTTGGGTTTCAAGTTGATTTCTTCATAAATATTTTCGTCGCCATCATCAATAGATAGGAAACCAATGTCATGAACATTCAAGGCGTTATCGTGATAACTGTAGTCTTGATTGTCAATACTATCAGAGTCGAAACTAACACTTTCATAGAACCCACTGCTATCTTCTTCGCTCTTTGCATCCGTTTTTATCGTTGATTGACCCGGAGGCTCTGGTAGTGGTCGGTTGGCTCCGTTGGAATTACAAGATGCTCTACGCTGTTTTGGGGGGTATGAATTTGCCCGGAATCCGTAAATATTTGCTTGACTACTTTTTGTACGTATGTCACGTGATGCTAAATCATTACATGTGCAGAATTTATTTTGTTCTGTTTTACGTCTGCAAAGAGGACAAACATCTTCTTTACAAGAAAATTCATGTTCAATTCGCCTAGATAGGCTAGTTATCTCGGCCATTATGTCATGTGATACACACGTTCTACTGACATCATCAATTTCTTCGTATTCGTGCACATCAAAGTTGGGAGTATCAATATTATCTAGACACTCGACTTCTTCTATTGTAAAGTAAACTGGACAATCGGATATTCTAGGTTTGATTTGTGATATCTCCTTGTCATATATAATTGTACCAATCGAGCTCCGTCTGGCATCAGAGTTTCCTGATCTTCGTCTGCACCGTTTCTTAATCCAACCTAACATCCCGGAATTCATCTAAATATATATTTAAAAAAGAAAACATTAAAACAGTTCAATAACATTCAAAAAAAAAAGAAGAAAAGCAAGCTTAGCGTTGAATTGAAAAAAAAATGGAATGGGTTTAACATCCTACTCTTCTGCTGGTCTAATGAAGGAGGTTCATATTATACCATACAGTGTACTATATGCGACATTCTGCCCAGACAGCGGCACTACGGTCTACTCTTATATCGAATGTAAACTGCCAGTGTGTACACGGGCCCACTGAACTTGCTCGGCTAAGTCCGGAATCGAACACGAAACCTCCCGGTTAGAAAGTCAACGTCTTACTCAGTGAGTCAACATTTTTCCCGAATTAATAAATAGAAGTTCAGAATTCTGATAGTATTATTGAACAAGCAATGCACAATTACTTGTCATTGGGTTCGTTATACAGTTGCCGATCCACGCATGTAGTAAATCCATCACTTACCATCAATATTGAAACGTTTTAAAATTTTATAGAAAATGTTGTTCCTCTATCTCTTTGTCGTATCCAAATTTAGCCAACGAATGATACCCACAAATACATCAACTCCATTTATATATACCTTGTAACAGATTGCTTACAAGCGCTAATAATTTTTTCAATGTCGACAGATCATTTTTACATCCGCTTATATCAATCATTGGTATCGCAGACCGGGTATATCAATTGATGACAGCATGTCTTATATCCATAATTATGACATCCATACTTTAAATCCGATTAATAAAAACAACATATCTGCTCAGGGTCTATTTCACGGTAAGCGAACCCAATTACCCCCCACCCTTAACGTCCTAATCAATACTAGGGTGATCAAGGACTAGGGAACAATTCACCATCATATTAACAGACATTAATGCAATGATTAACAGCACACGATGTTCCTGTTCCAGTGTAGACATTCTACTAATTGGTCAAGTGAGACATCCCAATGATAGGTGTATGGTACCAATCCACTACACTTTCCATAAATATTATATTTCAACACCAGACGTTCTAATAATTAAAATAATGTAATATGCATCTAATATCTTGGCCACCATTACTGTTAGACACCAAACGTCCTAATGATTAATGTCTAATATATTGGCTGCCATTATAGTTTAGCATCAAACTTTCCTATTTATTAATGTATGTTATACTTCTAATCTTGGCCGCCATAACAGTTTAACATCAGATTAATGTATAAGATATCCGGGAAGATATTGTTCTAGTAATAATCTAATTTCTAGTTTGAAGCCGAGCCGTATGTAATTAAGATTTTAAAAGTGGGGGTGCAGCACAGTGATAGGGCACCAATATTATGCCTAAGTTTCAGAGCGCGGATTTTCTATTATATATTGTCCATTGTTATTCTTCAGGGAAACCATATTATTTCAGGGACGGTAGGTTTTTTAAAGAGGGACATTTGCTCCTGACCTATATTGACGCCTTATAGCCTCCACATAAGTGATATAAGAAAGTTTGGATCAGGGCAAGCGAACTTGATCAGTGTATTATTTTATAATTGAAAGGTTGTCAATTTTTTTAGGGTGGGGGGCATTTCTTGGGGCCCTGGTTTGAAGTTCTACTTTTTAATGTATAACATTCATCTAATATCTTTACCACCATTATAATTTAACACCAAATGTAGAATACATATGTATGTCGATAGCATTCAGCAATTGTAATAGTCATGGGACATTCCAAACAACTTATATTTTCGGAATACGGTCAATGAATCCAGTTAACAGTATTACGACCTGTCTCCTTTAGTTTCTTATCGAGCCTGGATAGATTGGTGCACGAAATTTGACGGATGGGTTTAATGCCGATTCGGGCGTGATTATCGAGGTGATGTGACAGGATTATGGGAAAAGGCTCAGTCAGTTCTTTACATGTACATGAGTGTCTGAAGCCAGTCGCGGACATCAGTCCATTTACCACCTCAACTGATATCATTCCCATGTTGATTTTTGATATATGCCTGCTAAATCTAATAATAAAATGAACAATACTTCGGAAAATGTATTATTACAAAAACAAATATATTTTATTTTTTAATAATAATCTAATTAACATAAACAAACAATAATATATCAGCACCTTTTGACATAGAATAAATAAAGATAAATATCAGACAGGTTAAATGAATTAAATAAAGTATATATTATATATCTCTACTCAAGGATTCGATTACGTAGGCCTATCGGCATGGTATTTGTAATATTTTACCACGATAATTATTCTCTATTTCAAAATGTTAATATTCAAAGAACCCACTTGTGTCATTGTGAGAATCGACTCGTGGCGTAATTTCAACAGGTATTGGTGGTAATGGACGTCGTTTGATGTATGATACAGTTCTCAAAATATAGTTTTTCTGATTTGCTATTTCACCCTGGTGTTTTGCTGTATTTTGTGACTCTGTGATATTTCCTGTCGAAGAATTTAGTGTGGATCTTAAGATCGAGTTACTATATATATCCCACATGCTGCTCATCTCGGATAATAGATCCGACGTCACACACTCACACGAACTATAGCGAGAATCTTGACAAAGAGGGCAATCGTGACACAGGGAGTCAACTTCACTGAACTCTTCATAAAGTGGGTTAATTCCGGAATCTAACGATACACATTCTAACGAAATATCAGATATTTCAGAATAGATGTGATAGTCGCAATCCTCCAGTGAAACATACGAATTAGATTCTTCTATACTATGATTATCGCCTTTCTCATTTGTTGTACCATTTTGGGATGTTGATTTACGCGAACAACGTTTTTTCAACCATTTATACATCTGAAAATATAATTAAGAAACCATACAACATATTATCTTTACGATTATTCATCGACTGATAATCTCAGATCGGGGATGTTTTTTGACCATATTCTTTGCTGCATATTCGTACCAACACATAGGCTAAATGTATTACAAAAACTACCCAAGTGACCTTCGAGAATTGTATTGTCGAAGGAGGACACATGTCCTGTCCCGTACACTATACCACATGTTAATTGGGGCTATGGTTGAGACACGGTGAATAGAGATGTCATTGTTTAGAACTGAGAACTCGCGGTTGTATAACAGGAGATATTAGTTGCGGAATAAAGAATGTATATCCTCGGGAACGAGAACCGCTTTATACACAGACATGTTATGCAACAATTATGAATACTTATGTCAACATAAATATTAAACAGACGACAGTTGTTGGGGTGTCAAAGGTATGCACAATACTGGATCTTTCCGAACGGATAAATATTTTCCCTTGGGTTAGGGTTAGATTTATCTAAAACTATTCTGAAGAGTTAGGGTTAGAATTGTGGCTATAAACACGGAAAAATATTTGTCCGTTCGGAAAGATCCAGTATCGTGCCAAAGGTATATCGATTCGAATAGCATACAGAGTTACCTACCTTGTGCAATTGGAGTATCCAGTTAATTGATGAGAATAGTTCACTGCAATCAGATGATTGATGATTAGTGTTCAACTATCAGGGTATATATATACCGTTACCATTTGTCACCAACAACTTACATCTCAATGACATATATAAGTAGTATCAATACACCAATTAACAATGGTTTATTCAATCAAGTGAGTTTCTACGTGTATACAAACCAATCAATGATTAAATCAGATAACTCTAATTACCAATCAATAGCCCTACAAAACAACTGATATAATTTGATTAAGAGTAACAAAGTTTTACTCATCATTACACTGACAGTCGGGGAATAATAAAATAATATATTTCCTTGCCTAATATTAAGAGTTAAAAGTATCAAGCAGGGTCTTTTCTTAGTTGTTCTAGTGGAACGAAACAGTGAGGTCTCGTTTACACGTTGGCGTTCAGTTAAAAGGTCACTTTGACATAATTCAATGTAACAGTCAGTTGGCCGTAGCGCCGCGATACTCATCTTCAAATCCGGTATAATTTTTTTTACGCGCAACCTCAACAAACTGGGATACTTAGGGAAGCCTATTGCGACTATCGGATTTTTCACCTTTTCGTCTTTGAACAACCTCGCACTATCGCCTTTGGCTTCCCGTTTCTCGGCTCGGAAGTTCAATTCGTTCCCATGTTCACTGACTACTTATACCAACCACCAACAGCACTATTTACACACACGTACACAAATCTACCTAAAACTACAATAATCTACTAAAATTCCAAATCAAATCGCATTAATTGCCAGCAAATGTGGTTTGGTGGTTCCTGGTGACAATATGCTTTGTTTTTTTATTAGAAAGTATAGCTGTAATAGACAAAAAAGATAACGTTTTGGGGACAGATGAATGTTATTTAAACTACTGCATACTTTATCAACCAAGCTACTTTTCTTCACCAATGAATAGGGCTATACGCTATGCAGTGTGTTGTTACGACATACTCTAATTTCAAATTTCTCAACTGGCAAGGTTTCCATTAGTTGTACGTGTAGGCCTACACGGAACCTCGGGTTTTCGTATCATCCAAAACTCTAAACACAATTCCTTACCATGAGGTAATGTCTCAGCCAACATTATAACATGGCTGCTATAGGATTTCATACTACATGTACTTTCCTTTTTAATGCTCTGTGTGTGTGAAATATCTATATTTAACATCTGCGTATAATGAAATGATATCATTATATCCATTTATAATCCATTTCCGAAATTCGAGTCACCAGTCCAACTCCACACTTCTGTTAAAGATGCACAATGTAAGATTTAGTTGAAGAGCTAGAATATGATAAATGAATATATTGAAATTTCAGTCAAATTAATTCATTCTAAGCGAAGTTATGATTTTTTTAGGTTTGCAAGATAGTCTGCATGTTCAAGTATATTGCTACTACGATAACAAAAAAAGTCACAATTATTAATTTAACATTAAATTAGTAAATAACGAGTGCGTAGTAACTCGAACATAAATATGCTACTGGGAAAATACCTCATTTTAATAAATTTGGAAACAAATTCGACTCAGATTTTGATGTATATTTAGAATTCGAGGGGATGTTTGAGAAACCAATACTGAAAGATAAAGATAGTATTGAAATATACTTCCAAATTATTTTAAAATACATATATACTAACTTAAAGCTGCAGTTTCATATTTTTAAAATTTATTGAAATAAAGATTTAAATAGATATATAAACATTCCTACCTTGTTAAAGAATAATCCTATTAATCCAATAATTCACTATTGCCAGTTGAAAAATTGGCAAATATATCATTTTCTACTACAAATTCAAACGTTTGAAGATAGCTATACCATGGGTGGGATAGAAAAACAAGGGATGTAATTTTGTTATTATTTCCGGTTACAAGGATTTTTAAGTGTGGGGAATAATGCCTATAATCGTAAAATAGTGAGTTGAGAACCTATTGAGCATAAGACATAGAAATAATTATGTTTTGACTTTCTTTCAAAATTTGAAATTATCGCTTCAAAGTAATGAAGACACAATAAAGTGATTTCAAACTCGTTTGACTTTGTAGTATATAAATGATAAACCGGCACGTGCTAATAAAGAAGAATAGAATGGTATTTCAAAGTTTACGTTATTAGTGAGGTTTTAAACCTAAAACAGAGCACCATTATACCAGTACTGATACTGTCGGCGCTGTCTTTAATTCTTGGTGTAATGTAGAATTACTTAGCGGACACAATTTCATTGAACATTCTGGGCCTGTTTGATTTCCCCTTTATTTTTCGTTAAAATATTAAGAACTTTAGTCTACAAATGCGCAACCTAGAATTTGCCGTTGTCATAATGCAAGGGGGATAACTCTTACAAAATTACGCACAGCCCCACCCCCCACATAAACAGAGACCACCAATTGTTTCTCCAATGACATGACTGCTAATATTTGTCTATTTGTCCGGTTCTCAAAAATGTTTGAGGTTGACCAGTGAAATTTTAACATGCACAAGGGAACAAACTATAAACATGTAATTATATGTCGTACATATCACCGTATCCAACCACTTACTTATGTTGTCATTTTACCTCTAACCCGTCAATTATTACCGAAACGATCCAGAAATGTCAATTCTGCAAACCGGATTTTAGATTGATAAGTCAACAAACATGGCCATGCAAATGGTAGAGGCAATGTTCGAATTTAATGGTGGTCTTCCTCTACAAAGTTTTACTAACGTACATGCAATTGCCTATTCGAGTTGATAACATAATTTCATAAAAACGATCTGACGTTATTTATTGCCACACATTAAAAAAGCCCCCCCCCCCCCCCAAAAAAAAAACAACAACAAAACAATAGTATGCAAAAATAATCACTATTGAAATAGCCATCCATAGATTTGTATATTAGTTGAATTTGTGAGGATGTGAATAAAATGTGATTAACATCATAATTAGATGTATTATGGTGGATAGCAAAAAGTCACCTGCCCTCATATCTTGAAACGTGATTCTTCATATCAGTAAATGCGTATTTATCCCTTTTTCTACTTCCCGTAGGTGATGTGGATAGCAAAAAGTCACCTGCCCTCATATCTTGAAACGTGATTCTTCATATCAGTAAATGCGTATTTATCCCTTTTTCTACTTCCCGTCGGTGATGTAAAGGAGGGAAAAGTAACCGACGATCGAGTCCGGGAGATGATGAAACCAGTGAGGCTGACCTGAATGCGACTTGGAGAGTTCGACCCACCGCAGATAAACCCATATAAAACGTTGAACTTGTCTGTGATTCAGAGTGATGAATGAACAGTTGAATTTGGAACTAGCTTTGAAGTCGTTTGTGCTGTTGAAGAATTTGAACGGTTCTCTACCTAATAAAATATTATATGATAATATTGCGGTAAATATCACATTCAAGTCTGTTAAGAGTATGTTGCGGCAAATATCACCTTTGAATCTGTTAAAGAGTATGGTATATATCGTCTTTTCAAAATATCAATATCTACTAAGAGTATGTTGCGATAAATACCACCTTTAAATTTGTTTAGAGTAGGACATATCTTCTTTCCAAAGGTTGTATTGGTGATAATCCTTGATTAGTCAGAAATTGTAAATGCCCTTTAAGACGCAGAAATTATGTTTGTCTGTCTAGGATTCGGTAAAAAAAAATTAAAATCAGTTTACGGATACTTACATTGTTTATACCCCTAATCAATTGAACCCTTTTCTATACTACTCAAAAGAAGTTAAAGGTCAATCCTTTTTTCTACCAGGTAAATTGTTGATGCACATATCAGATATATTTATATAAAATTATTGTCGGAAATCGTGTCAAAATTGGTTCACGATATCCTGACGACAAAACCTGTGTACAAGGCATAATGTCATTTTTAAACAAAATGATTTTGGCAGTCTCCTTAGAAACCATAAACTGAATCTCAAAACAAGGCTCCACAAAACTGTTTGCATCGCCCAAACGCAGAAGGGTAGGACTTTTTGGAGTTGATTATGCCCTTGCACGTGCGCTATGCATTTTCCATGAACAGTTTTGGCATAAGAAAATCCTTCCATGACCGTGCTGCTCTCAGTTGAAATTTCATCATGGTCAGACGTCAGCTGAGTGAACTTGACAGAGGAAGAGCCATTGCATGGCTTCAACAGGGTTTTAAACAGAGGAATGTGGCACAGAGAATCGGTTGTGACCAGAGTGGGATTGGGAGACTATGGCAGCGTTTCCAGGCAACCAATTCAATTCAGAATCGCCAACGGTCTGGTAGGCCAAGATCAACGTCGCAACGTCAAGACCGGCATGTCATTCAAATGGCCTTACGTCAGCGCGTTGTTACAGCTAGATTTCTGAGAGATGAACTACAGTCTATAACAAAAGTTTAGGGACACCTTGTGAAATTGCCTAAATTTTGACAATTTTGATTCGATCGAAGAATTCTAAGAGCTTGTTTGTCCTAGTGGAATGAAACTTTGTACATGCGATCTAGAATATATTCGGCGTCACCAGACGTTGACGTTTCATACGACGTCGCAGTTGATGACGTCACAGCATGATCATGACGTCATAGACCAACCAGTATTACTTGGCCAATTTGAGTGAATTCGTTTACTGTTTGTTGGAAGAAACGAACGGAAGAAACGACATATGATGTTTTCGGGATACAGCATGCAAGTGACAGTATGCTGGTATATGTCAGCTTCACATTAAGACGTCCAATGGTCGATTGTGAAGTCATCAATATGTTAATAAGTAATGTGTTTCGGATTAAAAAAAGATAACAAATCACTTCAGAAACGATGTTTACATTGTATGACAAGTATTTTGGATTAAAGTAAACCAAGCATTATTTCTATTCGTTTGAGATATCTCAACAAAAGGCATGACCTTCAATTTTCTTTATTATTTGATTATTTCATGAATGAAAAGAACAATTTGTCGAATATTTCATATTGTTACTGAAGAGTTCATATCGTTATCTCCACCTAGTCTGCAACTTCAATACACCACACGGTGTGGCATACTGTCGATCAGAGTCTGACAATACTCCTTAGAAATATTAATTCATGTCAATTTTATTGCATTTACAAGTTCATTCATGTTCCACGGCTGTCTTTCTGTGATCTCGAATTTACTCAAATTGGTCAAGTTTTGCAGGTTGGTCTATGACGTCATGGCCGTGCTGTGACGTCACCAACGGCGACGTCATATGAAACATCAACGTCTGGTGACGCCGAATATATTCTAGATCGCATATACAAAGTTTCATTCCACTAGGACAAACAAGCTCTTAGAATTCTTCCATCGAATCAAAATTGTCAAAATTTAGGCAATTTCACAAGGTGTCCCTAAACTTTTGTTAGAGATTGTACAAAAGTGGTGCTCAGGTATCTGACAAGATAATAAGAAATCGTAGGCGAGCCCACATCATTCAATACTCGACGACAAGGAAATGAAATGTAATGGGATTTAACGTCCTACTCTTTTGCGCCTAACCTGGGCTAATGGAAGACGGGCATACACCATACAGTGTGCTATAAGGGACATTTTGCCCGGGCAGCGGCGCTACGGCCTACTCCTATATCGAATTCCAACTGCCAAGGGATCTTTTACGTGCACTCCAATGTGTACACGGGACTACGATTTTTCGTCCCATCCGAACGACTAGGCAGCTGTCAATGTCAGGCCCTCCTTCTGCATCACTCACAAGGGGAAATGACGCCAAAAATAGAAATGAACCTTCTCGGCCAATGCAGGGATCGAACACCCGACCTCAAGGCTAGTGAACCCGCGCTTTATCCACTTAGCCAGCGTGACACCCTCGACGACAAGGACAGCACGTCGTGACTGATGGACAGATCATAGATACTGGAGACGGCGACAATGGGGCGGGTACTCTTCACTGATGAGTCCCGATTTGCATTACAGTTCAATGATGGGAGATTTCGCGTCGATAGGCGGCAAGGAGAAAGATTTACTGATGTTAACGTCTTACAACGCCATCGCTTTGGATGTGGTACGGTAATGGCGTGGGCATGCCTCGTCGTTGTGTCGACTGCTTACGAGTATGTGGTGGTTTCGCTCGTTATTAACAAAGTTATCGAATTTGAGACATTTTTGTTGGACCTCATTATGCCCAAAATGGCGAATTTTCATCAGATCCTCAGAATAGTTGTGTATAAAAACTCAACATTGAGACAAAAGTGTGCTTAATAGTTTTGATTTACATGTTCCCTGTGGCTAATAAAATGTCAAACAAAAATAATTGGTTGACCCTTAACTTCTTTTGAGTAGTATACATTTACATATCCTAAATGATCACCATAACCTCTTGCTACTTTGCCCAAACCCTAAATTGAACCTGTTCATACTATCTCCAAACTCGAAGAGAGGAATCTGTTGCTACATATCGCAAAAATTAATTGTTCAATGGAATCTGTCGCTACTGTATCTGAAGCGATTATATTTACACGCTATACTTATAAGAGGATGACGCAATGAAGCTAATCCCTCTCTCATACTATGTCGTAACTCGGCAATTGAATACATTTGTTGACCAACTTCTACTTTTCTCGTCCCTGTAAAGTATGTTAATAGTTCACATGTACATAATATTTCATGGATGTCTTTGTGGTGACCTTGCTGAAACAAATTGTTTTCATCCTAAAAAGGATAAATCTGATACCAACTAGAGAACAATTCAATCTTGGACATTATTTCTGATGTTTAACATAGCTATTTGTTTCCCTGTTCTCAGGTAACGAGATGGAAGACGAGGGTAATGATAGAGCAAACATCAGTTTATCAGGATATCAGTTTCAATTACATCAAGATGCTGTCTTTCACAGTGAAGTCGTTTCTACAAATAAGGCCAATTCAAGATTTAATGAAGAATGTGTTACGAGACAAATTATTGTACAACTCAAATAGCACCGTGCCGACCGTAACAATTTCAACACTGTGTACATATTTTTTTTTATATTTGGCCCCATTTCATTTTGAAGCCTAAATCATCAATTGTTTTGTATGGCAAACAAGGAATAGACAATCAATCCGCCCACAATATCCCGAGAACATATCGCAGGTCAGGGTTAATACAGTACATGTATTTGTTTCAAAAATGCAGGATTTAATCATTTTGCATATCGAAATTCAAAATAGACTGATAGCATACTTCGGAGAAGTGATGTCCACATTTACGATATAAGAATGCCCCTTTCGAATTATATTGTGTTGCGTTTTCTTCCCGATTTTGCCCTTTTAAACATACGAACATATGTACCGCCAAAGTTATCAACGTAAAATTTAATGGAATTGTTGATTTGTTCACTGAAATGACCCCCCCCCCCCACACACACACACTATCAAATTAAATGACTATGGAATATGAAAGATCTCGACCAGCAATCACACGTGGTATTTGAACTATTATGTTGCGTTTTCTTCCCGATTTTGCCCTTTTAAACATACGAACATATGTACCGCCAAAGTTATCAATGTAAAATTTAATGGAATTGTTGATTTGTTCACTGAAATGACCCCCCCCCCACACACACACTAGCAAATTAAATGACTATGGAATATGAAAGATCTCGACCAGCAATCACACGTGGTATTTGAACTTGCAAAGACGATCACGGTACTGATTTGGACTGTTAATAGCACCTGTGTTTTCGAATATCCAGAATCTCGTTTACATAAGACTGCAATACCTGAATACTTTGGGTGTTATACAGGTTATAAATGCCAAAGTTATTCTGATATAGTTTAATGCTGGTCCGCTTGATCTAGCCACTTGACTCAACGACAAACCTTAACATGTAAAGCGGTCATGTTAAACCATTTGTCCATCTCCACCGACATTACTCTCAGAATGCTTGCATCTAAAGAGTTCAACCCAAGTATACATGTATATAGTATCTCTATAGTATGAACATTAAATTTGATACGATCTGTTTTACTGGAATTATATATTTAGGGACTTGCAGCCTGTCTTCTGGAGGTCAACAATTATGCCAGAACAGATTACTGACCTCCAATGGTCCATCTGTTCAGTTTGTTGTCACTGAATCGAAGTTTTTAGGAAAATATTAAAATCTTTCCTTTTTAAGAATTTATGTGTAATTATAAGACAATTAACTTGTTATTTATTAGTATTGTTAAGGATTTTGTAGATACTAATACAAAAAATTATGCGACGAATTCCAGATCACAATGAAGACATGGTCCTGTAGAGCTTACTTTATACCATACCATAAAACACTCGTTAAGTATACGTGGTCCTGTGTCGCTAACGACACACCATAACCTAAAACACCCGTTAAGTATACGGTCTTGCGCGATGTACACGGTCTTCCAGATCACAATGAAGACGTGGTCCTGTAGCGCTAACGGCACATCATATCATAAAACACTCGTTAAGTATACGGTGATGTCCTAACTAAAGATAACGTTTGAAAAGATGACCATTGAAGTTTCGCTTAAGTGAACAAAATATTCAGTAAGCTTGAGTTATGGGGATAAGGAATGTCATAGGACGCGCCCTTTTCTTTGGTTGGTGGTTAACCTTTTCATCGGTTGGTGGTTAAAATTTCAGCTATTGCCGAAAGAAACGGTTCCTTTTAAAACATATTTATTATATTTTTATTAATTATAAAGGCCGACAAATAAGGATATTGATAATATTTAGGACACCGACAAGCTATTGGTTCGATTTCGTCTCCCATTTAATAGAGTGTTTTCCGGATTGTCCTTTAAAGGAGTCAACTGAATATCATTGGTCAATTTAAATCACTAATACAGACTTGCCAAATGGAATTTTTCCCATCTGTGCCACGTATCCGTATCGTCACGGGATACGTTGCGTCAATGTATTTTTAGAGTTTGGCAGATTGTTGCTCTTCGACTTCGCCTGGACATCAATGTTTGGTTTCACTATTGCATCATTTCAGAAAGTATATAACGCGTTTATAGATTTGCAAGGTCCCACATCTCTAAATTTAGATCAAGCAGCACGCAGACAGAGAGATAGGAAATTCCGCGAAAAGCCCACCGTAAATAATAATAAAATTCCAGCCTTTATCATGGTTAAAATCACATCAAATATACACCTTGGTGTTTTAGGATACACAAAGAACGCTACGGTACAATATTTCAGCGTCTAAAAATATCAAATAATACGGTAAAAAGACAACGATGTTATACTGACCAATAGGCTTCTGCAGGACAGCTTTTTTGATATGTGCTACCGTGTCCGTGTGCCACATCACGTATGTCAAATACACATATATTGATAGCGTCACACGCAAAATCGATACGAATACGCCAACGACTGCCATTTATTCAGACTCTTCGTATATTTCGCCGAACATATTAACTGATTAGAAATTACAGTAAAAACAGAAAAGATTGAATGTAAATTAGTATTATTAGTTTATATATATATTCGTATATACTTATATGCGTTGCGACACATTTGTGTCCATTTCTAGGTGTCAAACAGTAAAGATATAGCTCCTTTAAAGAACTATTACGTGCGATATAATTTACAATTTTCAGGAATATCAACCCTTTTGACGACACAGATATTAATTATAAATTGTAGTCAGACCTCTCGTATTTATTTCGTGCTATTAATTCTCATATTCCGTCAAGTGTTGTATGATTTGTTGGTCAAGGCTACGAAAACCACTACACCATAGATTGACCGGCAACTCAAAGATATCTTCTAATCGAGTACGATTCCATTGTGCTGTATTCAGCTAATGACAGCCTAGTGTAATAAATTAGACTTAGATTTGACTAATAACACGCGATGATATTGAAAATCTTAATGAATAACTGTCAATTCAGAAGGATATCGGTAAAATATTGTGTTATAACGAATCGTGGACACTGACCGTTAACTTCAGTACAGGCGTCACTTATTCCAAATCATCTATGGGAAACGGAGCTCCAGAAAATGAACACAATTCTCCGACTTTGATATTTCTATAAAGTAAAAACAGAACAATATTATATACAATAATAGTATATTTTAAACCAATGTTTGAGAATCTCGTGCTCATACGAACTGAAGATGGACCGAAAATAGAGGTATATATATTTTCTAATTCTTATTTAATTAGTGATTGATTATCAATCTATTTACTATTCTCAAAATATTACAAATAAATTCCAACTTTTATGACTGTATATACGTTAATTATATCAAGTTATGGTTTAAGTGATAAATCCATGTATATATGAGAACCCATGGTAGTTTTAATTAGACGATAAAATGGAAGAAACTGTCATTAAAACATCATTTTTGATCTTCTAAAAACCAACGTCCATACCCCACTATCTCGATTATGCATTGTTCGAAAGTCGTTTAACATGATTACGCCAATCACAGAAACCTAGTTCCAGTAATTTGCAAGAACGGATTTAATTCGCAAAGATATACAATATTGCCTGGGAATGCATACGTCAATCTGTACAATTATAATATGCTGTTGTAAAACAGCTACGTCCATCTGGGTGCCAGAGAATACGTAAGTAACTGAAGTACGAAAATTAAATGGGGGTCTGTAGTTCAGATTGCACAGAATACTGATTTTTTTTTTTTTTTTTTTTTTTAAACAATATTTTATTCAGGTTGTCTGAATGGGATTGGGGAACAGGTTTGACCTATGTAAAACCCCTCTAATATGTAATTTGTATACATATTATTAATGAAAAATGGGTGTATATACATAGTTAAAATGGCAAACACATACATATTATATAAACATAATAAAATGGGTGAAAATGAACAGTATATATAGTAATTAATAATTATACATATGCAAGCAAAGTGAGGATTATTTGATAATAAACAAAATTAGATAGACTAGCCAAGATTATACATTAACATATTACTTGATCGAATTGAGTTTAAAATCTGTTTGACATATTAATAAACTTATGGACCTGGTTAAACATATTAGTATTAATTTCTAGACTGTAGGTTTTGGAGCCGAATAAAAGACAGTTTATATTTTTAAAATCATATTGAAATTTGTCAATGGTTTCTGTGCGTGCATTTGAATGTAAGGAACATCGCAGAAGGTAATGATCGGGATCTTCAAATATGTGACCGCAGAATACTGATAGCGATGAATAAAGAAAATGGTGACCATCTAAGGATTCTTCGAACTCGTTCGTTCTACTATGATTGTTGCTTTTCAGCCGAGTTTGTTTTACATTAGTTAATGTCGTAATAATTAACAGAATTACTAAATGAATAATGTTAAGGCTATGTTCGTCGTTCCGTGGTGTTTCAAGCCCGTTACCGCAAGCAAGCCACGGTCAATTTCGAGTTAAAATTTATATAATGTTTAGTTTAATGGTCGAATGCGAGACATTAAGTAATATATTGGTATTGTACGAGTGCGTTAGCACGAGGGCAATGTCTACATATTACGCAGTGTATTGCACGAGACCATTAAACAACTTAAAATACAGACAATATCCAGTACGCACATTTCAATGAAATACATCACTCGGGTACAATATTTCAATTCGTATGAATAATGTACGCTTGGCACATTTCCCGTACCATTATTTAAACCATGGACCTCCTGGTTAAACATTAATGGAGTTTATTGGTGCATTCATTAAGCATAACTCTCAGATCTGTACGGCGGTCCTTAAAGAACAGAGAGTAAACCCTTGACATTCTGTAATCATGTTTTTGTGTAGATAGAATTCAAGTTATCAATATATTGTACCGTGCTATGGTCTGTCTGTAAGGTTACTATACGATCTGGCACACGGTGCGACTGATAAGATGAACCTACAGGGATCATAGAATATAATTGCATTAATCAACTATATAGAATAAATATATACAGTAAGAAGTATTTTATTAATTCGCCTCCCAGACAAAGGCCATTATATTTGGTCTGGTGACTTTAGACGTGCACCAGGAATTACATAGTTATGTTGCCTAGACACACCCAGTATATATTATCAACGGCATTTAGTGTGGATAAAGAATATCCATAATTCAGAACGTTTGCTGAACTTCAGTTTTAAAGGACGACCGTTTACTTTTTGGAATGGATGATATGTTCTTTCATTAATGACCAAATTTACAATGTGTACACTTTTTGTATTTTACAACGATAATTTGTTGGGCTAAACGTGAAAACTACATTAATTCGTCTTTAGAAAGATCTGGCCTGACATTAATTTATTGGACGGATTTGGATAAGGGGTTATGCTCTTGACGATATGCTCTTTCAAATGCCATTTCCTTCTAGTTGGGAGAACATTTTTGGATTGATATAAGGAACGAATAATCATTATTTGATATTTCAACCACTGATTCGCACGTATCCTTGATGATAGTGTTCTGGTCAAGATATTTGAACAAAGTGTAAATATGTAATATGGCAACTGTTAATGTATTCGGTATAGTCACAACGAGGGACGATCTGGGGTTAATTATGAAGCAAATTAAAATAATGCGATTCTAAGATTTAACAGCATATATATGAATTATGACTAATGCCTCCGGTGTTTATGATCTGAAATATAGCAACTCGTGTCAGGCTATTCTCTATTTCGTGTAAGGGTTATTGCATATATCCTAGTGAACATTATCGTAATTTCCGATGAGATCCTGTCATGTTAGACTTAAGGTGAGTCGATGTTCTATTTTTTTTTATTTGTTCTAAATTATATAAACAAATCTTTATGTAATATAATTCCAATTAAATTAAGTACAAATGTTAACTTTATATTTGAAATCTGTATTTTCCTCGCTCAAATATTGGAGTGTTCGCTTTTCTTGATTCTGGGGTGTCCAAAACCCCAAATCATGGAAGGGCGTTTTACCTAACAAATGAGGTGAAATAGAAAACAATGGCATACAGAGAACTCAGTAATTTATATCTGGGTATTACTAAAAGATTATTAACGAGAAATTGGTTGGGAAATCGCGAACGGCATCAATCTTGTTATTGAATGAGCAATGTTGCTCGTCGAACGCTTTGGTACGGTTTAGACTATACACACAAAAGGTAAAAATCAGAATCCCGCGTGACTTTTCACCGGCGAAAAGTAATGGGGCCGTTTTCAGCTAAGCATTTCCGCTAGAGGAAAAAAATGCTTAATGAGAGACATTTTAGCATTTTTTTTTTCGCGCGTAAGATTTTGTGGACTTAACGTGTGTTTATATTATTTCAAATAGGCGGCGGTTGAACGAAAGCAATGCCGGTTTGCACGCTGTGACGAGAAATCCTCACTTGTGGAAATGCCAACAATCTCATCATGCCGAAACGCATACTTGGATGCGGTCCTACGACAATTACAGGAATGTCACCGAAACATCATACGGATATTGTAAGCCGCTTTCAAAGGTTCTGGGCATACATACGGAGCTAAATCTGCATTTTGCAGGTCTTTGAACTTTTCAATATTTTCATTTGTTTTTTATTATCTGTTTTCAAAGTTTTCAAAGTAGAACGACCATTGTTTTATCTAATTCGTATATAAATTAGTTTTAACCATATTTGATCAAAATTCAGTCTTCTTCACGAAATCTTGTGATAGTACTACGATTTTTTAAAACGGACATTACTGTAAACTAGACTGTGTGTTACATATTATAATATATAGTGCAGGGGCGTGGTGAGGGCAATTATTGAGAAGAAATTCTGAGTAACAAAAAAGATTTTGGCACAAAAACCCTTTTACTGACCGCGGAGCTGTGGCCGGCGAAGCCACCGCGAGCGCCGAAGGCACGAGCCCGCGGCGGGGGGTCCGGGGGGCCCTCCCCCGGGAAAATTTCGAAAATTAGAAGCCCAGAAACGCAATCTCCAGCAATCCGAGACAAGAAATACGGTAATAAAATATTGTTATTTTCTCTTGGAGATTCCATTCTTTCCAAGAGAAAATCACTTGACTCTTTCAAAATTTTTTTAATTGGGTCAGATGAAACAATTTTTCCACTTACAAATGTTTTTCATTTTTTGAGTAATTTGATTGTGATTTTGGCGCAAAAACTTTTTGGCGCATGAGTATGGCTACTCATGAACTCATTCTCACCACGCCCCTGATATAGTGACAACATAACACACTGTAAAAAATAACTTTCGTATGGGTACAGAGAATATCACGTGTCAATAACAGAACTAGGCTCAGTGCGTTTACATCGATATGCAAACACTTTTCTAGTTCCTGTTTTTATATTTATCCATAGAGAGAGAGAAATGGGGTTTAACGTCCACTCAACACATACTAGGTCATTTCGGGACTAACATATGGTTTAATTTTATTTCAATAATTCGCTTTCGCGTAGGTGTCTTTAGCAGTGGGGGGAAACCGGGGGAAACCCACGAGTTTGAGAAGGCGCCCCCCTATCTCCATGCCTCTCTCTCAGACACTATCATTTTCACCATTTCGCTTTAATGTCACTTAAAGCCCCCCCCCCCCAATCATAGTTACAGGCTGAAAAATGTTGTCAACAGACGTTCTGAGGAGGTATCTACATGTCATGACGATTCTCTGAAGTTTTACAAGCACGACACATTAAAGCGACAATTTCATATTAATTTGCTAAGAAAGTCAAAACATAATTATTCCTATGTCTTTTGCCCATTAGGTTGTGGTTTGCCATCTAGCTCCTTAGACAATGCATATTTTGGAGGTTAGGGGCCCTGGGTTCTCTCCCCAGGCCGTAAAAAGTGTTAAGAAATACAAGGTGGTGTCCTATATGACTATATATTAAGAACCTATAACGGTGAATCTCTTTGATCTTTTTGGGTATAGTCAGTGCCCTGAATAACTTGCACTGAAAGTCAGGGGCGACTTTGGATATATACAGGGATATTCGGAGTTATTCTTGTAAAAGTTTTTCTTAAAAACATATAACGGGTTATTCTTCCAGAGTAGGGTTGTTTTTTTTCAAATGAAGAAAACATGATATAAGGTTTTTCAGGGACTATCCCGTTTTAAACAGAGTATCAAAAATAAAAGTCCGAGTACGTATGAAATTTAAGCGCCAACATATCAAAGGCGTTTTATAGCTGAGGCGCCGGAGGCGCCAGCCTCCTCTCGAAAAAAAATCAAAGAAATTGGAAAAATAAAACGGGAGAAAAATGCTAAAACCGAAGAGAAAAATGAAAATGTACCCTAGTTAGGGTGGCCCTAAAGGCAGACAAAAGGGACCCACTTCTGACAAAAGGGTCCATCTGACCAAGGGAATAGCCCCGAGTCCGAGTCAATCGTTTTCTATACACTGTTACTGTCGAATCCATTGCTTAATGAGAATGCAGTCATTGCATTGGCATAAAAAACATCAATAGAGACACCCCCCCCCCCAGGCGAAAGAGGGCCCCCAAAATTGTATAGCCTCCGCCATGATAAACCTTAAAACGCCCCTGCAACATATCGAAGAATGCGAATGCTGCATTTACCTTGTCTCAAAATTTCAGCTCAAAATATTGAGTCGTTTGGGCGTGAACGTCAAAACTGCTTATCCGGACACGTAACCTTTTTAAGAATTCGGATCTATTTTTCCGCTGATGACCTGATAATCGACTCCCGTATTGAGGTCTACATAGTGGATGACCCATGTACTAGGCTTTGATATCGAAAGGTAAATTTCACCTACACATTATTTTTTTTATATAAAAAAGCCTGGTTTTACGTAGACACCACAGAATACAGCTTGGGGCACTGTTTTCCTTTCCAGATGAAGATTGGTGGGTTTTAGTCAGTTTCTCTGCAGTTAGGTAGCGGACTCTAAGCGATTTTAACAAAATATTAAGCAGTTTTATTCTCAAAAAAAATATCGGGATTAGCCCATTAAGGGATTTTCTCATTTTCGCGTAAATGAAAACATATTTGAATAATATATGCCGGGAAAGAAAGACTTCAGAAAAAAAAACCCTCGGGGTGCCGAATTCGTTTTTTTTTTCCCAGATTTTTCTTCTGGGCCTTTCTTTCTCTACCTCAACCAATGTCTCGTGTTTTACAGTACCTGCAAACAAATGCAACAACAACGGCATTATAGTGAAAATAAATTGCATTAAATGGAGTAGGCTACTCAGTAAGCTTAATTTCAACAGAAGCCCAAAAATTAAATCAGGTCTTAAAGAACAAGACAAAGTCATAATATTAAGATGGAATTTCATTAAGAACTTTTATTGTAAACTCGTACTAGTACAAAATTAGCCAAATTGACCTTGACATGCAGATACCGTCTCAGAGCATCGTCGAGCGATCTGACAGTGTTTGTTTTTATAATGCCTGTCTGTTACCGTCAGTCTGTTGACAACATTTTTCAGCCTGTAACCACGATTAAGTGACATTAAAGCGAAATGGTGAAAATGGTAGTGTCTGACTGAGATCTCAGTATGTATGTAAATTAATATGCTTAGCTTATGACGTCAATATGAATATGACGTCAAACTTTCAGCCAATCAGAGGCCGAATAGGAAGTGCAATGGCTATGTTGGTTGGGAAAAAAAAATTCGCGACCGGCCAGCTAGAGGTCGAAGCGCGGCACTCTAGACCACTAGGCCATTCCAACCCGCTATTATCCATAGAGACGTGATTATTATTTCAATTAGTAATGCATGTATAAATCATTTCGAAATTAACACGCCCAATTAGTAAATAATGTTCCAAATCATATGCCCAATACATAATTCTAGCGCTGGGGATTGTGATTAATTAATTGAACGTAGGATTTGATTAATATGTCCACGCGCTCCTGTCTCTCGGGTGTACTTTGCATTCACAGAAGTTTAAAGTTAGTTGATATTATACATATTTTCCAGATTGGTTTCCCCTTTTCAGTGATGTGTGTGGGCGGGGGGGTGGGGGCTTGATAAATAAGCGTCTATTGGATTGAATGTGACGAAACATTGGAATTTTATATACGAGGCTCTCCGGGTAAAATTTCCTTCATAGCATACTGTATGGCGTATACCCGTCTCCAGAAACCATGTTAGATAAATAAAAAAATTGTATGAAATATGTCTGGAATAAAGGCAAGACATATGAATTTACATAAAGATTTGGCCTATTATTTTTAAAAAAAATTAAGAATGTATTATTTAAATAAGTGAATATCATATTATCATCAAAGCCTTTCTCTGCAATGTTAAGTACAATAACTGCATATTGCTGTAAAATTTTCGGTATTTTAAACCTTAAACTTGAAATCAAATATTCCGAACATCAAGTCCAATTTTCCCTATTTTTCGGCATTTGTACTTTCTGATGGATCAAAGACATTCGGAATTCAGTTTTGTGAGGACGTGTCTCAAGTATCAGAAATTGGTAGAGTTGAGGTACAAATGTCGATAATTCAGAATGCTCGCTAATCAATATAAGCAATTACTTAATATGCCAAAATACAAAAGTAAAATATTCAAAAGCCGATTGTACTTTCAACATCAGGAGGTTTCAGTATAAATACATTTGTATTATTAAGAAAGGATATGGCAAGTCATTCTTTTGGGGGAATTTAAAAAAAATTGATTATTTTATTAATAAATATGAACAATATATAACTCGATGTCGCTGCTGAAATAAATAGAATGTACAATTGAGAATATAAAATGTAGTTAAATGTATAGTTAACTAAAGCCTAGCGAAAAGTTAGTTTTAAACGCTGTTTAAAGCAATGTACTGTTTCAAAATTCTTGATAGTTCGTTCCACGACATATGAGATGGGTATTCTAAAAATATGCAGTTTCAGAAATCTTAATATTTGCTGAAAGTTGGTACCATAACAATATAAACATGGAGGATTAATGTGCAAATTCACCCTACGACCCGCACTCAACAAAACTCGTGTTCATGTTTTACCAGAACTTATTAAATATAGTGGAAACTTGGTGGTTTTGTTTTACAATTTCGAATTATTTTTAACACACCATTTCAAAACTGTGCACAAGGCTACTCATTGTCTTTATACGGGTCATCTAATTGAAGCGACACTATAAAAGTTAAGAAGTTCAATGTTTATATCTTCTTTCGTTGAGAAAATCGGATTTTGTTCAATGAAATGATGTGATTACCTTTATTGATAGTGGTTACAAAGAAATAATTTCCGTTCTGTTTTATTTGTCGTTGTATAATTGATTCCCCTATGTCTCATTTGCTTCCACTGATGAAAAGGGTCGGGTAACGTGCTTAAAGATACGAGCTAAGATTCACCCTATCCAATTAATGTTCCGGAATTATTTATATAGTCGTCTCAAAGACTGCTACAGCACATGTTCTGTTCTTGTCAGATGTACTAATCTGTGTACATATCCAAAAAAAAAACTCATTAGATGATACAGGAATGTACATTCCCTTTCGTCATTAATATGGACAATACAATGACAGATTGATAATCTGTGTATTTGTGTAGTTAAAACGCGCTTTGGACACATAACGCATACATCCGTTTAGTTGTCACGGCAAACAAAACTGATTAACAATATGGAATTTAAATAATGTGTTTTAGAACATCCATTGTGGAATTTTCTGTTGCCGAGTTTCTGCACTCAATTGAAAGCTAACCGTAAGTATACGCAGTTTTTAATAAGAAATTTGGTGGCACAAAACAATCAATACCGTCCCAGTTGTCTCGCTATTCTCCTTCAATAACTTTATATATGTTGTGCAAAACAAATGTAATTTGAAAAAAGGTCAGTATATTGCTTTAAAGACTTGAAGTTAACTAAAGGATTATATTCCATCAGGTAGCTGCGACAAGTGATGGACTGAAAAGATGCTTTAACCTTATGTATAAGTTGATTTAAAAATTAACAAAGCCCAGCCTATATTAAGCCACTTTAATTCTAGATAATTTGCTATTTCTAGAGTTTACCAAATTTGTACATTTACCCCCACCCCTCCCTTGATAGAATGGTTTGTCTTCGATTTTATGCTTGCTCAAAATAAGTTTACAGGTTTGTGATAGCCTGTAACTTTCAAATTGTAGAAAGTCTCATTACCTCCCTTAGATCACGTTTGACGCTTAAAGTCAACTCGCAATATAACGGCCTCAAGTAACGAAATGAAATGAGATTTAACGTCCTACTGTTCTGCCCAGAACTTGGCTTATGAAGACGGGCGTACGACATACAGTGTGCAACGAGGGAAATTTTGCCCAACTGTCAAGGTATGTTACGGCTTACGGCTGGTCCCCGAATCCATTCTCTTGAATTTATATCTGGCGTTTATTTATTGAAGTGTCTGTGTAGTTTATCTTATCTGCAGGTTTGTCTCTGTTGGTTGTGTTTTGGGTGTAGTGCCGTTGACCTTCCCTTGCTTTATCGAGAATAGAATCATTTTCACATGAAGTTTTAGTTGATGTATAAGTAATACAAAAAATGAAATCCCTATTGTCCTTACAACGCTAGTAAACTTTAAATGTCTGAGTAGTGATTTATTGATGATTGAAAATACTATTTAAAAAAGTGAAGGAGTATAAAGGTTAAACTGTATGTAAGAAAGTAATCCTTTTAATTATTTCAGCACAGCAGAACATGTGATGGACTCCTGTTCATGACACACTATTCTACATCTGAGATATCCGAATGCGGCTTAAGTTTAAAAAAAATATCACATTTTCGAACTTAAAATCATTGTATAGTTGAAGGGTAAAGGAATGCTGGTGTATGTCAGTTGTATAATCATAATCTTGGTTTTGAAAAATATTGATGAACATCCATTAAATTATATAAAAAATATTGCATATTTTTCATATTCATCACCTCTCCGAACTTGCAACCATTCTTTATTAGAAGGGAAATTGTAAATGTTGTCTGCCAGTTGCCTATTCATAATCTTATTATGATATAAAATGTAGTGTAACTGCATTTATAGATCGCCCGAAACCAAATACCGACAAGCTGCCCATTCTCATAAATGAATTATAAGCCAAAATGTATCCCCATGAAAGAGATATAAACGTCGGTATGAAAAAACCCCAAACCGTACAGATGCCAGCCAGAACCACGTGTGATACTGTCTGTGGTTATATTTCTGCCTGCATAATGAAATGCAGTCTAACGTTCTATTTTTCTTCACCAACCGGGTCAATGAAGGTGGCACAGTTTGCCCGGACTGAGGTTTTTTCGCCAAATGTCTAAGGTACATCGAGTTCCAGGGCCACGTTGGCTAAGTGGGTAAGACGCTTTCGGGTGTTCGATCCCTGTATTGACAGAAAGGAGGGCCTGATGATGACAGCTGTCTAGTCATTCGGGTGACATGCACGTAAAAGACCCCTTGGGCTTTGGAATTCCATGTAAGATTAGACCGGGAAAATTCCACACATAGCACACTGGAATATGGCAAGGGGAAACTACACCGGAAAATCTGGATGAACTTTCCCTGGAAAGGGAATTTCCGACAACATTTAATCGAATTCCAAGTTTCGTGAATTATATACAACGAGTACATTGGAGGGGTATTTCGTGGCATCCCCCTTCATAATCCCCTGACAGAGATAAGTCAATAATTACAATCCGCATGATCTTCCTCGGATAACACTAGGATACCCCCACACCCCACCAACCTGGTTATTAAGCAAGTGCTTTAACGTCCAAGCCAACACTATAATCAATTACCATTACTCTATGCCAAACCAGCTCCAAAAAAGTGGCAAGAACAAAATTTATAATCTTGAAAAATGGTTTTATCCATCGGTATCCGAGGCGAAGTAATTCTGATCTGCTATTATTTTGCGCACATATTATTGGTATAACAGGCTCACAGCGATGTTCTAGGAACTGATTGATACTGGTTCGACTATTACAAGTAATAAATTAGATTTAAGATGATTATTGGGGTAAATTACAGATAGTTCTCCTCTGTTATGCATCAAATATCCCCATTATTACCCCGACTGCTGCGGCCATCATTATTTCATATGGGATCCGTTTTCCTTTACAATTCTTCATTTAACGATTACCGACATGTACGTTACCAGGCAACATAACGCCATGTTAGATATTTTCAGAGGAATTGGCGGTAATGATGCCTTATTTTGAACAAAAGAATTTCATAAATGGTTGTAGTATTTTGAAATAATAAGCGGTTTACAAAACGTGTAATAATAACCGTTCTAATCACGGTAATCAACTGTGACTTTTATCATAAAGGGTTATACCAGCGACGGGTTGAATTGTACAATTGGTTTCAATTGCTGTATAGTGTCTAGGAAGTGATCGACTCCATCGTTTTTTTTTTCTAAAACCACAACAAATTAAATATTTCAAAATTAAAATCACAATCAACGAAAAAACAAAAAAAAAAGAAAACCAGCAGAAATTATGAAAAAAGAATAAATGCAGTGATAATATTTCAATATCCGGATTGCGTTAAATTGAGAAGCAGGGCGTGGTGGCTGACCGACTAAGTAGTGTTTAATAGCTTACGCAGGAAGAGCCAAATAAGAAAGAGGCGACGGCATATGAGGATGTATAAAATAAATGTTTGTCGGAAGATCGTGAGTAAACCTGCTGGGGGCCAGGGAAATGTGAACTTGTATTGTTAAATCTTGTTCAGTTATTTCTCCAGCTATCAGTAGAAGTATCATTTTAATTCCGACAGAATGAAATAAAATGGGTTTAACTTTGTGCAGTTGCCTGGCAATTGCAGCTGATGTTCGGACATGCAGTGGGTAGGGGAAAATTGTGTCAATACAGCGGTGTTCAACATACTTTCGTCAAAATCCAACTGCCTAGGACTTTTTTGCGTGTGCACCAACGTATATACTGGAGAAACCAAACTGCAAAATCCCGAGAAAAACCCACTGAGATAGAATCAAGTGCGTCTTGTTTAGTGACAGAGCTTCCTCCGACTGCACCAAACATTGATATTGGATGAGTATTTCATATTAAAATGCATTTTGGAGAGAGAAAAACGACGCGTTGAAATATGTATTAGAAATAGCGATTGGTTAAAGTTAAGTTGGAACTGGAACCAGGATATTACTGAGAATTCAAGTAAGACCAGGAGGGTCCAAATTCTATTCACGTTATCGGTGTCCTGGTCATAGTTGAGATCCCCCCCTTCCCCGTCCTTACATTTATAGAGAGAGAGAGAGAAATGGGGTTTAACTTCCACTCAACACAAACTAGGTCATTTCGGGACTAACATATGGTTTAATTTTATTTCAATAATTCGGGTCTTTAGCAGTGTGAGGAAACCGGAGGAAACCCACGAGGTTGAGAAGGCGCCCCTATCTCCATGCCACATACGCTCACACCAGGGCTCGAAACCACAGCCGCAAGCCAGAGGTGACCGGCCAGCTAGAGGTCACTCTAGACCACTAGGCCATCCCAACCCCTCTACCCTTACATTTATAGAATTTATATATAGTCAGTCGTTTTGTGAGAACATTGGTCGAGGATGAAATCATATGGTAGTAACCCTCGTATGGTAGTTGAAATAAAATAAACATGGTCACCCCGTGCATATCTATATACATAATATGAGCGGTTTCTTATCCGAGTAGGATACTTAGGATACTCCTCACATAACGATCTTCTTGTGCTGAATGATTTTTGATATCCAATGTTGTTTTAAAGTTTAGGATTTTTCTGTCTTTATATGGATATTTAAGTTAACCACATTTATCGATTTCTGTCAATATTTTTTGCAATTAGTATAAATTGTGGGTATTAAACAGGCACCTGTCGTGTTTCTGTCTTCTAAAATCGCATTTTTTACCTTGGTATTATTATAAATGTATCTTGTTGCTTTTTAACTCCATTAAGAAAACGATGGATACCGATTGATCTGTCATTAAACTGGAGTCTATTTTATAGTTTAGCCCTTCGATTGTTTCATGACATAAAGCTTACAGATCAAACAATCCATCTTATAAAGATTTTTTACTGTTTTATTTTGTCATTTTGTAGAAGTATTTTATTCGGGAAGGACACATTGATTCATTGTTGTAGCTTTTACGGCCTATTCTTGGTTCCAGTAAATACTGATATTAACTTAGAATTTATGTAACATTATTCCTGGGTTGGTACTCCTTAATAGTAGAGTCGTAGAAAGAGATTGTCGTTCTGGCTAGATTTACGATCTATTTTCGAGTCGGAATGAGCAGATTGCGTGACTGCTCGTATGTCTGCCTGTACAAATGTTGTGGCTACCCAACGAGGCTTTCACTTAACTCATCATTACCGTCAATCAGTGGAACTGCTATGATGTTCCTAAACTCCCGCTGAGCCGCTTAAGGCAATAAAACTGGGTAATAGTCTAACGTTCACCGCATTGATTTAATGACCGACTGCATGACTGGTAGTGTACGGTTTGCCATAGTACTCAGGAATACGAAATGACACATGAAGTGCAAAACGTAGCCTTGTTTTTTTATTCAGTGGCAACGAGTAGTAAACAGGCGGGTTCTGGTTAGCAAAAAATATGTCGCGCATTGTCTTGCTGTGTCACTAGACACCAACATACCGACACTGTGGACTTGAATCAATGTTCATGTGAGATTTCTCGAGATGTTACCAAAACTCATAGTTACTATAGCAGATATGACACCCGTCAAAGTTAAAGCAGCGTTTGTCCTAGTATACATAGGCGTACGGGCTCGATGGCAGTTATGGGGGCAGAACCCGAAACATTTCGGGTTTACAAACATCGGCGCCGGTCTTCCTCGAGAGGTGAGCTTACAATGGATATGACCCCACCCCACACCCCAAGGAAATTTTGGAATATCTGGCGGCTGCAAACACGTTTTCCTGCTATTTCAGCCTGTGAACAAAGCAACTTCAAAGTGGTCTAATATGACCTAATTAAGTTGGCTGACTAGAATTTCAATCAATCGTTTACAGTCGACTTCAATGTGGTCCAATATAGCCTACCTGGCTGACCCGTATTCCAAACAACCAATCAATCTTCGCAGGGTATTGGGGGCTTACCCTCCCGGAGAAAATTTTGAAAATGTCCACCACCGCAAATGTGTTTTCTGCTATTATTATGGCCCGTGTAAGCAACTGCTATTGTATCTAATGTTTTGTAACGGAAATCCTACTCTGGATTCCAACCATCCAATCAGACTGTTGCAGCTGCATTCACAAATAATAATAGATGCCCGAAAAATGTCGCACAACGTAGAGTGGCTCCAGACAAAATGTTGTAATCCATAGCCAACTCAGTACAAATTTTAGATATTCAAATAAAAGAAAAGTAAAATTAGTGTTTTGTAAAAGCTTGATTACAGTTACTGAAGTACCAGAAAAATCAGGATTACGGACAGTGGCACCGTTTTTTTTCCAAGAGGCAAAGAAACGGAGATGACCATGTATGCACCCCCCCCCCAAGAAATATTTAACAGACGCTATTCCAGCCCGTATAATTAGTGTTTTATTAGATTTCGTGGATTTTATTTTGCCAAGTAGATGAAATAATTTTTTTCCACATTACCCGTCAGCCCGAAAATTCAGCGTGCCCGAAAGTGAGGGGGGGGGGGCAGCCCCCCATCCCCAGCCCCCCTGGATGGTACTTCTATGCTTATATAGCAACTGTTGGTCTTATTCATCTACCCTGGGTTATGGGCTTGAATGGAATTTTTGAAATACAACTCTAAAGAGTTTGTGCCACTTCTTCCGAACCTTTACAATCACCGTACAGATTAAGGTGGACACAGACAAAAATCTTTCTAGGCTAGGACGAATATAAATGGAGTGAAGTGTGATTTCCACCCCAAGATCTTCTTAATATGAGATACACAAAAATTCACCTTAAATCAACCATTATTATAAGCCCAGGGCTTAACACAATTAAAATTATGTGCCCAAAATATCCATTTATTATTTTGATCTATTTATGTGCCCAAAATATCCATTTATTATTCTGATCTATTTGCAACGGTGTGCATTATTTAATTAATTAAGCAAGTAACGATTTTCCACTATTCTAGTTCTAATAGCCTTATTAACGGACCAAAACAACCAATTTCAGAAGGATTAATAATTTCAAAGAGCGCGATGCTCCATAAATCAAGCGACAGAGAGACCACCAATGTCTTATATAGAAAATAATTTCATGCTCCTGTATTTGCGTCTTTTTTGTGTCATTTTTGCAGTAACGTTACTGCATATAATGCAACATTCCCAATCTGAAAATCAAGCCAGTTTTGGCATTACATTAGTGTATTTCATTTCTAACTAGACTTTTTTCTTCATTAGAAATATTATAATGTCATGACATGCCAAGTATCTGCTGTGTAAAATTAGAACTATTCAGTTTCTGTAGGGATATCATACACCAAATACCACGGGCTAGTTATAATATTAATTTATTTATCTATTTGTCCCACTTTATTTTAATATTGGAAATCATTCTGAACAGTGATTACTTTCATCTCTGTCCTCACCAAGCATTGTACCTTTTTGGGTCGAATCTATACTTGAAACTTTCGATTGTATAAATAATTGTCAATCAATTCTAATTACATCTTGTCGCATCGGAATTGTTTCTGAATATCAAATAGTCTGAAAGAAAAATAATTGATTAGTGCAAATTATGGTATGAAACAGATAAGACTATAAATTTTACTTTTTATACGCCCACAATTCAGTGTGGGCATATTATGTCGTTTTTTGACATTCTTTTTGTTTAAAACATGGGACGGCGAACCATAGCGATATTTACCGTTCCAAGCATTGATGTCTTGAGAAGACGAACAATCACAATCACTGCCTTAAGGCCACCCCTTCATGATCAGGTCATTTGCCGAAATACCTTTGTAACAGTATTTAAAGGGCGTATGGCTCTATTTTATAAGAATGAAATAAACATTATTAATAGTTCTAAAAGCACATATTAATGTTATATTATGACTGTATGTAAATTAAAGTGATTTATATTTAATTTTTGAAAGTATATTGTAATTTCTAGTTTCTAGTCAATTATGTTCGGTGAAGTACGTGAATAGTTTAAATTGAACGGCGGTTGTTTTCGTCTGCTTAGTGCATTCTACGCGGTTTGTTTTAAATTACTATTTTGTCGTTTGTGAATCAGCCTTTACTTATTATTTGCATACCATGGGGTACACGACTCGTGTACTGATAATAAAATTTTAATTGTGTCTTAAATATTGGATATTATTATCGGATCCTATGGTCTCACGGAAAGATATAACAAGATCAGTATTGTTTGAAATTGATCAATATTGAATTCTGATTCGTGGTTTTAGTTCCTTTAATGCGATGGGGTATTTCCCCCCCCCCCCAAAAAAAATAAAATAAAAAATAAAAAAACACCCTCGTAGTCGGAAAAGAACAGTGGGACGTTCACTCCCTTGTCATTATTTAAAATTGTGGTATAAAGCAATCAGGGCTTGTGGGAAGGAACCCTATCGATATTCAGCGTTTCCACATGTTCTTGCACTTTTGTTTTTAAATTTGGTGTGACGCCTTCGGGGGCCCATGTGAGGCTGGACTCTATCAATAATCCGTTGAAGAGTTGTCTCTTCTTTCTCGAAAACGTGTGAATGTCATTGAAGCTATTTTTTTTTTATCAGATTTGCTTTCAAATTCGTTGTGAACCTTTGGGATCATGAATATATATGCTACAGGTTTTAACAGAATGTGAACACAACATAGATTTCTATACATAATTATAAATTTTGCTATATAGACCTCATTTTTTTAATTTCGACATAGATGACGTGGCATTCTATTAATCGAGACATGGACCATTCATACCAGGCTACATATCTAAACCGAAAAAAAAAATGTTTTCCTTTAACGAGTAAGCAGTGAGAATGGATACTGATTAAAAGAGCTATATCAAAAGAACTTGATAGAAAGTATAGTTTGAAGTGTCTCGAAAATTGGTAACTGGCACGTGTGTGTTCCACACAAGACTCGTCGTTGTGTCAACTGGCGTGGTTTTGTTTCCCTGGTTGTACGTGACAAAAAATGAGTCGCCTGTCCAACCTCGTGGTTTTCTCCAGGTCCTAGGTTTCCTCCCACTGCTAAAGAGAGAGAGAGAGAGAGAGAGAGAGAGAGAAATGGAGTGTAATGTCCACTCGACACAAACTAGGTCATTTCGGGACTAAGATTTGGTTTAATTTTATTTCAATAATTCGCTTGTGCGTAGGGGTCTTTCTTTAGCAGTGGGAGGAAACCGGAGTGCCCGGAGGAAACCCACGAGGTAGAGAAACCACCCCTATTTCCATGCCACATACGCTCACGCCAGGGATACAAACCACAGCCGCAAGACGGGGGGGGGGGGTGACCGACCAGCTAGAGGTCGAAGCGCGGCACTCTAGACCACTAGGCCATCCCAATCCCTCCCCGCCCCACTGCAAGCGAAATTATTGAAATACATCTAAGTGCAAGCTAATTATTGAAATACAAATGAACCATCTATATATTAGTTTCTATCGAGTGGACATAAACCGCCCCTCTCTCCCTGTGTCTCTCTCTCGAAGTGGGACGACCAAATGATTAGCACGCACGCTTTGTATCATAAAGCCTGTCATTGGCATGATTTCGAATTGACGGTTGTAAGTGACAAGGCGTTGTTTCGCATGATTAACCTCGTGGGTTTTCTCCGGGTCCCCAGGGTTCCTTCCACTGCTATAGACCCCCACGGACAAGCGAATTATTGAAATTAAACCATATGTTATTCCCGAAATGGCCTAGTTTGTGTCGAGTGGACGTTACAACCCCCCCCCCCCACTCTTCGAAGATTGAGTTTAGAAAAGATAGTTTTTGAGTTGTTTATTCACATATCATTGCAAATATTTTCGAACCGTTTCGACTACTAACGCCGTTAGTAGAAATTGTGTCATATTTTTCCGTACAGAGTTTAGACATTCACCTGAAAGGATTAATTGATTATGAAGGACGTCTCATCTATACTTATTAACAATTTAAACAATGTAAACATGCCATGAATACAAGAGAAAGTAAAAATCATTTTGTCGATTAATTAGTATTTATACTGATGCTAAATATAATACTGTGACGTCACAGATCTTATCCTAATCGATCGGCTAATTTAACTAATTGAATATTTTATTATCAATTAAGCCAACAAGCATAACGGTTTTAATTCTATTAAAATCATTACATCTTGGACAATTAGTTCCTCGCCGATAAACATGTGGGCGACAATATGGTTCAGTGCAAGAAATGTGAAGTCTTGCGCAACATGCTTATTATAGCCTTGTTTAGCAAGTAATTGTGCCCGCTTTGAATCATAAAAGATTGGTACGTGCAAAATGTGCGATATCACCTTAGGTGAAAGGGTATGTTAAGCCCTACAATAAGAACATGCGTAGATTTTCCGTCGCGGTTTCCCTTGTCAATGATATATAACGGAGGGTTAGTGTTTTGGGCAAACGTTGAAGTGCACGTAAAAGAACCTTTGAAAATCGCATGTCCTTCTTCATTAGCCCACTTGTTGCAGAGGATGTTACGCCATATATTTCATTAATTTATTCATTAGACATCGAGTTATAGTATTATTAGAAATGCACAATTTATTGCCCAGAAGTAATAACTGAATAATTCGAGGAAAGTGCTGTAGCGATTAGTAACTAGAAATATGCGAATTGATATTCCCAGTTTTTTTTTCTTTTGACTTTTCTAAACTTGGAGAGCTAGTACCTAGCGAATAATTTCATAGATCTGGAAGTGGAATTGGGTGTTCCACATATCACATTAAACTGCATATTATATAAGTCATGTATAAGGAAATTGTGTAAACATTTAGATCTACACCATGTTGAGTTTTTCATAATGGCATTGTTACTATAACTTTGCACCGAATGAAATGAGATTTACTTTCTACTTTTCTACACCAACTCTGCTAATGAAGACGGTATAGCTTTAATGCACTCGGTATCGGTGTCCTAATCTATCATGTCAGACAGATATAAAAAGGGCTATATCCATCTCGTCTATCCAGTACCCAAATATATGTCTACATCAATCTGGTGACGTATCTAGGTTTTATTCCTTGATAAAATAACACAAGATCAAGACGCGTGTCAGTAAACTAACCACTCCATTCATTACACCAAATAAAGTAGTCCCCCTGGAAGCGCGCGTTTCTATCTTTAGGGTGGCCGTTACAGTCTATCTAATTAAGCCCGGCCTTGCTCTCTGATACCAAGTTTTCCGGAAGGGCACGTGGTAATTTACGAAACGACCAATCAATAAAGACAATACATAAGACAGCTGAGGGAATATCAATTTATCTTACGTTTCATTGTTTCAAAGGCTAGAGAACAGAGATTGAATACATGACAATTTCTCCAGTAAATGGAAGAAAATCAAATGAAACGAGCAGATACTACATGTACTATTATTCACGTTATGTTTGCAGATAATTAAATGAACAAAATATTAGTATATGTAAGAATCCGATAAAACTTGGATGTACATTTCGTTTGGTTATAGTTCTGAAGTCCTACCAATATTTTCTGATCTAAAAGTTTTAAATTAATAATACGAGGAAGGAAACCAATCCTTGCAAATGTGTGGAGATTTTTAAAATCAAACAATTGTTGAAATTGATAAAAAAAAAAGATTGTACTAACATATTTCACACATAGTTCTAATAATACTAAAAACAAATTCATAAATGAATAACTTTTTTTTTAAATTCCAGTGTGAAATGATAATTTTAAATGTTGACTTATTATGCTACTCTCACTCAGTGAAGAATGTGCTATGTTGGGAAACTGGTATATTCACGAGGCCCTATAAATGTTTTTTAATGTTTGTGAATTTCTTAAGAATTCTTGTGAATCCAAACGAAAGCCCCATAAATGCTTGCGAACGCCTTGTGAAACAACTTCCATGTAAAGTGTCGCATTGCATACAAATAAATATACATGTACGTATATGCTACTCTCAAGTAGTAGTGGGTTGGCTTACATCCTCAATTCGCATCCTGACTTCCCAGACAGTCGTACGTGTTCATAAGCATTCGAGGTCGTTCAGGGGATGTAGCAAATGTTATGAACATTCTGCAAGTAGTCATGAACGCATTCTTATTAATGGTAAGGTATGTACAATAGCCGTATGTGATTTACCTAGGATTGGTTAGACATTCGTAAGTATTGATAAACATTAAAATTTGTAAGTCTCCATACTAAACGTATTATTAGGCGAATTTCAAATTTTCTTATAAGGATAGTCGCCATGTTTTCGCCAGCCGCCGCCAAGTCAAGACAAATGATTGTAAATAGTAAATACTTACAAATGTCTTAACGCGGGGGCTTATGTCGACTTTGCAACTGAAAGCAACTGGCGTTTCGGCAACCAGGAGCAACTGAAAGCAACTGAAAACGTCAACCTGAGCGGCTCTTACAACTAGTTGTAGTCAGTTGCGCCTGTTCAACTTTCAGCAACTCGCTGCAACTAGTTGCAGTCGACATGAGCGTTCTTGCAACTGGAGTCAACTCGTTTCCATGTAAATAACATCACGTGATAATAAACATGTGTCAAGTGACTTTATATATAAGCAAATGGAAGCGAACGAAGACACCCACTTTTCAAATGTTGATGATGTCGACAATAATATACTAATAGAATTGTAGTAAGACCGACCATGCCTTTGTGTTGCTTCTTTTAAGTTATTCGCCATTTTGTTGATAGCGTGATGAATAAATTAACAGTCACGTGTTAAGTATATTCACTATCAGTTCCGAGTCGACATAAGCACTCCGAATTCAGTTGCTCCCAGTTGTTGATATGATCGACACAAGTACTCTTGCAACTGACTGCAACTAGTTGCTTTGGGTTGCAAAGTCGACACGATAAATACAATTACCTTGACATCAGTATGCGAATGACATGGGCTTGCTTAAGGGTGTTTTGCAAAAGCAATGAGAACAATCGCTATTGGTGAATTTTAGGAGCATGTTCCAAATATTCGCAACACCTCATGATGATATTTTCCGCGTTGAACGTAATCTTACATCACGCTCTTTTGTTTATTTGTGTTATTCTTGGGGGTAGTTATCCTAGATAACACCACATATAACGTCACCAATGGTTACAACTCACAAGTTTACCTGTGTTCAGGACGGCATATCAAACGATCTTTATTTATAAACAATATTTATCATATTTACACTCGCTTCTGATTCAACACAATTAATGTTTTCAAGAATCGTATATCCTGAAACAATGTTGCTTAAGATTTTAGTTCAGATTCGTGAGATGTTTTGACTTTTTTTCAGTAAGGGATTACTATTCCAGAACATGTTTTTGCATGGAAAACAAATACACATGTTGGCTTTCAAGATGAGATGTGAAAGCCACTGTATTTTAAACAGTGACGCGTGTCTGTGTCATAAAGAATACACCGCAGACCTATATTGAAAATAGCAACGATAAGAGTTTAATAACCTATGGATTACATTGTATATCACTATGATAATTATGATACGGGTTAACCTTCATTGTCAGTATTTATCTTTGTCTATGACGCCATATCGAATTTTCAATTTGTTTTTATACGCCCACATTTTCATGTGAACGTATATTGTCGTCGCCCCTGTTCGTCCGTCCGTCCGTACACAAAAGTTTGTGAACAGTCTATAGGTCACAATTTTTATCCGATTTCAATGAAACTTAAAATATACATGTAGGTTTATCATCCTACGATATCGGTTCCTGTCAATATTGGCATGTATCGGACTGTAACTTCATGGGTTATGTCCCCTGATTGTACGAAAAAATCACGTTTTTTAGCTTGTGAACAGTGTAGAATCACAATTTTGAACCGATTTGGATGAAACTTGAAATGCATATTTATAAACCAAAGATCTTGGTTCCTCTCGATATTTGCGCCAATCGGATCGTAACTTCCTGAATTATGGCCCCTGATTGTCCGAAAATCGCCCTTTTTAGCTTGTGGTCCCTCTGGAGGTCAAAATTGTTATACGATTTAAAAAAAAACCGTTTGATTATATCACCGTTCCATGGTTAAGAAGATTGAATTCGAATTTCGTGAAAATCGGACCAAAATTGACGGACAAAATGGCCGCCGTTTGTACGCGAATAGTGTGAAAATATGTTATATCAAGGTTGTGGACCTTATAGAGGTCACAATTTTGATGAAACTTGACATGTATGTTTATAACCCAAAGATCTTGGTTCCTTTCGATATTTGCGCCCGATTGTAACTTCCTGAATTATGACCCCTGATTGTCTGAAAAATCGCCCCTTTAAGCTTGTGGTCCCTCTGGAGGTCAAAATTGTTATCCGATTTAAAAAAAAAACCTTTGATTATATCACTGTTCCATGGTTATGAAGGTTGAGTTCGAATTTCGTGACAATCGGACCAAAATTGACGGAAAAAATGGCCGCCGTTTGTACGCGAATAGTGTGAAAATATGTTATATCAAGGTTGTGGACCTTATAGAGGTCACAATTTTGAACTAATTTTGATGAAACTTGACATGTATGTTTAAAACCCCAAGATCTTGGTTCCTTTCAATATTTGCGCCAATCGGATCATAACTTCCTGAATTATGTCCCCGGATTGTCCGAAAACTCGCTTTTGTTAGCTTTTGGTCCCTCTGGAGGTCAAAATTATTATCCGATTTAAAAAAACGTTTGATTATATCACCGTTACATGGTAATGAAGAGAGAGTTTGAATTTCGTGAAAATCGGACTAGAATTGATGGATAAAATGACCGCCGTCTGTACGCGAATTGTGTGAAAATATGTTATATCAAGGTTGTGGACCCTGTAGAGGTCACAATTTTTAACTGATTTTGATGAAACTTGAAATACGTGTTTATAACCTAATGATCTTGGTTCCATTGCATATTTGCCGATATCGGATCGTAACATCCTGAATTATGGCCCCTGATTGTACGAAAAATCACCCTTTTTAGCTTGTGGTCCCTCTGGTGGTCATAATTGTTATCTGATTTAAAAAAAAAACCGTTTGATTGTATCACAGTTACACCGTAGTTATGGGTGAGTTTGAATTATGATTTTCTGATAATTACTTAAAATGCAACAACTCTTGTTGACGGCCCGGACGATTTGGCTGCTGTGTGGGCGTATGTTTCGTTGCCTGGCAACCTATTTTTCATATATCTCAGTGTCATTGCGCAGCTTAGGTTTTTCCAGATAACATCAGTACTTAGTTGGCTCCTAGAATTAATTTCTTTTGAATGACAAACATTATGGGGCAGATTAGAAAACATCCGATCACCCAACCTTCAGTCCCATCTCTATTGAATATAGAATTTCGAATAGCAAATGATAATAAAATCACGGGTAAGCTGCATGCGTATAACACAGGAAGCGAGAGAGAGGGAAATGGGGTTTAACGTCCACTCTACACAAACTAGGCCATTTTGGGATTAACGTATGGTTTCAATTTTATTTCAATAATTCGCTTGCGCATAGGGGTCTTTAGCAGTGGCAGGAAACCGGAGGAAACCCAAGAGGTTGAGAAGGCGCCCCCTCCCCTATCTCCATGCAACACAGGAAGCGTTCCGGTGACAGTGACTTGTGTGTCCACGTGCTACCTATTTTCAAGGGGAATAGTCGTTCCCATACAGAGCTGCAGCATAAAATATAGTTTATGCGCTGGTTAGAGTAAGAACCCTCTTAGCAAATTATTATTATTTAAAGCCGTTTTACATAACTCCCTTATGTCCAAATAAATTTATTAATCCAGACAAATATCAGCATTTAACATGACGGAGAGCCCATTAAGTAGGGGTATTACCGGGCTCTTTAGACAGTGACAATGGACGCCTCGTGTAAATAACATCATGTCACCACGAAAAGAGGATAATAGGAACATATTCCAGGCTTTCATTTAATTTCCCACCGATCTAACTAGATAAAGACGAATTTCATCCTATTGCGGTTCTTTTAGTGACAGAGATAGTTGAAAAGACAAACTGATATCCTTCAATGAATTGAAACTCAATTTCACGCCGTACAGAACGTGACGTTACGAAGCTATTGTGCACGTTCTTCATTTTCAGTGTCTGTTCGTGTAGCCATTACAGCTCACAGCGCGCGCTTCAATTGATTTCCGGTGTTTGAATTTGTCGACGGTATCAATGTTAAGGCGTAAAGATGTTTGTATGAATTTTTATGTTACTTAATCCGTCTATGTGTCAACATACTTGAATTTTTATCAATCATGTGATGTTATTGGTGTCAACGTGTCGTTATTGAGATCGCGAAGGGTGCAATAAACCATTAAGTAATACATACAAGGTTCTACAGATGAGCACACGATGGAACTTTGACATTTGTCAATACTATTTTCCCTCAAACCAGGGATATATGATTCTCCCTATTTCTTATGGTGAATTAATACAGATTGATCCCATTTGGTTTAAACAATATTTATTTATTAATGAGTCACAGGTATACTCACATGCTGTATATGGATACAATTGCAACTTATATAAACTCGCTTTCATAAACAATATTCATTAAAGAGTAAGGCGACTGGATATATTCAGTTTACACATTTTACAGGATGCGAATGTAATAATGACCCCCTGGAAAGACCGCACATACAATACAATAGATCATAACGGTAGACATTCATAAGATTATCATCCCATTTCGATATAAGCGATTTTTTTGCAGTATGCATTGAGTTGGTGAATTTAACCAGAATCCGTATATCTGTACACGGAAAAGGGGGTGGCAACTGTTTGCCCATTGAGCAGTAACATAACCTCATTTATGTCTTTACTGGATTGCTGAAATACCAAACCTCTTTCATCTTTTCAGTTTTGTTAACATTCTTTAACCGAAGAAGTCGGATCTTAATTAGTGAAACATCGACGTTTCCCGATTCCAAAATAGACGATTGCAACTCTCTGGAGGCTGAACACCGGTTTTTAGTATGGATAAGAAGTCTCAATTAATCAGCCTCCCATTAAAGTCGAGTACAATCAATTGTTTCATATTCAGACAGTCCTATAAACGTCTCGGATATCATCCCTCGATTTGTTAGTATATTCATGGTGAAATGCTATAAGTATGTACATTGCATATTTATCAACTTACTACAATCTCAGCTTTCTTTATGAACAGGAATTAACCTCGAAAATATTACAGACCATTTTGTTTGCCATGCACCAGCACATAGAGTTATCATTTTGTATACCTATATATACGAGATGTACACCTTCTTTGCAACTAATCCGAGGTTATCGGCTGAAGTCAGTATTTTAAGTTCATACTATTGCTCAAATTATAGATAGTGAATGTGTCGTCAATGGGCAGTGACCTATTTACATGCATCAATAACCTGGAGTATGTTGTCGTATACTAGCCATGGCATGCCCACTCTCCCTATAACACATATAATATCATTTTATTTGAGAAGTGTTCATAGTTAATTATTTTGTTGTACTTCTATATTCATATATTGTGGCATGCGGAAGAACGGTAGTCGATTACACCTGTGTAGCTGAACAGTAACCGAGATTCCATCTCTGTCGCCACAGAAATAAAATGATTAGTCTCAAAATGACCGCTGTATTGTGCTGACGAGACGTTAAACGCCGCGAAAAGAGAGCAAAGGATTGGTAGATACTATACACGTATTAAACGAATGAAAATGGTTGTGTCTGTAACAGGTATAAGTTTTGAATATTTCCAGAGAGCAGTATTACGTGTTAAAAGTCATGTTGATAAAAATTAATAGCTCAAATTAGCCCGAGTTGTTGTGACGTACATGGTAACGACTTAGCCCTGGTTTAACAAGGAATGAACATTTAGATAACTGGATACTCGTCAATAATAAGTGATTCGTCACTATAATCTAGAAAAGTGGCTCCAGACTACTAGAATGGTGTCAATAATTTTGGAAGCGCTGAATCTGCGATCTTTCATGATTAAATTTGTTTGAAGTAAATCTAAATATTGATGCTCTCTATATACAGAAACTATTAATTGGATTAACCTAAGCCATATTTATCAACCTGTGCAACTTTGTGAGGATTTTGCTAGAGCTGCTACTTTTTTCAATATTTAATATAAGGAATTTCCAGCTTTTGCGGTTCAGTGAAAAACGTACTTTCATTTTACCAGAATGGATTTGCAATAGATCCGGCGAGCATAACCACTGCTTTTGCTGCACATGATACATATTATATAAGAATGCTGTGCAACCAAAATCCGGAAAGAGTCAATTATGACACTGGTAGAGCATGTGAAATGTGTATACCACCACGATGCTACGCCTATTTATAAAAACAAAATCGCGCTGAAAACATTATAACCTGATATCTAACGATGTTTAACTTAAAGGTTCGATGCGTCATTTGCATTTTCGCTGAATATATCAAATGTTCACTAAATATATACTCAGATTATTTATATTTAATAAAGAAATGATAATAATTATCAACGCTGACTTGAATATAATCGGATTTAAGCTAGGCCTTCAAGGTTTATCCGCCTCCAATATAAGATGGCGACGCCCTGCTGCGCTCCAGTAGCATATATCGATGTATCTCAAGTTATTATAACTTTGTAAATACTAAACGGAATATAACCGTCGTTGGACTCATGTTCCTATTACAGATTATACTTTCACAAATTTTATATGCAAGTGATTTCTGTGGTACTAAATGACGAATCGAACCCTAAATAGCACCCTTTACTTCCAATCTCCCTTAATTTAAATTTAAAATAGGTAAATTCAATCTATATATCCAATCCACAGCACACCTATAAATAAACTGGCAGAGTCAGCAGGATAAGACTGTTAATAATTAACCTCTCGTGACGAGATGCCACAAACTTGTTACATCCACATCCAACAGAAAACGTGATATTTGCATGATTTGAATTGTTGTGTTTTAAGACAGATCAAGCCGTGATATTATGAATATTTTATGGTTCAATCAAGATATGTGGAAACTATCGCGTTTAGACATTGATTCGTGTTTGTAAGAACAGTTAAACTAAACTATATATGCATGGTGTAAAGTTATCCAGTGGCGTCCTTGGTTTGGTGCTGACACTTGTGGGTACTTAGCAGTTTACCCAGAGTAAAAGTACTGTCTCAAAAAGGGAGACAACCCATGCCACTAAAAGGGTATTTTACCGAAATATTTAGTGTCAGTCGTCATAATTAATTGTGTCTTTACTGTTTACATGACAACTGAAGGAAATCGTTTATGGAAATTGGGGAATGCATAAGTCCCAAACAAGGGCTATAGATTAATAGTTATCAACTTATTATAGAATTAAAAACATTGTAAACGTTTGCAAGATTAGAGTGTACTCAATACAAAGACCATTTTACAGAAAACCCATAACATGGATTATGATTTGGTGTTTTGTTTTCTTGTTACTAATAATGGAAAATGTTAGTATCAAATGTATCATAAGTGATTTTTAGTGGAAAGTATTTTAATTTTGAAGCGTTAATTCAGGCTATGGTATGATCAGAGCTACACTCATCATGCAGTGTGTAAGTTGGTGAAATTCCTTGACGAACATGTTGGCCTTTGATGCATACGATTAATTTAAGGACATACCACGAAAACATTTCATTTATACACAGTTTGATATAAATAAATATACGAATGATTGTACATTTTTAAACTAAAAGCTTTGTCTTCACTGTTACTTGGACAAGATGTGTGTAACAGTTGACCCTTTTCATCAAGTCGTTTGAGGAAACGGATAAAATGATTTGTTTTATAAAAGTTCATATGACAGACACAAAGGGTTACAATTATGATTATCAATCCGGTATCTCCGTTAATAACAACGCAAAAAGTTGTACCACTATAACTATAGTGCAAAGGAGTTCGTTTTAGCTTTAGTTGTCTGTATTGCAAAGCTACCAATATCGATGGATTTGGACATACCAAAATTCCTTATGCAGAACTAACCAGTATTTCACAGTATTTCTCCCCCAATAATCCGTAAGAATTTAGAAGGAAGCAAATTGTTTTATCAAACTATATAGAGCTATTACACATTCCAAATAATCAAATATTAAACTAACTTTAAGACCAAATGCTGCCTAAAGTAAGTCAAAAAATATTAAAACGTGAATAGTATATGGTATTTAACAAAAACAAACTATCGGTACCATAAATACATCGTAAAATAAAGTCTTCGACAATTCCAGTATTGTATACCGCAATTGACGCTGGTGTCCTGATTGACTAAGACCTTACACTCGATTTCACAATGGGTGATATCGTCATCAACTGTTCTCACCATGAATCTGTTTCCTTGATTTCACTTCGCCTTTTATGTTTGTATTTGTTTCCCCCCAAAATAGTTTTTTTTTTATTGCGGTTTTGTTACACTTAACTGTTTGGACACGTTCCTGTACATATATCACAGTGCAACATGTGTGTATAGTTGTTGTTTAATCATGAAGCAACTGTTATTTTACATCTTAAACACTTGGTCCATGCAGTAAACTGTCTTTACAATATTGAAACTGAAACAAATGTGTTGGGAACGCAGTGGATTTTAAGCGGACGATGTGGGAGGCCATGGATATTAATTGGGTGATTTGCATACTTTACCCTGAGATCGATAATCAGGTGGCCGATTTTTAAGGTAAATTTTGAGATAACGAAATTTGAAGGATTACTTTTCGCAAGGTAGTATCAAGTTTATTGTATATACATGTCGTAATCCGTTCAAAAATAGCATAAGGTGTATTTTTAATTATCATTGATAATTGTTTTTTAGGCCCCAGAAAATATCCAAAAAAATAAATGCCACTGGGACATTTTATGTAATTTATTTATGACAACTATGGTTGTTAATGAGCACGAAACCTGTAGGCTAGGGCACAATCTCACCTTTAAGACTTATTAATAGCTTCATTACCGTCCCAAATCTAACTTTCCAATTACTATAGAGCAACGATTTGGGGCAGATATTGAATCGAGTATTGTGTATGTATACGACGATTAGCTTCGTTTCTGCGAGTGATGCCATTAATCAAGTAAAACCCCAATAATGTAGTTATAGTAACGATTCAGATCAATGTTCGATTCATGCTTGCTTCAATTCGCTTCACCAAATCTTTCTTACACGATGTTTTATACTAACTACATAGCTAGAAGGTCCGAATCTTAATAACATAAAGGGCGTGGTTTAATATGTTAATTAAATTCTTCTACCCCCACTATTCCATATACGGAAACAAGACATCGATTCTTGGTCGTATTATCATCATGGAATCAATCACGTGACTTCATTATATTTAAAACATTTGCTACTTGTTATACGACTGCCATTTGGGAAATTTTAACCACCAAAAGACGCGGGTTCTGCTTCTTAAAGGGTTATCTTGATCTAATCGCCTGCCAGGAACAATTATCCCATTCTTCTAAAAGGCTATACAAAACACAAACTGTCTCTGTGTTATAGAAAACTATTCAATTCCAGAAAATTGCACTGTATTCAAAGGTAAGAAAACTTCTTAATTTGTGTGTAGCCACTTGTTTCTATATATACATATAAATATAAGCATTTCAAATGCATAAACTTTTATAATTCATAATTCTGCTATAATATTAAACATATGACGTGTTTCAGATATTATATTGGTACTGGAATAAAACTATATATTAACCTCCTAATTAATGATGTGATTACTTGTTGAAACGTGAGTGATAACCTCAACCCTTTTAAAGCTTCATAATAATAATAAAATCTTTATATCTGTCAAGTTTCATAAAAGATGTTTATGAATAATGAGCCTGCTCTACTTGATAATCTTTAAATAGCAATTAACAGAAACTGTAAAACTTTAAGGAAATAAGTGATATATGACAATAAGGACACGTGTAAAATTCTTTATTGATATATATACGTGCGACAGACTTATAAATTACATGACACATTTTGTTCGTATCGGCGATATGAACTGGGCAGTACATATATATATACATAATTGGCCATATAGGTGATCAGTTTCTTTCCGATTTGACTTACTGCCTTTCAAAATAAGGGCATTTGTAGAAATTAATAATGATTAATTTTAAAATATGTAATTTCAACTTCATTCAATTCCTTTATACTTTATATGAAAAATAAAGTAATATATCCACAAGTCGCTGTTATAGATAAATGTACTTACCTCGCATACATTCAAAATAACAGAATATAGTAGATTTCGTATACCAAATATAAAAATAATTGAAGCTTAAATGGTTTAATTTATCTTTACTCCTAGATTAAGTTTATATACAAACAGTAAACAAAACATTCGACGCATAATGTTTTATATACGGAGGTTAATCTGATTAAAATAAACCAAAAAATATATTGTTTTTTCAAAGAAATTTATTTTAACTTTACAAAAAAGATATTTAATTTATGCTGTACTTATGAAACTTAACCTTGTGCATTACACAATATATTACTTATATTGACAATTTTTATACCTATAAATTCAAATTTGAGGATTTTAAATTATCTTAGGTGCTTTCAAGTTTATAACCTTTTAGCTGATTTTGTGCATATATAACGCACGTGTTCAGATGTGGTGTTAAGTTAATTTAATATGCATAATATGAAACCATTTTTCACTTAAAAAGAGGGGGCGGGGGGTCTAGAGTTTTGCACTTTGAGCTGTAGCTGGCCGGCCATCTCTTACTTGCGGCCTTGGTTTCGATCCCTGGTGTGAGCGTATGTGGCAGTGCGATAGGATGCCTTGTCAACCTCGCGGGCTTACTCCGGGTACTCCTAAGGTAATGGCCCCTGGGGGTGTGCGCTGAGCATTGTAAAATAGGACAACTTGTATGCAATATCACGTTAAGCTTTAATAGAGAGAGAGCGAGGAGAGAGAGTAATGGGGTTTTAATTTAAATAATTCGCTTGCGCGTAGGGGGGGGGGGGTAGCAGTGGGAGGAAACTGGAGTACCCGGAGAAAACCCACGAGGTTGTACAGGCGACCATACTCCTTGCCACGTACAACCGGGGATTCGAAGCTTTAATAAAAGAATCGACATGCAAAAACTGGCTTTCCAACTTTATGGTAATAGTAAATAACTGTACAGTACTTATAAAGATATAGCTGTAGTGTCAAAGTTAATCGTTAAAATTTAATACTATGTATTTAACAGTGTCGGTAGTTGGGCATATTAGTTTAAATCTGTCACAACATTTTATCTGTTGACATGTGGTTTAAAAGGAAAGTATTGTCTAGTAGCCTTTCACCCATGTACACATTGGCGCACACATACAAGAACCCTCGGCGGTTGTGAGGTTCAATTATATGCATATTGGCGTGTACGTAGAAGGTTTGTTAGCTGGATTTCTTTTTTTCACGTGCCGGAGGAAAGACGGCATGCCGGGCAATATTCTTCGTCGAAACATTGTCTACTTGACCATAGACGAGTTTAACCGTGTGTCCAACTAAAAGGGGCCGAATTGTTGATCCCTTTTTATTCTACTGATTTGGTGGTCAGTTAATAATATGCTATGGAAAAGGTGGAAGTACCACAATCTAGGGGAAAATTCTCCGAAACGCTGTACGTGTGACCATTCAGAAATTTAATGGTATTTTCATCTCAAAATAACCGAAGCATTGGGTTTTCTCTTCATAACGTTAAATGTTCAGCGGTTGATTTAGCTATGTTGTGCTAATAGTGGTTGCCATATGGATTACGTTATCATTGCAATACATCATCAGAAGAAGATTTTACTTAGATAAAACCCAATTTATTCCTAGTTTTTATATAGAATACATGCAGAATATTTATTTGAATTTTAAGTTTTAACAAATGTTATCTAAGAGACATGCGTTTGTTTATTCTGGTTTTTAATAGATTTCTCAGATGTCAGTCATTTTAAACATGTATCAGATTTAAAGCCCGGGGATAAATTATTATTTTTATCTTTTTTCCAATTCTTGATCCGTGACTCGAGCAACGTGTTTGTTTATTTTTCTATTCATATGACAAATGTTAAAACAAGACCAGGATTTGTTGGCACGTGCAGAATAGAAATATAAGAACACGCCTATATCAGATATTATTCTTTATTCTTCTACTTTAGGCATATGCCAGAACTTTTACCAGATGGAATAACCAAGATAAAATGTTCCAAACAGAAGGACAACATTTGCACAACATTCCTGAAAGGTGGTTTCATAGGGGTTCTAGGAATAGTAAAACTACCAATTTTGTGCACGACACCCTTCAGTATTATAGCTAAATGGGTTGAACGCGGGAGGTATTCTACGCAAAGTTTATCATGATTAAGGCACAGTCTACTTATTCTTATCGAAACACATGATACCACTTTGCCACAGGAATGCATAATTATTCCTTGCTAGTCGAAGCCCTTGTATATTGGTGTTTTTTTTTTACAAATTCATGTCCATGTTACAAGAATCTTGCCCTTTATGATTGGCAGTACTGAATTTCATTAAACATGTGTTCTTGTTCATTTCAATCGGTTATAATTCAGAAGTAACACAACAACTGGTTCTTTAGTCGAATTCTCCCAAAATACGAAAACGAATACTTGAAAGTAGTGTAAAAGTATATCGATAATTTCCTGTGATCTGAAGAGATTATTCTCTTTGTAGAAGTATGTGGTTTATCTATTCTACATAGTAATCAGGTATGAGGTTACCAACATATATATAATCCCGTATCGGGTTAGTATTGTATGCATTTGATAACCCGCTATCGGGTTATTATTGTATATACTAACCGGTATCGGGCTAGTATTGTATATAATAAACAGGTGTAACGTTATCATTCTGAATACTAACCCAGTTATTCTTTACTTCTATCTAATTATTTGATCCTGAATTTGTCCAACAGGTGCTTGTTTGTTCGGAATGATGTGCCATCAAACATTCCCCTTTGGGTTGTAAGTTTTGCTGAATAGCATCGGGGACGTGCATTATCATTTACTATATCTTTCGATAGTTTTTGCCGGAGACCAGAGATAAAATAACAATGTCTAGTCGTTCCGATAGGAAGAAAATCCGAGATTCTCTGTAGAATTTGGTGTGTAAGCCAAATAACCAGCGAGAAGACCCAAACATCCCTTACTAGCACATTGAATGGTTCACGCATGTCGTCATAAAACCGTTGGTATATAAAAGTAGGACATTTAGACCACATTTCATTTACATAAAGTATGATTAGTAACGCCTTTTATTCGTGAAGTTCACGAAACAAAAGACTTGTCATTATCTGTTGACTGAATCCAGGAGTAATCTTGATTAAATCATGGACCTTATAATACATGGACTGGCAACGGCTTAATAACCTAACCAGCGATGTGTGCCACGCTGTAATTTGAGACGTGTCAATCATGACCAAACGGAAGTTGTTGACGGGTTATGTCCCTTAGCGGCGTCTGTAGTTACCGGGCATGCGTACTGCTTCGTTATGAGTATAACGGCTTATGCCAGCCCTCGGATGTTTATATTTACTGTAAATATATATACAACTCAATGCAAAATGAATGCCGATTATATCCGCTGGGACGATTCCGATATGGACTTAGACTTAGAGGATCTGTTGGGCGAATTCACTGAGCATGACGATGAAATGGTGGGGGACAGACATTCAGACGAATATACGTACATGTTAATAATCCTATCCTGGGATTAGAAATGATCAGAAATATTTTATGAAAATACACATGAAATTATGCGACCCCAAAAACTTTATTTCATCAAAATATTCACATTAGATCCAAAATTATTGAATTTTGAAATCCGAGATTGGGGTCAATTAAATTATGTACGGTAATCAGTATGCTCTGTACAGTTCAATTAGCAGAATAGAATGGCACTAAAAGTAAATGATAAATATGGAGTGCTTTTTAGTAATGTGTATGGACTAAAAAAAACAAAACAGGGTTTTTAGGTTTATCATGTATTTATTAGGATTTTTGAAATTGAACCAAAAAATACAACAATTTAAATAGCAAATATTGACAATAAAATTTCAATTCGAGATGGATGTAAAATAACATTGCTGTATGATAAAATTATTAAATAGTATTTGGAAAATTAAACCACTTAGCAGAGAAATAAATGAATTAATACTGATATTTTTGGTTTTCAACTTCTTATCATTGTCTGGGGTAGGTGAAGTCAGTGGCGTTAGCTACATATCTCTATTTGTATTACAATGCGTCAATAAATTAGTGGTTAGGAATTCAAGAAGAACCATATAAAGACTTTAGACCATAATCACAAAAGCGACAGTAGTGGCCTTCATGTGCTTTTCTGGGGGAACCATTTAATGTTTTGTCAACAACCAATTTTTTTATACTTTGTTTTGCAGAGAGTTGATCTGTATATCGAACATTTTTTGCATCTTAATCCATTTGACACAAAAAAACTCACATTGGACTGACCGAACAGTTGATGTATATTTCATATCACCTTCAAAGGCTCCCATGTCGCACTCCCGATATGCTGACGTAGATGATATTAAAATATTTTTCACAAAAGCATCTAAATCTTCATTAGGGCTATAATCATAAACTCGATCTAAGATGACATAGAATGAATTTGCACTAACTCCATTCCCGAGAGTTCTGTCTCCACATCAAATTAGGAACAAAAACCTTTCATAGCTTCAGTCCATCTTTCAATAAATCTAAAAAAATTAAAATAACAATTCATGTAAAAACAAACCCATTCATGTACAAACAAGCACATATCCGTATGTTTATTTTATATTCCATAATCTTACTATAACCTGTACAGAATGATCGATGCATGTTGCAGTAATCGTGTACATGTTTTTCAATTATATGTCAAATATGTGATAATTTTTCCATCTACCCTACATGTACATCTGCATACACATATGTATTTCATAAATGATATTTTATGTAAAATGATATAAAAAATGAAACTTACTCTGTATTATTTTGAGTTGGTTTGTCACATGGGTGTTCTTCATTGTTATGACTTGAAAGGTTTACCTCTTGCATGTAATGATATTTTATTTTAGGAGTTGAGGAAGACTTTTTCCTTCTAGGCATGATCTAGGGCCTATATTAAAAAAATAAATGAATAATATGTCAATAAAATTAAACTTGTTTTTAACAAAATTTCTCACTTTTACTTTGTAAAGAAACTGGGCAAAACTGTGGGGTAATTTGGTTCAAATCAAATACATGTTTATTCATGATTGTTGTACAGTACATGCATCGGTACTTGAAAATATCACAAAACAAAATAATTTTTTAAAAATGTTATTATTTCTTTTAAAAATAAGAAATTTGCTCATAACAGTAGATAAGATATCCAAGTTGATGGAGAGAGGGATCATTTATTCCAAAAATAAATGCTTCACTGAGAAAAAGCAAAAATAAAATCACGTATTTTTCCCAAAAATTATGTTACATTTGTTAATGTTTGTCAAAAGATTTACTTTCGTTGTCTTTAGGAAGTAATTAATTATATTTCACTTTTTTAAAAATCGATGATTTTTTTCCAATCAATGCTTTAGATTTCTGTGTATTCGAATTATCTCAGAAAAATAGGAAATAATAAATACATTTTGATTGCAAGCAAAAATCCTGACGCGTGTTTTCGATTGTTAATAAAATAACAAACAAAATGGCGGCGTCTTTGTTTCGGAGATGCAGTCCACGTATACTTATGGTAATTACAGAGTTGTTTACAAATAAAATGTTTACATATGCAACGGAATTATAGTTAATGACTTACCTTGTCAAACAAAAGTTTATTTTAGCATTTTTTGGTAAATTCAGGACACACAACGGATCGATGAAAACAGGTGATTGTTGCTAATTAGCGAAGACATCTCCCAAACAGAGTTGTCTTCCCATGCAGTCTCACGTGTCAGACATTTAGCGGTATTGCTTCTCGTAACCAGTCCATGTGTTTTAAGGTCCATGATTAAATATACTTGAACCCTTATCATGTGAACAGTGTTTTATTTTTAAACTCGTACTTTGATCTTTATCACCACTGTGTATGAACAAGGTTTTTATTTTTAACTTACGTGTTCCTCATTTTATACAGTAAGATTTCGATCATTTTGTAAAAACATGGTGTCTTTATCTTGATTGCTGATGCCATGTCCAAGTATAATCCAAGTTATTGATGAAGTAGATCTTTACTTAATTCCTGTTTCAACTGAGGGTAAGCCTACACTACAAGAAGATACAGCTACACCTTCATGAATTTTTCTGTTCCCTTTAATGTCAGGTTTTACTCTTGCGATTGGATAAGACCAGTTTTATCCGTGCCAAAGCATATCCAAATTGGCTAGATCAGAGGTCAGGTCAGCGAAACACAAACTCCTTATGTTAGATCTTATGGTATACACTTTCTTACTGTAGGAGAGCGCCAAACTAGCTATTTGGAACGGATTTCGGTGAATATACAGCGAAAGTAATCCGGTGTCGAGTTTATCTCATCTTAAGCCTTAAAGCAAAGCGTTGACGTTACACCCCGTTCCGTTATCTAAGTTCTACATTTAATTGTGTTTTGCAGTTGTTCAAAGCCTTAAAATGTATACAAGCACAATTTCGCAATGTGATGCCACTGCATCCGGTAATCTGAATTCGTCTTGCTTAATGCTCTCGAATAATCTCATTGCATACATTATAGATATTAAATTTTACTATAATACACTTAAGTTATTTCATTGTTGCATTATACATATCAAATTTTACTATAAAAATAACATTTTTTTAAAACTTTTTTTGAATTTGTGTCCTTTACTCATTTTCTGATCAACAAACTATATTAAAGAAATCCTCGATGTTTAACTGTCTCCGCCAACAGGTAAAACATAAATTCGATTTTGTCCGCTTTATATAGATAATATTTTCATACGATACAGCGTGAAACAGTTGCTATTAATCTACCGATTGTCAAGATATGGGCGTTTTAATGCCCAGTACTGCTATGTGTAGCATACTCTGCTTTAAGTAGATAATAGTAAGGTTATTTTGTTATATCAAAGTTTCAGATTGTGTGGGTAGATTTGTTCTTTATAACATAAACGTGCTAAATGTCTATACAATTACTTAAATCCTCATTTTTAACTTGAGGATTATCCACATTTTCAAGCCATAAATACTAGAATTTATCCATATTATCCCTTAATAAACATTTCTATACTGGTGGGTGCTTTTGTATATTAGCTGATGGACTGGTTATAATGTCTAGCTATTAGCATGTATTTAGAAGTTTGTATCATAAATTGTGTATAATGCCACCATTCGTCACACGATATTACTACAGACTTAAGGTCTTTATAGCATCATTCAATAAATCATGCTCCGATCTATTCAGACTTCATATCCCCGTCTCGAACATTCTTACCAGTTGCTACATTGCTGTCTGATGGATAAATACAACAAAAGGAGGGTTATATACGGTAGAATCTTGTAGATTAGTTCAATTATCCCCATATTTTGATGGTTCAGTTAACAGTATTCCTTTCACTCTACACCCACGCAGAATCTACAAAATAGCTTCCTTCGAGCTTAACTTCCTACATCCTGGTGTACAATCGCGTACCCTACCTACCCCGTGTACGACACGCTTCACTATTTAGAGCTAAATGGGAGATAATGGAATTCTGTGAAGCCGAAGCTTTTCGGTATTAGAGAACCTCAGGACAAAGACTACCGACTAAGTCACCATTCCTGCGATTATTGCGTGCTTCAGTTAATTTATCCTGGAACACACTACCGTTACCGTTTAAAATTGGTGAATGGAGCATCAAACCATTTTGTTTATATACATACCGCTTTAAGCACTATGTCATTTCGTATCCTGACTGTATGTAGTACTGTAACAAAGTTATCTGAACATTCATTTAGGTGCAAAGAACTGTATGACCTCTGTTAGTTTTGATATTTATTATAGTGGACGTTTCTTTTACTGTCTAAACTTATTTAAGGCACGATCTTGTTAACTATATAATTTATTCCATATGTTATTTACTAGCTACATACGATATGTACAAACGCCATAGAACTTCCTTATTTGATGATCCCTCCTGTCCACCTTCCCGAAGTGTTGGAGGCTTTATATACAGTAGTGTATACTCACAGTAGATTAGTGAAAGACAAGACAGCCAGAGAGAGAGGGAGAGAGAGCAGGCAGCAGAGACCGGCGTGTGGACTCGCCTGAGTCCAGCCGCTGCGTTGGCAGCGGTGTAGAATGGATGTTACAATGTAGTTAGATATGTTCCAGTATATATAGACTAGTTCCGGTAGTGTAGATGTAGGCCTATTTGTGTATTTGTTGATATTCTGTTCCCGATGTAAATAAACCATATATATACGAAGCTGACTCTGTAATAACTAAAATACTGTTACAGTACATCTAGAACCATAGCCTACTGTACAATGTACAGGTTTTTATACAATTGAAAACCGTTACAAAAGTTGTTTTTTTTATTGTTAAAGATGCTGATCGGCATTTATACATTTTCACGTTTAATGTCTAATATTTTAACGGCTTAAACTCATTTCAGTCATTAAAGAATACTGGACATAGATTATTAAAAATAAATGTATTTCATGGTCCTTATGACTTTGCACAGGTTGAGGAGGGAGGTAGCAAAATTTGTCTTCCTCGGGAACATAAACATTCTCTCGGCGGCTCTTGATCTTTTCGTCAAAACCCCCGAATTAACGATTCAATGCGGCAATTAATAACGTGTTTAAGTATGAGTAGGACGTAGAACTGTATTTGTTTTGGCCTAGATTGCGAATTAAGAGGAATGGCTTTAACCTACAAGTCCAATATTTATATTGTGAACGTTACAATTACTGATGCATGTAATACACATTTATTTCTGTTGAGGGGAAGAAGATTGCAACAGATATAATTCAGTTGGAAATTACATTAGAGTTAATGACCTTGTCTTATCAATCTGGTGTGTCCCATGGTAGTATTCCCATCTTAGTTGAGAATCTGAAAACTAATAACTATAGTATCTAATACAACTCTTGTGTCCGTACTCACACCAATTTGGGCGCTTTGTCTTTCAAGTTTAATAGACACTTGAAATTGTTATTTCATTAAGTACATTCCATATTTCATTTGCAAAAGAAAAGTGCATCATTTGTGTGAACATCAGTTCAATTAGAGTAAGCATAACCTCCCTTACTACAAAAAAAAATAGATTTAAATGACATATATCATATATAAATTATATTTGGCAAAATATACCCACGAAGATAAACCGCGTGTTACCACTGCTAATATTATAAAGAGGTAATTTCAATTTCCCAATTTCGACTCAATTTCGACGTTCACAGGCCTATAATGCCTTTATAATCTAGTATGTGCTTGAATTGAAAGTTTCAGAATGATTTTGGTTGTTAATTCCATGGATGTATGAATATATCTAACACTAAATCTGACAGCTAGCTACATCATTATCCCAAGAGACTCTAAGTTCAGGGTTGCTGTCCTTGAAAACAATAGTAACTCAATAGCAGAAAAATATATTGGTGCAACGTATGAAAATAAAGCAGCGATATGGATTCGCGTCCAACAAGAGACTAAAAAATATATATAAAATGCACACAAGGTATATAATAATGAATGTTAAAAGTGGAATTAAAATATCTGAATGCCATGAAAAGGGTGGTGCCGTAAGGAAAAACGGCAGCTCTTTTGGATCACTCCACACACTAAAAGGTCTCGTCTTGATCGACGACGAACATTTGTTGCAGCCGGAAAATACATTTTGGACTGATGTGATGGGAACTTAGTAGCCCAAAGTTAATTAGTTATTATGGTTTACTCAAGTGGTTCTGTCGATATTGTCCATTGTAAAGATGGATGGGAATTCCCTTAATTGGACTTAATTAAAACGATTTTAATAAAGTTTATGGGTGTCCCCGATGAAAACTAATTCAGTGTTGGTCATTTTGAAAAGAGCATAAATTCAAACTGTTTGAAGATAGCAATACTTCGTTAAATCAATGGTTGAAGTATTTCTTCCACCGAATAATTTCAGAATGTTGAGCAGCGTTGGTGATGGATTTCCTATACTCGTGTTGGCACCAGACGACGGCAATTCCGTCTCAATCGAAACGCAGCGTCCCATACAAGTTGTAAGATCGTTCATTAAAACTCGGAGATCAATAGTTGGTGTTTTTATGGGGCCAATTACAAGGCAACAAGTGTAGAAGTTCTGATTCACCAAACCGATATCATAGAAACCCGAACTAATGAACTGACCTGACTCTTACTCTTAATAGTTTCTGTCTTCTCAAACCCTCTTATTGGATAATATAGTTTGTTGAGCAATTCATAGTTGACTTTAGTACTAATACTTTCCCCCTTTTATGTGGATTTTCAATATTGACTTTTGTGTGTCTTATAAAAAAACCTTTCTGTGTAATTCACACCAGTCAATACTATAGTTAATTAGGATTTCATTTCGAGCCAGAGTAGGTCATTGAATTAGCAATAAATCAAGCTTTTTAGTTGCTCATTTAAGATCAACAGTTGGAAGGGAGGGGGGGGGGGGGGCGACATCCTAAAGTCCCCCAGGTTGGAAGCCCAGTCGTCGCTTAGCCGTCGTTGAGATGGCGAGAATGGCAAGGAAAGTTTGCATAATTGTGTTTGGATTGTACGAAAAACTACACCCACCTTTCTGAACCTGGCCGTTTTTTTTTATGAAAAATATTTTTATTCAGGTTGTCTGAATGGCATTGGGGAACAGGCTTAGCCTAGGTCAAACCCTTCTGCCTTTGCATAATATAATTTAACTATTGACAGCAATGTCACGAAGAAGACTAGGTTAAACAGGCGCCTGTGTAGTACGTGTTAACGTCCACTTAAGACGGTAGACTATCAAAAACAATTATTTTGCTTCAAATAATTATTTAAGTCGATCAGTTCTGAAATAAATTATGGTCGCTCCAAGTTTCTATTCTTTTATATTGATTTCACAGCGCCATATCAACATCTCTCAGACAAACACGGTTATTATTATAATTATACTCTCTTTAAAATACACAAAAGTCTTTTTAAATTCAGGTGTGCTTTTAAAATTTCAGAATAACAGTATACTTCCATAGAACATGTTTTTTTTACCTTTGGAATGCATAAATGACCTGGCTTGTAAAGTTCATTTCATTCTAGTCTTTTTGAAATCTACATTTTAAACCAGTAGCGTTTACCCCCGAAATTTATATCGATAATCATGAAGTTACCTTTAACAGGTAGCATGAACGGTTTGTTTTGGTGGATGAAATTCCCAAGGACGGACACGCTTGCATTTTATGACAGATCAAATTATACGATTTTGGAACTGTTATCTACAATATTGTCGAGTTCACTACCGACATATGCACCATATTGCATGAGAACTCCAAAGATGGACATAATATTTTAAACACCGACAAAAGATATATTTCAATTCTTTGATTATTATAAAGAATTTAATGCTGTATTTCGTACAGAAGAATTTCTTCAACTTCCTCATTACACTGTAATTTTTAGCGTTTTTCGAAATTATATCCGGATCATCGCCTTAGCCTTGTTGATATTTTGATGCTCTAACTCATGACCTCAACTGGAAGATGACTGCCACCAAGAAACGCCTTGTAGGAGACGACCACTGCCATTCTTGTAAATCATTTTTTATATATATTTTTTTACATTTTGAGTGAAGCAAGTATCTGCATGTTATATTAAACTTGATGTGGTATTTAATGAGTATTACTTGCAATGTTTGTGTAGTTTGTGATTTTATTGTGTGTAATGCAGTTCTCCTGTATTTACTATTTGACGATTCCTCAGCTGACCACAGTTAATAATATTACACGCGGTTACAAGTTCAAATCTGTTTGTATCATAAATATAACAATTGGCTTCATTTTAAGACATTATACTACGTTAGTATTCTATTTGTTGATATTCCCTATTAACCCAACCAGACAGGACTACGATTACCGCCAAACCCATATTGACTTCCAATGACAATTCTTGTACTACAGAACAATACGAACAATACCAAGACGATTTCATCAATACCCATTCAATTCATTTCTTTGTTTATTCCATGGCAATTGTTTTATTTTACGATAACGTACAGGGGTGGTTTATTAATTAGCTTCTCAACTGTTGTATAGTTTAAAGTTATATTCAAATAAAAACAATGCTGTACGGAAAGTGGGAGCGGGTATCCTCCCATATCTGGTTTTGTCGTTTTTAATTAAGATTCCTTTGGGTTATATTCCTGATTTAGGTTACCGAATATAGATTTATAAAAAGCACTGATTTTCAGATCCTGTTTTAACCAGTTTGGTTTTGACTTGTACAAACAGGAAGTTTAAATTCCAGGCGCTCTTGGATGAATCATTACCCGTTTTAGAAGTATAACGTCTTCACTCCAGTACTTCCGCCCGTTCACAATCTTTGTAAACGCTGTGCTGATGAGAAATTATGTGTCAAAGCTCTGGTGGATATTTGAATAATTATTCTTAAAGATGCATTATGGGAGATTAGATAACGAGTTGGCAGTTCTCACTATAATAGTGAAAATCTTGATAATGTATAGGCAATTTGCTGAAAATGTCAGTCAAATTGATCCACTACAAACCGAGAATGAAGCGATTGAAATTTGCGCCTATGGATAATTTAGATAACATTTCGGGCCTAAAGAAATAACTGCAATAGTCAGATTTGGCTCTTAAATAATGTATGTTTAATTTGGTTAAAAAAGGGTCCATATGTTTATCTCAGTCGATTAGTGTGTGCGGTTTCCATGATTATGTGTGTAATTCAATCGGTACTTCTGGTTTAGTAAGGCGCTAATTCGAATTCAAACTATATATTTACTTCGATCAAGATGTATTTACCCCAAATTAGTATATAATCTAAAAATATATAAACCTGACTACGAATATGTCGAATCTAAATTATACCAATAAAAATAAATAAATAAATACATAAATACAAAAAAACAATAATAATTTGAAAAGTAATAAATAACAAATGATGCAATGAATGTCCAATAATGAACCACCCAGAATTAATGAGTGGGTTTTATTTTTCAAGAAATAAAGTAAAAACTTGTATGATGTGTAATAATATATGATAGGAAGGTTATCTTAATATGTAATCTTATATATTTCACACCAACCTTTCTCTACTGGAAGATAAAGTCATACAGCACGCTATAAATATTTCATCGTAATATAAATACTGAAAGTAAAACACATTTCTAAGCTATTGGAATCCCTTTAATCTGAAGTACAGACCGAGTGTGCATACTCGCGCACTACAGCTAATGCCCCTTTTCTACCAAAAAAAAAAGAAATGTGTGAATGGTTGCAAGTAATGACACGCCAGCAACAAAAGGACGATCGGGACGAGAACAATCGTTTTGTACACCAATCGGGATATCATCCTCGATAGCTGCATTGGTGCCCCGATCTTCATCAAGCTACTTTCATGATACGCATTGACATTACAGTACCACTGTTCATGTTCAGTTTAATAGGTATGCAAATTTTGTGATTATAAGCCGAAATATAAACTTGAGTTAGTATTTCAATAAGTGAGTGTCTGAATTCTGTTTTACACTGTTATCAGCGATGCCTCTTTAAATGATGTAAGCTCATCTCTACCAGATCATTAAATTTATCTCTAAAGAACATATAATGGCTAAAATCATTAGTTTAAAATATATCATGATGTTGGTAAATGATATTATGGAAGTCGAAATGTATCTATAATGTAAAGAAAATGTTCCTCAATTAGCGTAAATATCAAAGTAGTCACATCCCGGTTTTAATCTTGTGATGTGAGCTACAAGCAAAGGCGTAATGGACTATGTGATATTTATAATGGGCCCAATGGTCGATGCCCGAATGGCTATATTTTTGCCAAAATATCACCATAAACCGATTTAGCCAACTATACCAAAACGCAACTCTCGCTGTTTTGTTCTTTGAAATAGAACGATATTTATAACATTAGTGAGATTTTTGTACTGTTGATTGCAATATTAGCCCTGAAGATGCTTGATTGAATTTGACCAGTATAATGTGCAGTGGATTAATTAGAATTGCATTCTGTGACCACACTGGTAGACAGGGACGGGTTTAGCATACTCTTTGTGCTAATAACAAAATTTATTTATTTGGGAAACTTAAGTATGTAAACAAAATTGTTGTTCTGCTTATATTTTACAAGCCGAACTGTACAGGGTCAGAAATTCTATGTTTATCCTCCAACTTCCAGGTAGACCACACATACCAAAATATTATGTTTTTCCTTTAAATTAAAACAGTTGAAATGCACTAAATTGAATAACACTATTGCTATCTCTATTTCGATCAACTCTAAAGAAAACAGATTTATTATTTTGAAAAACACCACAAGACGTCACTGTCTCTTATATTACCGAACGATTTTTTCCACATAATGAATAACGCCCTTTGTAGAAACAACAAATTACTATCCAGCACTTGTTGAACGACCACAATGAAATCTTTTTAGAAAACTTCCACCAAAAAAACTGTAGTCACCACCAAGATAATTTTACAATAGTCTTATCTTTAGCAACCAGATGAGGCGAATTTCTAGAGCGAAAATTATCTTGATGAAAAGCAACAAGCAGTAATCTCAAGATTTGGGTGTGAACATTTGGATAAGAAAATAACAAGACGACAGAAAAGTAGTTAATTTGAATACGTTTAGTAGCACTTACTGTATGAAATAAAGTAAAACCAAGTACGAACAATCCAAACCATTAGACATTATTCAGTTTTCCTTGTATCGAACCAAAGCTGGATCGTGGCAAGGGGAAGAAAAGCCTCCCAAAGAACCATAAGCAGAGACGTATAATTGAAATAAAATGTTACCATACGTTAGTCTCCAAATAAACGAGTTTGTGTCGAGTGGACGTTAACCCCATTTCCCTTTGTTTCCTTTTAGGATTTAGGACTGCTGTGTCGTATTCATACTAGGAGGCTTCATCCGTCCAAGTTGGGATAACTTGGATTTGATTATTCGTCGTAAATAGTCTGAAAGAAACAGATATATCACAGAGTGTTGTGTGTTCTCTCTCACCTGAAACACTAAATGTTGCAATGAATTTGTTGCAATTGGGATGTTTTCATTCCAATGGAATTCCTGGTTGTCAGTCGGACTTTGTTTCTTGATGACGTATAGTACCGAGTGTACTTTAGTCATAATTTGTTTAGGTGTGCTTTGATATAATTTCAAAGCCAATTAGCTTTGTTTAGTTTGGTTAAGTAATGACAAATCACATGTAGAGGGAAGATAAATCAAGTAACATCGAGTAAGAACATTGACAGTAGAAATACTACTTTAGCTGAGTGTGGGTGTGGTCCATGTTGACTGAAACATTACAGTTGGTGTTTGTGTATATATATGTATATAGATATATAATCTGGTAAACAGATATGATATATCATGTATAATGAGTTTACATACTGTATATATCATACTGTTTTCTCGTGAGCACGTGATATGTATAAAATATGTTGCTTTGTTTCAGTAACATCTTAATACACGTATTAATTTTTGCGCCCACCAGCCATACGCCAAACAGTGTCCCGAATTCCAACTGTCAAGGGTTACGCCAATGTTTGCACGGGGACTCGGCTTTCGTTCCACCCAGGCCTTCCGTAGTGAACCAATGGCAAGGGGTCACGCCGAAATTTTCGGAGGAACTTTCTTGGTCAATAGCGGGAGCGAACCCTAGTTCTCCTGGTAAGCGAGCAAGCCGTAGTAGAGTAATCTTCACGATTCAGATGACGGGGTTACGGAGTAAGATGACTTTGTTACCAAGTGCACTTATACCAACTATTTATACACAGAAAACACCCAGACAAGTATAATATTGAATATGAATATTATTTCATGGTTATGGGTTTCGTCAATCTTTAAAGACAAATAGTAACTGTTTAATTAAAATTCATCCTTTGTGTATCTTTGGTTGCTTGACTGCGTTTACATAATCACTCTTACTTTCAAAAGAAATATTAGAAATAATACCACGTCTTTAATGAAACAAAAGTTTAATTTGGATTCGTTTATCTTTCGTACTAACGAGCAAAACCATTGCTGATTAGTTCATCAAATATTGATACTAGTCAACCTAATATAAATACGCGGCGCATGTTTTCAATTAATTACCCACTAATTAATAACATTTTATTTCCGACTTTTGCTGATTTTATGATTGGAGTTTTGCCTGTTTAATGACGTAACGGTAATAAAAAAAAGTGCACTCTTTTCAATATATTCTACATAACGAGCGGTTTAACTTTATTCATTTTTTTCTCCGCAAAATGAAATATAAAAACATTATCTCAAAACACAGATGAACTAACAGCATCTACTACTCATATTAATAACAACACATTACCACCACTATCATTACTACGACTACTACTACTACTACTATACGTAATACAGCTACTACTTCTACCATACGTACTACCGCTACTACTACTACCAACACTACTGTCATTACTACTACTGTTGCCATTACTACTACTACTATCATTACCGCTGTTACTACTACTACTACTATTACAACTACAGCTACTAATACTACTACATGTTTGTGCATGTCTTGTATTTCTCACTGCAGTGGGCATAGCCGATATATGTAATTAAACGGGTTTAATTAACCAAGAGTTTAATTTAGGTTTTTAAGTGGACAGTACGTGACAAAGTACAATGCGTGTTCTCTTATAATCAATGGTTCTATTCCGTCTTCATTACCACTACAACAAAATACTTGTTAATACTTTATGAAGCTAAACAACGATACAGCACGATATCGTTTAGAATAACACACACGCCTTTAATTGTACCCAGGTTTCGGAAATTCGAAACTTAGATGCTATAGATTAAACAATTAATAAATTAAAGGCTTTGATATAAATAGAGAAAGCGGTCTTTCAGATACACGGCATGTAAAAAGGTGGCATAATACTAAAATAGTAATTCACTGGGTTCTAAAAGGGCAATGTGCTAATCAGCGCAATGTACATATTAGTAAACATATAAAAACGCGATCTTTTTTTAAACCTTTGCATGTAGTGATGTAATTAGCACCTAAATTAATTAGTAGCTATAAAACAGTCTCAAGTTCATGACAGCATTTGAAATTGATTTAGTGAAATCGTTGGCCGGACAATTTATGTGCATATATAGTATATAGTTCATTGTTAAATAGGGGGTGGGGGCTGTATCATAAAGCCTTTCATTGAGACAACTGGCGTGGCTTCGAATCCCCGGTTGTACGTGACAAGAAGTAGAGTTGCCTGTTCAACCTAGTGGGTTTTCTCTGCCGGTTCCTACGGTTTACTCCCACTGTTTAAGACCCCTACGCGCAAGCGAATGTTTGAAAAAAGAATTAAACTATATGTTAGTCCGCAGTGAAATATCCAGCCCGACTGTGCAAGTACAAGATAACTCGGTCTCGGAGGCCTCGATAGATAGGATAGCTACAGATAATTCTGACATATCAACCCCAAATATACAACCGAAGGGAAACCGCAAACTGAAGAGGAGGAAGATTATTTCTACTCGAATAGGAAGTAAGACGTGTACGCAACAAGGGGCGAATTCTGGGGATGATTTTCTTAAAACGGCCATCCAGTTATTACAGGACAGTGTGAAAACTTTATCAACTGAAAAGCAGGAACTGATGTCAGTAATTGCTGACATGAAACAAACCATTACCGAACACGATCGCACGCTTGAAGAAATGAAACTAAAAATTAAGGAACAGGGGAATGAACTAAAAGATATGAAGTCCAAAGTAAAACCACAACCCACGACCGCCAAAAATAAACCAAAAACTGCAAAATGTAGGGAAGGTAACAACGCAGATAACCTCCCAAATAAAGCTACTGCTACCAAGCCCAAAGAACCACATATACATATAGATACCAACAGAAACCAAATAAACCAGTCGACTATTTCAACGAACAACAGATTTGTAACCCCGTCAGATGAAACCAACCGTAAACATACAGAATACTATAAATATCCTTCCATAGAACCTCATCATCATATAATTAATAAAACAAATGTGGTAATTGGATCTTCAATAATTAAATATATCATCCCAAGAAGATTGGATTCCTCGGGATCAACGTTTACCAAAACATTAAGAGGTGCGAAAATACGCGATGTGTCACACTATATTAATAACTGTGCTTATAATGATAATGTTTTAAATGTTGTTTTTCTTGTTGGATCTAATGATTCTAGTCTCAGTACAGTTGAACACTGCAGACAGGATTATATGCAACTGATACAGGACACCAGGGCAATATTTCCAAACGCCAAGATCAAGTTTTTAACGCTACTGCCAAGAGATAGTGTTGCTGAAAACGGTAAATTAAATATCATCAACAGAATATTAAAGGATATTACTAATTTGTATTCATGCGAATTAATAGATGTGCGTGAAAAATTCTACGATTATAACCGATGTTGCATTAAAAAGGGATTGTACGAAGATCCTGTTCATATAAACGCATACGGTACAGCTATCTTAGTACGTGTCATAAAATGCCATATATCTCTGTGGTCAAAGCTAGATGAAACATCTAATTATCTTCAGTCCAGGCTGAGAAGTAATTATCTAAATGAGCCAAGAGACATTAGTGTACATGACACCCCGCATCATTCGACACGTGACAACACATGCAATAGATAATGATAAAAGTAATGTTTGTTTTGTGCAAGACGTTGACCATAAACAGTCAATGTCTTTTAATACTTAATCTAGTCATGTCGTTCCCTATGTATTCATCTAAGTATTACGTGAATTGTTTCATATGTTTGTTTTGTGCAAGACGTTGACCATAAACAGTCAATATCTTTTAATACTTAATCTAGTCATGTCGTTCCCTATGTATTCATCTAAGTATTACGTGAATTGTTTCAACTTTATTATTAAAAATATTACACTAAATAGGCTATTTACGTCGCCTGCTGAAACATAGTCAATAATTGTTCTTTAGCTCTTTATCCATAGGTATTGTATGCTACTTTTTTACTTCGTCAGCCATATCAAATATAATGCATACCCTGAAAATAGGTTTTTGGAACATCAATGGACTCCCAACGAAGTTTAACGATGTAGCCAGTAGAAGTAGAATAGAACAAATTGTAAATAATTTAGATGTTGTTTGTTTTGAGGAGACTTGGGTTAGCCAAGAGCAAGTAGATTTAGATTGTTATAAATATTCTTTGTCAAATTATACAGGTTTTCTATATGCAAGAAATAGCTGCACCTCTAATGATACATATGCAAGAGGCGGAGTTGCAATATACATCAAAACACATCTAGTAGCGCTTTCAAATTCCATAACTTTTAAAAGCAACCTTGACGGTGATATAGTTTGGTGTAAAATAAACAAATCCATCCTCAGTATTAAGAATGACGTATATCTTGGAATTGTTTATGTACCACCTAAAAACTCAAAAATTTGGCACAGAAAGAATTACGATCCATACGCAGCCCTTGAAACCGATATAATGAATCATCAAAAAATAGGTAAAGTAATTTTAGGCGGTGACTTCAATGCTCGAACTGGATCACTGGATGATATATTTCATACCGAAGAACCATTAGATCAAGACAAACAATTCCCTTATTTTACTTCACATAATTCATTTATTGATAATATACCGATCAAACGAAACAACAATGATACCATTGTTAATACTTTTGGAAAAGATCTAATTAATATGTGTACTAATACCGACATGTGTATTTTAAATGGCCGGACGCTAGGTGATGTTTTGGGTTCCCCGACATGCTATCACTATAACGGTTGTAGTACCGTCGATTATATTTTAGTTCAACATTCCATGTTTAAAGAAATTACTTCATTTAATATACTTCCCATTAACGAATTTTCTGATCATTGTCTTATCTATTGCGAGTTTAGTCCAGGTCAAACAAGACACTACACTCAAAGAGATAAACCAAGAAGATCGACATGCGATAATATATCTGTAACGTCAATTAATAAAGACAACAATTTGCATGCTGCTAACTTTGTTTGGACACCGGGCTCTGACGAGGCGTTTAAATTCTGTCTAAAACAATTAGACTCGGTAAAACGATCAAACGCTTTCATCATTTCAAACTTCGACAGCTCATTAAAGGGGATAAATAATGCTACGGAAATGTTTAGTGACATCCTGATAAGTGCGGCCAAGACCAGTCTTAAACTGATAAAACACAAAAAGAAAAGAAATCAAAAGAAGAACGAATGGTTTGATAAGGACTGTAAACGGCATCAGACCGATATGATTAAAGCCAAATGGCAACTTCTAAAATATCCAAATGATAAAAGTTTATTGAAAATATATTCGGACAGACGTAGGACCTATAAAAAGATAACCAAATTTAAATCTCGAGAAGTTAAAAATAAAATTTTAGATAAAATTAATGCATTAGAAACCAACAACCCAAGGGAATATTGGAAGCTAGTGAATAAAATACTTGAAAATAAAAAGTCTAACGAAGATCCAAATATTTCCTGTTGTGAATGGGAACAGCATTTTTCTCAAATATTAGCGACGGATGAAGACCCTAGTTTACCATTCCAAAGGGAGATCAGAATAAGAACTAAAAATCTTTTAGAAACTAAAAATATAAACCATGACATAAATAAACCCATTTCCGCGTTTGAATTTAAAACAACCGTAAGAAATCTAAAGAACAACAAATCCAGCGGACCAGACTTGATAATGAATGAAATGATTAAACATTCCTCTAGTATCCTTATTGACCACTACCTCAGGTTCTTTAATCTCATTCTCTCGTCTGGACATTTTCCGGACAAATGGACAGAGTCATATTTAATACCTGTCTATAAGAAGGGGGACATTAATAATGTTAATAATTACAGAGGAATTGCGTTAGCTAGCTGTTTAGGCAAAACGTTTTTGGCAATTATTAATCAACGACTCTCCGAGTACCTAGAAAACAATAACATTCTTGATAAATCACAAGGAGGATTTAGACCAGGAAAAAGAACAATAGATAATTTATTTATATTAAAGACTATTATTAACCGAAAATTATATGAAAAGAAAAATCTGTATCTATGTTTTGTCGATTTCAAAAAAGCATTTGATTCAGTATGGCGAGCTGGACTTCTATACAAATTAGTTAAACATAATATAAACGGTAATGTTTATAATATTATACAATCGATGTATCATAAAACAACTTATAAGATAAAATCTAATAATAAATTATCCGACGTAATTTCTTCGACGGTTGGTGTCAAGCAGGGCTGTAACATGAGTCCAACCCTGTTTAATATATATGTTAACGATTTACAAAACTACCTCCAAAAATCAGATAGCACCCCGCTGCTTAATGGTAAACCGTTATCCCATCTTATGTTTGCGGATGACTTAGTTTTATTGTCTTCTAATGATGCTGATCTACAGAATCAATTAAATAATTTATCCGAGTTCTGTTCCGATTGGCAACTGAAACTAAATCCCAATAAAACAAAAATAATGACGTTTCTTAACTCTAAAACAAGTAAAAAGCAAAGGTGTGTATATAAATTTTATTTTGACGGATTTGAACTCCAAAATACCGAAACGTACAATTATCTTGGATTAACGATTACAAATAATTCTAGCTTTAAAACAGCATTTTCTGACCAAATGAAAAAAGCCCGACGAGCGTGGTATGCGATAAGACAGAAACTATGCTGTGCTGAATCCCTGCCCTCTACAGTAATGATAAAACTTTATCATTCTATTGTTAAGCAGATAGCCCTTTACGGGGCAGAGATTTGGGGTTCATACGTTATCAAAAACAAAACCAAAATTAAGATTGACAGGTGGGATAAATTTGAAGAAAATAGAAGTACAATCAACATATGTAAATCTATCTTAAATATGCCTAAGCGTGCCAGTAACATGGGATGTCTAGCTGAATGTGGTATCCATCCACTATCTCTGGACATATATCAGCGTATGCTTCTTTACTTCAAACGATTTTTATCGGATAATAAAAATAAACTCCTTGATATGTCATTTGTAGCGGATTATGAACTTTCTTGTAAAACTGCTGGTTTAAGAAAATCATTTTGTCATAGCATTGGGGTTTTAACCAAATATTTTGAACTTGAACAAAACGACCTAAAATATTGTGACATAAAATCTGCCACCGAAAATAAATTTGTCGATCTTTTCCTAATAGTTACTGATCAACAAGACAATTCGCAATCGAACCATAAACTTCGAATGTATGGAAAAATTAAGCCAAACTTTTACGCGATACCGTTCTATCTGCACTCCGTCAAATCGAAAGCCCATAAAATTGCGTTGACTTCGATTAGGCTAAGCACACACCATCTCGAGATAGAGCGTGGTCGCTATAAAAATATCCCGCCACATGCTCGTTTATGTAGACAATGTAATAATAATCAAATAGAAGACGAATACCATTTCATATTTGACTGCAATAAATACGATAATCTTAGAAATTCAAAATTTACACCAATTTTCAAAAGCAATCCACACATCTCGTGCAATATGATTAATGCTTTAAATCCCCCAAACGAAATTGCTTGTCAGGTTGCTTCATATATATATATGTGTCTCCAAGAAAGAACATCAGATTTACCTGTTAACCAACACCCCTGTTCAATATAGTATGTTTATTATACTAATACTTACGTTATAAACTTATCATATCACATTGTACATCCATATAGGATAACCCCACATGTTACGTTATAATTGTATGATCAACTTTTGTTTAAACTGTGTATGCTGTCCTTAAGTGGATGAAATGATACAATAAAATCTTATCTTATCTTATCTTATCTTAGTCCCGACATGACCTATTTTGTGTCGAATGGACTTTAAACCCCATTTCTCTCTCTCATTGTAAAGTGAAAATATAATAAGATACCTTGTTCTGTTGAGTAATATAAGATTTCTGAGTACTATAAAGTCAGGGGGGGGGGGGCTAGTGGTATAGAGAGCCGCGCTTCGTCCTCTAGCTCGCCGGTCACCTCTGGCTTCCGGCTGCGGTTTCGATCCCTGGTGTGAGCGCATGTGGCATGAAGATAGGGGCGCCATCTCAACCTCGTAGGTTTCCTCCAGGCACTCAGGTTTCCTCCCACTGTTAAAGACCCCTCCGCGCAAGCGAATTATTGAAATAAAATTAAAACATATGTAGTCCCGAAATGACCTGGTTTGTCTCTCTAAAAAGTCATAAGAGGGAAGGGGAAGTTGGGGGGGGGGGTCACGTAACACCATTTTCTTTTCTTGAAGACATTCATTGATATACCATTCACATTATCCCAGAACCATCTGAGCATAATTGTGGAGCCGACAAAAATACACCATGTCGTGACCGGGGCATTTCGGTCATTGATCGATTTATTTATTTCCCTTTAAGGAAAGTTTAGTATTTTAGACTAGAATAATTGTTATTTATAATATAAATGAATTGGAAGAGACGAGAATAACTGGTTATTTATCATCATTATCTGGTATTATTTATTCACTAGTCAAATCAGATCCCACAACTTAATATCACATAGTAATAATTGATAATAGTTGATTAATCTTTACGTTGATTCATAACGACAGGTCATTCTTCTTAACCTTGGCTTATTCCAGTCGATCAGATTATGCTATAATAGTGACTGCCGCCAGTCAGTAAATGATGGAGTCGCGTTTACGAATTATATTACACTATTATAGTTGCCCTGATAATACAAATCTGAACAAAGGGAATTCAATTCAATGTAAAATAAAATAACCTGCAACGAACGCATTCTCTGCTTGGCCTCGGTACGACCGAAACTCGGCTGACGCTTGCCACTCAGTCTCTACGATCGCTTCTTCTGGTATCCTTTTTTAGTCCTAAAGTGACTTCGTTTCTTTTTTTTAATTTGAACACCCCCCCCCCCACCTTCTCTTATTGTCCTCGGTACGACTTAAAATCGACTGGCGCTTGCCACTCAGTTTCTACGATCGCTACTTCTGGTCTCCTTTATTAGTCCCAAAATGACTTAGTTGCCCTCTCTCTCTCTATCGTTGTCTATTAAAATGTTTTTTTTTGTGTAATCATTGAAAAGATGCCCATACGTTGGAACAAAACTCTTTAGGTTGCATAATAATCTACCGCTTATCAATTTACTGGAGGTGAATATTCTCTACTTCAAATTTTGAGTCACATATATCATAATAAGTATAGTTTGTAAATGGAATTTGTTCAGTGTAATGCTACTCTTATATTTCACATACTTATAAGCACGCCATTGTGTTAACTTTTTATAATGTCTTCTGAGACAACCTCATTATTATGTAAAAAGTCAGTTAAACACGTAATCACAAGTTTACAGCACGTAATAATACGACTAATTAATCTGTCTACAATGGATAGGTGTTGACAACCAGTCTCTTGACGCTAGTATTATTGCATTACTGAAATGACACCCCTGGGTATTTATTGAGTATTATATAGTTATGTTCAATGGCTTATATCGAGTGTTTTACGACTGTTAACGACTTTCTACACGATGTAATTCGTCTGTAAAGGTGTTACATGACACAAACAAGCAGGAAATAAAATTCTATAAAAGAGATCATTTTATGCGATAAATAGCTTTATAAGTACACCGTGCAATTTAAATTACAACGCAGAGTTGTCTGGATTGAAAGAAAGGCGTATAATATCTAGATTTCATACTTCAAGAAAATGAATTCGGCCATCACTCTAATTATAACAAAATAATCTATGTTTTTTTGGTAATATAAAGCTTATATTTTAGATAACATGCATGCGGACGGAAACAAACTATTCTAAATTATATAAGTCATTGTAATATATAACTAACAAACCACGCTGGGGGTTACCGAAAACTAGACTGTTAATGGCACATTCTAAATGTGGGGTGTGTCTAGATCTAATATCTAGATTTCATACTTCAAGGAAATGAATTCGGCCATCACTCTAATTATAACAAAATAATCTATGTTTTTTGGTAATATAAAGCTTATATTTTAGATAACATGCATGCGGACGGAAACAAACTATTCTAAATTATATAAGTCATTGTAATATATAACTAACAAACCACGCTGGGGGTTACCGAAAACTAGACTGTTAATGGCACATTCTAAATGTGGGGTGTGTTCATTTTAAATTTCTCCCACTGTGCATACCGAATAAATTCTACATAATACCATTGAATCATTTCCTTCGGTATCTCCACAACATGTGTTCAAAGTGTTGACTGCCATTTTGAATCCGTTTCCAAACCGACAAGAAATTGTTGAATTGTACCATTGTTAACTTGAATTTGACAATGTAGAAGAACCAAAAAATAAACAAACGTTTAACTCCTCAAAAATGTAAACTACATGTAAATGTTAGATCCGGATAGACCTAGTTTGTTGCCCCTTCTCAGAATATTTCGAAATAAATTGTAACCGGTATCTAATTGTGCTGGTCGTTTTGAATCCGTTGATAATAGTACGATTATGCCTGTGAATTTCCATTAAATTGTTCCTGTCTCTTCAAACTATGTTTACGCATTTGTGTTCCAACGTAAGAGCGGGTGCACGGACGGACGGACGTAGTTCAAAACTATAGCCCTGTGGTTAAAATCATGTCGGACTTATATACATACCACATTTTGTTTATAGTTTGGTGTTATTTCGTCTAAATATGTATTAAGATAAAAAAAAAACAAAGAAAGATAACCGACTGTGCAAGGCAATATTTTAAATTATATTGTTTTGATGATTGATCAAAGAAATAAACCACATCACTGTGTCATGATGATCACTGACAAAATGGCGCTTAACATTTCGATTTATTCATTTCTGTAAATTTCTAGTATTTGGCACAATGACCGCAGGGTTTTAAATTCTTCTGATAAACAATTTGCGATCATTAATTTGCCGTAAATGTCGGAAAGCGTGGATGAAAATTGAATGTGGCCAGATAAAGTGAATTGGTTAATCACGGGAAAGGATAGACGATGAATAAACCAACGCGTCATGACATATTTGTGTTCGCTTGATTCGTATTTAGGATTGGGAAATGAAGTCGCGTGTAATTTGTCGAATTTCGCCTGTCGTAAAACAGATCACAATTACGACAACGTCAAAATCATTAAATCGCATTATTTCATAGTACGGCATGTAAAGGACATTTCTAGGGAATTTATTTGTAATGTCTTTAATTCTATTTTCAAGATTGCAGTGAAAATAATTTATAATTTCATTTAATCATTGTTGTCAAGATTATACGTTCAAAATAGTTGCCGCTTCAATATTGGTGTAGGAATTTGGCAAGCACTTATCACTTATTAAGAAGATACCAACTAATTGAAGTCAAACAATGGAAAAGTAGATCAAGATTTTGGAGATAAAAAATCAATCATAGCTCGGTTTCGAATTTTGATATATTTAATACTTTTTTTAAAAAAAAAAAATAATCATTAAAATTGGTCGATAGTTTCTGGCACATTACTTTTCCGTCTGAAAGTTTTAAAGATTTATCATGCGACAACCAAGCACCAAACTTAAACAAAATTCTGATATGAATAATCACATTGCGGTTATAAAAATGCTATCATTTCCAGCGTAGTCATAAAAGCTTTGTAACGAAACCGAGTTCTTTTATAGATGTCGATCTTATGATTCCCTGTCAATTAGAAACAAAATATACAATAGGCAATATGTTATGGCAATATTGGTCTGCATTAAAAAGAAAATAAAGTGACAATTTTTAAAAAATCTCATTTTTTTTCTGTTATTCATCTATCGCCGCTTCCCAATCAAAATATGTTTTGTCTTCTTAACTATCGGTCATAACTGGATACAGCATTCTTTTTGTGAAAAAAAACTTCCGACACCTATACTATGATACATGAAGAATTGGTCTGAAGAAAAGTTATAAAAAGAATACGTTTGAGAAAAGGACTAATAAAATGGAATTAGCTGTGGACCCGAAGTGGCACTAGTTATTAAAATCTACACGTTTCAGGCGCCAATCCCTCGAGTTGTCTTGTTAGCCAAAACTTGATTTCAGCAACTTGGCAGAAAAGATGAAACATTATAACCAGTTCTTGATTTATAGCTTTTTATATGGACAATGTTTTTGGCTTGTTGGATGCGTGAAATTATCCACCAGCCCTTCGGGAAATCAAGCTGTGAATCTTAACGTCTTTTTCCGTCGAATCGAACGAATCTTGTTAATGACGTAAACTTGTTACAGCGCCACTCAATAATTTTCAATCTTTATTTTTCAGCTCGGAAACACGCCTGAAGGATCAAACACGCGCCTCGTTTATTTTGCCAACATCCCCCAACATGATTTTGGCGAATTTTACCAATTATCCAGTGACTTTTATGTACACTTCCCATTTCTTTTATTGGATATTTTAGCGTGGAAACATTTCAAATCGCTGTAGACTTGAATGCTATGGTCTTTATAAGCAAGTTTTTGTGCTAATTAGACCATAGAAACAGAAATTCTAGCGTTAAATCACTCGAACCCCATACCTAATTCTCTGCTCTTGCTAATCAATAGTCCCGATCATGTAGGTGTGTAGTATTTGCATGACTAATGATTGATGTTGAAGATAGACGAGATTAACAAGCAAGGTTTTTATTGATTTTTTGAAGTAATTTTTGGCAGCGATTCAATCAAGAGAATAAATAGGCAGCATTCGTTCCTTCGGGCGGCCATATTTGTCATTGCTCTTATCAATGTATGTTTCATCCTGTCAGAAGGAAAGCAAACAATAGCAATTCAATATTGCGTTGCTCTTTTAGAAGTTTTTATGTAAGTTGAGGGTCATTAGAACACGACGCATAGAAATTAATCATTACAACTTCACTAATTGATCTCTGCCAACAATTATTATTGATATTATCCGCTATTCAATTATTATCATTTTTTATCTCTAGTCAATATTTCCGAGTGATGCCTGAAGAGAACCAATATTTATTAAAGTGCCTTGTATAACAGCGTGTTTCGACCATTAATTGGTGTTGGTTTTCAATATTATCCTTGAAGCTTCGTCAATTAACAAAACTTGAGACGACAAAGGGAGATAAAGGAGATCTTTATTTGTACATACGCTAGGCTCGTATTCATATATTAAAGTTGCAATTTCATATTTTTAAAATGTATTAAAATAAAGCCCCCAAATAGATTGTATCTATAAACAGTCCTACCTTGTTAAAGAATAATCCTCTAGTTCACTATTGGCAGTTGAGAAATTGGCAAAAATATCACTTTCAACTTTAAATTCAAACGTTTGAAGATAGTCATTCCATGGGACTGAATGGAAAACAGGGAGGAAGTTGTGTTATTATTTCCTGTGTCACTGATTTTTGTGCGTGGAAAATAATGCCCATGATCGCATAACAGTGAGTAACTCACTGTGAGTTGACAACATTTTGAGCAAAAGACATAGAAACAATTATGTTTTCACGTTCTATTATTAACTTTTTTACTCCGACAAATTAATTTCGAAACACATTTTTTTTGAAGTATAAGAAAAGTAAATAAAGGTATTTGAAATATATCTGGATACAAAGTATTCCATATTTAGCATAAATTGGTACAGACATTATTACGCGGAGACGTAAAATGAGTAAAAGAATATAATTATGCCAATACCAGTCCATATTACGATGTTTGATGTAAACAACGCATGTGTGACCATCAATTATGATGTGACGTCACCCATAGAACTATAGCGGTCTGACCGGCACTGGGGGTTTGGATGGCCTAGTGGACTAGAGTGCCGCGCTTCGACCTCTAGCTGGCCGGTCACCTCTGGCTTGCGGCTGTGGTTTCGAGCCCTGGTGTGAGCGGCTGTGGTTTCGAGCCCTGGTGTGAGCGTATGTGGAATGGATATAGGGGCGCCTTCTCAACCTCGTGGGTTTCCTCCGGTCACTCCGGTTTTCTCCCACTGCTAAATACCCCTACGCGCAAGCGAATTATTGAAATAAAATTAAACCATATGTTAGTCCCGAAATGACCTAGCTTGTGTTGAGTGGACGTTAAACCTCATTTCTCTCTCCCTCTCTCTCTCTGACCTGCCCTTATTATTAAATGTCAGAGATAAAAAGACGCCCGTCGCTGTCAAACAGATTCGATATTATACAGTAGGGGAACTCCAGAATTCTTGTCTCTTCATTTGAATATCCACCGGAAGTGGTGGCATACTAGATTTTGTATTAAAGAATCGACCAGGTCGTATATTAAAGAACGATACTTTCTCAGGAGAATGTTTTAACACGTATCATTTGCTCTGTCCAAGAATCCGGAATGACTCTTCGAACTTTGGTTCATTAACCGGTGAAGATAATTACTAAGTATTTCAGGCAAGATTTAATTATATACGAATATACACTGATTCAAGGTTAATCCCTAGAGGTGTTTCGGTAGTCGATTGGTTTAACGCTTGCGCTTTATACCATAAGGTCCGTCACTGAGCCAAGGAGTAGGATCGCTTATCCAGCCTCTTGGGTTTTCTGGGTCCCCCTGTTTTCTCCCCGTGCCCGTGCTACATACCCTTATGTTTGTCCTAAAATGACGTAGTTTGTGTCGAATGGGCGCCCCTCCATCTGTGATATTCTGTAATTATGATTAGGTGATTGGGTATTTTGACCTTGATTTCCTGTTTTATTCCTCTAAGGGTTCAAAGACTGTCGTTAGAAATATATGCTATTAGATATAATCAAAATAACATCAAATTTGCAAACAAAATGTGTTAAAAGAGGTTTTAGGCTTTGGAATTTATTTTTTAAGGATTTTTTAGGGTAGCACATTTGGAACTCAAGTAAAATGATTCATGAATATTTGTCATGCTTCTTTTAACAATTGTGATTTGATTTTCTTTATACCCTAATGTCTAGTTTACATTGTTGTAAAAGATACCCGTTGGCTTAATGGTGCCCATGTGTTTTCCAAGGGTGCGTTATACACATGATCAAAGTCTGTTCATACGGCATGTCCATATGTTTATATATCAGCTTTATTAAAATGAATTATTAGTATTTGTCCACACCAACACACCAACAATGCTTTCAAAGAATTATTTCTTAACTGTTTACAACAAATGTACAAAGTTTATTCATGCCTTTTGTTTGTTTATAACGCATAAAGACAATACATCAAACGATACTAATTAACTTTTGTGGGGTCAGAGTTCATTAATATTAGATCTAATAATAACTTTACTGACGTAGATACGGGGGTCGTTATTGCTGATATCGGCTCACTGGAAACCTGAATTTTTAGACTCAAGCCGTATATAGACCAAAAACTCACATAACATGACGCATAATCATTTCTAAATCTACGTTAAATTACATGTTACCATGGAAACGTTATGTCAATTATCTTTGATTGCATGCTTCGTTTTTATTGAATTTCTGCTCATCCCTCAACTTGGTGTTTGTGTATGTTCATCAATATAAAATTATAGCCCTGTTGAAATGTAATAATTCATAATTCGATTTTTTTGGTCTCCGAATTGATCTCTTATCTCTCAAATAGTTAGTATCCTTTTATTACCAGTGATGATTAATGATAAACAGCTCATATAATCATAGATTATACATTTGTGGAATTTTATTCATCTGCGTAACTATCGACACAAACTAAAAATTGTCCATTTCAACTAAATTAGTTTATGAAAAAGTGACTTTTTTCGACATGGAAATTGTGATGGTAATTTTTCATTGGTAATTTGGTTGTTAATGAATAAACTGGAATAAAAGGTGGATTGGAATGTTTGCTGTCAGACCATATGATATCCAAATTATATAATTATAACTCATGTTTCAGACATTATTTAATTAGACACAATTTTCTAAAACAAATAATTTTTAAATATATATTTTCAATAAATTGTGCATGTTTCTGTTCTATAAATATAATACACTTTGGAATACTCTTATGTAAAATCCAATATCTTTATCAAATAAAAAAAAGATTTTTTTTTATCAATAAAGACGGCTTTCATCTTTTGATAAAATATGTGTCGTGTGGTGCATTTCCCTGTTTTGGAGATGCAATATGGATATTATGTGAAACCCTGTAATTTAAATCATTATTATTGTATTAGCACATTCGTCTTTAAAAAAACACTTTTCAAAAAAAACAAAAATCAATTAAAAACATTAAGAATTGAAATGAAACAGAATAAAAATTAGTTTAATGAATAAATTATTAACATTGTTTACCATCAGAGAAATAGATAATTATCTTTTATATGTGTAACTTAAATATTTGAATAAGTGTAATTAGATAAAGTATTCGATATTTGGGAAAATGTTTTCATAGACCAAAATCACTCTGCTGTGAAAAATGCATTTGTATAATATAAACATTATCCAATGCATTCTTCACTTTTAAATTGATGACATTTTTTTTTTTATTAAGCTGAATTTTCAAGGTAATGCGTAAATACTTGCAATGCATACAAACCACCGATAATTCCCTCCTCCCCGACAATTTTATAGACTCAACGCTGCTCTTCTAATCCCTAATATGGACGGCGGGGTCACGAGTTTGTAGAACGAACCGAAAATAGTCTTAAAATCGGTTCCTATAGTCGTTCATCTGTGACTAAAACCCAAGTTCCAGGTATGTACACAGTACAGGCGAAAACAGCATTGCTTATTAGAATCGGTTAGAGATAAGCATCTGTCCTAGCAAACTAACCATCACGCCACACTCAAGCATTGCACAAGAAACCATGTTAGTCTCAAAATGACCGCATTAAAACATTGATGAGACATTAAACCCCATTCCTTTCTTACCTCTGCTGACTGATATTCTCTGAATTAGAGTTAATTCGCATCCAAAGTCGCCAAATCAATTTGTCCTCTCATTCGCCTACTTTATAGTTAGTTTAGCTATAATTATTCTCTAATTTAACATGCATCCAAGAATTTAATTTCAATTATGGAATGAACGTGTTTTCTTTATACACATGTATGTATGAACACACTTCTGAAATCTAGTTTCACATCCTTTTTTTTTATTTATCTGTAGCTATATCTGCATAGCAAAAATAATATTAAAACCTATCTTTCAATGGCCATATCCATAACTTTCCGGGATGTGTTTTTATATAACAAAAGAGAAATGTATATTTCGTTTCCGTCTATGGAGACTGTTAATTTTGTGGAAATTTATTCAATATTTTATTATTTTATTCTTGGATGTGTGTTTTTAGTGGAGTTAATGTTTGTTTTCATGCGCAAGTGAAGTGTATCACACGTGATATTAAAAATAACTGTGGTTTCCTCTACTTCAGACTTTTGGTACACTGATGCGCATGTCCTTGGTGAATGGAGGCTCTACGAGGCAGCTACAAAAGTTAGGATTTACCAGTAAATAACGAAGACTTACCGAACAACGAATGAAGCGAACCCCACAGATTGTTCGAGGGAATTTGACAGCGGATTTAAATCATCGGTCAACATAGAGAGGTAGTGTAATATTGGTGGATGATTTCTAGAGTCAGCTTATTTTTTGGAAGTGAAAATTCGAATTTTTCAAAATAGGGGAAACGGTGGAATTAAAACCTCTCAAAATGGGATTCGTGCCTCAACGAGTTTCAGAAAAGACGTCCCTTTATTTTCAAAAATTTCATCAGCGTGTGAACGATCCGACACATCAAAGACGATTGGTGCTTGTGACAGTGTGTATAGCCCTATTATTGGATAATATGTTATATATGGTGATAGTTCCTATTATTCCAAATTATTTAAGAGATTTAAATGGAGTAACCTACGGTAATTGGTCAAATTTAACACAATATTATGCTCAGTTTACTACCCCTCGTCCACCTAACGGAACTAATGGATCGGACCACAGCTTTTTTGATCTTAGTGAATGGAAGAAAAAATTGCCGCCCCCGCCCATAACATACGGCAACGAAGGTGGTGCTATTGGGGTTTTATTTGCGTCAAAGGCTATCATGCAATTAATGGTGAATCCATTCACTGGTGCGTTAATCGACAGGATTGGATATGACTACCCAATGATGATCGGTTTGATTATTATGTTCTTCTCCACTTCCGTGTTCGCTTTTGGTGAAAGTTATTTGGTATTATTCTTTGCCCGAAGTTTACAAGGCGTTGGATCTGCGTTTGCGGATACATCTGGCTTGGCTATGATAGCTGATAGGTACACCGAGGAAACTGAACGTTCAAAAGCTCTGGGTATTGCTTTAGCTTTCATTTCGTTTGGTTGCCTTTTCGCACCACCGTTTGGAGGGATACTCTACCAATTCGCTGGAAAAGTGGTTCCGTTCTTAGTACTAGCTTGTTTATGTCTGGTTGACGGTATTCTGTTGTTAACTGTGATGAAACCAGTAAGAAAAGAAAGGGCAGCTATTCCAAACGAAGAGAGACCTAAAGGTACCCCTATCCACCGACTGTTACTTGATCCATTTATCGCTATTGTAGCAGGTGCTCTGGCAATGTCTAATGTTGCTCTAGCTTTCCTCGAACCTACTATATCTCTATGGATGAAGGATACTATGGGAGCTGATGATTGGGCTATCGGATTTGTATGGCTACCTGCGTTCATTCCACATGTCGCCGGGGTCTACTTGACGGTGAAATTAGCTAGGATGTGGCCAAACAGAACGTGGATGATGGCTGCAGGAGGTTTGGCAATGGAGGGATGTTTCTGTTTAATCCTTCCTTTCAGCCGCTCATACGGAGTCGTTATTGTTCCGATCATGGGAATATGTTTTGGAATAGCTCTTGTTGATACCGCCCTACTTCCAACACTTGGTTATTTGGTGGATGTACGTTACGTCTCAGTCTATGGAAGCGTTTATGCTATCGCTGATATTGCTTACTCTGTAGCGTACGCTTTCGGGCCAATTGTTGCTGGATCGGTTGTGCATGCTATAGGGTTCCTCTGGTTGAATATACTTATATTTATCACTAATGTCGGATATGCACCGTTGCTGTTTTTCTTAAGGCGAATCTACGAGTACAAACCATTTGAGAATGAATGCGACGTCTTGGTCGACGACCCGCCATCTAAGCATTATATGACGTACGTCCAAAATGGCGGCGTAGATGGCAAACCATCTCCTCTAGAACCTGGACATATAAATCATTTAAAAATAGGAAAACAGAAATCATACGATAGTGAAGAATTAGACTGTTATCCACCCAATGATTCTGGTTTTATATTTGATAAAGATACATCAGGTTTTTATCAACGTTAATCTACAAACGATCTCATTAGAATATCCAATATAATTATATCTCCAGTATTTACCTTAAACTTACTTTTTGAAGTCTATTGTCTTTTTCTCGGAAATGACTTTCTGTTGTATTTAAGAACCGTGTGTCGTTTTTATTGCTGTAATTTTTTTAGAAGAGATTAAAACATAAATGGAACTAGTTACAGTGACATTATTTCAAATTACCAAAATACAAGTTGTACAAAGGTATTTAATTTAATTAAATATGCCATCTTGGATATATCTAGTGAATGTGAACTGTGGTTGTAGAAACTGAAATATTTAGCTGCGGAACTTACATCAAAGTTCAATTTATAAAGTGTTTTATCTACATAGAGAGTGGTGTGTGATTAATTAGCTGAAGATTAATAAGTCATGCTTTGATGTATTTATTTAATTATTTTATGACTATGTATATATATTCTTCGTGGGATTTTATTTTAATTCTGCAGGGTGGCAAGAGTTAATTACGTCTATATACGTTCAATGCTGTAATATTTATTTCAATTTTCTTGTACTAATCAGTCTCGTTATTGTTATTATTATTAAAATAAATGTTAAAAATAAAATGAATTGTAAATAATGTTATATATGATGTAGAATGGAAAGCGAAAGTAGACTATAAGTTATATAATTTTAAACTTATTAATGTCTTAATCTACTGTATTGTTACAAATGCGTGTGATATGCATGTTATGTATTATAGACTGTTAGGTTCCAGGGTTCAAGACTCTAAATGACCCACGAAAGACATTTAAAGTACTGGTTAGCTATCTCCTCTAGGGTATTATGAAATATTGAAATGTTACATAAATTGCATTTTTTACAATAATGTCCCAGTAAAATTATCATAAGAATAAAAGGCACAAAATTTCAGATTTTAGCTGCTCATTGCAATAACTCTTTAGTTAGGGTTTTAGTGTAAACCATCAAAATCAAAATAACCCGTAAGAGGTTAAAAGGTTGTTTTTTTATTACCTAGAAAAAACGGCCCACGGGAAATAAACATACCATGTGATACTAATGTCTAAATAAACCAAATAGTTGAAAGGTTGCTTGGACCAAATGGAAGAGGAGTATACCCTCCTTGCGTGTTATGTTTAAAATAATTAAAACGTTGTTGTTGTTGTTAAAGTATAAGTCAAACGTGTTACTGTTATCCGTTAGAGTTTTTAAATATACGATTTTTACATCGGTTTTTGTGATTTCAATAATTCGGACATGATTCGATTTGAAATAGCGGCTTTTTAGCATGTAGTATCTGCCTGGGTTAATCAGGGTAGAAACCAATTATCCCTCTTAGTAAGTCAAATGATAATTTCAAGTTTATCCAGAATACACTTTGTACATATGTATTGTTGTTTTTTCTTATATTATTAGCCCGCCATTTTTTGCCAGAATTAATGGCGATCACACTTAGGCCTAACCAATTTGATTTTTAGTTCTTCGGGGTCCTGTTTTATAAATAACCAACTCGATTCTTGCCTGCGACCTGTTGTAAAAATTTAAAACTTAAATATTTGGAACTACATGTGTAAAGGCTTTTGAGAAGAGCAATTTTCATTTTTAAATTATTTCGTTTTTCCTGAAAACATTAGATCTTGATTTTTTTGATAGACGTTCCCGAAGAACATAAATGCAAATTGGCGTGGCCTTAACATTATTTTCTCAATCAGTTGCCAATTTTTAGAAGGCTGGCAAATATTATTTCCTTTGAATATATGACGTTATATTTGTGGATAAATGGCGATGTGAATGTTTGAATGTCAAAGTGTGTCAGCGGATGAATGAAATTAGTAAAACAAAAAAAAAAATACGGTGATGCTTACACCAAACTTGTAAATAAATACGGCTCGAAATAAAATGTTACCGGGAGTTCATCTTTCTTTAGTAACGAATCATAAGATCAAAATTGAGGATCTAAAACAGAAAGCAAGAGAGAGAGAAATGGGGTTTAACGTCCACTCAACACAAACTAGGTCAATTCGGGACTAACCTATACACATAAATAGTATTATTTTTAAAACTTTGTGCACGATTTAAATGTTCGCGGATCACCTGGGGATTGTTTTTCGTTATCATCCTATAGATATCTATTCCATCCTTTTTATTAATGACCAATTTCAAAATGTATACACTAAATACAGGAAATTGAAAGGTGTATTTCCGGTTGAACAGTTTATAAGGCCGCCATCGGAATATATCCTTCATCATATCGATATAAATATTATATAATATATATACTATAGTTCTTCTTAATGATTATTAATTTTATTGTTAAATATGACTTGTAGAAAGGGAAGAATAATAAAATGAAGTTACGATTTCTAAACGTTTTCAGATATCATTATTTTTCTTTAAAAGATCAGTGGGCTAATGTAGACGGATGTACGTCACACAGTGTGTTATGGGGGAATACTTAAGCTGTGGTGCTATAAATTACACTTTTTATTATGAATTCCAATTATCAATGGCCATTTTACGTGCACCTTTTAGTCGTTTTTTCCCTTCCCAACGACTAGACGCTGTCCTCAAGGAATCTTTTCCAAAATCTGGATCGAACCGCGGATCTCCTGACGTGATTGTATAAATAAATGTATAATACATTATTGTTTGTGTATGTAAACGGGCATAATTATTCTGTACATTGTGCTATAAGGGGATTTGTGCTCGGACAACACCGGTATCGAACCCGATAACTCTTGAACCCCGAACCACCCTGACTCCCCACATTGAAATTGGGTTGCAGTTTGTCGTCATACTTGTCTGTAGTTACTGTTGTTGTTTTATTGGGAAAGGAATCATATTTATTACGGTACTTACATGTACATGTAGTTTCAGACACATCATAGTGATATGGTGCTACGGTGAAAACGACGAGGCCAACCATATAAATCTGTAGCGAAACCGTAATGAATTGATGTGTTCTGTGACGAGACCGTGGCAAACCATGACAAATTCGCAATCCGCAGTCTGAGACGATAAACACTGGTGGAATTTAAACCTTGGCAGTACACTTCAACCCGTGGCACCGATCAGTGAACACCGAAACCAAACAAGCTGTTCATTTCTAACTCACACGTGGGTAACAACACAACACACATTGACTAAAAAAATAAAACCACACGTTGCGTCTTAAAGCGGACTATTTTTCAACTAGGTAACCTGCGTGCAGACCGTTATTTAACATTAATGTAAATTATAAAACTATATTCGATTAAATACAAAATATTATATCATACCGTAACAATACAGAATATTACACTATACAGTTACAATAGAGAATATTACACCATGCAGTTACAATACAAAACATTACATATACAGTTACAATGCAGAATAATACACCATACAGTTGCAATACATAATAAAATAAAACCAAGTACGAACAATCCAAAGCATTAGACATAATTCGAAGTCCTAAAAACGTTATAGGCAAAATAGTGTAATCAGCAAATACAAGACTAACAGTGGTAACAGGAGCCTGGAAGCGTAAGCCTACCCTGCCTCCCCCCCCCCATCATCTGCCATATCTGCATCCAAACTGTTAAAGGAAATGCAGGTAAAATAGCGTGATTGGCCAATGGACTATCGGTATGTCAAATGCACGCGATGAACAGTGTTAATGCATCAATTAAAATAATCTAGAATAATAGCCGAGAGAGACATGTTATATTTACCAATCAAGTCAATATGACAGCCATAAAACTTTTTAAAGACTTTTATAAGTTTAGTGCGCAAGTATCCTTGTAGTTGAAGCTTAGATGACAAATGCCTCGATCTACTTTAAAAGTCAGAATAAAAAGAACAAGCTCTCGCCTAACGGATTAGCTGAGACACAAACATTCCATAAGCTGGTGATATTGGAATGTTACTAAAGTTATAATACAGAGTATTATATCTTACAGTTACAATACAAAATATTACAAATACAGTTACAATATAATATGGTTATAATTCTTGAGTGGCAATTAACGATTGAGTACTCAAAAAAACACAACACAATCAGTGGTCTATTCAATTATAGCACGACGTTTCGACAAGTATTCTCTCATCGTGTTCATATGTGCTTGAAAATGACTAGAGAATGATTGTCGAAACTTCGTGCTGTATGTGCTTAAACCTGTTTTCCATATAATTTGTGTTGAAATTTTATACTTCAGTAACGTTCCGTGTTAGTCTGTTGTTGTGGTTGTCCACAAATTGCTTTCTGAAATCCAAGTTCAAGTCTACACTCGCCTCGTGTAGTAGCAGGTGTCGATATAAGTATGCTTTCTAGAAAACCTGACCTCACTTTTTATTGATCTGTCCACATTTGTTGTTCTTTTGAAAATGAACTTTAGTTGGATCTAATATACATGTAAACATATCAGTGAAAACTAGCGCCATTCTCGACTTTATTAGGAAAGATGGATGTGTTTACTGTCTCAAGAAGCAGGTGTGGTTGACGTTCATCTAACGGAACTGTCCGGAAACTGTTCATCTTGTTGACCATCAGATATCATTACCGGTCGCTTGCAACTTCGATCAAAGAGCACCTGTAATCATGTCACGTGACCTGTCAATTAACGTTAAGATAGTGTTATTATAGTATGTAATTACTAGACGTGGCCATATTGATTCCCTTCGCCAGCAATTTTCTCATTAATTTTGAAAAGAAAATGCTTGATGAATGAATGAGGTGAGAATGTCGACAATCGATCATGGGTCTTATGTTTAGAAATGATAAACTTTCTATTATGACTGAAACGTCAGTGTGGAGTGTAAACACAACGAATGAAAGTCTTAATGGCGACCAAATTCAATTTAATCACCGTCGAACAGACAGCAGCATTTTATTTCTAATAATTTTTTCAACCATTCTTATGAATACCGTTTGTAGGTTCTGATTGTCGTAAATTATATGACGTCACATCTGTCACTTCGATTGTGTTTCTATGTCGTTATATCCTTTCTCGTGTTTTTTAATATCAGACGATTATCTTAATTACTTGATTAACTTCATTTATACTGAATAACACTTAAATGAAGAAATATTACCCTCCGTACTTATTGACATCAATGTGTTACTGGCACAAGCCGATATTAAGACTATATGCCAACCGGTATCAATGCATTGAAGCAACTGATTAATCAAACAAGCGGGCACACCCTTTATTAACTTAAAATAAGAATAAGTTTTGATGTGGGTTTTTGATTATATGAACTTGTATATTAACCGACTTGTTTATATTCTCAGTGAATGTTTCGTGGAATAATATGAAGCTAGATATATACAGACATGTACGTAAACCAATATGGGTTCAATTTAAATGCAATCACATTCATACCACACAACCATTGAACTATTAAGACATTCCTCACATAGATAACTATATATTTCTTTGTGAATAAATTTCTATCCTGAATTTCCGCCATTTTGAAAGATTTGTGTAATTTTTAGATATGCGATTCTAACCAGGTCCATGCACACTGAAGCTAAATAAATGTTTAATTTCATTACTTGTGAAAATTGAAAAGGAAAAAATACGTATATTTTTCGACTAAAATCGTCATAATAGAAAGTCAGTTACGGATGCTATAAAGGAGTTTATATTTATGGACAATTAATTATTAGTCTCGCTCCATCAAAATGCACACAAAAACTATCCCATTTCAATTTATTGCAAAATAGTAATGCTTAGCTGATTGCAAAATGACTTATTTCCCAATCCCCATGCAAAAGGCATATTTTTCTATCCCCGAACAAAGTGTTTATGACAAACTTTATTTTAAACCGGAAGGCGATTTGGGGGGAAGTAAATGTCAACAATTGTATTTAATAAAACAAAAATAAAAAAAACTGAAATAGATGTGGCAATTGGTTGAAACTGTTAAAGACAAAATTAAATCGTATAGAAACTATACATACCAATAATTTTCACCGAGAATTCAAACACTAGCATTCGTAAATCTAATGTTTGTAAATTTATAGCCGTGAGACGTTAATTTAAAACATAAAAAACAGATTGCTTGATGTGAATTTGTTATATTGTTCACTTTTAGTCGTGGCTGTTTGATAAAATTGGCGCGTTGTGTTACAAGTCACTCGTTTAACGGGCAATTTTGTCCAATCAGTGAGCGTAATTGCTTTTACCCCGCAACACGGATGGTGTTTAAGGTTATTTTAAAGCATGGCTGCTCCTTCATTGCGTTATGGGTTTCAATGAATTCTACTCACGATATGGCAGCCAGTGGAAAATATTCCTTCTTTCTGCTAGATTTACCAATTCCTTATCATCCAAACTAACAAATTCTTGCAGACGTTTTTTAAAAACAAATGTTTTAAAACTAAAACTGACGAAGGTAGTTTTGAAACACTGCGAGCAAAATCAATAATTCTAAGATTTGCGGTTGCAGTCGTAATTAAGGATCACATTCCCTGGGATTATTCCTCGTCGGTTTTCTACCTCAGTTGTGCAGGGTGGGGGATCACTCAGCCAAGGAACTGGGTCCATTCTTTTGAATGAGACGAAAAAGTGGGGTACTCGTATACACGTTGGCATGCACACAAAAGAACGCCTGTCAGTTTCGCATAAAATCGTGCGGTTTAAGATACACCGACAGTTCGTCCACCAATCTCAAGTTCCCAGGATTAAGTTCACGTACGTTTTGTGCGTACTGATCATGAAAGGGGCTAATAACAGACTATTTATATTCGACGGATCGCTCAGTGCGCGGGGTGGCAATCGTATGGAAAGTAAAACAGAGCCAAATTCTCTCCATTAACATTTACCAACATGGCATTTATATTCCTTGATATAAAGTGTATAATACAGACGTCGTTTTCATGTTCCAGTAAAATTCATGTTTTGTCTCCATGCCTGAGACCGCCGTATAATTTGATCACGTTGTCAGATGCACTTTTTCCGGATTGGGATTGCAGGAAATCTACCCACTCAGCATGTTTGAGTCCAACCACTAAAATTATTGAATTGTTTTAGTCACCTATTTTCATTATGATTATAACAATCAGTGCAAGCTAAATCCGGGATATTTCGATTTGACATTTTTTTTACATGTTTTTAAAAGGGTTATGTTATGCAAGATATTTGCGACAACAAAAGTAACCGTTTAACGTTCAATGTTGTACTGCCGCTAAAACGCCAGGCTATAAATTATCAGGGTTGAAAACTTCAGTAGTGTTATCGAAACGACGTATGAAATGTATTTGCCAGGCTTTAATTAAACTATATACATCTATACTATACTGCTACATGTATGTATAATGATGAATTAAATGTAGAAGAAAGTCTATTCTACAATGATTAAAAAGTAATAGTGTTGTGAATAATGTTTAACTTATAAAACACAGATTTATAGCTCCTGGCAAAACAAATCCTAATGAATTTACATTAATAGGTTTGAACTCGGTAAACAGTTTCCCAAAACATAATTTTTTTATGTTCAAGGATGCGTAAACATTAGCTTTTATTTACATTTCAATTAAAAGCTATTATAAACAGATATTGGGATTTTGGATAAAATATTATCGTTCTAGACGAACATATAGTAAAGAAAGTTTTTGAACATGTTAAACGCACACTAAGTTATCGCAAATGGTTACATATTTACGTGCTAGTGTTGTAATATACGCCGGAGATGTTAAATACTATTTAAATATAGTATTTTTACACATGTAATCACTAACTAAGATTTGTAAATAGATGTTTACAAAACCGAAAAGGCGTGTCCAAGAACAGGAATTTAAGCGGGGGAGGGGGATTTTTTTATAAATATCAGAAGCTCTGGGACAATATGTCTGCACCATTTGGTAATAATAGGATTAGAGTGGAGTGCGGCCAACACGGCGGAAATGTTTCGCACGTTTGTTAGGTTAAAGTTGTATGCTCTGCGCGAGTAGAGGATGATCCGTGCCGTTAGACCCCCTCTCTGGCCAAGCGCCTGGTTTGATACGTCCGGTTATAAAACTCAGTATCGGAGAAACAATGGAATCACCATATGGATATCTCTTAATACAACCCCGTGGACAACCTAACTTAAGGGTGGGGGTAGCAATGTTATTTAACATAGGGATCTTTAACAGTGGTAGGAAATGGAAGGCCCGAAGAAAGGCCGCAAAATTGGATATACATGTACAACCTTATACACCTTGTCAGATAAAAGTTTGCAATGACAGACCTTATGATCTAAAGCGCATATATTAGACCATTTAAGTGACGTATATGTGGTTAAGCATATCTCATAATTATAATGAGTTTTAAATAACTTTAGGCCTAACTGACTAGTCAATAAAGAACACAATAAGTATAATAAACCATTTTGGCCACATGAACCCTGCAAACCAAAACCTGACATACGTTGTAGGAAACCCCACGGGAACAAATATGTCAGTTATAATATGCAATATTAACGGAACCCAGATTATATCACTGGCGTCACCATCTGCAATACAAAAGGAAGATGTTGTCTTTTTTTTAAAAAAAAAATCATGACATTAGTCAAGTCCTTAGCGTCTGCTATAAAGAAGAGATAAATTTAAGATTCGCGCCTTTTCGCTCCCGGGTTATTCATTTTTATCTTAATAATATATGAGATCTTTTGTAATTTTGACGTTGAAATTTGTTTTGCCTGCGTAGGTTTGGGGGCTCCCCGATGTGTAGTTCTACAAGAAAACTGTCTTCTTTCACTGAAGAATTGACCCGTAAATTAAGCAAATGACACCGGACACACCAAGAAGCAGGAATTATAATCATAGACAGAAATGATAAACTGGGAATCGATAGAATTCAATTTGTTTCTGCTGGTCTTTTATGGTCCAGAATTCTGGTTGTATCAATAGTTAAAGTGATATATGTCTACTCCATATAAAGACAGGGGACGCTACTAGCTGTCTATTTGATCTATAGAGAGAGGGCGCTACGAACTATTCTCTCCTCCGTTAAGTGGTACAGCGCTCAACTAGAGAACTTTCATATATCACTATAGACATTTCCTTTCATACCGAATATCGATCAATATTTTGAGCTTCAAGATGTTTAAATTTTCTGGGACTACATGCTAGAAACATTCCCGATTGAGGAATGTTTGTTTTGTTCTCCAACATTTAAGATATAATAATGTCGGTAATATACGTTTATCGACTGGTATCTTTGAATAACAAATGTATAAATACGGGTGCTTTGCCATTTAAATATAATTTATAAGCATCTGAAACGGCTTTAATAATGATTTAAAAACCGAGATATTTACAGGCAATTTTAGATTTATCAATTTTTGCAATTATTTTCTTTACTCGGGCTGAACGTTTACTCAAATTATTTTAAAGGTTAGATCTTGATTTTTAAGTTTGAACGTAAAACAGGACAAAAACGTGGCGCAAACTATGTTTAACCTTATAGCGCTTTCAGTTTTTCGCGCAAGAATGGCACTTTACTGTTTAAATTTATTTCATAATATCCATTTACGTAATGAGGATCCTTATCCTGGTGAAGTATCGCGACCAATGCAGGGATGAAACACGCGACCTCGCGGCTAGCAAGCCAGTGTCTTACCAACTTAGCCACAGTGACCCCGCTGCCGTCTCGTAAACGTACACGTTGGACATTTTGTGACATGTATACAAGTATAGGGTAATTTTCATTTCTATGGTTATGTGAGCCACTTGTGACAAATCCACATGCACATTCACTTCAATCTATGTGAAGAAATCCAGCTGCTAAAATATCAAATACAAATTTTAATAATCATACTCTTCCTGAAAGGCAATATTTTATTTGTGATTTATTTGTGAAGTTCAGATAACATTTTTTGTTAGAATTTTGCAACAAAATATAAATTTATGTTGTGATATCGATTCCATATTATTAGTTTATGCATATTAAGCAATTCGTGTAGTGGATTTATAAAAGGTCCCCAGAACATGTCCATATACGGTTAACATGTTAGACCGTGATCAGATTAACGCCATTTTCATTCACAAGATGTCTTCCATTCAAATATTTATCAATCGAAAGTTCTGATTTTCCTGTGATTTACATGTAGGAGCCATGGGTGGTTGATTTTATAGATTACTACACTTAGAACCAATTATGCGTAAAATAATAAACAGCTTAGCTATAGAAAAGTAACAGGATTTCTTCTAAAGCCAGATAATTGTTAACACTTCATTATAGCAACAGCTATTGTTGTACTGAAGAACATCGATAAGTACGTTCAAAATAACCCTTAAATGCTTATAAAGTTGTAGAGAAGATTGTATCAATCAGATTACAATATTTGATTGTTGGAATAGAAATCAACATCTGAAAAAATACATTTTATTTTCAGAATATTGTGGAATTCGCTAAATGTATGGTGACAGAAAGCGCCCATATAGATCGTCGGAATTCTAGATACAACGTGGAAGTCGCATTTTTCATCTTGCTGGTGTCTTAACGGTGACTCTTGCTTTGTTTCTAGAAACACAGCGATCTAAATGGACGCTTTCAGTCACCATCTAAATATTTAGCGATAAATTTGTTGAAATCTGTACAACGATTCAAATTTATCAACGAAGTGGGATTGGGTATGTGTGCGTGTGGAGGGGGGGGGGGGTGGGGGGTGGAATTTTGTCTATATTATTTGAACACGTAACATTGAAGTGTATCGTCTACGATATAGATGTTTCAATATCGGGTTAATTTAGGTGTACATGCACATTTAAATAAAAATAAGTGCTAACGTCACGACACTCAAAAAGGACAAACAACTCAATAGTGACTGAAAGGGACGTAATATTATAAATTACAAACCACATTTATTAGATGTATCGGGTATTCTAGCAATGGTAAATATACCCTTCCACGTGTGCTACACCGGCGATGACTTTAAGCTAACTAGATCAATGGTTTAGACCTGGCGGAGTTGCCATTCCAGTGTATTAATACAAAAATAAAAGAAAATTGATTTAGCTATGTGAAGTGGTATATTGTGTTATCGTAAGCATATCCTGCTTCGTACACCACACCATTCACTACGCATAGCTTTATACCCATCTTCAGCGAACGTTTGGACATGTATTCAAGAAGTCGAAGCTATAACTGAGTAGACATTGTAGTCAACGTCCACATGCCAGAGTATTCTTTTTTAAACAAAAAAAAAATACCGTTGATCGAATCCTAATAATGATGGCGTCTGGCCCGATACCTGTTGCTGTCGTTATACCATGGTAATCCAAGATGTGGTACATAGTTAACATATTGGATATCGATAAAGACTAGTTTAAAGACGGGAGATAAACAATACACGTTGATTGTTGACGATGTCACCTCACCAATCAATAAAACAATCAATCAACCATAAATCAATAATCACTTATTATCTATTAAAATCAGTAGCAAACAGGTGCGTACTGTTGGAAAATAAATATATGATTAGATACCGTTTGGGATACAGTACCACAGATGGAACTGCACGCGTTAACCTCTTGTTCAAAAGCAGGTATGGGTTTCTCAAACACAAACTGTAAGTAGCACACAAGTAAACATACAACTGCACGCCCTACACTTCAACCATACCAACCTCCGCCTCAAAATCATGAATATTCATCAAAACCCTGTCGGAAATGTGTATTCAAACTCCTTTCTTCGGTTCTACACCAAAACGTCAACCACAGAAGTTTCGGACCAATCCAACAACGGCTAGATATTGTAAAATCTGCAGTCATTGCCCCAGGAATATGTTCCTTGCCAGGGCCCGATGGGTCATTAAACCGGGGCCTCCGGGTACGATCCTGTTGATGGCCGAGGTTCTGTGGTCTCGATCGATCCATTTAGGTTAGTGTCAAGTTATAGGCTTTTATTTTATAGCCCGATACTGGATAATGGTCTAGTGCAAATTTAACATTCCATTTATTACAGTGTGAGAGAGAGAGAGAAATGGGGTTTAAACTCCACTCAACACAAACTAGGTCATTTCCCGACTAACATATGGTTTGATTTTATTTCAATAATTCGCTTGCGCGTAGGGGTCTTTAGCAGTGGGAGAAAACCGGAATGCCCGGAGGAAACCCACGAGGTTGAGAAGGCGCCCTCATCTCCATGCCACATACGCTCACACCAGGGCTCGAAACCACAGCCGCAAGCCAGAGGTGACCGGCCAGCTAGAGGTCGAAGCGCGTACTATTTTATTATTCGTGATCTTAGAACGATATTGTCATATTAATAATTGTTCGTATTGTGTGTAACCTTGACAATATATCACATGCAACTTTAACATTCGTCAAATGACTTATCACTTACCATTAATATAATTAAATATTTAATGCTAAAGTAGAGGCGAAGTTAGGAGGCGGGTGGGGGTAAAGGGCAAGGTCACAGATGATTTACTTACCAGTAAGAACAGGTGTCGATTTTGACGCGCGAATCCGACATTTTAGATTTGATTTCTATTTTCTAGGCAATTCAGAGAGCAAGTTTGATTTTGACAAGGCTCTTAAAGGTTCCTATAAGAGGAGATGTCACGGTGGTCAATCTTTAAATAGTTATGTCCTGGGCGTTCTGAACTACTGAGGGGTCTAAGGCCCCATAATTATATTTCTTAGTGTCAACAATATGACTTTTATTATGTTCTTATGGCTTTTACGGATTCTAGTACACCACCGACTCTTGCCTTATACCTGTCAGGAAATCGCAATTCAAATCTCTTCAATGCACGACCAAAAGATGATCGAAGTAAGTTCATTTTACATGCATTCACAAATCATATTTAGTTAAAATGTATTTCGCCCCAATTAAACAGGAGTGTTGATACCAACCATGACCGAATTCCATGACCCCCCGAGGACATCCGATATTGATCATATCCATAAATAAATATGTCATTTTATTAATTATATTTTATATTGTGAGGGTGTCTTTCCTTATCTTGTCCGTAACAATCCATTCAGGTTGAAAATATTGTCAGGCAATGAACTCTTCAGTCATAAATGAATTGTTATCGCCTTGCATCGTACAATTAACGCAGCATAACTCATATTTTCGTGGTGGAAGAATATGGACACTCCATTGCTACAATCTATCTTACCCTAATGTTATTGAGTAAAGATAGGGTAGTGTAAGATAAATGCGACATTCACAAATACCCCCCCCCCGTTCATTAAGCACGATCAAAAAGAAAAGCATGGTCCGCACAAGGACGTTCAGATTTCTTATTCCGTGGTTTCATAATTAACACAAATTACACTTTCTTATAGAAATACTAAATAAACTTTCAAGAGAATGTCCATTACGTCTGGCAAGCTTAATCCAGTTTCTTCTTTATAGCTTGTGTATAGAGTTGGCTTTTAGTTTTGGTCTGACAATTTCTACAATCATAGAAACTGAAAATAACAAACTTGGTAATCTTTTGATTTCTTGACTTTGAGTTGATTTCACGCCGTGACTGATCATGTTTTTAAATGACTTTTGGGTTAATCAAATTTACACTATCTTGTTATTGCTGATCGAGAATCGAGAGATTTTTTGTACTTCTCCATTAATTTCGAAAATTGTCTTGAAAGTAAAAATGTTTTTGTGGAAAAATATGAGAAATAAACGAAAATTGGATAAAACAATAAGTGGACTATTACACAAAACAATTTATTTTATTCCATGCGATGACCTTAAATCCAAAATAACAAAAAATACTTGTATTAAGGTTATTATTTTAGCTTTCAGTTTTACAGTTTATGTTTTTACATTGTCATTCAATAGAAAAAATGACCACGATATAAAAATAATAATTTGATGATAAGTGTGTGAGGAAAGTTTAACGCAACTTTCCCGTTTTGCCGCACGACATGCTATTTTATTGATGTAGCTGGATACGTAAGGAGTAGAGTGAATTCCGGATATAATGATGGTCTTGTCCAGCTTAGCGTCCTTTTGTCAGTGGTACGGGGCAGAGAGACTGACACGGCAGAAAACTTAGTCGTTCGAATGTGACCGCATTCGAATGTGACCGCATGTACTCGTCGTCACTTGCTGTTGTTCGTTTTTGTTGTTGTCTTTTTAATATTATTATTGTCTAATCTTGAAACATAACACCATACCCCCCCCCCACAAAGGTATATTTCAAACATTTATTTAAGTGTTATGTCAAATTTATTTTGTTGTCTCCCACCTTTCGAAGAACGAAGGGGATTCTATTTATTTTTGGGACTGTGGTGGGGGACATCAGCAACACCTATGGCTTGTATATTTATACCATATCAAATATTCGGATGTTGAACGCAGAGATACCACACCCTGTTACATGATCCAGTCTGAAAACTAAGTCTTTAACGATTTAGGTATAGTATTTTATTTCTTTGATAATATTAAAAACTTTATAGATTACAATGTCTAGTAATGGTCAGTTCTACGAGATTATAACCTGACGGCATTGCTTCCAATGGACGCCATATTGCACATTTCGTTAATTAAAACCATTCTAATTGTAATAATTAAAGCCTACTATCAATTATTTCATAAATGAAGAAAGGCGGCATTAATCAACTATTGTTACCATTGAGGGGATATTTGTAGCAACCTAATGAGTCTCGATAGAGATAAGGATTTTAAGTATCTAAAAGCATCTGGCAAATGTTGCCGGAACTTGAATCATCCATAACGTAAGGGGTCATCGGAGCTTTGCGCTTTCTTAATCTTATTCAAACGACCTCTTTGATTTTGCTATCCACAAGAGCTAGCGATATTTCGATTATACATAATATTATACGAAAGTAAATTGGAATGGTAAAGAGAGTAAGTATATTCTGCCTGGTGCATGGTGTGATATAATGCCAGCCTTTCCATTTGATAATTGCTACATAACTTCATAAACGAAGCATATACAGTTGCGTTTTACAATATGAATCATCCTAACAAAATATATTTCTTGAAATAGAAGCGGCGTGACACATGAATCACGCTTAACAAAATATATACATAAAACAGAGGCGGCGTAACACATGAATTACCCCAACAAAATATTGTCATAAAATAGAGGCGTTGTAACACATTACTTAATCCAATAAAAATATTCATTAAAACTGAAACGGTGTAACACATGAACCACCCAAACGACTTATAAACAGATGCAGTGTAATACATGAACCAGTGAAACTTCTTTCAACTTGTACCTCAAACTTCTGCCTCTACAAAGGATCTTAATTAGAGTGTTATCTTTTGTCTGCCGCGTGGTCATGTGTTCTATTACATAACTATACATTATATTGAAAAAAAAAGTAAAGCGGGGACCGGTATATGCACAATATACGAGACAAATGCGGTAAAAATAAATTAATGGGCGTTTCATAATTGTCAATTGTGAATTCAAATTGATCATGAGGACATTTGTTAAAAGCGAGAGGAGCTCATGCGGCGGGGTGATTTTTCGGTTTGATATTATATTCTTTTTTGGAACATATGGATAGATTTAACTAGAGCAATTGTTCTTTTTATTATATACGATGCACATAAGGAATTAAAACTATAATACTTATACACGATCAATATGCCAATAGTATTTAGTCTTGGGAGGTTTGTAAAATTCAGTCCAGCTTTCACATGTCCAACTCTCTGAAGCATTATTATCTTTGTGGTAAGTGAATCTATTACCTTGCATATAAGTAATCTTGCTTTAAGTTGTTCTAAAAATTGTTTTTAACACTGATGGGGTTCGCATTGATTGCAATTGTTTAATCAAAATATCCATATGTTTATTGAATTTTATTTCAATTTTACAAAGACTTTGACCTATTCTGAAACTTATGACGTACCCTTTCACAACCCTCGGGGAAATGTAGGAACAATTAGTGACAGAATATTTCACTAAGAGTTGGGATTGATTGGTCCTTCTTGTAAATGCGGTATTTTAAAACAGGACATCCTAACCCAATGTAGTGGAATACGTTGTATGCCCCTAAATATTGTATACCTTAATTGGGAAATAATTGCAGGGTTTTGTTTCCCATGTAAGAACATTGCCGTCCTCTTGCTTGGAAAATGACATCTTGCTAGTCCACAATGATGTATTGTCATTAGCAATAACTTATCGGCGTATATTTAAATCTAACAATAACAAGGTTCTGGTACTTGACGAGAGGAAACTGGAGGACCAGAACAAATTAAGGCACGTACCCAAATGGTCTAATCCGAATTTAAGCCTGTAACCCTGCGACATTCCACAGATATGTGTGACATCAAACCTAATTGACCTTGTCATCTACCACGTTTATTGTCGGGTTATTGATTTTGAAGAAAACAATTGAATGTTTATTGTTGATAATTTACATCATCTTGAACGCAGTGAATGATAATTGTGCCGGTATTTACCAGAGAAGAACAAAGGGTTGTTGGACTCGTAATGATAAGTGAATCCAAATTCATTTAGTTTGCAACAACAGAACTTCAAAACGTAGTAGAGTAGATACATGGAGTTTAACGTCCGTTTAACGTCCGTTTGACACAAAATAGGTCATTTCGGGACTAAATTGTGGTAGAAATTGAATTCTAGAAACGTATCTAACACCGTCTGGGTAGAACAGCCAAAACAGTGGCTTTACGGCACAATGACCATTAGGGATGTGCGTATCACATTTATGTTTTGGTTTCTTTAAGACGTCAAGGTCGTGATCACCACTTGGGTTGTCTTTGAAATGAAAAGCATAGTACCGTGTTCTTTAAGGAAGAAACAAAATATTGAATTGGGTTGATCTACTGTATCATTTAATAATGGTTAAATTTACGTATCGAAATGACTTACTTCATGAACCCGAGAACAAGCAGTTGATTGTATTTCAGAATTGGCTTTATATATAGAACGGCGCATTGAACTAAGACAGATTGCCATCATACAAAACAAATCAACCCATAAACTCAAATGAATTAGAAATTTTATTAGCAAACCTGGTTGAAAAATTGTCTTAATGGTCGGAAAGCCGGATATTCTAGCTGTTTTAGAGGTCTGGATATTTTAAAGCAGCGCAGTTTTTAACTTGCCCGGTTGAATGCATTTGCTATCTTATTTAGCAATTTGTCTCTTTAAAAAAATCTACAGTCGTTATTATTATTAATTTATGGACGTGTGCTCACTCAGAATATGATAAACAATTGAAATTAACGGACTGGTATGATACAACTCTACAACAAATATATGTTAACTGTAAAACTTTGGTGTTCTCAAAAGCCGAAGGGGTAATCATCGGATGATATTAGAATTGTGGATACACTAAAGCTTTGTTTATGGGTAGACTAACCGAGCAATATCGATAAGATATATAATGTAAAGAAACTGAGATAGAAAGTGGTTAACATAAATATATGTGTTTGGATATATTCCATGTAGCTAGTTATCGTATTTGAAATTAATACATTATTTGATATTAATCTATATTTAACGAAAAAGGCAATTTTAAATCCAGCTCGAAATGTCGTTGATCTGAAATATAATTATGCAAACGTAATTATGTTTTAATCATGTGAAATACTTAAATCATCATCATCATCATCACCATCATCCTCGTCGTCGTCATCATCATATCCATGACCTATATTGTAGCTAATATCATCTAATATTTGAAACATTACAGGTGAAGGTTTTTAAGTGTATATTGAGGGGAAGGGGGATTCAGTTACACGAAGAAATAAGAAGATATTCAAGATTAAAATTCAAAATGGCAGGCAATTCAGGTCAAATAAATGGATCAGCGGACATATTACAAAAGGTATGGAGTACATTAAATTATTTAAGGTAATCACAAGTTCCCAACTTGAAAATAATGGTGAGGTGACGTTCTTAGTCATAATTCCATCTTAGTCATAAATCTATCGTAATCGGGAACAGAGTCCAGTCCTACATCTTAAATAAACCCTTGATAATTGGAATTCGATGAAGTGTACCCGGGTAAACAATTATTTTTCGAATCCTCCGATCGACTAGATACTTTCTTTGTCAGTTTCGCTGACAGTCAAGGACCGGATTGGAACCCGGAAATCACAGTCTTGGTTCTAGTGTCCAGGCCACTCGACTATCTCACGCCCTAATCGTTCTTACGAAAAATACAATATAATTTATCACAGCATAAATTATAGCATTTCATGCACCATATACTTGTCTTGTGTCTAGGTTTGTTATTGATTTTAACGATTTAACTCATCTACTGTGTCGGTATTTCTCGAAACATTTCACTTCAAGGTCAACCAGTTGCATAATCCTCTAAGGAATAGCCACAAACAATATAATATTTATAAATATAGGCTGTTGTTTAATAATATTTACGAACATAGAGACAAAAGTCATTCAATTTTACAAAAAGTATTATTGTTCTTAACGTATTCAAATCTAGAATAATAAAAGTACATGTACAACCAAGGTGTGTTTGTTATGAATCGTATGCATAACTTCCCTCGTACACGAAATCTGTCTATCGCTCCAGTACGTCTACATTGATTTATATCTATTGAAATATGACCTGTCCAACACAAGAGTATTGGGCTGCTTGCTAAATAACCAGAAAATCCGGGGTTCGATTCCACTGTTGGCCGACAATATTCCCAGAAATTTCACCTGTTTCCCTTTTGGGGGAGAGAGAGAGAGAGAGAGAGAGATTCCCAGAAATTTCACCTGTTTCCCTTTTGGGGGGAGAGAGAGAGAGAGAGAGTGAGAGAAATGGGGTTTAACGTCCACTCGACACAAACTAGGTCATTTCGGGACTAACATATGGTTTAATTTTATTTCAATAATTCGCTTGCGCGTAGGGGTCTTTAGTAGTGGGGGAAACCGGAGTGCCGCAAGCCAGGGGTTTTCTTTTTGGATATGATGTGTAGGATATTTATATCTATAATATACCTTTTCTTGCCCGTCACATTTAGCAATGCGCTACTGTCAAAATGGCGATTAGTAATAATACCATTTAAATTTTGGATATGTGTAGAATATGCATAAGATATCTTTCCTTGTCGTGTAAATATGAAAGGCACCTACGAAAATGTGAAAGCCACCTTTAAAATGTGGAAATCACCTTCGGAAGGCAACTTCCAAAATGATCACAAGGGGTGCATATTGTCCTATATTCAACGCAAAAAATCTCTTAATATTTGATGAGTGTTCTGGAAATATCCGTATTGCACACGAGGACATAAATATGTTTCGTAGGTTATCTTTTAATAAAATCAGCACGCCTTCTATTGATTGTTTACAGATGATTAGATCCAACTCTATCAATCACTGTGTTTTTCTTCGGTTTCAACAAATCAATCTACTTTTATTTTCACATCTCCAATTTCTAACAACTAATGAAAAAATAAATCACAAACCATGTGACCTGTAGTAACCCGCCAAGCATGTCACTAATATTCCCGCCAAATATTTCAACGTCTGTCATTAATATTAGCAGACGAGAGTGTGGAATCTCAGCTCGTTTCCTACCAAGATTCGCTGGTTTGTGAAAAACAAATTAAGTAATTTAAACTGACTGTTGGAACTGTGTCTGGCTTTGTCTTTAAATATTGATTCATGTTCTTGTTCCTCGCCTTTGTTCATTCTAAGAAGACGTTCATTTCCTCCAATTTCTGGTGGTAATTTAAATAGCGAGGCGGGCAAAATTTAGTTTACTGTTGTTTTTATCCGATTGTTGCAATTGTTATCAATATGGAATTGAATTTAAGCTTGTTTACGTCAACTGTGAATTAGTTTATAAGCTCTTTACAAATAGGATCAACTGCACATAAACTTCTACCTTTTTGGAATGTAAAATGTAAATGCAATTGACGATTTTTAGTCAATAAATATTCGGAAATCCTCTGCAAACTTGACGATCAAATTAACAAATCAAATAATATGAGATTGGTAATGAATAATTTAAATTATTACGTTATTTAAATGTAATAAATTTACAAAGACGACAATAAGATGGTGGTTATAGTCAATATTAAAGTTTTCGAATTTCTTGCCAGCAACTATTTGTTTTGAATCGTACAAAGACAGTCGGCTAATTTCCATTTTGTATCGAAATATGTAAATGCGACGATTTATTTAATAGTGATAAAATATTTATGAACGTAGAAAGTTTTCCAGTACAATACTGTTTTACAACCATCGGGCATTAGCATGCAGGACATTTAAACCGATTTAAAGGACAATTTTTTAACTATCTTATTTTAATATCAGATATGCAGACGTTTGGAAGAATGTATGATACGTCGCAAACAAGGTGTGGAATCAAATAAGAAAGGTTCATCATTTAAACATTTCGTTGGACACTATACTGGTGCATGTAGGTTACCTGTAAGTTAATAATGGCGTTCAGATTATTGTAGGGGGTGTTCAAACGAGCAATGTCTATTGTGTCCTAATGGTCCACCTTTGTTTATGTAGGCTTCACAGGTTTTCGATCCATAGCAAACGTAATCTTTAGGAAATATTGTTGAGCTACCCACTAAAATAATTTCGGATAGAAATGTGATTTCGGAAATTTAAAATCAAATTTTGAAATTCAAATTGGAATGAATGTTCACACTATCCAACCAATATCTCAATACGGAATAATACAATATGATGTATAAATAAATCCATATACGATATACAAAGTTGTTTTGAAAAGTGATATAGCACCCTATAATATCCCGTCTTGTTTGATGAGTTGTTGTAGTATTGTTGTAGTCCCGAAAGCTCCACTCCGATATCTATTTTAATCATGCACGCTACCAAAGCAGTGTTTGGTATACATGTACCCCCGTCTAAATAGACTGTCGGATTTTTTTATGTTTTACAATATAAAGAATTGGCTCAATATTTGATTGATATCGCGTGTGTCGTCTTAGATCTTAGAACAAATCGGGAAATTGTTCAAACAGCATTGATTACTATTAAAGATAGAAGAACATTGGATATTAAAAGATTATACCATTATCAGGTTTGGGAAATATAAATATTATTTTCTGGTGAGGATTCCTTCATACATATCTTGTACATTGGTTATTAAATAATATACCGCTCTATGAAGTATAAATCACCCCAGTCCATAGCTTTCAGTAAGTTGCGACCGAAGCAATATATAGACATAACTTGTTCTATTGACTGACTTACTTTTTCTACAGAATGATTTACTTTTTCTTTTCTATAAACTTAAATCTAGACTGACTTACTTTTTCTACAGACTAGCTTACATTTTCCACAGACTAGCTTATATTTGCTCTGTAGACTTAATTTTTCTCTATATACTGACTTACTTTTTCTACCAACTTACATTGTAAGTTCTCGCGAACAAATGAAACTATTTCTTCATGTGTTTGGAAGTTCGGTTAACTAACCGAGGTTTTATTGAATGAACATTAGTATTTTGGGCTTGATGGATCAAAAAGTATTGATTAACAATAAAGATGTAGCCAAGTCAGATAACGACAGATATTATCTTTTGTAACGAATGTAATAACTATATTTTGATGTTACGATCCCCAGTGGGTGTTTGAGCTGTTCAGTGGCTGTTTACGTTCTTCAGTCCCCACACTTACATAACAATTGCTCGATGAAGCAAATAATGTGTCTATTCCTACCGTACTAGATTTATATTGTTTATCTGCTCTTTTCTTTCTGCCAAAGAATATTTGACACTTAAATAAAATTGTAAAATATAGATTCATTAAGTATGTGTTACCTTTCTAAATTATTAAATGATATACTATCTGATGCAATGTGATGTGTATGTAGTGGACATAGCTGTAACAGAGAAAATTGAAAATAAAAACAACACGTTGTATAGGTAGTATGATTGCGATCGGCTTATCCTTCCTTGTAATAAACTATATTCTCGTTGAACTGGGTCTGTGAATCTATTACCGGTGGTTGAACGATGCATTCCGTCATCAAAATTTGAACAATTTGAAGATAGAAGTTTCAGGGTCGCTGCGACCAAACTCTGGAATAGTTTGGCAAACAATATCCGTGACTGTAAAACTCTGTCAAGTTTACATGTTTAAACTATCTTATCCAGACTAAATTAACTGTGATATGTTTTACCCCTTTTTAAAAGCGCTTTCGACATGCTTATGGGTGGATTTGACGCTCTAGAAACCGACATTATTATTATCCTTCAAAAACGATGCCCACATCTCAAACATATGAATGTGCTTTTATAGTCTTGGCTTTTCCTGTTATCGTGTAAGATATCTGTGTTAACTCGTCCAATTAGCCTGTATGTAGTGGAACACGCAACATTAAAATGATAATAAAGTAAATTATGTTATCATTCTGAGAAGCAACACAAAATTTGGTATTCTGCTTTAGGGTGTTGCCCAGTCCCCGACAGGACAGTATAACATGTACATTTTGCCATGGACAAAGCAATTCACAGTATACATCCAAATTTCCATAATGGTAGTAGCTTGCCTAACTGTAGGAAATAACATGATAGTGGGTGTTGTATGTTAATGAAAATACGATAATTGTGTTGGTCAGCGTCGATATGGAGAATGACACTGTCGCCTTTGGTTGCTTATTGATAGATCTAGGAAGGAACTAGCTCTTAATCTTTCTTTGGTAAAACTGGTAAATTCTTGAATCTTTGTCGGTAGATACATCTATCCTACATCACATAGCGTCGGATTGCCTCGGGAACTTCACAGTGTTGGACTTAATGTTACAATAATTAATATAAACTGTTTAAAACTTGATTTTAAATTGGTTACACTTGCTGTTAATCACTTTAAATTACTGTTATGATTGTTGGGTGATGGTCTAGGATCAGCAAGATCTCAATCCATTATAATAATGTTAAAAAAAACCTCCATATGCATTACTTTCCGTTCCCATGCCTTCATCCTGAAAACAGTGTTGATCTTAATTTGTTACCTATGTTTATTATTCATCATTTTGATAATTTATATTGAAGCGACATATCACTGCACTAAATAAAGAAGGTTATAAGCCTCGGTTACCCACCAGAAGAACAGCCCAGCTTGCTGTACTACGAAAATTAGCACATACTTTAACGAATTCAAGCGTGTTGGCTAAGTTTTGTAATTCTAATTCAAAGTTTTAAATTCTACCGGGTATTAGTTCATCACTGTGACTTTTATTCAAATTTCCACGTCCTTTATATTCTTGGAAAACAAAAACCTCAAATGATGTAATGTTTTCGTTTTACCAATTTCACAATGTCCATAAGATTTGTGGTTCGGTGAGCAGGCAGTTATCAATTATTCTGGTAAAATCTAATTTCGTTTCTTTTTTTTTTATAAAAATATATTCCTATGTGAGATTTTCAACATACCAATTCCATGTTGCAAGCGAGGTCATGTGATTGATTTATGGAATCTGTCATTAGGATGACCAAATATGGCACATAATTGATGCTCATTAAGGGAGCAATCAGTGAATCGGATGATATCGGTATTATTACCGCTCTTTGATTAGATTCGTTAAATATTCGTTAAAGTTTCTGTATTGGCGAGTTGAAGCCCACGGGAATATCTTATTTTGTAGTTTGTCTCTATTGAACGTTTATCGGTTTATTTGACTTTAAAGAGTTAGACGGCAGATTTGTATAGGATTCGTGTCGAATAGTACATTTAAATATACCAAAGATTTGTTTTCTGGCTTAAGCCCACGAAATGTAGAAATTAATAATAATCATATGAATGTATAAATAAAGCTTTGGACCCATAACAGTTTTGCGTGCTCAGATAATAGTCCAGATTATTCAGAATAGCATTGTGTGTCACACAGAGTATAGAGCGAGAAACAAATTATACCATTTTATCAAAAACGGAAATGATCATAAAAGGAACAAGACAGACGCTTGATAGTACATTAAGGACTTGTATACACACTTGAATTCGATAGTACAGTTATCTTTTCCGTTAACGATACAGCAATAAAAGGAAATCTCAGTACCAAAATATCTGAACAGGTTGAATTCAAACAGAAAATATTAAAGATACAAGAAAGTGACGATATGCCTTATTTGGATTCAATATGGTTATGTTAAATGTCTTGAGAATTCCAAAACTTTATTTAAGCTAATTTAATTGAAAAAGAAAAGATCAAAGGGGTACGTAGTTATTTATAGCTAGTTGTTTATAGTTATTCATAACGGGTCTAGTAGACGTTTCCACAAAAATACCTAGTTATTTATAGCAGGTCTGGTAGACATTTCCCAGGGAATACCTAGTTTTTCATAGCAGGTCTAGTAGATATCTTTTGAAACGTCCTGCTTGTGTACAATAAACAAGTTAGAGATTGTTGTCTCATATGATGGTGTTAGTTTTGCAATAATTACATTTACAAACCACTCTGTTGAATTATTAGGAATGAACGGTGAGTTTTATTTACAGCAACAGATTGTTGTATTATGAAACAAGAGTGAGTTAATATTGATGGTTTTATTATTCAAACATTGGGAAACTAATAAGAATAAGAGCTAAGTTTGCAGTTAACCATTTCATGGTTACAACAAGACACATGGTAGCCAATTAAAAGTTTACAGTCATTTTGTTTGTACTTTACCTATATACCTAAAAGTGACGGTGTCTGCCACCGAAGCCACAACACAACACAATGTATGTGGAAAACAATCACTGGTTTATACACATGGAGCACGACGTTTCGAAAAGTATTATCTTATCGTTATCGAGTACTTGTCGAAACGCCGTGTTGTATTTGTATAAAACTGTGAGTGTTTTCCATATAAATTGTACTGTATTTTAATGTGCTCAATCACTAAGTGCCACATAAGGATTTTGAACTTGTTCTTGTTTTTAGATTCACATTTTGATCAATAAAGTTTCTTTAAGCTAATGTTGTTGTATTATTTTATCAAACTATATATTTAGATATATAATTATATATCGTTTAATGTTAATTTTGAAAGACATTTATCAGTCTGGGTGCATTATTACCAAGTAAAAAGTGAGAGAAATTATCTGAAATCGTTACATAGGGTCGTCATACATTTGAATTCAACTCAGCTGGGTTTGGTTCCAGAAAAAGCATTTCATGTCTGTAAAAGCTGCTCGGGGCAACGTGTTTGCAGCCATTATACGTCGTTCATCTGGCTGTGGAGACAGTAATGGATTTTCATGCCTCCGTCCATTCTTTCCTTTAAATGACCAACTATTAGTTCGGTAATCAATGGCCTGTCTCCATCCTCCGGGCGCTCTTTCCTTAAGTGCAACTCAAGAACTTTATAATTCATACGCCCCACACGCTACTGGCTACTCTCACCCATTTATGCATCTAATTAGTAATGATTTCAAACTGTATTTCTAAATGTAATAAAATAGAAACCAACATGTTTTAATAACTACAATAAGCATTTGAATTTCAAAAATGTATCATGGTTCCAGGCAACGCTATATTATTGCATCAGAATACCCGAATTAAAATAATTAGGATATCGGAAAACATTCAAATTTAAATACAAATCATAATTTAAAGCCATTTTTTTTTTGTAAATACATTTTTACAGATTAAATCGCATGAACGTCTGAAATATTGACTTCGGAATTGTAAGACAGTCCATTTTCACCACTGTTCACTATTTTGACACATTGTCCCACTTTCTCCGCACGTTATCGAGACCCGTATTGTCCTTATCAGGCATAATAAAGTTAAAGATCATAGCTATACACATACATAATTGATTGTATGCCCTGCTTAATTAGATGATGATTATAACCAAAAATAAAACAAAATATACCAACGTAATACGAGATAGCATATGTTTCATTATACTGGTTATATTTGTAATGATACGTGTTATGAGGGTGAGATGTCATATTTATTTGAAACGAGGAGCTTAAGTTTCACAAGTTGTTATTTTAAATCTGATAATGATTTCAATAATTTTAAAACTGCAATTGTATATTTGTTTGAAAGGATTATTTCACATTTTGTATTATAATTATGGTATATAAATTAATAAAGTCTATAATCCCCCCCCCCTCCCAACTTCTACACACACATACACAGTCAAAAACACAAAAAACATCATCAAATAGCCTTTGGCCTAATAGTGTATTATACCAACGTTGCGAGTTTCATGTTTGGGGTGGGGAACGCCTGGAATTCCTGTCCCACTTTCATTAGCATACATTTTCTTATATGGCTTAAAAACGCTTGAAGTTTACCAAATTCCTTTACCAGAAGTTATATTTTTGACTAATAGTTAAGATCGATTGCATTTGACCTTTTATTATCTTGTGATATATGGTTGTCAATCGTAATGTGTTTATTATATTGATCTAGTATAGATATAGAATTAATGACCAGGATATAATAATATGCTTTAATCAGATTATTGACGGTGACTTCTACTAAGTAAACAATCATTAAAATATTAAATCGAGTCTGTTGTTATATATTATTAGGGCACCATTTTGCGTCTCAAATGAACTGATGGCCCTATGATGAACTGTTCTAATTAAAATAAGACTGCTCTTTTATTTCGGAAATGGAATTTATATGGCTTTAATGACTGAAAACAGTACTAGTATTTAAACTACCAATCAAAGTCAGCAAAATGTGTAAATTGTGAACATTATAAAAATTAACCATCCCCAGCGGAAATTAATTGAATATCCAGCACTGTTCTTCTGAATAATAATTGGCCCCATATACTGTATTTGCGAGTAGATTTCGATTTCTTAAATCAAATTAATTATCGCTTTACATGTTGTTGACAGGTTACACTTATTCTTTCCTGCATGGTTTTTTCCGTGGAGATTGGAGGATCGTTTCAGGTCTTGGGTTAAGCCATATTGAGCATATTATTTTGATTTGACCTAGCGTTGAGTTGGTGTTGCAGTATTGAATCTGACTTTACATTTACACACCGACCCTTTTACACTTCTTTCAAACTGAGATATTAGGCCTTAGCTCAACATACACATGCACCTCGAGTCAATCACACATGCTGAAATGTCTGAATTACAATTACAAGATACCAGTTCCATTATCTTCTTCAACAATAATTTAAATCACTTTAATAATACTAGGAACATGAATATACATGGTTCAATTCCGTTAAGTATTTACAAAAAATGTGGAATTGAAGATGTCATATATCTATCCTGCTGGAGCGAAACAAGGCGCCGCCATCTTTTATCGATAGCGGAGAAACCCGATGGGCCTATTTAAATCGGATTGAATCCAAGTCAGGAGATAATATAGCGCTATAATTTTGATTTTGTGTTCTTAATAAAATATTAAACAATCAATCTGAGTGAATATTTAACGTGTCTTAAGCCGTGAGAAATATGATATTTTAGCGAAAACTCAAATGACGCATGGGAACTTTAATTCAAACAATTTTAAACCAAGATGATCCCACAATTTTGTCTTATGTCGTGGTGCTTTATAACTAATAAAATAATGGCCAGGGCTTAAGCTAAACTACGCTCGAGTTAATCAAGTGTGGTCAAGTTGAAACATTATTAACACTGACTCAACACCATCTGAACCTGTTCAGAATGTTCATTTTTAGAATACATCGTGTTCCATTTTCCACAATTTTGTAATTTCGACAGAAATATTTTAAATAGAGAAGTAATATTGCACGAATTCCTCAGTCATATATATGTATTCATTTATTTCCAGGACCTCCTTCCCAAACTACCGGTTCCTAATCTCCAATCCACTCTAGAGAAATACCTATCATTAATGAAGACAGTTTTGACGTCGCAGCAATACTCTCGAACCAAATATTTGGTTGATGAATTCACTAAATCAGGCGGCGTAGGTGAAAAAGCACAAGAATATGTGATAAAACAGTTTGACCTCAAAGATAATTGGGTAGGTTTCTGAACACAGATAATATACATTGTATATGCACTCGTTTATTTATTTTGACAGCAGGCACGACTATGAGCATTTCTGTCGTGCAGTGAGTTGTTTTGTTCGGGTTTTTTTTGGGGGGGGGGGGCGACATTGTTTTCTTTTTGTTTTCTATGTTATTATTTGACGAAACTGGATTTTTTTTCAATATAAAGGTTTTGAATTGCACATTTAAGTATAATATGTTGGTTTGTGTCCGCGAAAGTGTGTCGTTTATCTGATACAATGATTCATCTATTGTATTATAAGCAACTGACATTTTTTTAAATCTACATTTTTGAAGCAATGTGCATTTATGAAGCAACCCCAATCAAAATGTACATTTTTTTTTAGAGAAACCTCATTTAAAATGCACATTTTTAGAGAAACCGCAATCAAAATGTGCAATTGCAGAGAAACCCCAATCAAAATGTACAATTGCAGAGAAACCTAAATCAAAATGTACATCAATCAAACTGTATATTTTTAGAGAAACTTCAATCAATGGTTATCAATTTCATTTTAAGTGAATGGGAATTGCCATGATCTTTAGAAATTGATTTCTTGGTTTCATTTTTTTATTAAAACAGTTACTATTTCGTGATTGTGTCTTAAAATATGGTTGTTCTGCAAATTCCGTGCCTGTAAACATTTAGCAGGCGATGGAATATCTTCTCATTACTGTTACAGGAGAATCATTAAAGTTTTTCAGATGAGCATGAAAGACCGGGATATATTTACATTGGTGTAATTTACTGATGTATATTTACTCAGAGTGTTTCTTTAGTAAATAAACTGTCTTCAAAATCAATTCTTCTGGTTTTCATTGAATCCCCATTCGATATTTTCGATTTTCGATGTCAGTTTAGTCGAGCTGGAAACTTAAAGAGCTGTTCGAGTTCAACTATTATGAAATATATAAACTCTGGATTATAACATATAACATTACTGATAGTATAATGTAACATATAACATAAAATTTAAAATTTCGAATGAGGAAATATAAAATGTCATAGATAAATAAAATTCTAATAATGAATTTTAACATCGCTGTATAACGTCATTATTCAGTTATCATATAAAATATCATTTAAAAAAATAAAATTCCTGATTTCAAACACCATCACAATGGTATTTTGCTGGATGTCGCAAATTGTTTGCAAAACTTATGACCACAATCGCGACCCGGGAAGGGGTATCATAAATAAAGATTATCTCCCACTAGTGGACAGTACGTTTAATATTACCATGACCTGCATACTCACATTGCCAATTTGAGTTGTTCAAAAATAATTTGCGTAGAACTGTAACATACACAAAGTTTAAAATAAAACCTCCTCTACGACACTCGCCTTGAATGATTAGCAATAAAGGGGGGGGGGGGTGATTTATATCCTTAGCGAGAGAGGGGAAGAGAGAGAATGGGATTTAACGTCCACTCGACACAAACTAGGTCATTTCGGGAATAACATCTGGTTTAATTTTATTCAATAATTCGCTTGCGCATAGGGCTTCTTTAGCAGTAGGAGAAAACCCACGAGGTTGGACAATGGACCCTACGTCTTCGTACAGCCGGGGAATCGAAACCACGCCAGTTGACTCAATGACAAACTTTATGATACAGCGCACACACGCTAACCATTTAGCCATCAAACCCCCTCCATCCTGCGGACTAGTCGAGCCACATTGCCAATAATTAGTCTATCAGAAGCCAAAATATGCATACGTAATTTTCACATTTTTATTTCATTTTATTTCAGAGTTATGACTGGTGGTTAGAAGATATGTACATGAAGATCAGATTAGGATTACCGATTAACTCTAATCCAGGGGGGTTATTTCCCACACAAACTTTTAAAAACCAGACCCAACATTTACAGTAAGAATGATTTAGTTATTACTTACAATTTGGCTGAAGGGGTGATCGTTACACAATTTATCAAAATCATATTGGAGTTTTTGATATAAGTGATATTTATCAATATAATATTCATTGTATAGCCTTGTATTTCTTGTATTTAAATGAAATGAAATTGGGGTTGATGCTGAAACGGTTACAATAATAGTATTGGTCTGCACAAACAATGTGTTTGTTAGGCGTGAATATATCGGTTCTAAATCAGAAAGATTAACACAAAGCGTATATAAAATTGGCGGTTCTGTTTCAGGTATGCTGCCAAATTATTATGTGGAATTTTAGATTTCAAAGCGAAAGTAGATAAGTAAGTATTACAGTGTATTTATACACGCGCATAAAATGATAAAAAGAAATCCCCATCTAATCATATAACGAGATGGAATGAAATAAAATGGAGTTTAACGTCGTCCTACATTTCTGTTCCAACCCTGGCTGATGATTGGGGACGCACCAAATACAACTATGAGATAGGGAGTCCTAATATGATAAAGGCAATCAGCTCGATTATAGGTAATAAATATATCCGAAATGAGAACGACCTGTATCAGTTGGTCATTATAATGATTGGTGGTAGCGGGTTCAGATTTAAAGATTTATTACCATTTCAGTTCCCCCAGCGACCTTGCCTGAAAGATCGAAGCTGTTAAGTAAACATGAAATCATTAGTTTGTAGAATTAGTCATAATGTCTTTGATTTCTCCAACTACCTTCCTGTCAATACAATAGTGGTTCAATGAAGCGTCCAAAATAACAAGACGGTTTCACTGTTATATTTAAATTAGATTTGGCTTTCTTACTACGAATCTGACCATTCTAGAACGGGGACGGGGTTATGAAGTATTTTAAGAATTTAAGTTGATCAATTCAAGTCATCTTTAAAAATTGTTTATAGATGTTGACATGAGAGAGAGGGAGGGAGGGGGAGAGAGATCGGTGTATGTAGGGGTTTAATATAGGCTATGCCTGTTCCCCAATCCCTATTCAGATACAAATCTGAATAAAAATATTGCTTATAAAAAAAGAATACATGTACCATTACACGTATTATTTCAGCGGGTTATTGATACCAGAACGTGCTAGCCACAGTAATAAAGGTCAGTTGTTGTGTATGGATCAGTGGTATAGGTTTTTATCATCATTTCGTGAACCAGGAGTAGACCAAGATATCCAGAGACAAGATGTCTGTCCACGGGCCGATGGCAATAATGTAATAGTGGCTTGTAGAAATAGGGTAATATACTTTAATTCTTCTGCCTCCTCCCATTTTATTTTCTTTGTCCGTGTTGTTATTCCTCTTCCTTTTACCCCATGTGGTCAGATTTGTTTTAAGGCGAGACGGATCACAGTTTGATTGCGCCATTGTAAATAGGACATTTTATAAAACCTCGTAAAATTAATGGGGAATAGCTGTATCGGGATAATTTGATTAAAGAGACATCAAGACAAAAACAAAACAATATCCAGGTTGATATCCTGAAAATGTTTCCAAAACTCAGCACTGCCTTGAACTGGTTTGACATTCTGAATTTTCAAGACCTGTAATAACGCATTAATGTAACTCATTTTATCCTACGCCTTTATAATCACAGGGCTGAATTTTAAATATTCTGTGCTTATATATCCGCTTACATGGACGCCAAGAGATCTACTAATCCACAGTTTATGTAATAATCTGCTTAGTTACATAATATATTATAAAGCCTATATTTTATGTAATGATAATTTTAATTACACTATGAACAATACTTTATAGATATTAATTGTCTATACTCTATATAATGAGCACACCGAACTTTCGATCTGTGTCCTGTTTTATCGAATTAAGAATACTTTGAGAGAATGTTCTTCTAAACATAACCTAAATAAATCAGTAGCTGTTTTCGATATGTTTATAGTTTATTTATCTGTCCAGTTACTAAATGCCACTTAAAGTATAGTTAAATATCGTATATATTTTGGATTTCCGAACAGGTGATATTCATTAATATTTTTTCTTTTTTTAAGTATTTTAAGTTAAATTGTGGTCCAATAGGAACAGTTCCCTCCATAAAACAAATATTTGAATGTTTAAATGAAATAGTTGATACAGTATTAGATGAACCAAGTGAAGCACCACCTATCGGTATATTGTCATCAGCAGATAGAGATCAGTGGGCTAAAGCCAGATTAAGACTTTTAGAAGGTGAGAGTAGAGGTGTTCTTTACAATAACTAGATTAAGAGTATCAAAAATACAAAGTGTTTTTTTTGGCTTATCCTTACTTGTGATGTGTTATTACAGTTAATAGTAAGACGGAAATATAGCTATTTTTAAGTGATTTGGCGAATCCCTTGCAAACTAGAAGGCTTATCTGCGCCAAAATGCTTCAATTTACAATTTACAAATGTATGATGGACTAAATATTTGCTAACGTTCGGCACCCGCTTTAACTACGTACATCTTATCAAGGCCTTCACGTAATACCCTGCATATTTCGGCACTAATTTCGATTGGGTACAAGCTCAGCTTGTGAGCCTATCAGATCCACGGATCGTCGCGAATACGGAGTCTCGCGCTTTCAAGGTAAAAGGTCTTCCTGTGATAATTGACATGAAAAGTTCAAGGTTCGCTTGATGTCGAGGTTTCCGTTGGGGTCTCTAGGTGACAACCTATGATTGGACGCTACTGCTTACGTGTCTGAACATAACTTGGCTATAAGTTCTGGAAGCGTGAAGTGAACTAGCAACGTCAAGATGTTGTAAAACTCACAGTCGTTGTTCCATGAACATGAGGAGACCTAGGCCCCTCTTTAATCTAAATGAATCCCATGGGGGACATTACATGCATCTACCTTTAATCTTTTTATTACGTCTTCTTAATGTTAAATAATCATTTTAATCAACATGCTTAGCCTGGATTAAATCTTGTAATTTCCACAAAAAAATATAAATGATTTTTATAGATTGTATGTTATTTATTGATTACGTACATTGTCGATTACTAAAAACGTACGGAAATAGGGAACATTGGCTGAATATATCTACGTGAATATGGCGGTGGGGGGGCATCGACAACACAAAGTCATACGTAATATCTACTTATATCTGTACTCGTATACGAATGTATTAATCATCGGTTTCTGAACTATAAATAGAATATCATAACTATAATTACTAGTGTAGGTATTTCCCGAAACAAAGTATGCTTGCTTATCTTTTATTGGAAACTTCATGTAACGAATCATTCCGTATGTGCTTTTGCATTTATTATAGACCCGGTTAACCAAGCCAGTATTAAAGACATTGAAACAAGTTGTATGCTTTTGTGCCTGGATAAACAAACAATACCTTCTGATAATTCGTTTGATGACGATATTGGCGACGTCGCATGTCTAGAACATGTGTTACACGGCCAGGGATCAAAACGAAACAGTGGAAACAGATGGTTCGATGTCACATTTCAGGTGAACCAAATCTAGCTCAGTTTCTAGTAACAGATATTAGTGAACTTGACCCAGTTGATTTTCAGGTTTTAGACACATTTGTGATGTATATATTTGCATACAGATAAACCCTGTTTGCGGCGTAAATTCATTAAAAACATGTCTTTCAAATTTTAAGACTCGATAGCAAAATGCAGATTTTTAAGATATTTGTTTGAATGTTTCTTATAATAATTTGTAGCTTATCGTAGCAGAAAATGGAACCAATGGCTTCAATTATCAGCATTCTATCTGTGAAGGCATGGCGGTCGTTGATTTTTGTGAACATGCTCTAGTGTATGAGTAAGTATAAAGATATATTGTTAAAGTAAAATTGCCGCTCTCGTTGTCATTGTGTCTTTTAGTATATATTTTTGACCTGAATTATATGATATAAGTATGTTGTTGGTTGGATTGAACCCTACCGTCTAATGCACGACCATCGATGTCTCTGAAACTGAGATATCACAAGACAGATCTGCTAAGGACCATACGAGTTGGTAATACTTTATAATTTCTCCATCATGACACCCACTAACTATTTGGTAAAAGGAATTAGTTTAGACAATTTCATATACACTTTAATAATAGAATAGATACGTATAAGTGTTTGTTTTTAGTTGCTTTATTGTTCGAACTAATTGTGAGGTGATCTATCATAGCCCAACAGGTTATCCCTTATCCATGTTAAAAAGTTATTACTCTAATAATTATTGGATCTCATTTGATCTGTGATGTAGTTATAGATGAAATATTCTTTTTACACTATCGACATCTTTACTAAGATATAAATCAAACCTCGGTTCGTTTGTTTCTTCGTCTGATCCAAGAAATCTGACGCCATCTTTATTTACAGAGAACGTACAGACAACGTGACGTCATTGAATAAGCAGCAATTGGCCAAACCTAAACAGTTGAAGTGGAATGTGTCGACGGTAACCCTTGACGATATTCAAGTAGCCACGCAACAAATGGATGGGTAAATATTGATTGGTCAAATATGCCATATATCAAGTTTAATTCCGCAGAATTTAAAACTGGCACATACCACTGGATAATAAATGGTGGGCACATGTTTGATTCTCACGGTTAATACTTGTGTGTGTATTTGTCGATGTAATAAAGATTATTTTATTGAATAACGAAACATCTGAGCAGATCTCACCATCTTTAATTGGATTCCACGTGTCACGAGGGGAAAGTACCTCATTAAAGAAAAACAGATCATTTTTCATACAAATCAAAGAAAGGTTTCGATTTTTAGCATTCATTGCTCCTTAGCGACTGCTCTGTAGACCGTTCTTTGTTGCTACAGCCCATTTCTCCGCAATAAAAATCTTTTCAATTCTAGTTTGAATCATAAACTTCAATATATTTGTATTAACAAATAGCATCGACCACAAAAACTGGTGGGGGAAATGGTCAACGTCCTACTGGAATACATTATAATGCAACCACAAAAACAATACCACGCTTGTTGTAACTGAAAAATATGACCCATTCTTTATTCTGGACAACAAATTGTACTATCTTACAATATTCTAATTAATTGTTGATACAAATTTCATCTTAACGCATGTAATTTAAAAAAAATTGGAAAAATTCAACTAAATGATTTGAAAAACCTAACGTAAACCATTTTCAAATGTGATTTTAAAAGGGTTTCGAACCCTCTGGACAAGTAAAGTAGGGTGTGATGGATAATTTACACAATAGGTAGGACACTTAAAGATCTAGTACTTAGAATAATAAGGCTAATATTCAAGAATGTTATTGTCCCTTTAAAGGGACATTCCCAGATAATGCAAACACTGTTGTTGTTGCCTTTCAATGTCCGTATAGTATCACAGGGCATTATTATAAGCAAGTGAGTTTAGGAGCAGAACAGTAGGACGTTAAACCCCATTTCATTGCATGTCATTTATAAGCAAGCGTGGTATATCGGAATTGCATAGAGATTTTGTAATGTTAAATGTTACTGACAAGATTGTTGTCTATATAATATTATTTTGTTGAAAGAGGTAAAATTTTCCCGTAAGAGTTAATGTTTTCCCGAAAGAGTTAATATCGTGACGAAAGAGGCATTAATGTGGCGAAAGAGGCATTAATATTGCGAAAGGTGTTATACTTTAGCGGCAGAGGTAATATTTTTCCAATAGAGGTTTTATTTTGCTTGACGCGGCCATATTGTTGCTGAAAGCGATAAAAGGGCCTATTATATGCCGAATGTGTTGTATTGTTTGCTGAAAGAGATAATACTATGTTGAAAGAGGTAATATTTTACTGAAAAGAGATAATATTTTATGTAAAAGATGTAATTTCTGTTGTTATTGCGTGGTAATATAACAGCTATAAATCAGCTATAAAATATCAGCATGTTCGATAATGTCTATTCGCAAGATTTAACTTATTCAGTATTTATTGCCAGATTATAAATCGCTTGCACACTAATATATACGCCCACTGTCTGGAAAAATTCAAATTAAATCTATTCAAATAGCTAACCACGGCAGTTGTTGTATTTGTTTTATTATGTTGTTTTATGTTGGATTCACATCTACCGAAAAAAAACTGTGTTCATCACTCAAACTTAACTATAGGCCTAATGAGCTGTATCTTTGACTGTGAAGTAACATGATAATATATTATCACTTGGTTAAATTATGTACAGTATTTGTATAGCATCAGAAGACAAATAAGATACGAAAATTATGCAACGGCTGGTTACATCTTTAATATCCGCCCATACAATATAAGAATGGCAAAAAGTTTCTTATTTTCAAATTCAATAGTAACAAAATGGGAGTGAATTCGTGCTGCATCTGTATCTAAGTATACATGAATTATATTAAGCTTAATGTTTTTTTCATTACTTAATCCATGCCAGATCTGGATGAGACCTCAAACATAAAACTTGCATTTTAGAATTGATATATCAGTCTAAATTGTCATTCTGTCAAAAGATTTAAGCAGCTAGAGATCGACGCAACAACGTTTGACGCATATATCGAAATGTTAAAATAGCATTATGCAAGAGCAAAATCTGCTTATTACAGGTCTTTCTTTAGGCCTGAGATGTTATCTAAATAATCAATTAGACATTAATTAACATATCCAGACCATACTAAACTCTTAAAGTAAGGCTAGCCTTCGATGTTGGCGGATTGAATTCCTATATGCCGCTTAATGACCGTTGATGATTAAATCAATCAAGTGGATAATCGAGACTATGCTGGTTATATTAATGATTTGAGTAATGATGACCGAGCCTATGTGAATATTTCAAACGCTTTTTTCTCGGCTAATAGTGAACCAATTTGACTGAAATTTTCATCAAATCACCGTTACACTATCTAGTTTTTAACTATTATAGTGAGAACTGCCATCTTATCTCCCATAATATAACTTTAGATTAAGTTAAATTAAATTATTTTCAGCACTTGTAGAGGTTACAATGTTTAGAGTTACATAAAGCCAATGATTTAACCTGGAAATTAGACAAAATATTTCTTTCGTATTATTTCGTATAATCTCCAATGATAGATATTGTTAGATATTATTCTGAAAAGTATTCTGTCTAAAACACTCTGAAGGGCTATATTTATAAATAAATCAGCCAAAAGTCTGTAGCCAAATATGTGTTACTGTTGTCTAGTTTTCGAAAAATTCACCAAAACTGGTATTTTATGTAATGACCGTATTCTGTGCAATTATTTATAAGGAATATTCTACTTTTCCAGCACGCAAACCCATAGTATAAAACCACTTGTTCGTTTGAATTAGACTCATTTTGTTATAAATTGGCAACGACTCATGGATTCAAAGGGATATCTGATTTTTGTGGTCAAATAATGCACCCATAAAATGGTTTATACATGTAAAATCCGGCAATATATCGATTGATATCGACTGTATCTGGCCAACAGCCAAACGAATTGACCTCAAGTCAAGAATCTTATTTAAGAGCTTAACTGGTGTTGTTATTTAATATTGAGTCTAGGGGAAAATGGCGACGAAGGAAATTAGGTGTTGAGACTGAATTTGGTTGCTTCAAGTAAATGATATTAACATCTTAAAGCGTCATGCGCTGAGATAACTAGGATGCGTACTTGCCCTGCCTATAACGCGTTTACTCCTTGTATGGAAGCCAATAGGCACCGGCATTCAAATGAATATATATGTGTGTGTGAGAGAGAGAGAGAGAGAGAGAGAGAGAGAGGGAGAGAGAGAGAGAGAGAGTGTGTGTGTGTGTGTGTGTGAGAGAGAGAGGAAGAGAGAAGGGAGGCACCACTAATCATGTCGTTTCAGGGTTAACGTATGGTTTATTTTTATTTCAATAGAGATTATACGGTTGTTTTCATAACTGTTATCACTTTAAAGCTTTCCATTAGTGACTAGCATCGATCTTTCAAAAATATATTTGATGATACCATATTATATAGCGAATGTGGTAGATTACTAATCCGATTTTAGATTGTTTTATTTCATTATAATTATTGGGTTATATTGATTATAATTGTGGAAACATGACTAGGTTTTTAAAATTTGAAACATGTTTTTATTCCTTATATATAATGCGGAAGTGTTGATATGTTGATATAGACTATAAAAAAGCATTCTCATTAACATAATTAACCGGAAATATGACAATGAAAGGGTGACTTCTATTTTATTATGCGTTTTCTTATTAGAAGTTGGGGGGGGGCAAGTCTAAATATAATATCGATATTTACACTAGCTGCTCGGTAACTCAAGTGTATGTATGTAAGAAAATTTTAAATCATAAATACGCGATGGTTGGCTTTACAAATGTCTCTAAACTCGAACAATATCCCGTAGATTATAACAGATGAACTCCTGATATCACCCGAGTTGGACGCAGACGTTAAGCCATGCGTCATATCAAGTCAAACTATTTTACGTTATAACATTAGGGCTTGCTCACAAATAAATTTATAAAATAAAAAGAAGAAAAGCATTTTTTCCAAATTATTTGGTATGTCATAGTCCTTGTTGGGGAGAAGTGCGCTCGAAGTGTAAAATGTTCTCATTGTAGCACCATATTTTCTATCGATGGTCAAAAATCAATAGGCAGAGTTAAAAAGTCGACTGACAAACACCAAACATCGTTCATTCATGTCCAAATTTCATGGGCTAATATTTGCAAACCAAATAGTTCCACTCAATCCAGCAAGTTGATTTAATTAGGCTAACATTTTAACAGTCTTGGAGAATTGTTGATCTTAGACTTTACGCCTGCAGTCATCATGGTTCCAAGCCTTTAACCATGCCAGTAATTTCAATCGAACCTTTGGACGGAGCATGGGCTTGTATAAAGGACTGGGCGGGTGCGTCTCAACTATCACCAACGTTTGAAAATGTATACTGTACATTGAGATGGCCATGCCATTTAAGTGTGCGCCTGGTGGGGAATTTATCTTCTGGATTTTTATAAAGATCTACAGATTACAAACCACCATTATTATGAAGATTGCATTGACTTAAACACAAAACAAATCGACCCTTACCCCCATAAAAGAATTCATATGAAATATAATATATAAACAAACAAATATAACAAATGAATACAGATCTGAAAACAAAAAGAAAAAAACCTAATAATTATACAATTAGTTAATTTGTATGGTTTGATATATTATGAAATGCAGTATCTATAGAGATCTTGATTATTGTTTGCGCTTGGCATTTAATAAACATAGTTGCATAAAATTAAAGCGTTTCAGACGCTAGATTTATAAAATAATTAACACATAAGCGTGTGTTGGTAAAAAAAAAATTACACCCGCGAAGAAAATACATTTTATATGTTATATTTTGTGGACGTTTACGGTATAATAATTATACATTTTTACGCAACGTTATCCCTTAAATGATCACCATGGTAACAAGTGCTTGACTGTCAAAAACCATATTGATTGGCTAATTTCAAAAAATATCCTTCAAGTGGAAAGAAAATTTGTTTTTATGGTTGGATAATTTTCATCTTGAATCAAAAACACTTCAGATTCTGTAAAATGGCTGGTTTTCTTGGAAGTTTATATGGTAGAGAAAATTCATCGGTTAAGCGTTTAATAAAATTGGTCATTTGTCAAATAAATGAGCAGATTGCACCATCGCGTTATATCCATTTCATTTGAAAAAATAAAATTGGAGAGATAAAAACAACGAAAAGAGAAAGAAATATTTTCACCATGAAATGGAAAAATGTTTTAGAATCCATAATAACAGATATCTGTTTAAAATTATTCAAGCAGATATTGTAATATAACGATAAGTGCAACATGATCGCAACACATACGCAGCCAATATATGGTATACTAGAACATCAACATGTAGCACCTTACCGAGTATGCCGAGTTTATATGATGCCATGTCGATTTTTGGTGAGAAAAGTGCTATCTGTTTAAATTTTCATTTTGTTTGCTTTGGTTTTGTTGATTAGATTTGAGTGGGTTTTTTTTAACATACTGTAATGACTGTTGGGTCCAACTAATCAGAAGTCAATGTTCGCTTGGCCGCCAACATCAATGATAAGGATGACATCGGCAAGAGTTAATTAGCCTTTTTCGTCATGTTCAAATTAATACTAAAACGGTTATTATGAAAAAGGATAAAGGTGAAGTATGTGGAAAAAAGTATTTCTTTTTTAGCTTAAATTGGCACATAAAATAGTACGCTGAAGGGCCATAATATAAGTAAAAAGAGTCATTCTACCCCGACAAGTTTATTTTACTACGTCCGCATGTGAATAAGGCACGTGTTAAGTGTTAGAGTTCATGTATGACGTCACACGTAGAACTATACTTAACGTGACCTTTATGGTCAATCATTGTGTACAGTGTTAAAGGAGGTTTTTGCACTTCCATCGTGAAACAGTTTGCTGTTGGGTATGAATCAGGCTTTTAACGTTTTTAATTTTGCTTTTCTTAGTGAACTTGTCTTTTTCTTTAGAAAAAAACCCTGTTAGTTATGTCATCTGGTGAGCAAATTAGTGGACATCAGTAGATGCTAACGATGTTTTTGATACAGTTGTTTGATGTGATATTTCTCCAACTGCTTACCCGTTTTCTTAAATGTTTTGTTTATTGTTTGTCCAGTGTTTTGATTAAAGTTCCAATTTCATATTTTCTAAGAAATTCAAAACATAATTGTTTCTATGTCTTTTGCTCAAAAGGTTGTCAACTCACTATTATACGATCGTGGGCAAAATTTCATAGGCGTTAAAATGGCTGACACAGGCTGATTGGGGAATAGTAACTCAATTGCCCCCCTTGTTTTCCCATTCCTCTCCATGGACGGCCATCTTCAAACGTTTGAATTTTAAGTTGAAAATGATATGTTTGCCAATTTCTCAACTGGCAATAGTGAATTATAGGATTAATAGGATTATTCTTTAACAAGGTCGGACTGTTTATAGGTACAATCTATCTTAGGGCTTTATTTTAATACATTTTAAAAATATAACTTAAAAATATGCTATTGGAACTTTAATGCCAATTGTTCTACATTTAGTAATCAACCCACAATTCGGTCTCATCGAAGTTTTTACCAACGTTCGCAAAGTTATTTCTGCTTCCATGTATTAGTTTTGTTTTTTATGTTCAATTTTGGACAGCTTATTATCGTGTGCTTTAGATATTTATCGGATGGGCTGGGCAGTGTGCAGGGGCGGATCTAGGAATTTTGAAAAGGGGGGCGCAAAGTGGGGGCACTGACTGTGGAGACGGGGTACACCGCTGAGAGGGGGTTACGGGGGGCGGGAAAAGGCACTTTCAGCAGTAAAAAAGGGCATTGTCAAAAAATAGGGGGGGGGCGCAATCCGCCTCTGGTGCGCTTATGTTGTTTGTTTTCTGTGAATTATTTGGCTATATTGCCTATTTCACTAAATGTTGATGCTACTTAATATTCATGTTCGTATTGTCCCTTAAATGTGACTGGACAGTAATGCACTCTCAGCTTTATTTGAACTAAATTAAAGCAAAACGTAAAATGTGATCCAATATTTAAACCCAAATAGAAAACATTTCTGGAAGTCTTATAATCTAAAACCAAAAACAAAACCTTTGCGTAAAATATCAAAAGATTTATAAAAACAATAAAACTTGGAGATTTATATTAAACGTTTTCTTCTCCTGTCATTAAGCCAGCTAGACACATAACAAAGTTTTAGAACGTGTGACATTGCAACCCCAGTCCGTCAAATTGTGCAGTTACGATGGTTTTTTATGAGCAAGGATATTAAGATTGGTTGGAAGTTAATCTAGCGAGCTAGAAGAATTAATGAGGAGGGAAATGGGCCTAATCTTATCGCGGGTCCCGAGAGGATTAACTCTCCAAGCCAAGTAATTGTCCTGCTAGTTTCAATAGGGGAAGAATTTGCTGCCTGATAAACAGGTTTATTGACAAGTAATTGCAACTGGAAGCAGGTTAGAGACTTGGGTAATAGGATAAAGACTACCACTCCCTTTGTTTTTCTTTCATTCTAACTTTTCACCTTTATTCATCCTATTTCTCTCGCATATCTTAACACCATTGACGTAGATTTATAAGGAATTTTACGTATTCTTGGCACCCGGTCTGGGTAATGGGATTTTAATTTGGTTATGCTTAAGTGAATTATAAAATATATCACAACTGAGCTATAAATTCAATATTTGTCAAATCTGGTGAAAATGTATGTTTTAGTCTGTTGAAATCACAAATACGATGGTATATTACGATGATGCATTTGATGATGTTATATGATATTCTGACGATGATGTGGTATGGAAGCAAACTTCGTCAGCAACGTCCTATTTTGAGGACATACTATATGATATTCACGGGAGATGTGGTATGGAATCAAACCCAAAACTTCGTGAACTACGTCAGGAAATTATGTATCTTATAAGACGTATATTGATATTTTCAAGAGAATACAACTTTTATAGAGTTTAAGAATTACCCCCTTTTTATTCAGCTGTGTGGATCTAAGATAAGGTTGAAAATACCACTAAACAATTATGATAGTTTTTGATAATATTGGGATTTTTGTTTTCTGTAATGTATGTTTGGTTTTGTATTTTGTAAGTATTCGGCTTTTGTGTGTTGTAAAAAAAAAACTGCAACTAACCAAATTAGTTTGTGTTACTGCTGCTTTAAAAAGGGTGGGGTGGGGGTATTTAGATTATTATACTGTATACATTTTCCCGTGTGTTGCATTTTAGTCAAAAAGTTCAGATTCGCTATTACAAAGTTAAACCACATAATTTGGCTCCCTCGAAATAGAATGTTATGTCCAGATTGACACTGTGATTACATAGAATGTAGACAGTTATATTGTTTAAGATTGTTCTGGGGATTTGTTTTATACCCCTTTCTAGAATGTGAACAATCTGTATTTTTTAATTGAAACTTTGAATGTAATCGAAACATTTATCTTATGAAAATCAATAGATTCCAATAAAACGGCCAAAATATTTAAAATCAAGTGTTGACAAGTGTCATCTGATATTGCTACTTGAGCTATCGTGTGATATTTATACAATTTTACCGACTGTAATAAAAAGATAATCAAACGGTCCCATGAAAGAAACATGGGTTAGTGTGGTATCGATCCGGTCTAGAGCTGGGAGAAGCGTTTATAATTTCAAGTCTTATTCGATTACTTTCAAGTTACACTTGTAATAAAGTAACATCAGACCCATATCAACCCCACAACTCTAATCTTTAACCTTAGTTAGAAATGTGTATTAGAAAAATACCATCTCGGGTCCGTTATTTGAATCCGTCACACGCTATTCATCAGTCGAATGTTTTCTCTGTAATCACCAGCCTTCAAACTCCATCACTTTACGTTTCCTATAATTATTGAATCTTTTCACTGCGCCCCCTGACGTCAACATCATATTTCATGTGGTATATGAGTGAATCTCGTGCCACGTGTTAGATGCTAGAACGTTATTTCGTGTAACCGTAATGAAATCAGCCAACCTAGACCATTAATGCGCGATTTCTGACACGATATGAAAAAATTTAGATTGGTAAAACCAAAATGCAGCAAATACGCTTTCTTTTTTCCTGTTTGAACTGGGGATTTATTTTAGTACCGTGTCTATATTACGGAGAAGGTTCCGAGGTTTATTTTTTCACAATCATGTGTTAGTTGCGTGAAAAGACTAAATAAGATAGGTAAACCAATTAATTTAAAGTTGAACATGACACCTAGTAGAATTTAAAACCACTGCATGCTATAACAGTTTCTAAAATCCGAGCAAATGTATCTTTTGCACGAAACTAATCTATAGCTAAATCGGCGATGGTATCTTTTTTTTTTTACTAAAATAATTACTATGGTTGTATGTGTTGATCCCCCGCCCCACCATTAGTCTTCTGTTCGGGCTTTTCTTATACCTTATAAAGATCTCGAAAATAAGCAAATAGCATCTTATGTGCATGTCATCTCAGATTATTTTGACAGACTGTTTTGAAGTATCTATCAAACGATATATACCCTACCAAATCAACCATTGATAAGCTTGTGATGTATGTGTGCATGTCAGTTAACAGATTCGCTAAGTCAGTTTCCATAGTACAATAAGTATAAGTCTTTACTGATCGCCATCTTGTCTAGGTTTAAATTACAACAGTTTATTCTATAAACAGAATATTTGATCAAAGTAGCGGAAATTGTTAAACTCTTTTTGTTCTTGATAAAAAAAAAGATGACTTTGTTGCAAACATGTTTTATTTGCAACAGAGAGATATTGGATTTCTTTATATTGATGGGTGGGGACAAAGCTGACTATAATTTCCAGACATACACATTCATTCCTTATGTTCACTCCTTCGAGATATTGAATGGGGGTGTCGTACATAAGGCGGTGTACTAATTCTTATTTAAGAGTTCAAATAACCCATCAATTGTAGTACTTTTGTAATTAAATCATTATTTTCTCTGGGTATGGTCTTTAGTCCGCCATATTTGTAACATGTTGAGATTCAGAAATCCCAGTTCAAACCATTATTCTAGTTAGCTTTTGCTATCCACATCCAAAATGTCACACATAAGTAGTGAAGGGGCGCGTGAATCAAGACGCCCCCCCCCCCAATCCTAGGATAATGTGTCTTCCTAAATTGATTGTTTAATTTGTTTATTTCAGGTTAATTGCTGATGTACAACTATCGGTTTTAAATGTTGATACTTTTGGACGCGAATTCCCTAAAAAACACAAAATGAGTCCCGATTCTTTCATTCAACTAGCTCTACAATTAACACATTACAAGTAAGTGTGCCTACATTGTTGTTTTGGGCGATCGATACGTCATCACGGACGATATCGTACTCACTGACATGGTGTTCGTATCTCGGCGTGGCCCGAAAGGAATCTCATGGAAGGGGGTGGAATGGGTTCTCGACCGGACAACAGTGTACTAGTTGGCGTGCAGGAAAACGAATCCTTGACAATTGGATTCATTAAAATTGAAATCTAACCGGAAATGCCACTGTTCTGTCAAAATTATCAGCGTGTTAGTCTCAAAAGTTCAATCTCTTCGTATCATTTTTACCCAAAGTCTACAATTAACAAATTTATAAAATTTTTTTAGTACAATGAATAATAAATAGTTGATCGAATCCAATAATTGATACAAATGAAAAATTAAATGGAACCAATAAACACACTTGACAGTAATTATTTTATATCATTGATTCTAAAATTGTTAATCAGATTTCATAAATATCTTTATTTATAATCTAGACGTTACATTATATAACTCAATTAAAATAATTGAAACAATTATCTGAACTTCCGATCTACTGATTGATCAGTATAGGATTAAACAACACAATTTTCAGACTACTTGGTGCCGAGGAACTTCCGGTTATATCGATCACGTGATAATTATATCGGAAGTAACAAGAGATTAGAAGTAATTTGTGACGCGTTTATCAAAACACGTGTTTCTTTTATAATAGGCGATTTTACCTTTGATTAATGAGTCATCAATATATTATCTAGTAGATTGTTGGGTCTTGATTAAAATGGCAACAGACAGAACAAGCATCCATTAAGTAAAATAGTAAAAAAGGAAGATAAAGATTAATAGTGTAGGCTTTTCATCCTTAAACTGCTGTAACGAACTTCCCATGTATTGAGAAAGACTTGTTAATTATACGAATTGATACGCTGCTCCCAGATAAATTTTATAATATTTGTATAGAATAAAATAATGTTATAAATGAACTATCGTGACTGCTTCCACATATCACTATCCCATGTTTTATGCATTTATTGACTTTTCATTTAATTGTCCATTTGGGTCGACAGTACTATAATGTAATTCACGCGGTCTTCTTTATGGATAAATCTGGAAAAAGAAGCGAACAAGTAAACAAATGGAAACTTTTTTTATTTCAGGATCCATGGTACTCTGGTGTCAACTTATGAAAGTGCATCTGTGAGGCGTTTTCGGTATGGACGTGTGGATGTGATAAGGGGAAATTCACCTGCAGCGTTAGAGTTTGTTCGAGCTATGGTCGGAGAGTGGCAAACAACTGTAAGTCTTTACAAAGACTAATACATTTTTCTCACATGACAATTCCATCACTTACACTTACAATATTCAAACTGATATTAACAAAATGGCCCCCGATTACCAAAATACAATAGTACTACATGCTCGTGATTAAATATGGTTCTTGATTAACTGTCCACACGACATCCGCGTAAAAAGTAATCTCCCTGGTATTTTATCAAATGATAATATTTAAATAACCAATCACCCTGTGTTTTATTTTACTGCCGATGCTTGTTGAGGTGTGATCAGTGATAAACTCCTCAATGATCACCTGAAAACAGGACATGTGGTTTTGATTTTAACTTGAATTATTGTGTAGGTTTACCCAAACTATGTTGAATTCTTCAATATCCTACTAATTTATTAAATATCTAAGCCAATCGACGACACAGGGCGTTGGTTAAGGGTTTGTCATGTAAACAATGTCTAAATAAAATAATTTATATAACATTTAAAGCTCGAAAAAAGACCTTTAATACGTGTAGTTGGCTACACATAATGCGTGACCATCCCATATGAAACTAGTAGTATTATTCACTGATCATCTGATTTGAATGTAAATTACCATGCAGATTAACTTTAATTTTGACTTTGATGTGCTTGCAGGATGAAGATAAATTTGCTTTAATGAAGGACGCTATCTTGTGGCAGAGTAATTATATGAAGGAATGTATCCAGGGTTACGGTATAGATCTACATATATTAGGTTTACGCGAGGCATGTAAGGAGTTGAATATACCATTACCAGGTTTATTTACTGACGATAGTTACAGATTGTTTAATAACTTTGCTCTTTCTACCAGTCAGGTAATAAATAGTTTGCAATATTCATTACAGAATTCTTCGCTACCAAGTTGTCAGTAATATGCTTTAGTTCGGATATCATAATCCAGAATTAGACGTTTTTAAACCAAATTAAATGTCAACCGACATTTAATTTGGCTATAAATCCCCACTTCAACCACCTTAACGCCAGATCATCACGATGCAAAATTTGGGCAATATTTTAGAGCTGGCTGATACTGCATGACTGGAGGAATGGCGATGGATCTAACGTAAATATAATAAATTTTCACGGGTCTATATCATTGCTGTGCTGCAGGAATGTCATCAAAAGTAGGTAGCGTTTACTGGCTTTCCATCATCACGGGTAGCTACGCCGATCTTACCTTATCAGATGATACGAAGATAGATGACATATCAACAAATTTACAAACCACATCTTTAAGTTTCAGTTTACTCGAAGCCTTATAAATATGTCCTGCATGTACATCTGCCTACCATAGATTTCCTTTATATATTTTAATTGCACACCATATTTCTTTTCATAGGTTGGGACCAAGAATATGACGGCCGTCTGTTATGGCGCTGTTGTACCGGAAGGTTATGGCGTGTGCTACAATCCTCGCCCATCTTCTTTCTATGCAGTAGTGACGTCCTTCCGGCGATGCCTAGATACAGATTCCACCATGTTTGCAAACAGTTTAGAAGCAAGTTTATTACAGATGCAGGGTTTGTGTGAACGATGTGATATTACTGAAACGCCAAACCACCAGTTATAGATAACCGGGGTTATTTTCAGTAACTTCTTTTAAATTAGTTTCATAGAGAATGACAATTGAAGTATAATGTAGGCATGCCTCTTTAAGGAAGTTTATTAATGACTTTATAAGAATAGTAGAAGTACGCCTTTTTTAAAAAGTCAATGGCCTACAAGAATACAAATTTGGCCCAGTTGCAGCATGGAACACTAATGCACTGTGAACTGTGGCTTATAGTAGATTACAGGGAATGTGAATAGATTAGAGGATTTTTAGTATTAGGTAACCTGTAGGGCAATACATTTTACGCCTACATCAACTGTCTAAAATCTTTAATGTGTTAAATCTTAAGTTATGTTATTGTTATACCACATCGTGTACATATGTAGATGAAGGTTATTAATGTTATTGTTAACGTATACCATATATGTATTTTTATATAAGTAGTATCAAAGTAGATGAGTAGATCTTTATAGAATACGTATTAATTAAATATTGCTGTGTAAAATATGGAATATCTGATTTATTCAATAGTACTCGCTTGCCAGCAAATTATTACATAGAATTGAAATTTCATTTTGTTCCAACACACTGAATTAATTTTATTGTTGTTTTGGAATCTTGTTAATATTCAGTTATAAACCTTTTCGCTTGTTGCGCCTGCTTTTCCTCCTCCGGAATTAAGTCTGATATTCCATTTTTAATAGTGATGTAGTCAGTATATTGTCCAACGCCAACCAAAGAATGATGTTTTATAATGTCAATGTTATAAAACAGTAAACCATATATCCCAAACATATCACATAGAGAAACGTAGTTATTTGTAGTAGAGACGATAGAGTAGTGCATAGTTTTGATAGTATTTTTGAATGGACAATACATATTGTCTGTTAATATACAACTTTATGATATGTTACTATTCAACTTTATATCCATGATCAGAAGGACCTGTTAATATAAAACTTTATGTCTGTATACTATTTAGCCTTTCAAATGTCCCAATGCATCATGAAGAAGTAATTACTAGATTGGTGGTATTTTAATTTAAACTACACTGGTAATGTTGCATTGTTGATTTCTGGCTTTACAGATTTTTAATATTGTTTAAATAATGTCACAACTGTCAACGTGATCAACGGAAAGTGAGCACCATAGGAACTGTAAGCTATATGGAATGCATTCAAATCGACATATCAGTTGAAGGAGGGTGTATTTCCACCTTGCAACTGAACACAACTGGCGTTTCGGCAACTGGGAGCAACTGGAAAAGGTCGGCTGGGCGCATCTTATAAACTCAAAGCAGCTAGTTGCAGTCAGTTGCATATGGTCCACTGTATGCAACTCGCTGCGACTAGCGGCAACTAGTTTCAGTCCACATGAACGTTCTTGCAACTGGCGGCAACTCATTGGAAATAACATCACGTGATAAATGTTGATGATGTCGACATTAATATTCTAACAGAATTGTGACAAGACCGACCATGCCATTGGAGTGCTTCGTCTAAGTTATTCGCCATTTTGTTCATCAGGTAATGAATAAATTAACAATCATGGTAATGTAATCGCTATCAGTTCCGAGTAGACATAAGCACTCTGAATTCAGTTGCTCCCAGTTGCAAAGTCAAGATGAGACATGTATAAGAGAAAGGTGCGAAAATAAAATAAAAGCAGTACGTGGAATTATATCATTATTCGTTTTGTGTATATTATTTTTGTTGTTTTATTGTTATAATATATATGAACTATTATTATTTATGTTATTTTTTATCCATGCGTGTCAAATACACTTACTGGTAAAAAGATGGTTTCAATACAGAGTTATTGTTGTGATTCAGTGATTGTGATAATATTGTGATAAGCACGATATAAAGGTCGGTATAAAGTGCAATACGTTCAATTGATTATGATTATGGAAACCGTACACTTATTATATAGTTCACTTATATGATATGTGTATCCAATATTATTTGTTATATTTATATTATTATTATATGTTTATGTTCATGTATAGACAGTTCTCTTAATCAAAGCGTGCTGTCCTCACTTGTGGAATACTTAAGATTATGCTGATTTAAGTTCAATACGTTAAACAGTTGAATAAAGTTTCTGTAGCCAGTTATCTTTAATACGTTTTCATTTTTTTAATACAAAAGTGCAATACGTTTTCATAATATGTTATGAATAGATGTAAGATGTTCTATTTATTTTATTCTTTTTTTTTACAAAAAAGGGTGCAATACTTCATGTGTTAGATATAATAACCGGAACAATACACTTACATGTATGTATATTATTATTATTTGTTATATGATTATTGGTAATATTATTGTTTACTTATAGACAGTTTGTTCTATATCGTGATAATTTACATCTATGTCATATACATGTATATCATTATAAATATTTTAGGGGACAAAAACAAGTAATACAACAATTAAGTTCTTAGCTATTAAATTACCAAATCAATCCATAGATTTTATGTCAGATTGGCATATTTTAAAAGTAGTTTAATATGGCTAAGATAACATGTCGATGGTGCTCACAAATAGATGATAAATGCACAAATAACGACATCAGCTAATAAGATCAGGACCCAAGTTCACAAAGCATTCTCAGACTTAAGTTGAGAATTTACTCAACTTTCAATCACTATTTATGAGAAATATCTTGGATCCAGAAACACAAAACTTTGCACATAGTTTCTTATTGACCTGTTTGATACATTAAAACAGCAAAGGTTTTATAAAGGGCCATATTGTATACCAAATAAGGCGATCAATTTTGAGTAAATTCTCAACTTAAGTCCGAGAATGCTTTGTGAAGTCGGGGCCAGTTCTTAGAGATTTTTCAACATCTTTTACATTCAAAGACCACATTAAAGTGATTTCTACCGTGGCCTTACTGTCGGAACCAAAACTTGTCGTTGTTGTTAACTGGAAAATGTAGAAACAGAAATATATTGCCATTTTAAATTTGTAAATGCCATATTGGCACATTCCTTTGTATTTTTGGCGTCATTGATACATTCTTGAAGTATCAAAAGAATTTAAACTGTAACAACCATATACATTCTGTTAGAATTATAATGAACACGTCAAGGGTACATAGTACAGTACTGTCGGTCTGTGAATATGATGTGGCAAAACAAAATATATTACTAAAAATTCTAGAAATATTGTTTTATACGCCACGTTGTCGTTTGCCCTGTCCGCCCAGACATCCCTCCGGCTATATGTCCCAGTCTAGAGGTCCCTTTTTTTCCGTTTTTGGCGTTATTTCCAAATATCTCAGAAATCGCACATTGATGGTCTAAATACTAATTGGCTAATTTCATTACGGTTACATTGGATATTATTATTCATGACTGTTGGAAACATTTTTAACGTGTGGTAACTCTAGAGGTCACAATTTGTATCCAGTTTTAATGAAACCTAAAATGTATGTTAATAACCTCAAGGTCCCAGATCCTTTCGATTTTCTCCAATATAGATTCGTAACGTCCTGGATTATGACCCCTGGTTGTAAGAAAAATCGCGTTCTTGCTAGTGGTCTTTCTAGCGGTCATAATTTTTAACCAATTTAAAAAAAAAAACGTTTGAGTTTCGTGAAAGTCGGACTGAAACTGCAACAGAAAATGGTCGCTCCGTGTACGCAAATAATATTAAAGTATGTAATATCAAGTTCGTGGACCCGTTAGAGGTCACAATTTTATTCCAGTTTACAACTCGTTCACATATTATGTCACCGTTACACCCTGATGATGGTTGAGTTCGAATTTCGTAAAAATGGGACCGACACTGCCCGACAAAATGGCCGCCCCTTCTACGCAAATAGGGTAAAAGTTTGTCAGATTTTTATTATGGAAATTAACCCTTTGAACACTGACTATACATGGGGTGTTGCACGTCCCTCCCTGGATTTACAGGACGTCATATCAGTTATGATGTCAACGTAATTGGGGCTTGACACGCCCCAAGCCGCAAAACCGACATTTCGGGTATATGCGATACAACGTCAAGCCGGTTTTGCGGCATTTCGGGTTCTAAGGGTTAAGATATTTGTCTAATCCTGACATATCTCAGCTCCTTTCGATATTCGTTCATTTCAGACAAGAAATCGTTTGTTTTTTTATCTTGTCCTTTGTCATCTCAAAATGTCGGGCGTATCTTGCATGGCAACTGTTTGTTCATTGTAAAGTCATAGGAAACTGATTAGATAATAAGACGACCGGGGGATTTGTTTGTTAGTCGTTATTTTCAAGAATATTATTTTGAATTATAGTCCACTGGTACATAAAAAGAAGTAAATAAATATAAAACTGTTGATATATTAAAATTAGTTATGATTTGTTTAATCCTATTATCAATGACCACTGCAAAATAATTAACCAAGCAGTTATGAGCCAAGCCGTAGACATCCAACACTTGATGTACAAGACATGACCCTGTATGGCAACTTTAGTTTTATGGGTCAAAAATATAAAAACTAAATATTATAGAAAATGTAAGTTTTAATGATTAATAGGATAGAAAATAACCTACGTCTTATATCCCGTTTCTATCATTGATTTTTTTGTTCTGTGATACCAAAAGTGACTACAACCAGCTATTTGGCTCAATTATAACAAATCATACGTCTGAGAAATTTATCTTTCAGATAACGAATACCAAAAAATCGGCAATTTAAGGGTTTTATGCCTTAGTTTAAGTTCTGCCTGTCAGGTCATATTATTCCATAGAAGTATTCTTAACGCAAATTATTATAGAAATGTCATATTCTAATACACGGTATCAGCATTAAACCAGGGCAGAAAACCATTTCCGATCACCGATGAACTTGATTTGTAAATACTACATGCCAGATAAGATTATCTAATAAAACGTTTACTAACATCAATTTCATACAACTGGTGTATATCTAGATTATATAGACTTGGTGAGGGGGTAATGTTCTGCGCCAACTGAGATAATGAAGATTGTATACGTCTAGCAGTGTGTGCTTAGGGGAATTTTTATCGAACATTCGCGTTGTCGCTTACTCGTCGTGGAATTCCGTCAGTCATTTGTTCTTTAACATGTTCGCCGACGAGTACCTCTGTTTTGTCTCATCAGAACCATTAGACGCCTTCCTTTGCCACACCCTCAGTCCTGCAGCATGGATCATGGGGAGACCATGCTGAAAAGTCCCGAATAATAATTTCGGCCTACGCTGGGTTCGAACCCGGTACCTTCTGGTTAGTGAGTCAGTGTCTTCCCCACTGGGCTAAGTGATAACGAAGCTGTAATCTGTTATCATTTTGTTTAACTGTTTGTGGACTGTCTGAAACCTAACACTTTGATCGATGACTAAAGCGGTTGTATAGACAAAGTGGATTATCACCGGTCTGAGTAATATTAAAGGGCTCAGCCATGTTGATAACTGTTTTATTAACATGCAACGCATCGACGAAGGAGATACTCTTGTCTTCGCATCTGCTTAAGTATCATCGTCGAAATGATACAAGTTAATAAACCAGTAATTGTTATTCCATAAATAGTTTTTGCTACTGTTCAATTACCACATGCCACTCACAGAAAAATGTTGACTTTGAATTTCACATGTATGATTTGAGAGATGTGCAAAGGATTTGGGTAACATACCAAATGTGGTTAGAAATCGAATACAAGACGGTTAGAATTCGAATACAAAGCGGTTAGTTCAACATCCCACCTCCTAGTCCCATACACAGAGTAATGAATTCAATCATGTAATACGTGTATCTCCCTTTTTGGTGATCCTATAAATATTGAAGATTTATGTTGACAAATGACGGCATTGATGGCATGGTATATTAAATAAGCAGTAGAATTTGTGACAAACAGAAGAACTAAAATGATTCTTAGCTCCTGGGCCCGAGTTTTGTAATCCAGCATAAATTCGACCTAATCCAGTAATTGGCGTCTTTCGATGTGAATCTCCAGAATGTGAGTGCTCTAGTGGCTGGTCGGTGTTTCGAGATATCCCTTTAACAACCACTAAGTGGTGTGGGATTTATCGTCGATTAAGTTCGACACTTCGATAATATGCTGGGATTGATGCAATTAACGAAATAAATACAATTATTGAGTGATACGAGAGTGCTCTTAAATCTGTTAACATACTAGAAATTTTAGAACACGTTATCTTTATTTTCCAGGTTTGCAACTTAGTGTTTCAAAAGTCACGTAGCCAAAAAAAAATGGAAATTGAAAAATGCATTATCAAAAACATTTCTAAGAGCGAGTGGGAACTATTCTGAACGGGTGGTATAACCTAAACTACTGGTACTGTTTTAATGTATTTTGGGAAATACACATTTGTCTATTCTTGGGGTTAAAAATAATCAAGTTCGGATTGGTGTGTGAAAAAGATAAGCCTCTATTCGTCGTTCGTTAGTAGACTTTTACGACCGCTTCCACTTTCGGTGATATCGCAGACAAGATTAGCATCCAGAATAAAATTATCAAGTTTAATTGAACATTTTATTTAGCCACAGTAGCGCAGTGGGTGGTGTCAGTAACTAGGAGATCCGGGGTTTCCTAGATATTCCAGTGTAGTGGTGCAGGGTCGGCATCTAGTTGTTCGGATGGGGCAATAAACCGAGGCCAATTGTATACACTGACGTACACGTAAATGAACTCTTGGCAATTGGAATTCGAAATAAGAGTGGGCCCTAAAATTTCCCTCACAGTACACTATATGCCGTGTGCATTAGCCCAGTCGGTGCAGTGATTTAGTACAATAAACCCCATTTCACTTTAGTCCATTTATATCTAAAATCACAGAACCAAAAACAACATAAGAAAACCTTAGAACCATTCAAATTAATATCTAAAAAAATGGTAACAGAATCCTTTTTTTCCTGGAACTGTCGATAATACAGTGTTAACAAATTCTATAATAATGATCATCTGGTTTTCATCCACTTTCAACAAATTACAATAATTCCCAAATACATCATAAATATTCTGTCGACAAATGAAGAAAAAATCACCATATGTTTTACAGATAAAAAACAAGTTGATCGTTTGTTTAGATTACTGAATATTAGCAATTATGCAGTCCTAGGTGTTTCTAATTCAATTTGTATCGGGGAGTATTAATAAAGGAAGTAGATGCCCTTTGACCCCTTTCTTTGTCTCTGGATAGCAGATGTGGTTACCACTTCTGAACATATTGTAGAAGAATGTTAGACATTGTTATTGTAGATGAACATGGGACATTTTACTGCATACTTATATTCCCTATTCACATGAAAGGATCGAGCTGGACATTTACTGTTGACAATATCCTAACCTCCATATAGTGTAACATTTCTCATAATTGTTAAATTTCACGTCTTATAAAGGGTGTACAATGTATATTATATTCTGTCAGTGATCCGACATACACCATTTGGATGCCAAACAAAATAAGGAAAGAACGTTTATCCTTCTAGAAGGAAATGGAGGGGAGTGGCATAGATTCCACCTTGTGTGTGGCAAAGGGGAGTCTTTTGTCCGAACATTTTAATCCCTAAATAAACTCGTAAACAAGATTGTGTGGACTGTGTGTTTAATCTCTATCCATCTCTCACACTATCTCCCTGTCTGTCTCTGTCTCCCACAACTCTGCTAAAAGAAAGACGCAATGATTAGGATAGAGGTTGTACTCATTCTATTTCACCTTCCAAACATTGGCCAAAATAACTTTACCTGAATTATTAAATTATTTTAACAAACCCCCTCTTTAACTGTACACTATATGTTTATTCCCCTTTTATATAAACTAAATCTAATCATTAAATAAAATAATCCATACTACGTGATGAATAAGTTATGATACAAATACATCCTGTTTAATCAAATTTTAAATCATATTATTATCACTAGATGGTTGGGCCAGCATGCGGGAAACAAACTCAATGTTACGAACTTTGTCTAGCAATATGATGGCTAGAGCACAGTATTTTGTGACCAAGGTTTCTCATCAGGGTGTAAAACAATAAGTTGTGTGTCGTTCTATAATGTGGATCTTGGCTTGTGGGTAGGGCATATGAGGTGATTCTTATGGCAAATAGGTGAAACTTGTGATGTGTCTTTTTTTGTGGAGCCCTGAGTTTGAACCCTATATCACTTCTCGGTAAAGAACTTTGTTGCTGCAAACTATTGAATCAGGGGCGTCACCGGAAGCCGTCGCTAGACACTTTAATGTCCACCCATAGACAATTATTCACCTCAGACAACGCTTCCACGCCACAGGAAGAGTTGCTGAACGACCCCGACCTGGAGCGTCAAATGTAACAACCGCTGCTCAAGATCGCCACATCCGAACATAGCATCTGTGCGAACAGGTTCCAATCAGCTACTGCTACTGCCAGTGCAGCTATTGGAACACGGCAACGTCGGAAGGCGTGTGGCTGCTCTTTGGGGTTAGGCTGCCGTCGATCTTACCAAGGTCAAATCCTTTTGCATCGTCATCGACTTGCCAAACAGCAACGGGTCGCAAATCAGGGGTATCTGCACAGTACACCATGGTGAAATGTCATCTCATCGGATGAATACCGATTCAACTTCAGTTTCCTGATGGACGTCATCTCTACCGATTTAACTTTAACCCTTGTCTGTGCCACATGTATTAGTGGTAGACAGATTAGGTATTAAACCAAAATAACTGCTACAAACTTAGGCAACCCGAGCTTTGTGTTGTTAACTTGGTGTGAAAACTGGACGGACTGGTTTTAAGAAATTGTTTTATTAAATCAGCGACATGTCCTGAATATCGCTTTTGGATATCAAATATACTACTTAAAATGACCGCGACTGGTCAATTTATTCCATATCGCATTAATAATAGGCCTGACTTCATTAGCGGGTGGCACTGGGGTGTAATTTTCATGTCTATGTCCGCTCAATTGATAAAACTGGTATTTATAGATTCCTCTTATATATATTCAGAAGGAGTTGATCATTAGCTCTCGTCGTTTATAGTCATCAATCAAAGACTGTAGACGACATTAAGATTACCGCGCCATCTAGCGAGGTCAAGGGGCACACTAAATAGAGGCATCAAAATAGAAACATTCTAGAGAAGCAATTGGAATATCCACGAACACAAGAGCAAAAGTTCAGCCCACTTTATCAATAAGATTGATTAAAGAATATTAATTACTTAGGCTCTCTGTAAGTTTAGAATTTAAAAATCAGTTGCAGGAAATAGACTATAGATGTTAGCGCGGACGTCAGAGAGGACGTATGAATGTGATATTTTGCCGATGATTAAATCATTAACCAAGGCGATGACGAACAGTTTGATGGCGAAGAAAAAGAAATCAATTCGCCCACACGATATTTTATTTCTTCTTGATACTTTGAATAAATGGCTTTGTCAATATATATATCAATAGAAATTGCTCCACGTGAAATAAAAATTGCCTGGAATATTTTAAAGAAACTATTTTCTGCAGACTGGAAAATCTGATTTGTTTTATAATAAATATGGCAAGCCCATTCTGGACAGACATCTTTAATCCGGCGAATAAATTCTATATAAAAAGTGTCTCTGTGTAGTAAATGACATAATCCGATGAAATGAAATTGGGTTTTACGTCCTACTGTTCTGCACCCAATGAAGACGACATACTCTGGGCAAAGTGCTGCGAGGGAAATTTTCCGGACAGCGGAGCTACGATCAACTCTTATGTCGACTTGCAGCTGCCAGCGGCTCTTACGTGCACGCCAGCGTATACACGTGGCCTAATATTTTCATAAGATCAGAACGGCTAGAAAGCTTGCAAGTCGCTTCATCCTGCACCAGCGTAGACATGACATGTATAATTTTAACCTTAACATATAGGTATGCCGGTTTTAATGTATGTATTCCGCTGACAAATTACATGGCTGCGGTATCAGTTTGGCGTGAAACAACTAGTAATATAACAGTTGGTCGCAGCAATACACTACCTTTACCGTTGATCTTATTAACTGTAAAGTGACTAGTGCTGCAAAACTGTTGCCTACTGCATCGCCGAAAAGAGGTGGGTCATACCGATAAAGTAGTCAAGTGAAAATCACGTGCCTTTGGTAGCCTGCTATTTAAAATAAGTACGGGACAACTATGGATGCTCATGTAGAACTCGGGCAGTTACCACGCGTACACATACGAAATGAAATGGGGTTTAACATCCTACTGTTCTGGTCCTAAACTGGGCTAATGAAGACGGGTATACGCCATACAGTGGGCTATGAGGGAAATTTGACCTGGGCAACGGCTTTACGGTCTACTCTTCTATGGAATTCCAAAGTTCACAGGGGAAAAACTTGTGATGTCTACATTTATGCTTCTGTTCCATTACGTCTGATTGATTTTACCCCTTATGCCCTTTTTTCTTTTCCATAAATATTGTTTGGAGCAACTGGACAGGTCACTATCAACAGAGGGTAATTTGAAACCCGTAAACTGGAAATACTGGTAATGTCCAAAACATGGTCAGTCAAATCAAATGCGGAATGCTATGGGAGTGTGCAGCAGCTTATATGTTCTCACTAAATGCGTCATTCTTCATAGAAACTTGCAATATTCAAAAACAAATCTTCCAAACAGAAGAAATGAGTGTTTAAACTGGAAATTTCCATTTACTCAAAAGTCAGAAAACGTGACATCACCAATTTTTCCCCTGGAGTCTTCAACGCCAATGTGTACACGGGATCTCCGATTTTTCGTCTCATTCGAACGTCTTGACAGCTGCCCTTGCCAGACCATCCTTGCTGTATCACTAATAAGGAGAAAGCACGCCGGAAAATTTGGTTGAACTTTTCTCTGATAATGCAGGTATCGAACATCCGATCTCCGGGTGAGCGAGCCAGCGACATACCCTCTTAGCCACCGGGGTCCCCCGTGTGCATATACCTTAAGAAGGAGACCCTGTTCATACCCTCTCAAGTGTGACATTGGTTTATTTATTGTCCCATACAAATATCTGTTTTCCAACATCCACTGTTGTAATCAACGGTCGAAGTGAATGGCACTAGTTGTGGCATGGACACTCGTCAACCATTCCAGGGGGTGTAACTCCAAATACCCAGCTGGATGTAGACCACCAATATTTATCATCTTAATGTTAATTCTTATTCATTTGCCCTACCTCAACGCTGACAGAAGCATGGCCAAACGGTTGTACGGGATTGACCATAGACAACAGTCGTTGATACGGCAAATACACACTTTTTCTGTCTGTAATGAATAAACACAAGACGATTCCTTTCAGTAGTTTTGGCCATGAATGTTTGGTTTGTGTCAATAGTGGTAGAAATTGGTGGCTCAGTGTGTGATACATCGGGTCGCTAAGTCGGGATACCTCAGGTTCGCTCCCGGTGTTGCCCGAAAACGTTCCTATGAAATTGCCGGTGAGGATTCCCCTTGCCATTAGATGGGACCAAAAACTTGTTTCTTATAAGCTGTCATGACTTTGCACATTCCTCATTAACCTTTTCCAAGAGACTTTTCGAGATGGCGTAGACGATACGGTTTCAAATCCTGGGACTATGGCGCCCACTGATTTTTTTGTAAAGTTTAGGGTGAACTACAAATTATCCCCTCTATCCCAACAATGGGATGGATCTGCAAGCTACACAATCAGACTATCTATCTCCGTATTTAAAAAAAGATGAAATTATGAAATAATTACTTGTAGCTGTGATACGTTGCTATTGCTTTGCATTTTAAAATCTCTATATAAAACAATCTACCCGATACTCTATAATAAAGTGACCAGAGGCGAGACAGCTGCAGGCTGATTATGCTACAAATGACAATCATGCATTAGTTGACTTACTTTAAATTCGATTTCTGGGTGAAAGCATACTCCACGCAGCGTTTCGTTTGATTAGAGGTAATCCACTACACACTGCTATTAAGAGTGGATATTGTTGTTTTAAATTTTGATTGGTCAGTAGTCCGTCTACCAACCAATCACTAGCTTCCCTACAAAAGCTTTACATTTAAAACAAGTGCCAATATTGGACCAAATATGTTTACATAACGTTACGTCATGGCTCACGATTTTATTATTCATAATTAACCCGTGCATAGCAGAATACTGCAGTAAAACTAATTGCGTGACAAACGAGGCTATCAAGTCGAATTAAATGTAAACAATACTGTTTGGAAACGAACATACTTTCACCGTCCGTTTTTAATACCTTAAATTACTGTCGAAAGTTTTAGGGAAGACCCAGATTAAACGAAGGACTGTCATGTTGCTGTACTTAAGTGATAGCTTTCATTGAACTGAAAGAATAGACACACTCCCGCATAAGTCCAAGAACAGACGCTATTCCAGGGGGATTTCTCGGGCCATTGCTTCAGGAATATGGGGTGAAAGGTGCTTAGTTCAAGACGGGTCACATATTGACCATTAAATGTTAATGCAGATTGGGTGGGGGTGTCAAATATCCCACGTTTACCACATTTGAAACGTGAATCATATAGGCACAGTACTTTTTTTTTAATAATTTAACTTTCGTTATGGACACGTTTTTTCTGGGCCGACCGATATAAGAGTTCGATTACGATGGGCGTCATGTGTATTTTTTTTTAAAAAAATCTCGGTATCTATCAATATGGTTAATATGACATTATGTCGTAGTGTATGAGTTGAATCCTTTTTGGGGGGTTCTAGAGGTGTGGGTGTTAACAATATTAGATTAATTAATCGTTAAATCTGACCAGATGTTGATATTTTCCATGTTGATAATTATTAGATGTCTACTAACTATACTTAAAACAATTTGACTGACCACTAACGGCCACCAGTAATGTTCAAGTGGTTTAACATTCACCTGTCTGAACTTGTGAATAATGTATTAATTAGATTCCGGTGATAAACATTCCTTTAATCAATATGTCATTATACACTTGATTACATGTAACGGGATTATCAGACAATTGAACAATTGTACCTGTATAGTTAATCTGATCGAACCAAACTTACTATCGGTTATAATTGAAGAGACATTCCAGAGATAGGGAAAGTAGATGTATACACGAATACAGACGTATCAGTTCATTCAAGAAATGTCAAAAGTTTCAAAGATTTTAATATATTAACACTTGAAGATTTCAAAAAAAGGTATCTAGTAAATAATGTCTTAAAAATTACAAGCATTGTGTGCAATGTTTGAAAAATATATCTCGGTGACATAGCTCTTTAAGCGGAGTTGCGAGTACTCAAGCAAATCAAGACGATTAAAGTAGCCTGCATGTGTTTTGTCCAGCAATCGACCATGTCCAAGGTATTAGCACACCTCAATTTAATCTGTCGTGGTATGTTGTAAGGATCACCATGGTAATATTTATTGTTGTTTAGTTATTACTACCAGTGGGGGAGAGAATACAGTAAATAATTAATAAGTCGAGATCTATACATGTTCGGAGAAGGTTGTTTATTTCCGTGGTATATAAATTATATAGTGGATAATATCGTCTTGTGTGGAAGCGGGCGTTTAAAAACGTTATCTAACGTCTAGCATCCGGACATCTGAAGGATTTAGCCAACATTCATCCTCTGCGGAAACTCTAACAAGTAAACAAAGACCGTTTGAATATCTCTTCCTAGTATAGTGTATATTTAAACATATCAGTGACAGTAATATTCAATAATGAGGATTATATGGCCGAAAGGTGGGTAGATCATATTTTATATTTGTAGTCCAGCGAATAAAAGATGCTTCTTGAATAGAGCCAATGGGAACAATAAAATACGATAAATAAATTCTAAACAATAATTGCTCCTATCTAGTTCAATTCATCAGTTATACCATTGTGAACATTAAAATACTTTTAGTTTAGGTAAACGAACCGCCAAGATAATATTATTTACACGACACGTATCTCTTCAGTGCCTTCTGGATTTGGGGGACTTTCGTGTAAACTAATAATAGGAATACTCTGCCTCTTACACAACATATATCTAATCAATATATTCTGGATTTGGACGATTTTCGTCAGTTGCAAACACATTTCTATGTCACTAAAGTAACCGCCTGAGTTGATCTATGCATATTTCCAGCATTAATGACCAAATAACAGGAATAATCTGCCTTTTACAAAGCAAGTACCTCATAAGTGCCTTCCGTGGTGACTTACTGGGTAAGGCACGGACTTGCTAACCAGATGTCTCGGGTTCACTCCCAGTATTTGTCGAAAAAGTTCAGGGACCGTGCAAGTAATCGTGTATATGGTCGTTCAGGTTATATAGGTACACACGAGATCTTGTGAACACGTTGGTCGGCACGTAAAGAAGTACTGACAATTGGAATTCAAAATAAGAATAGTCTGTAGTGCCGATGTCCAGGCAAAATAGTAAGACGGTAGATCCCATTTTCTGTCCAGAAATGGAATTACTACCTTCTATAGTTCAACTCGTCGTTTATAATACTCTAATTCGTATTCTCTGCTCTTTTTGGATATTTATGATTTACGTTAGTTGCAAACAAATCTCGTATGTCCATAAAGTAGCGGTAGATTATACTTACTGCTAAGTTAAACCAACACACATGATCCAACCACGTAGCACTGTTTCAAATCAAAGATAGGTTGCCAGGCAACGAAACATACGCCCACAGTAGCTAAATCGTCCGGGCAGTCAACAAGAGTTGTCGCATATTTTTACTTATTTCGATCATGAAACATTTATATTACACTTAAATCGGATTAATCAATAGGCTTCTCTGCCGCATGACCTTTAACACTGTGTATCAATTTTAAGTCAATTGGATATCAACTTTGGCCTCTAGAGCGTTCACAAGATTTTTTGAAGTGATCAAGGGTCATAACTCTGGCAGTACTTATCGGAAACCTCTGAAAATCAATAGGATTCTACGTCTCATGACCTTAAACACTGTGTATAAATTTAAAGTCAATCGGTTATTAACTTTGGCCTCTAGACCACCACAAGGTTTTTCAAAGTGATCAAGGGCCATAACTATGGCAGTAATTATAGGAAATCACCGACTCATGCCCTTAAACAATGTGTATAAAGTTAATGTCAATCGGGAATTAACTTTACCCTCTAGAGCATCCACAAGATATTTTGAAGTGATCAAGGGCCATAACTCTGGCAGTAATTACCGGAAATTGCTGAAAATAGGTGCCTTCGTCTCAGGACCTTAAACACTGTGTATAAATTTAAAGTCAATCGAATATTAACTTTGGCCTTTACAGCGTTCACAATATTTTTCAAAGTGACCAAGGGTCATAACTCTGGCAGTAATTATCGAAAATCGCTGAAAATCAACAGGCTTCTTCGTCTCACGAACTTAAACAATGTGTATAAATTTAAAGTCAATCGGATATCAACTTTAGCCTCTAGTGCGTTCACAAGAAATTGTGGACGATGGACAGACGGACGGACGGACGGGACAGACGGACGGACGGACGGGGGCGACGGCAATATACGTCCACATTTCCATGTGGGCGTATAAAAATGATATAGCCATATCAGATTTCGAAATTAAATAGTTATTCTTCAATCACATTGTCTTTCTTTTTTTTTTCTATTACAGGTCGGATCTCAAGAAATATATTATTGGTGTTGACAGCGTTAGTAACGATTTCAATCATTAATCAATCGCATTATCATGAAGAAAAAAGATCGACACCGATACAAACAAGTGTTGGAGAGAAGTATTATATATGTCCGATACTGACGGGTGGTATAGGAAATCAAATGTTTCTGTATGCATCAACTTACGGTATCGCCAGATCCACAAACAGAATAATGTTAATAGAAAGCAATGCCTTGAATAATGTGTTCCATCTTGATCATATACAATCAAGTCCAACTCTTTGTCATTCTTTACCTAATAAAGTTTCTATATATGACTGTGCTTATGATGAAGATATGTTAAAAATACCTGCCGATATAAACTATCAAATAGGCAAATACTTACAATCATACAAGTATTTCTATAAGTATGAGCAAGATATTAAACGTATGTTCAGATTTAGACAATCTTTAAAAGACTCTGCTAACCAGTTTTTAGCGGAAGTGACTCGGAATTACACAGCCAAATCGACCACGACAAACACGACGATTACGTTTATAGGTGTTCATGTCCGCCGTGGGGATTTGTTAGATGATCATTATAAAAAGTATGGGTATGTGTTACCGAGTCCAGACTACGTACATAAAGCAATGGATTTTATGAGACGGAAGTTCCAGCAAACCGTTTTTATATTAGCCTCAAACGACATGCCATGGGCACAATCAAACTTCCATGGGAACGATACATTTTATAGTTCAAATACGGATCCTAAGTTAGACTTGGTTTTACTAGCCTCGTGTAATCACAGTATCACAACTGTCGGGACATACGGATGGTGGTCGGCATTTTTAGCAGGGGGAACAACTATATATTATAAATATCCAGCGCGAGAAGGTTCGCCTTTACGGAAACAGTTCAGTTCTGATTACTCTGATTTCTTCTATCCAGGTTGGATTGGCATGGACTGATGACAAGAAACGAAAACTGATTGGGTTGTGGCGGGGGACTTTCCTTATACTCGGATTTTTAAAATATGGCAAAAAATGAAACTATAGAATTGTTACCACAAATTCAGTATTATACACACACTATTGTAAAGCAGCCTAGCATAACTGACATTTGATAGAAATCGCCGACTAATATGCCTTTTAGATGCAACTTTCACAGTTTTGAGGTTTTGACGGGTTTGACTTATTTTTTTTTTTTATAATAGCAACGTTATTTTTCATTTAATGAATGACATAATCTTTTTAGTAGATTACATGTCTATGTCTGTGTTCTGTCTGAGGGTAATTTTAAGTGTCACTGCATCATTTTATCGCATTAGGAATTACTTGCAAACTGCAATATCGCGAAAGATGAATCTATAATAGGAATATCGATAAAAATTGGTTCAATTCCGTTCAGTATTTAAAAGGGTATATAGAATTGACATTTCATCGACCAATGCTCCTCCGCCATTTTGTTGTGAACGAACAAAGTGATAGGTCTATTTTAAATCCGATTGAATTCAAGCTGAGAGGTTCTCTAGCGTTGGTATTTTTACTTTGTTTTCTGAATTACATGTGAAATTATCAATCGGGGTACATATATTGCTGTTGATTAAGTCGCGAGAAATTTGCCATTTTAATGAAATATGCAAGGCGCATCGTTACTATAATGCTGCATTAATTTTATCAGGTTATTTATCTAGTCACGAATCGAGTTTCTACTGAGTTATTTCCCCTGTCTCCATATTTACATGTATTTAAATATTTTGTTACACTTGTCGTTTATTTATGGTTTTGTATATTGTGATTGGATTTATATTTTGACGAGCATCGGACACTTGTTTGCTAATCGCAATATTGGCACAGAACCCGTATCTTATTATTTGATACTTCCATTCAAATATGTTGTTAGATTTGTTATTGTTGTTATTTATTGATGTTTTTGATATTATGTAATAAAAACTATAACATTTTTTATCTAATTCTTTTTTAAATTATTTCAATCCCACGTGTATTTGCCTGCATATGTATACATGTATGACCCCATTGCTCATTACCCTCCCCCCCCCCGCCCCTCCGTCCACCCAGACATTTTAGAGACAACTTTAGCAATGAAATCGCTTTAAAAATATAACAATTACAGGAGGACGGGATCTATTGCCAGGTTTGCCTGAAATGTATTCATTGTTAAGATATGTAAGACAATTAAAGTTATCGAATTTCAATAATTTTCGTTAAATACCCCGGTCATGGGTTCAGATGCGTTAAACAAAGTACGTTAACGAATTTCAATTATTTTCTTACAATACCCCTGGAGTTATTCTCATTGATCACTTTATATACAAGCTTGTGTTCCTATGAGGGATACAAATGAGCTGATCGAATTTTAATAGTTTTCAGTAAAATCGTTTAGAGTTATTGCCTTAGCTAACTTTGTGTAAATGTTATGGTTCAATCAACATCTATTCATATCAATGACATATTATACTTTCAACGGACTCGTTTATTGGTTATTTCTTGCAATGTCCATCACATCACGATATCTGGCTTATGACGATCTTAACGCACTCTGAGACCATTTTCCGTCGCCGTTGCAGTTGTTTCAAACACAAACTGAATGTAAACTAAACTAAGAACCAAAGAACTAAACGTAGCTATATAAGTGTGGTAGTCTTAGTGGTTGTCTTTTAATGTATGTGCTAAGAATTACAGGGTATGTCATCCAGTCAAGTGTCGTGAGTTACATCCCATTCTAGTACACATGCCTGGTCTCGCCCTGTATTCACGCTCTTCCCACAGCTAAGACCATATAACTAAGCGACTGATTGCAATGAAGAAATCCACTGAGAGGAAGAGCTGTCCCTGACGCAGTGATTACTGCATTGGCTCGCTTACCTGGTGGTTGCGTATTTGATCTCAAAGAAAGATCACAGGGCTATTGCAGCGAAGTTAACTCTTATCAGGATCCGGGAAGGGACAATGAGACGAAATATTGAGGTCCTTTGTGCACATTGGTGTGCACGTAAATGATTCATTGGCAGTTGGAATACGATATAGAGTTGGCCGCAGTGCCGCATTGCGAGCATAATTTCCCCAATAACACATTGTAAGGCATATGCCTGTCTTCATTAGCCCAATCGGGGAAAAGTAAAAACGGTACATTAAACCCCATTTTATATTATGGAGAGCAAACATGTATGATTCTTACATATGGTTAAACAAAATTTAAGCCTGTCACTGATCAGTTAACTCGAAATCAGATGAACAAAATGATTAATTCTTCGCTCATCTCTGCATCATTGCTTCAACCAATTTGTTAACTTATCTGCACGCTAAACCTCCGCAAAACACAAATAAATACATGTAATTTTTTATTCTAGGTCTGGGTACATCTGAGAAAACAAATGCCCATTTATTGGCGTCTTGACAGTTTTGAAATATACTACTCAACAGACCTAAGTATTTCTAAAACAGAAAGTCTTTTCATTAATATAATATAAGTAAAAGTGCAGTTATATGATAAACCAGTACTCGCCTAATATAAAATACCATCTTTAAAACCAGAGAATCAAATAGATACGCGACGGATTTATATTTATAGTTCGTTCCGATATAGACTGTAACAGCATGTCGAATCTCTCTGCCAATTAAATTAATATTTGAAAAGTTAATTCTCTTGAGATTTAAATCAGTAATCAGATAATTGATGCGGTATATTATGAACGTTAATCAAGTGCTAAAAAGGCAAAAACAGTATCGCATGAACAGGAAACTTAATTTTTATTTAAACTGTGTTTATGTGTTGGTTTGTCTGTATGGATTATAACCGCAAATATCTTAATCCAACACGACCATCAAATACTATCACAAAGGCAATAACCGTAAAGTAGAAAAAATTAACTCATACAAATTAGTTTGACTGGACTATTTTGTTATCAAAAATCTATACACTATAGCAAGCATCCTTTCCCTATAATGCAAGTTGGATGTTATATTCAATTTGGAATACATAAATCAAAGGTGTCAGTTGCCCAAAAGAATAACCACCGAATATGCTTGATCCGGTTGTTTAACAAAACGGTTCCGAAACATACACCGCGAAAAGGAAAGTATATAGTTAAAGAATATGATCTCTATCATTGAGAAGCTGATTAATTTGTAATGCTATTCTGATGGTATTATATTACAAGAATCATAATAAAAGTTGTTATCCTCGCGCAATCTCACATAGCAACTTTGGTCTTCGAAGGAATTGTTAGTGAGCAGAAATTCGTCCGTATATCTGTCAACACTCGTCACTACAGTCAGTTATATAGAAGAAAACTCGTGGTTTCCTTTTGTGTTCGTCACTTCCTGTTGTAGAAACCTTGATTACGCATCTATTGTAGCAATGATCTCTGTGTTAAAATTATATTTGGAACGTGTGATATATGTGAAAATGACTGATTGTCCTACAAAACTATACCTTCATATTCTTAATGTTAAATACCCACTCATGTTACTCTTCAATACGATAAAACTTGGTTTCTTTCCAATAACTAATGCCAGGCAGACTTTGACGAAAACATCTCCATGCAACAAGGTTTACCTGAAGAAGGCAGTTTTTAAATCAAACTAACAATTTCAAAACCTTTTGAGATCCAATTAATTTTAATCTGATTAAAATTTATAACAATTAATTGTTAAATCAAAAGAACAAATAAACAAAATACTTGTATGTTATATGTATATGATAACCGTGAACATAATATTTCAAAACACAATGGGTGAATATTCATAATGAAATGGCTAACAAACGTTAATTTTGCGTAATTCTGCACTTCCATTACTAGACTTTGGTGTTTCGCATGAGACAAAGTATACAGATTTTTCGTGAATACGATATATACATACTTTTCGTGAATATCATGTACCAAGTGGCCATTAGACTTCGTTTGTATTACAGTTAATAAAATGGCTCGACAGGGATGTCCGTCTTTCATTCAAATGACCTGAAGTAGTTTTAATTAATGGACAGCCGTTACACCGTTCTAGTATTATGCACAACAAATTACAATTTTGTTTCACTGTATTGATTTTATTTCATACCATTCTTCTTAAACGTGCTATCTGCCTCTCGCCTATCCAACCTCGTCCGTTTTCTCCCGAGCCTTCCGTTTCCTATCACCGATATAAGAGAGAGAGAGAGAGAGAGAGAGAGAGAGAGAGAGAGAGAGAGAGAGAAATAGGGTTTAACGTCCACTCAACACAAACTAGGTCATTTCGGGACTAACATATGGTTTAATTTTATTTCAATAATTCGTTTGCGCGTAGGGGTCTTTAGCAGTGGGAGGAAACCGGAGTGCCCGGAGGAAACCCACGAGGTTGAGAAGGCGCCCCTATCTCCATGCCACATACGCTCACACCAGGGCTCGAAACCACAGCCACAAGCCAGAGGTGACCGGCCAGCTAGAGGTCGAAGCGCGGCACTCTAGACCACTAGGCCATCCCACCCCCCCCCCCCCTGATATAAAGAAGTGAATTATTGAAATAAAATTGTATCATAAGATAGTCCCGAAATATTCGCAGAAAAGTCGTTTACAGGCCTATATAGCACTGTTGATTTGTTGTCGTATGTATGGATACTATTGTTTTGTATATTAAACAACCTTAAGCAAATACTAAGATAATACCCTAAACCAATGTTTCAGTGCGTAAAAAAGGCATAAGCTACCAAGTCGATGAGAGTAATCCGGTGTATATCATTCGTCTGTCTGAATGGTTCTTAAAATTCTAATCTGAGCTCTGCGAAATTTTACGTTTCCAAGATCATCCAACCAAAAGTTATCCGTGCCAGATCCGTCCATGGTTCCAGTCAAGAAACTTCTGGAACAGTTTTCATTATCAGCAAACCACCATCCACCACCATACTGACTGGCACAATGGTTATTAGTAGTGTAGTCTTGATCATATGTAGAAAAGGGAACGTACTCCAGATTGAGACCAACTCCAGTCATCGAATTGCCGCATAGATTTGCATCGGGGCCGTAATATCCACCGACTCTAAAGAAATATCCCTCTTCTTTACTGGCCATAGTAAAATAACTATAGTAGGCCTGGCAAAACGAATGGTCGCCTATGATTATAAATATATTGAGGGTGAACTGACTCCACGGAAAGGATAACATTGATAACAAATGATGAAAACCAATCCATGAGTTCCTGGGGACGTTTCCGAACCCATTTTCATACTCGATCAAGGTTCGGTTGAAATTTTCCGGTTGACAGCGTTTAGTCCTGTAAAGAATCGTTGCCCAGCCACCTGAACAAAGAATTTCAAATGGTTCCGTAGCACTTGTTGGCTGAATGCTAACCAACGCTTCCTGTTGAACTCCATGTTCTGCCGCGTCGACACAATCTGAAAATATAATAATCCCTAATAATTGGTTTTCTTTAAATTTACAGTTGGGATTTATACCTTAATATATAGCTTTAGTTTTATAAAGGAAAATACTTCCCCGACAGTAATTTACTTACCTTGGTCTCCTTTCGACATTTTTATACGTCTTTTGGGTATAAATGAAAGACGTGTCACGTGCGAATGGTTTAACATTTGCCGTTTAGATCATAGGATATGCGGGGTCGGTTCCTCGCTGGTATGAGACGAGGAGCAGGATCGCCTGCCCAACATCATGAGTTTTCTCCGAGTCGTGTGGCTTCAATCAACTGCTAACCAATCCCGACCGGCAAGCGATTTATAAATGTTAGTCCCGAAACAATCTTGTATGTGTTGAGTGAACGTTAAATCCCATGTCCCCGTCGCCACTACTGCTGTAGATAATATGGTCAACTAGATATTTGAGCGACAAGCTTTATAATTTTATAAAGTAATCAACAATACCTGAAAAGATATGCTCACATTTGTCACCATAGTAACCCAATGGACAGTCGCATCCACTCTCGTTACAATCCATATCCTGGAAATCAAAATAATTATGAATTCTATGAAAATGAATGATAAAATGAATGAAATAGGGTTTAACGCCCTACCTCGCTGTGCCAACTAAACACCTATGAAAACTGGTGTAACAATAATATGATAATATTCCGAAATTCGAAATCTCATTTTAAAATCTAACAAACCTTTTTATAACAGGTACAATTGACTGTTTCCCTATCGGTTATGCAGTCATTACCATCGATATAGCTAGTGCACGACGGCTCGGACGAACAGTACATCAGTCGTTTACAATCTACGTTATCTGAACAATCTATCATACAATCTGTGTCATCTCGAGTAGATCCCTCCTGCATACCATCAGTTGAAAAACAGGTGTCATATATAACATTCGTTTTAGTGAATTGGGAAACCTTGGAAGCTTCTGATAAACTTCGTAGGACAAACATGAAAACAAGCAACGGAGCCATGACGTGCTACTTCAGGTGTTTGCCAAATAGTACAATTCCGTACCCGTTTACACCATCAGTCAATCTGCCCCACTGTGTATTTTTATCTACTTTTTTTTAAGCACACAGCAATGATATCATCAATCGAAGTATTGTGATGATCAAAAGATCTTAAAGTTCTATTTTATTGATACGTCGCTATGTTTTAGTTGGCCAATTAAAATAAGAATTCAACAACATATAATTGATTATACATGCGTTCAGTAATATCCCCGAGTGGTAACGTTCTGAACAGAAGGTTTTTGTATATTTTTTTAAAATTTCTTATGACGTGTTGATTTTAAAAATCAATGTAGTAAAAATCGAAACAAAAATTGAAAATAATTAAAGGAACGAGATGACAACACAAATACCTGTTATAATCACAAAAAGAAAATATTCGATTCAATGTAAATGTTTTCATAGCGCGCTCTATTTTTTGTTGATAAAGGTGTTAGAAGTTATAAATTCCTGTCCATACGAATCAGTTTATTTTATCCCTACAATTAACTGCGGGTCGTCATGGGCGTCGTGACTACAAAGGGGGTCATTCTGTCCTTTCTAGAACGCTAAATAATAAAAGTGGTAATGCGCCTAATTTTAAAGTTTTCTGACCCCAGACTTCAATTTAAAATATATTAAGGATACATTATGGGAGATAAGATAAAAAGTTAGCAGTTCTTACTATAGTAGTTAAACCTAGATAATGTAAAAGCAATTTGCTGCAAATTTCAGTCAAATTGATCCAGTAAGAGCCGAGAACGAGGTGGGTAAAATTCCCGCCCAATCCAGTCAACATCGAAGGCTAGCCCTAGACATGGAGAGTTTATGATGGTCTGGATATGTTAATTAATGTCTAATTGATAACGTAGATTTTTAGGCCTAAAGAAAGACTTGTAATAGGCTGATTTAGCTCTTGCATAATGCATGTTTAATCGTCAACATATATTTACATTTGTTGTTTATTGATTTTATAATGCTATAATAACCGTAGATATAGACTAACCAATAACGTGTTTTGTGGGGGTTTGGGGGTCTAACACTATTTATTCAATATTACTATTTACATAATTTAAATATACAACATCACATGTTTTGGTGGTGGGGGATAGGTGAATACCACTATTTATTCAATAACTATTTACATAATATAAAGAAACAACATATATTTATACTCCAATAACCTCAGGTATAAAGAAACCAATCACTTATTTTGTGGGTCTCGGGGTATAACATTATTTATTCAATAACTAATAACATAATACTGTTTATTAATTTCATACAACGATGGGATTAAAAATGGCTAGAACTTAAACGATACGAATTCATCTGCCGAACGAATTACAGTCGTGGCCAAAAGAATAGGACCACTCTTGAAAATTGTTGGATTTCTTACTTGGCTTGTAAATTCATTTGATCAAATATCTGCCACCTGAAGACCGATTTGCACAAATGAGGTATCGATGGATAGGTTATTTGAAGTATGCTCATTACGCGTGCACATGCATGTTTGATTGATGACGTCATCACGGCTATGACGTCATCAACGACGCCCTAAATCGGAGCAGAAGCAAGCACCTTTTAAAGCCAACGGTGGGGGACACAAGAAGTATTGACTACTGATCATCACCGATGTTAGTTTGCATGTTAACTAATCATTTAGAAATGAAATAAATGGTCGTTGATCGAATTTTATCTCAGTTTGGTAATAATTTCTGCCACCATCCCGATGTTGCTAGATTCTAAATCTTCAGTACACTGTCATGACGTCATAGTCGTGATGACGTCATTGTTCAAACATGCATGTGCATGTATGATGAACATACTTCACATAACCTATCCATCGATACCTCATTTGTTAAAATCGGCCTTCAGGTGGCAGATATATGATCACATGAATTTAGATGGAAGAAATCCAACCATTTTAAAGTGTGGTCCTATTCTTTTGGCCACGACTGTAATATCAATGCATTGTTTACAATTATCATAATTACGAAAACAATAAACCATTGCTTATATAAATTCAGCTCGCGTAGGAATTATTTGCCAGCCCCCCCCCCCTCAAAAAGTAAACCCAGCAGGAATATGATAACTGAATTGTGATGCATATCTCTGTGTTTGTTGAATAATGCATATGTTTCTTCCATGTATAGCAGTTTTATTATGCCCCCGATGAATATTTGGTAGTTATAGTAAGGTCAATTCTTATCTTGCTCTAATAAAACGGTTTCAGTATAATAAGATCTGTTTGCTCTTCTCCATAATGTGTTCATAACATGGTAGCAGATCAAATCACCTTTCCTGCAGTCTGAATTATTTGGAACTGCCTCCTTCCTACAAAGTAATGTCTAGGAGTCGTTTAACCATTTATATTTAAATGTATATTATTAATCATCAGAAAGTCTGGTTTTAAATCATAATGGCGGTCGAGATGTATATTATACATTAATCATTAGAACGTCTGGTGTAAAATTATAATGGCGGTAAATATATTACATGTTTATTATGGCCAAATCATTGGATCGACTGATTTGGTAACCTCAGTTCAGGCAATCATTATAATGTCTGATACGGATAAACCGTCTAGGGTTTTAATTGTTGAATTAATCATGGTTAATACTATGGGATGAAATATGTTCACCAATCCTTAATCATTCTAATACTGGCCTCAAAGACTGGTAGGCGCAAGCCAGAGGTGACCGGCCAGCTAGAGGTCGAAGCGCGGCACTCTAGACCACTAGCATATCCCAACCCCCGATTGTTCTATAATGTGGGTTTTTATGAAATAATGTACTTTTTATATACGATAATCAGACTTGCAGACAGTGTGATTACAAGGTATACAATGTATTTAGGTATTATTTTTTCTACATAAATACGAATACTTATCTGCGATATTCTTGATTAATGAAAGTCGTTGATTGCACAGTATGACAACATCAGCGCGTGTTAACAATCAAGTACAACCGATATAAAAATGAGTCGCGTGTCAATTTGTTAATTATCTTTCTCGGTCTTTATCTGAATTTGATAAATTAACAAGAAACCGCAGCAAATAATAGAAACAGAAAACTATAAAAAAAATATCAGAGAAATAAACACATACTGATTCAATATGGTAAGTAATGACATTAGTTCTGTGAAAGATAATTATTTACAAAATTTTTTTAAAAAAAAAATAGAGGGGCATATAAAGGGATACAATGCCATATTTTTATATGTTTAACTACTTTCAGACATTTTGAAATCTTTAAGCAACTGCAAAATTTGGAAATGCGCAGTTTATTGGGAATATGTTTATTTTAAGTAGGAGGGTCTGCATTGGACGTCATTAATTGTATTTATCTTTTAGATGAATTCCAAGATGTTGGGTTGGATCAAAAAACGATGTCGAAGACGATCAGACACGGCTGGTGGCAGGGAGAAATATGATGGGGAGTTAAGTCAAGTGAAACCTAGAGTATCTGATTGTCCAGTTTATTTTACAATAGATGTTACCTATCCTAGTAGTAACAACTATGGCAGCAATATTGATGATCACGTCTACGAAGAAGTTGACGTCACCGAAACTTACGCATCATATGATACAATTAGAGAAATAACAAGTCTGACAAAAAGAATGGAGGACGAATTCGGTTGCAAAGAAAACATTTGTCCTCTCTGTAGATGTAAAATTGAACAGCCCTGTGCTTGTGTTGACTTCGTGTCGTATGACACAGCTACGGCAATCCATGAACCACCAATTTACGAACTCGCTCATAATCCCTTCTGTCAAAACGACCGAAGACGTTCTCTTGGTTATAAAGGAGCAAATCGACCATTGCCAAATCTCCCATGGGAATCGCCGGTAAAACCCAACACAATATCCTAAGATGATAGTAGTGGGTTCTATGAAAGTATTGGTTCGGAATCTGATGGTAGCAGTGATAATCAAGACTACTGTTATAACGATAATGTTCATGAAAATGGTTTCTTAACTGTAAATGATGAAGAAAATGATTACGAGGAAATTGACATGCAACATTCAATAACACAACGTCGACACAGTTTGAGTTCATTTCCTGTGTTCAAATCAAGAACTTTATTTCAAAATACAGTCAAAGGGAAGGAACCTTGTTTGTCAACTATAATCCGAAGAGGAATTTCTATGAAACGACAGAAAAAGAAAAATCGGTTATCAGCATTAACATTAAGAAGATTATCTTCAAATTTATTTCAAAATTAATATACAAATGTCCGATGAGTGCTAAATTATTTTGTATTTAATGCGAATAGTTTTATTGTTTATTTATTAACTTTTTTATTTATTTACAAATGAATAAAGAAACCTAAAACCTTAATAGTTGCTGGATTTTTTAACAATGGCAAAAAAGTTGCTCATACCAACCAGTCCACCATTAAAATATAACTTATTCGTGGCAGCGTCCTTGCATGTCTAGAAAATTAGAACCAAACAAATAGATTCAAATTCCTATTCATATGAAGTTTAGATTGGTAGTTTAGCTACATTTAGTATCTTATGCCTGTTACTGGTCGCAAGCACTTGGTTGTTCCATAGTGAATTTTGAACGGATCACTAACAGGTATCGAATGTTTAAACCCCATTTTGAAGCCATACCTTGGTTAGCTATGCGAAACATCAGTTTACGCACCCAAACATTTCGAAATGAATACTCTGTCGAAAAGGAAACAGCAATACCCAATATGAAATATTTGATATTTTATCCGACACAGATATCCATTTGTTTAGGGTGGGGTGTAGATGTAGTTTTCTAGATTCGCCATTTAGCCAAGTTGGGTTTGCTTCCAGTCTAGAGATAATTTGAGCACAGAAATGACTCCTGTCCAAGACCTAGCAGATGTAAATGATCGCCATTAAGGATATAAGCAAAATCTCAACTCAGAGCAAATTTTAAACATAAAACCTTTAAACATTTTATATAATTTATTATCAAAATAGTATTACATTCGTCATGCAAATGTAATGATTTCTCCTCACAAAATACATGATACATTATACAATAAATACTTTTTTACATTGTGGAATCATACAATACATACATGATAATATTGCAAAATATATCAACTATGTGAAACGTCATATATTTCAAACGGATTTCTTCATTTATAAAAAAAACATTTTTTTTTTCGTTGGGATATATAATTGTACACTGGATTTTCTTTAACCGGAGGAATTTCAAATACATGGAAAAGATTTTAATAACCATAATGAAGTAGTTTGCTCATAATAGAAGAAATCCCTTTATGGCGGTTCACGCAGTAGGTTACAATAATGCATCTTGGTCGGACTTTTACCAAATACCCCATAACTCATATTTTCTAGCTCAAACTTAAATTCTTTGGTCGTGTAGGGGGGGGGGGGGTAATCCCTGATTAGCTACAGAATTTTGAATCTCAGGTTGATCTCTAAAAGTAATATCAGTCTAAATATGGTCCAATAACATTCAGTATGTACATATATAATTATTGCGATGAATTGAAAATTTGCAAACATTTGATATCCACCGCAGTCAATTTATAGCGCTAGTGTCAACTCGAGCCAGCGCCACAGATGATTTTCGTTGCATGCCAGTAGGGATTGTCTGCCTTTGATATTTAGATTTCTTAATTAAATAGTAATAATGAATTTGAGTACATTTAAACGTGCGTGGATAAGTCGTGAAAAAATAAATATGGCTCTGGGGTTTTGAAGTGGAATATTTTTTGTTTTACCCATTTTTATTACTCTTTCATAATGTATTTAATCCTAACCAAATCAACCTGCCCATAATATCATGCATAACGATATTGGATGTTATAAAATTGTAATTAACAACACGCCAACAACGATTTGCTTTAAAATTGCAGATGATTATGATGAACGACTTAAGTACAACGTTGTAGATATAATTTCGAATTTTAAACGACATGAATTGTATTATTTCTAACATTTGACCATCAAAATAATAACTCGATTCTGCACTAAAAATACAGATGATTATGAACAGACGTGAGTGTACTGAGATTAGCATCGCGATTATATGATTTCTTTCGAAGGATATGATATACATCTGAATTGATTAATCTAATTCCCCAGCTGTGGTTTATATTTTTGACGTAAGAAAGCCACCAGATTCTGAAATAATAACAATTTGTCAGAAATATAACAGTGAAAAAACATTATAATACACGCTATATGCTCAAAGTGCTACACAATGAATGGTGTTTGAAACGCACAGGATACTGTAGAAGTAGACCACGGTATTGGTCCATTTCACTCAATAGCGACGATGCCGCGAATGGAAACATATAACCACATAGCCCGTAAATATATACAAATGCATTTAGAAAATCAAAAAACGTACGAACATAATGTTAAAGTGCGAGAGAGAGAGAGGGAAATGGGGTTTAACGCCCACTCGACACAAACTAGGTCATTTCGGGACTAACATATGGTTTAATTTTATTTCAATAATTCGCTTGCGCGTAGGGGTATATAGCAGTGGGTGGAAACCAGAGTACCCGGAGAAACCCCACGGGATTCGAAACCACGCCAGTTGACTCAATGGCAGGCCGTGTGATACAGCGCGCGCACGCTAACCATTCGGTCACCCAGTCCCAATGTAAAAGGTACTTCATATAATATACGTACCTGTATCAATTGCACGAGCGATACAAACGTGTAAATCAGACATTGCTATTTCATCAGTATGTGTTTTGTTATGAGTTAGATTAAAACTTTCAGATTCTGCAGCAGGATTTTCAGAATCGTATAATTCACCAACTTCATCGATCGTAGTTCTGGGGTTTGGAACTATGCGCCTAGTCCAGCATCCACTGATTTTTTTTCTATGGAAAAACACCAATGCCAGAGCTAGTACAATTACAAGACCTAAGGCTATTATGGGTATCACAATGGTTTGAGATTCTGAAAATATAAAACGTTTTAAGAAAGGCATTACAAAATGTATTCTTGTTTTTCGACTTGGGAAATATGATGGTACACTAAACTCTCGGAAATATGACGGTACACTATTATGCGTTGGCCATGGACATAAACTTCTGTAAGGCGAATAAGACATGTTAATAATCTTGTTTAAGTATAATAGTAAATATAAAATGCCAATAACCTCCATTTGAGTTGCTTGTCTTTTCATGTTCTGCTATACTGAGTTGAAGGCTTTCCAAGTAATCTGAAACACAAATTACACACCGAAATACTTTCAATAAAACTCATTGAAGTGCTTTAATTAAATAACAATTGATGTGCATGTGATTCAGTTTAATATCTGTCATACACCATGTTAAATCGGAAAACAGTTATGAATGTAATAACAAAATAAAATTGGTTGTGTTTGAATGAGCAAACAGTACGAAAATGTGACTACATTATAATATAACTCTTCTTATTGGATAAAAATATTCATTCATAAAACTGACATGTTACGTTGACCTTGAACTGAATTCCGGAAGTTATGGAACCTGCCCGCATGGTGCAGGCGCCGAAAATTTCGTCTACGCCTGACGTACCAACTAAATTAAATTAGTTGGTGCAGAGGGTCGATCGGCCGTATGCTACCTATATAAGTGTGGAAGGCAAGGAGTCTCGAATCATATCGCTAAAAATAGAAAGGGGATTTCCGCTAATGTCCTCTCTACGATATCAGTCTTGGTTGACGTGACATAATTTTATTTCATAAAACAAAGCAAACATTACCTTGACAACGAGACTTGCAGTCTGCCAGGTTTCCACGTTGTTCAGCATCATCGCATATCGTAGCACAGTGTGAACATTCTTTCAAATATTTATCATAATAAGTATACGCCTCACTACACGCCATGTCGAATGAAATGTTAAATTGCGCCGTAGACTACGGCCTATATAAATATCTCTTTTAGTAAAACCTTCTTCGATCTGATACCTTTCAAAGTGGTAATAATCCAGAAACACTTTCCTGGAATTGTCTTGAGATGTTATACCTTTCACAGATTCGGCTATGTTAGATTATATCGTTACATACTGTATAGCTCGGTGCAAATGAAATATTTTAGCATGCAGGTATGTCAGTTATACCCGATTTTGTTCATGAACACCGAGTCTCTTTTTTATATCTTGTTTTAATATACAGGTAGACACTATCAATACTCCAATAAACATTTGTTGGTTTAAAGGGATTGAACATCGGTTGATAAAATGATAAAAGGATATTGAGCATCGATTGATTTAAAGATATAGAATATTGGTTGGTTTAAAGGGATTGATTTATTTTTGTCTTCCATTTTATGGTAGTATTTTTGGAGAAGATCTAAATATCCAAGGCTTAAGTCACCCGAGAAGAAAATACTCAGATTGATTATCTAATTAAGAAAGAAAAATCAAAATACCAACGTTAGACATATGCCCGTTTGGATTAAATCGGATTAAAACTTTTTTAATGAAGATTACAGTTGGCACTGGCCAGTTTTGGCCATTTTCAATTCTTATATCTGTGTAAATACTGATCGGAATTGAGACATTTATGAAATGAAATTATTTTAGATTTTTAACTTTTAATTTCTAGTGCATGTGAAAAAATCAATATCGGAACCATTTTTCATGTAATTTCCCCTCAATTTTTGAAACAGCAAATTGTTATTCATTATAATAATATTCTTATACACAGTGTATCTAGATATTGAGCTGCTTCAAGTTGTAGAGGCCCTGGTGGCTAAGTGAGTAAGACGCTGGCTCTGTAGTCTGGAGGTCGGTGTAGGAAGAGAAAACTCACCGGGATTTTCCTGCGTGGTTTCCTCTCCTCAGTGGTGCAGTATGGGGGTCCTGACTATTACGATTGTTGAATCGTTCGAAATGAAATGAAATGGGGTTTAACGTCCTACTCTTTTGCACCTAACCTGGGCTAATGGAAGACGGGCATACGCCATACAGTGTGCTATGAGGGAAATTTTGCCCGGGCAGCGGCGCTACGGCCTACTCTTATAGCGAATTCCAACTGCCAAGGGATCTTTTACGTACACTCCAATGTGTACATGGGGACCTCGGTTTTTCGTCCCATCCGAACGACTAGGCAGCCCTCCTTCTGCATAACTGACAAGGGGAAATCACGCCGGAAAATCGAGATGAACTTTCTCGGCCAATGCAGGGATCGAACACCCGACCTCCGGGCTAGCAAACCAGCGCCTTGTCCACTTAGCCAATATGACTCCCCGAATGGGACGAAAACTCGAGATCCCGTGTACACATTAGCGTGCACGTAAAATATCCCTTGGCATTCGTAATTTTATATGAGTAGGCCACTACGACGCTGTCAGGGCAAAATTTTCCCACGTCTTCATTAGCCCAGTCGGTGCAAGACAGTATGACGTTCAACCCCATTCCATTTCATTTTATGCTTCCAGTAGTTAGACATCAACGTACATACCCATAAAACTCTTTATTGGCGAATCCTTAGTCGACCTGATTCATGTAATATTCAATTCCGGCGGCATGTTTATGTTTGAAATAAAATAATATATATTTAAATGATATCCTTACCGACAGTATACTCATTCTCAGCATATTTAAAACTAAATGCATTTTAAAATAACACATAATTTATTCTCCGAATGGTATAACAGTATATTCATCATAGAACGCCATTATTTCATTACAACATTATATATTCTCAGAATATTATTACAGTATATTCGTCATAGAACGCCATTATTTAATTACAATTATATATTCCAAGATATTATAATATTTAATGCATTATCATCATGTAAAGAAACAATTTATTCTCAGAATATTCCTATCTTATATTCGTCATAGAACGTCAAACTTTCATTACAATATTATAGCATCATGGAAAGATATAATTTAATCTCAGAATATTACAATATTCATCATGGAACGTTATTCATTTATAGTTTATTATGTAATTATCATCAGAATATTATAATATTCGCCATACAAGGCAACAATGGATTCTTCCATTTGTCAATAAAAAAATATATAAATTGTTACTAATATAAATATACTAGATTCTGTGGAATGTCATAAATTAACAAAATGCATGTATTGCTAGGTGATTACTGTGGTCAGAATATGAAGACATTTACCTTAAATTAATGCAAAAGCAAAACAATCCTCAAAGAAATTGAGGTATAAATATTCTACGTATGCAGTATATCACTAAATAACTTTCAGATTGGCACATGAAGAATGAATTTAACATTGAAATGAAAGCCAATGAACCCGAATTTGCTACTCTCAATAATAAATGTATTTTATACTTATAAATTCCGATGTGAATATAAGAAAACCATCAAGGGATGTATGACCCCTAGCTTGCTGCCATCTTTCATGTTCTATTTGACAGTGTTCAGTCAATGTTAAAGGGGTATATGAAGACATGAGAAGATGACTGCCACCACGAATACCACCAGTGCTACTAGTGGGACGTTCTTATCCACATGCACTGGTTGAACACTACTTCATGAACCGGGATAAGTTATTTACTGTCACCGCAGCAGTATATGTACAAAACAAAATCATAATACTTGATAATGATAACAACATAAAGAGTTGTGAAATGTGATGAACATCATAAAAATATCAAAGAATTTGATAAACACACCATAAAATAATCATGAAATGTGATTGAAAAATATTTTAAAAAAATCATAAAATTCTACCAGAAGCTTTTATAAAAATATAATTTTTTGACAAAAATCTGTGTGTGGTCCCTGCAAGTATTATATAAATCATTTATTCACATGTCTGTAGATCCACGTTTCTCAACCTTTTCTCACCGCTCACCCCTAAATGAATTCTCAACCAACCCATTTACCCCCAGAGTTTTTAGGAGGTTACTGATCGCGGAGCCGTGGCCGGCGAAGCTGGTCAACGCGAGCCCCGTAGGCGCGAAGCCCGTCGAGGAGGGTGGTGGGGGGGGGTGTCTCCCCCCCCCCCCAGGAAATTTTTAGAAATTGGAGCCCGGAAATGTGATTTCCAGCCATTTCAAGCAATCTTCAGGCGTTACATTATCATAGGAACTTGAAAATGGCCTTTTTCTATAGAAGCCATCCGACATGAATCGCGGATCCTTGCACCGGCCTGCACCCCCTGACCACATTGACATTGAATATGGAATGAATACGGATCGAAGGTGAGATTTAATAATCACCAATTTTATATTTCAGTGCGAAATTTGTTCCTGGTGATTGTCACAAACTATTTTTTTTTATTGTCGGGACAGTGTTTGAGAGTGCTAATCTCAACTGCACAACCTTTATATGATCATTTTTGAAGTTACTGGGAGTGTGGTCATTCACCCCCTGGATGCGAGCCATTCCCCCCTTGGGGGTGAATTCACCCCAGGTTGAGAAACGCGGCTCTAGATAGTCAGATGGTTTTGGCTTTCAAAGGATTTAAAGACGATTGCCAGTTAATAATTTTATTTTTTAAAAAAATGGATAATCGAGACTTTGTTTATTATCGTAACAACGAAAGCAATAAAACCCAGGGCGACAATATTCTTCAAGCGACCATAACTCCGCTCAGAATGAAGTAACTTTACAGAAATTTGCAACAGATTCAATTTCCATTCTCTATTTGCGTTAACTATCATAGCATCAGCTCTTTACCCAAATCTTATATAATGCATCTTTAAGCATTAGGTTTGATATGTGATTTGAATAATGACATAGTCGGACATCCAAAAATCGTTTATGGAGTATTGATCAGATTGGTGCATATTTTAAACATCGGTAATGGAAATCCCGGTAGACCCTGAAACAAACAAAAGACTTATTGCTATACTTTATGAAAGTTAAGTTAAAGAAACCCCCTTTTCCATCTTTTTCCGTGGTCAATACATGTAGATCGGTTTACTTTTACAAGTATTATAAGTTACCCTGGGAAGTTATCGCCCTCTTTTCACCTGTTTCCACACAGATGATATCACTTAGTCGCGGTTTTCCATTTACACGAATATCAAAAATTATGATTATTGTTAGTGTTTTGTTATTATGGATTAGATAATATGTCAAACTAAAGAAACATGCGGCCAGACTTTAAGCAGCACAGGCGTTCGAGCCGGGGGGGGGGGGGCAGGGGAGGCAGCTGCCCCCTAACTTTCGGGCAAGCTGACTTTTCGGGCAGACGAGTAAAAAAATATTTCTTAGACAAAATAAAGTGCCCGTAATCTAATAAAACACTAATTTTACGGTAAAATACTTTTACGGCCGTCAAATATTCCAAAATTTTCTTCGTAGGCCTAAGGTCAGCGCCGCTTCTTCGCCTCTCGAAGAAACCCGACGTTGCTGTCTGTAAACCTGAATTTTTTTCGGGCATTTCTAGTTTTGCTGCCCTAACTGTCACCGAGGCCTAATAAAACACTAATTTTACTTTTCTTTTAATTGAATACCACGAATTTGTACTAAGTTGACTATGTATTAAAACATTTTGTTTTGGGCCATTCCACTTTGTGCGACATTTTTCGAGCATCGATTGGTATTTGTAAATGCGTCTTCAACAGTCTGACTTGATGCATGGAATTCTGAGTGGGATTTCGGTTGCAAAACCATTGGATACTTTGGAGCTACTTACACGGACTAGAATAGCAGAAAACGCATTTGCGTTGATTAAATTTTCATAATTTTTCCCGGGAGGGTTAGGTCCCCATACTCGGTGACGATTGATTGGTTGTTTGGAATTCGGGTCAGCAGGTAAGCTGTATTGGACCCAATCGAAAGTGATGTATTCACAGGCCGGACTAACAGGAAGATGCGTTTGCGTCAATTAAATTTTCAAATTTTTCCCGTCTTCGTGGATTGTAAACGATTGATTGAAATTCGAGTCAGTCACCTTAATTAAGCTATATTAGACAACATTGAAGTTGCTTTGTTCACGGGCTGAAATTTTCTTACGGGGTGGAGGCGTCTGTATACCCGAAAATGTTTCGGGGAATTCGGGTTCTGTCCCCTTAACTGTTATCAAACCCGTACGCCCATGAGCCGCGGGATTAAGAGATATAGGGTGTTTTGATTCTGTTTTCGTAGTTAACAAATTATTTGGAGTTGTTTCCCTTTAGTTCCATTGCAATAAGTCGTTGTTCATGTCCCATCGATCGCGTGATATACCAGAAATAATTTGTTTCAATGATGAAATCATGGTTAGCTTTGTTTGCAAAAATCGTCATCCATACATTCAGATTTAATATGTGCATTTAATGACCAAGTTGTATAGTCACGAATTCATGCATTCTCTCATTTACGTACCTGTATCAGATGGATGACCTATAAAGGGCGGTAAGTCGGACAATCCAATGCTTATGGTCGTTGAAGGCCCATGGGACATCTCTGGGTTAATATTAACGCTTCCAGAAACACAGGCTGTTTCTTTGCCACTGCCTCTTACAGACGATTTGCCAGGGCCCCTAACAGAAGACTCGCCAACTGTGCTTTTAACAAACGATTCACCAGTTTCTTCTATCGTTGGTCGTGCGAAAGTGTCATCATCAGTTTCATCTTCCACCTGGGTTCTATGTGTAAGAAAGTTAGCACCCTCCCCAACTCTTCTATTTACATCACGTCGTCGCCTGATTTTCTTTTTGTATATCAAGAGGCTTATCCACATTCCCAGTAAAACGACGAAAACCAATGTTACTATTACAACTGGCATAATTAACTGTTGGTGGTATTCTGTCAAAATAAAAGAACATTTTCATTTTAAGAAAATGCCTCTATCTGATCAAACTACGGACATAATTTCGTTTCGGCCCGTTTCATTTCATCAGGTATCGATGGCCCTCAATTTACGTAAATCTGACATGTCTGTTTGGTGTCCTTCAACAACGTCCATAATCCCTTTCACAGGTATCACACAGCTCATGAAAACATTGACTAATCATTCATATAAACAGAACGCTGTTTACGTAACCAAAAATCTCGTCCAGATAAAACGAAACGAAAATTGAACCATCAAAAAACGAAACGAAATATGAACTGTGTTTTAATCAGATTGAATAAGCGTGTAATTCCTTTGTATGATTCGTCTATTTTGATTCAAGCCCGCATATTTTTATCGAATGTACTAATATGAAGTTACATAACTTGTGTGCGGGGATTAAACGTCCTCTCAAAATACTAAGATATAGCAAGGTATGCAGGGCTCTTTAACACACTGGTAACCGATGTGATTGGATGGGGATCTTTCTCCGTTGCAGAGGAAAAAACTTAGCTGAATGTAAAAGTAGTCCGGTGTGTGTTGACGTGTTATTAAAATATGTCCATACTTTCTCTTCCTACTCCCGCCATTACCCTTTGTGCCCCATGACACCAGTGAGTAGACAAAACGTGGCATTACCGAAAAACGCAATAAACCCACCTCCACTTTCCTTGTTTCCGGTTAGTTGTTCTTGAATGCTTTTTCGGTAATCTGAAATGATTGTTATATTATTCATTCAAATCCACAAAACATCCCCTCAAGCGAATACTTATAAAATGTTAACGGCAAAATGACAAAATTTTACGCTAAATTAAAGTTATTATTATAAAGCAAACCCGAACCACAAGTTCCATTCGGAGCTCTGAAAGTGGCCTCTGCATAACTGTTTCTTTTATAAATTTTATTGTGTACACAATAGACATGGGCTGTGTTTTATGGGATCATTTAGATATACTTGGAGAAAAAAATAGTAATTTTCTTGAATTATTTTTATTTGATTTAACGAAAACAATTTAACAATTCCCGCGTGTTTAAGTCAATTGGTAAATTTAATATCATATCGAATCGAGCAACCGGGTGTTCTACTTCTCTTCGTCAGATGGGTCCAATGCATGGCGGGCATACGCTATATGTAGTGGTTGTGGGGAAAGTTCGTCGTTAAGCGACATCTCCGCCTACTCTTCAGTGAATTTCAAATGTCACGCAAACGAGCAAACATGTGCGCCTCGGCTTTTCTTCCCAACTTTACGCTTTCTCGCATTACCAGGCCTTTCAACTTGCACCATTGCTAAGGTGAAATCAGACTGGAAAATATCGTGAGCTAGCGTCAAACCCATCGAAGTACTGTGGTTTCGTGAATAATATCTAATGTCTTGCAGTGTTTATGCCGTTTACACACTGTTAACGTTTATGAATATTGCACACAAAGTTTCCCAGGGGCGGAGTTTTAAGTTATTTGGCTAAAGCACCCATTCATAAACCCTGAGTATTATTTTGATAAGTTGATAACGTATTCGATCAGCCAATCAAATGGCTGAAGTGGGAGTAACCCATATAACTACTTACTAGAACGTTCGGTAGCCTATGTTTACTACAGGGGAATAGTGCTAGTCATACGGCCGGGACACTGCGGCGCAAAAATACACCTTGATTCCGACGCAGAAATTACCCTTACCTTCATTTGACATGCACGTCCACATTCTGCAGTATGAACGACAATATTCAAACATATAAACAATATTATTATTATTTTTAATTATTTGTTTTATTTTTTAGTATAAGAAATCCATTTTTGATTTCTGTTTCAAAGATAGGTTGCCAGGCAACGAAACATACGCCCACAGCAGCTAAATCGTCCGGGCAGTCAACAAGGGTTGTCGCATATTTTTACTTTTTTTTGGTAATGAAACATTTGTAATACACTAAAATCTGAGTAACAACTCATTATGTAATTATCAGAAAATCATGAGAATTTGTTTGCTTTTTATAAAGTTTTGCCCCACGCTAACAATTAGTATAGGAAACATTTAATATCATGGATTTAGCTGTTCAGTTATCAAAATTCATTGAAAATCAAAATACTTGTTCGTTTCAACACCTTAAACTCTGTGTATCAATCTGAAGTCAATCGGATGATAAGTTTGGCATCTACAGCGCAACAAGGTTTTATGAAGTGATCAAGGGAGATAACTCTGGAAGTAATTATTTGAAATTGATGAAAATCAGTAGGCTTCTTCCTCTCAGGACCTTAAACAGTGTGTGTAAATTTAAAGTCAATCGGATATTAACTTTGGCCTCTTGAGTGTCCACAGGATTTTTTGATGTGATCAAGGGCCATAACTCTGGCACTAATTATCGGAAATTGATGCAAATCAATAGGCTTCTTCATCTTATGACCTTAAACACTGTGTATGAATTTAAAGTCAATCGGACATTAACTTTGGCTTTTATAGCGTCCACAAGATTTTTTGAAGTGATCAAGGGCCATAACTCTGGCACTAATTATCAATCTCCCAAACAGAGTTGTCTTCCCTTGCAGTCCACACTAACCTCTGCTAACGGCTCAATTGACAACGCCACCAAGATTCTTGGTGTTGATGGACAATGCTTAATGATACGATTTAAAACAAATAAATGATAATATATTTCATACTATCACCAATTGCAAAGTAACAATTGCAAAGTAACAATATATTTACAACTATTACACAGAACTCTTTCGCGTAAGATCACAGGTTAATCGGTCGGAAATAAGAACTGCGCATGTCGCCGTGCTAATTTTAGAATGAATACACGTGCGTCTGTTTGTTTGTACAACGCGATCGATAGGCCTAACAATCAATTTAGAAATGTCTGTGGTTCTCGGTATATGTTTAAAATATGATCGAAAAATCATCAAGTGTTTATAGCGCCTAAAATTGACTAAAATTCATAATATCATGAAGTGTTTATAACGGCAAGTACATTTCTCTTACAGACGCCATTTTTGATCATAGTAAATCACGTGATCGATGACCTCCGGGTCAAACCTATATAGTACGCGAGCCGACGGCAGAGTCGAATGCTTGATAGAGCGAGACTTGCGTGGAGAATGACTAATTATCGGAAATTGCTGAAAATCAATAAGCTTCTTCGTCTAATGACCTTAAACATTGTGTATAAATTTAAAGTCAATCGGATATTAACTTTGGCTTTTAGGGCGTTCACAAGATTTATTGAAGTGATCAAGGGCCATAACTCTGGCACTAATTATTGGAAATCGCTGAAAATCAATAGGCTTCTTCGTCTTATGACCCTAAACACTGTGTATAAATTTAAAGTCAATCGGATATTAACTTTGGCTTTTAGAGCGTCCACAAGATTTTTTGAAGTGATCAAGGGCCATAACTCTGGCACTAATTATCGGAAATCGCTGAAAATCAATAGGCTTCTTCGTCTTATGACCTTAAACACTGTGTATAAATTTAAAGCCAATCGGATATTAACTTTGGCCTCTAGAGCGTCCACAAGATTTTTTGAAGTCGTCAAGGGCTATAACTCTGGTAGTTATTATCGGAAATCGCTGAAAAACAATAGGCTTCTTCGTCTCATGACCTTAAACATTGTGTATAAATTTAAAGTCAATCGGATATTAACTTTAGCCTCTAGAGCGTCCACAAGCAATTGTGGACGCCGGACCGACGGACGGACCGACGGACCGACGGACGGACGGGGGCGACGACAATATACGACCACATTTCAATGTGGGCGTATAAAAATGATAGCAAAATTGCCGCGAAAGGTCCCCGATTTACCATGAATTCATAACGCGGTTTTATATACATGACCATGATAACCGGGTGGCCTTTCGCGCTATTTTACAGTAGACTTTTAAAAGCCCTAAAGTCGTGATATTGATTCAAATGTAGGTGGATTTAATCATAAACAGTTTATCCTTCCGATAAATATTGCCATGCATGCCTTACAATTGCACCGCGTACACTTAGATAATGCTATTAATGCTATTAATAGACGAATGGGATTTCCATTACGTAATTATTCGATGTACCTGAAACAAAAGAAAGCTTACCTGGGCAATTAGACTGACAATGAGCCACGTTTCCGCGTTGCTCGGCCTCATCACAGATTGAGGAACAAGGTGAACATTCCTGCAAATATTTATCGTAATAAAAGTGCTTTTCACTGCACGCATTCCACATGATGACAAATCCCGTCTGCACTGGAGAATAACTGGTTATCACACTACGTTATTATTCGTCAATATTATAATGGCTTGCCTCTGCAGATACAATATTATAACCCCTTCCGTTGTGAACACTTTGTGTAGCATGAAATGAAAGTCACCAGGAATTGTCCGTTAACGAGTCACGGTTACTATAATAAGCGCATATTATGATGTAATGGCTTATTATATCTACAACGTATCAAGCGGATATGATTGTAATGTCAAATTTAAAAATAGCATCGCTGTATATAAGTTAAAGGAGCTAAATTGCCAATATTTGGGACCTAGAAATTGACCCAAATTGGTCACAAAGCATATAATAATGCAATATGAATGTATATAAACTGATTTACATTCAATCATTTCCGTTTTTTACTCTGATTTCAAATCACTGGACAAAAACTAGGTCATTTCGGGACTAACATATGGCTTAACTTTATTTCAATAATTCGCTTGCGCGCAGGGGTCTTTAGCAATGGGAGAAGGGCCCGGTAAAACCGACGAGGTTGGACAGGCTATTCACGCACAACCGGGGAATCGACAGATGTTATGATGCAGAGCACGCGCGCTAACCATTCGGTCACCCCCCCCCCTCTCATATGCATATGGATGTAGGACATATGCCTGTCTTCATTAGCCCAGTTCGGAGCAGAACAGCAGGACGTTAAACCCCATTCAATTTCATTTCAATTTTAGGTCATTTCGGGACTAACTTATGGTTCAATTGTAATTCAATAATTCGCATGCGCGCGTAGAGGTTTTTTGCAGTGGGAGGAAACCGGGGATGCGGAGAAAACCTACGATGTTGGACAAGCGAGCCTAAACTCACCAAAGTAATGTAATGAAATTTAGGGGTTTTTAACATCTTACTGTTGTGTCCTGATTGGCCAAATGAAGACGAACATACGCCATACAGTGTGCTGTTAGGGACATTTTGCCCAGAAATGAAACGAATGGGCACGTGTATACGTCATACAGCAATTTTTACCGGACAGTCGCGCTATGACCCGCTCTTATATCGAATTCCAATACGTAGACATCACATTCAATTAAAAAATGGATTTCGTTTTCTAGACACGACGAGCACAAAGGACAGCGAATTTTTAAGGGAATTGGAGGTTTAGAATATCTACCTGTTCTATTGATAGAGGGAGAATACCACATCTAAGTTTCCTTACAAAACATCTCTGAGATCTGGTCATGACACAAATAACACAATCCTCAACTTTTAGATCTTTCTTAAACAACCTATACGTTCTTAATTTTTTACCATTTGTATATACAGTTTCTATCATCCCACAGTTTTGAAAACCACCTAGATTCATCAGTAATAAATAGTTCTTTACACAAAGATTTAAAACCAGATTTACTACCGTCACATAAATTAAACTCGTGCTTTACATTTAAATTTTCTGCTACCTTTAATACCTTCCTTTCCCACGATTTTGGACGTCTTTGAGACCATTTATGGACTTTATATAATAAACGATTTGCATCACAGTTTTTGAGCTTCGTAAATAATCTGAACACCTCAGTTGCTTGCTTTGTCCGAGAACTGACCCAACCCATATCACCATAAGAAGCTACATTTGATGCTCTCATGGAAACTCCTAGAAACAATTTACAAGCTCGTGTTCTCACATTATTTATCACACTGTGTTCAACTGTACCCCATATAGATGCACCATAGAGTAATATTGGCTCCACTAGAGATTCATACAGTTTGTTATATACAGAATACGTCATTCCGCCCAAAGCATTATATTTTGCAGTTAAAAACCCTAAATCACGACTAGCTGATTTTGCTAGTTCTTTTACAGCAAAGTTAAGTGTTCATCAAACCATAAACCGAGGTATTTATACTGTCCTACACAGTCTAATGGTTCAGACCCACAGTTAAAAGTTGAGTCTGTTCTGGTCTCGTTGTTTGGACGAAAGTGTATGATTTTTGATTTTTTGCTATTGATATTTAATTTCCATTCATTACACCAGCTATGCACAGTATCTAGCATGATCTGAAGTTTTTCTTCACTAGGCGCAAGAAGCACAATGTCATCCGCATAAAGCAGAATACTTAGAATTTCACTGTCTAATTCTATACCTGAATTTAAATTACAAATTTCCGCAGCCAGGTCGTTTATAAAAACTGGGAATAATGTAGGTGACAGAAGACATCCTTGTTTAACTCCTAAATTAACGTCAAAACAGTCTGTTGTATGGTTACTCACACGAACTGCACTTCTTGTATTTGCGTATAATGACTGTATCGCATTCAAAATCTTACCATTTACTCGGAATTTAAGGATTTTATTCCATAGACTTTCTCTCTTAGTTATATAATTGTGTTGGGACAAATAATAAACCTATTCAAGACAGTATGTGACAACAAGACCATATCTAGGTCAGATGACACACTGAAATCCAGATTTAGTTCATAAAGATAGGTTGCCAGGCAACGAAACATACGCCCACAACAGCTAAGTCGTCCGAAATGGTTAGAATTGTTCCGATTGTTTGTCTCATGGCCTTCGTCCACAAGATATTCCAAAATGACCAAGGGTCATACATTTGGCAGAAATAATCAGATATCTTTGAACATCGATAGGCTTCTTCGTCTCATGACGTCAAACACTGTGTATAAATTTAACTAATATATATACTTTAAATCCATGACACAATAGGGGTAATTTACTCCCGACTGTTCTCTTTAACTAATATCAAGGCTAATATAAAATGTATGTACGCATACAGTGTAATTCGAGTAGTTTTACTGTCTGGTCAATGAATGTCATATTGTGAACACTTTTTTCACCAGACGTCTAGCTGCTTCTCGCCTCAATAAGTAAAATTGAATGTCTCGTCATCATTGCCTTATTTGGAGCGTCTGAAGTCTAATAAGAATGTCATAGTACCCTTTGAACAACTATATAATAGTGAAATATATGATACGTGTCTGCACGTCTGTCTTGTGTGACTATTTATTGAATTAATCTGTAATTCATTCTATAAACAATAGTCTGTTACATTAAGTTGCTTTAGTTTATTTCGGATATAGATGTGTATGTTTTATTTAATTGTAATAAATAAAAAGTTTTATACATCATTGCGGATGCAATATGAAGAGACACCATACCTGCGGAGAAAAAAAAACAGCTGAGCTAGCTGTATTTAGTTTTAATGCGATAGATACGTATGTAGATAACATAGTCCGCTTTGAAACTACTGTACCCGAGTGACTCAATAGCCCACCAACGCATTGACCTATTTTCTATACATAAGGCAAACTAAACCACAATTGTGTTTGTGGTTACATGGACCCCAAAATAGGGTTCGTATAAGTAACCGAACCCAACATTAAAGACATGCAAATTGTTGTGGTAACATATTTAGTTTTATTACATACATTAACAGCGATATAAACAGGTGTCGTTACTTTTTTAAACTTAGGTTTAATATAAAGTGATCTTGTTTAAATAGTTTGCTGGCTGTTGCCTTTGTCAAAAATATTCTTCAGTTTTTTTACAAGAGAAAAAAATATATAAAACGATCTAACCCTCAGCTAAACATAATATAAGTAAAATTCAAATATTAGAGAAAAAACACAAAGAATTAAATTTTGGCTAGTACTTTCAGTGTGATCAGACGAATAGGCAGGCCATTTTAATGCGTCAAATTTCGCTGTATGTAAGGCCACTACATCTTGATAGCTGTAAAATAAGAGACATTGCACAAAATGATTATTTGGATAATTCATGACCAAAGAAACTTTAAAATTTGATGTCGGTATAGAATTAATATAATTTTACCCGAACGCAGTAACTTATACCAGGGATTATGATTCCGGGTGGAAGGTGAAAATCTCCGTGGTAATTCATCCTAATAAATGAAAGTTCCTTGGCATTATAGAAAATAACCTTGTTAAATAGTATCGTTTTTCTTCACAAATATAACTATTTTTTATACGGATAGAACTATATTTTTGTACGGATAGAACTATATTTTAGAACGATACATGGACATTTTAGAGGTGGTTTTAAAGAGCTGGGTTGCTTGAAGGTGAGGACCTAATATGACGATCTCTTTTAAACTTAAAACAGACCTGTTAAATATATTATACCCTTTAATATAGTGTTTTTCCATACAGTTTTGTTTTTTTTTTCACAATATAATAGACGTTAACAATTTGTTCAATTCATTTAATAATTGAACTGGGATATGCAGATCACAATTCTACAGAATACAATTACTGCCTATTATTGAGCGACGTTTCAACTAGGCTTCGCTGGTCATTACCAAGCAAAAGAGAAGCCTAGTTGAAACGTCTTCCAACAACAAGCAACAATTGTATTCCATAGATTTGTGACCAGTATATTATATTATACGTGGTTTTAAGTAGTTGGTTTTTATTTCCGTTGATACTAGGATATAGTGTCATCTTATAACCCCAATATTAATGACAATAGATTTAAACATACATTGTGCAAGAGGTAAATTTGCCTATTGAAGACCTTTCTTTGGGCCTGGAATGTTATCTAAATTATTATTTAGACATTAATCAACTTATCCAGACCATAATCAACTCTCGATCGTATCACAAGCCTGTGATCTTTGGTGAATTATGATCCAATGTACTGCATAACTTTCCTTCTCGATTTAATTATTAAATGGATAATCGTGACTATGTTTTTTACCGTAGCGACTATGATCAAGGCTAGGTGGAAATTTCAGTCGCTTATATCTCGGTTCATAGTGGATCAATTTTTTACCATCATAGTGCGAACTTCCAACTCGTTATTTAATCTCCCATAATGTATCTTTAATAAAAGACAATATTCTTCAACTTTCAACGACAATAAAATTAGATGTAAAAGCAGAAGTACCTAAGATGCAGTGTTGGTATATTTGATCTTCTCTGATAATTTCTGACTGATGGTTGATAGTAGTAAAGGGTGGGCCTGTGTTGGGTAAAGTTGATTCTACTGATTGCGGGCTAGGTGTTTCCGAACCAATAAAAGGCTGTTCAGTCTCCTCTATAGGTCTGGTTAATGACATCTCTTCTGTATTTTTATTCCTCCAACGGTAAATATATACTACCAAACCAGCTATTAAACAAACCATTGCTAGACTAATAACTATAGGTAACCAAATCTTCAAACTATTACCACCATCGTCCGACCTCTCTACAAAAATAATCAAATACATGTTCATACACAAGCTGAAAGATACATTATGGGAGATTAGATAAAGAGTTGGCAGTTCTCCATATAATAGTTAAAAAAAACTACATAATGTAAAAGTAATTTGCTGAAAATTGATCCACTAAGAACCAAGAACTAAGCGGATGAAAGTTTTGCTTAGCCTCGATCATCATTACTAAAGTCGATAAGACAAAACTAATATTTTCGATTATCCATTTAATCGTAAATCACGAAGGAAAGTTTTGCAGCAAATCGGACTATAATCCAACAAATATCACAGGCTAGCCTTGACATCGAGAACTGATTATGGTCTGGATAGTCTAATTAATAGTTTTTATAACATTTCAGCCCTAAAGAAAGACCTACAATAGGCAGATTTTGCTCTTGCATAATGGATATTTAGATCAACAGAACTAAGCGGATGAAAGTTTTGCTTAGCCTCGATCATCATTACTAAAGTCGATAAGACAAAACTAATATTTTCGATTATCCATTTAATCGTAAATCACGAAGGAAAGTTTTGCAGCAAATCGGACTATAATCCAACAAATATCACAGGCTAGCCTTGACATCGAGAACTGATTATGGTCTGGATAGTCTAATTAATAGTTTTTATAACATTTCAGCCCTAAAGAAAGACCTACAATAGGCAGATTTTGCTCTTGCATAATGGATATTTAGATCAACAGTATGGCGCGATTGCCTATACGACTTTTGTTGGGTTTTTCTAGTGTACATAAATTTCATTTCATATAATTATATACAAACCCTGTGGAGCTAATGTAGTGGTATGTATCCGTTCGTAGTAATCTGTAATAAAAATAATATGTAAACTGAGAGGGACTTAATCTGATGCGAAAATAACTATCGTTTCTATCACTAATTAGACGGGCTATACAAATCGTGTTACTGACTTCGTAAAACACAAATGTTATTAGGTATAAAGGTACTTGTATATGTATATTTGAGGACCAACTATCGAAAGGTCATAATTGATATTTCCACATAGATCAGCTTCCGTTATCTCAACGATTCACGCATGTCGTAAATAAATGCTCAACAACTTTTCCCGCCAGCTTCGCAACAGAGCACGAACGGAGTCCTTAACTGATTTAAGCCAATCCCATTTTCTATGAAATAATATTTAAAGTTAATTAGAGCTCATTTGTTCATTTGTTATGAGAATGATTATAAATATGTATGTCTAAGATGTTCCTTTTAAAATTAAAGCTTTAACTTCACATGTATAAACAATACTGAGCGTTCTGCTTATGGCAACATGGTTTCACCTGTTTGAGAAGTCGCCAACATATTGTGAATAGTTTACCCAAGGGTGAATGAATTTGGAGTGAAAAAAAGAAAATGTCGTCACGGGTTAGTGTGAAGATACGATGAATCTCTGCTGAAAACCGCGACAAAAAATGAATATAAAAACTTACATACCTTTACATTTCTCAACACAATATTCAACATTATCTCTAGCCTCGGCTTTATCACATATAGTGCTGCAGTGGCCACAGTTTATCGTTGGGTCACTATATGTATCCGCTGGACACACGAGTAGCATCTTTGGTAGTGTTGTTACGAAAAGATATAACGTGAAAGCAATTAAACACGACGGTGGAGAGAAGTATGATAACATTAAGACAGCCTTTTTTAAAAGTAAAATCGGGCAAACCCCCTTCTTTCAAGCCCACACATTTTTAAACACATGAATGGCTTCCTTCTGGATTTTTATTTTGTATTGAGAGTACGTGTGAATTGAGACTACACGTGAATGTACGGTGTTCCCGCTACGATTTGTGAATTATATGTACAAATTATTCAAAAGTCATAATATATGTGCCACCTTATAAAGGATAGTTATTATGCTGTAAATTCCATCGAGGTCGTAAATGACTATAAATACGTTTACTTAGGATTTGTATTTTTAAATCGACTCGAATAATTTATGCTTTCACTATGCATTTAAAGGGGGGCTTATGTCGACCTTGCAACTGAAAGCAACTGGCAAGATTTCAGCCATGTACCCAATGGCCACATGAAAATACTATATTTGGGGGCGTGATCAGGTTTAATTTTATCTATCGTTAATTTTTTGAGTTATTACATACGTGTGTATTCTACACTTGATAACACAACATAACAGGTCAACATTTTTTTTTTATCTAGCTTAAAGTCCAACTATTATAGTAATAACGTTCCACTTTCTGAATTGACAGTACAGCTCGAATGGATAAAGTTGTATCGGGCCCCGAAGTATTTTGTAAGGAATCTGAAGTACAGGGGCATAGGGGGCAGGGGTGACTCCTCCCGGCCACGAGAATATTTTTGAATATTAATCGGAATTCCGGCATGAAGAGACCATTAATGGAGTGTGTGTGTGTTTTATCCCTCTTTGTGATAATATAAAGGCTGTAATCCGCATGTTATGAGGCAAATAAAAGTAATATCTTTCATCATACAATAATTGGCCTAGGACATCATTGACTTTTGCATTGATTTCATGTTAATCCTCGGCTCTATGACCGAGTCTATGTATAGCTGTTTCACAGATATTTGTTGGATCGAACGCTTTCTACAACTGGGTAACACCTTGCTCAATAACGACCAATGTGAATCACCACTACTACGTTAGACAGAAAATGGGAATCCACAAACCCTTTTCCTCGATACCACATCAAAAATTTTTGCAGGAGGGGGTTTGCCAGGTTTCGGTTACGGAAATCTGCCATCATCGTCTCTAAATTACATAGGCATACATACAAATTGAGCTTTTTAAACAGAGAAATCGTTTTTATACTGATGTAGGATCACTTTGTGATGTAATTTCATTGATGCAAGGCATTATTTTTTTATGTGATAGCTGAGCAGGGGGTGGGGGTGGGGTGGGGTGACCCCCCTCTGGATCCGCCCCTGAAACCATAAATACATCTTGGTTAATCAAATGAGGGAAATCAATGGCATCCTGTGTCATGCAAACAAATTCTTAGAAAAACCTCGATAAATGAAATGAAATGAGGTTTAAGGTACCACGTACTATTCTGCTCCGACTGGGATAATGAAGACGGGCACACGCCGTACAGTGTGCTGTAACCCGGACAACGGCGTTGCGGCCTACTCTTATATCGAATTCCAACTGCCAGGGGTTCTTTTCCGTGTTCCAAAATGCATTCACGGGACCTCTGTTTTTCGCAGCATCCGAACGATGTCCAATGTCAGACGCTCCGGCCAACACCGGGATCGAAAACGGGACCTCCAAGTTTGCAAGCCTACGTCTTACTCACTGAGTCACCATAAAATACACACATCATTTTAGAAAGCAGCCATTAATTCACTATGTTATTCATGATGAATAAGTATTTAACAATTTCAATGAATACAAATGTAGTACACGAGACTTTTTAAAAAAAAAGTCTTAAGTTTCTCGGGGTTTTATTTTAGAGGTACACGTAATGTGCAAGTCTTATTTCTGGGGTTTCTTAAATAATATAAATGACAAGAAGATAGTTGTTTTAATCGTTGGTAAAGTATATCATGTATAACCTGGTTACAAGTACAGTTAACGAAAGAGCAATAGAAACATATGTACATGTATATCTAGATAATCTCTGAACAGAAAATGTTCACTATCAAACTTCTACACTAAGTTTCACCACTCCCATTGAATAAGAACCGCATCCTAAAGCATTTGAAAATTAAAATGCATAAAATATGTAAACGTATCACGGGCGGGCCTGTAGCCACGGGGGTGTGGGTGGGGGCTATGGGGAGACTTAGCTCCCCCCCCCCAAAAAAAAAAAACATATTTCGCCAAAAATAGTGATTTCTTATGAGTGTGCTTAGCCGGCCATATCCTCAGCCCCTCCAAAACATTCCGTAGCCCCCAAAAAACATTCCGTAGCCCCCCTCCCAAATTGTATGAGCTGGCTACGGGCCTGATCATGGGTCAAGGCATTCGACTAATAAAAACTCATTTACCTAATAAACACCAGTCTATGTGTACGTCAACTGGAAGCAGCGGTATAGTATTACAAAAGTGTGACGGGAGGACACAAAAAAAACTCACTTCTAATAGTTCCCCGCTTTCATCGATTAAAATATCATTAAGATTAATTGTTATATCCCGACAATGTGTATAGTAAATCAATGCTCGACTAGTCTGAATCCGGCTGTATTTAACTGTCTTGTGCTACATGTATCAGTTTCACATAAAAGGTTTTTAAAAATTCAACAGCTATACATGTATCATTAAAACATTAGAGCAAGTTAACACAAGGGGGTCGCGGTGGCTAAGTGGGTAATACACTGGCACGTTAGTCTGGAGGTGGGGGTTTGATCTCTGCAATTGCCAAAAAAGTTCATCCAAATTTTCCGGCGTGGTTCCCCCTTGTCAGTGATGCAGGAGGGGGGGGGGGCTTGACAAGGAAAGCTCTCTCCCTAGTCAGTCGGAGACTCCGTGTACACATTGGCGTGTACGAACAAGATCTCTTGACAGTTGGAATTCGTAGGCCGTAGTACCGCTATCCGGGCAAAATTTCCCTCATAGCGATTAGCCTAATTCGGAGCAGAACAGTAAGACGTTAAACCCCATTTCATTTCAGATAAACACAATTTAATTACATATACTTTTTTTAAAAAAAATCAATTGATGGTGGGGGTTTAATCTACATGTAAGTTTGAGTTTAAATAGCAAAGGATAAACGAATCAATAGAATAGATCAATATATATAGTGTAAATCTATGACATATATAATTCCTAAGACAGAGGTAATTTTTATCCCCGACTGCTCTCTTCATTATGTATGCACACAATGTGGTAATATAAGTAGTTTTACTGGTCAATAATTGTCATACTGAACACTTTTTTCGCCAGACGTATGCTTCTCGCCTCAATAAGTAAAATTGAATGTCTCGCCACCAGTGCCTTATTTGGAGCGTCTGAAGTCATTTAGCCCTGAAAAATATGTTGAGTGTCTACAAGTCTGTGTGTCAGTTTATTAAATTAACCCATAATTCATCCTACATAGTGTTACTTTAGTTTATTTTGGATGTACAAGTGTATGTCTTGTCTTTTATTATAATAAATATATTAATAAGTGATTTTGATTTTGCACGTTGCCCCCAGAGTATTAGTTCATAATTGTGTTGTAATACATACGACATCGTTCATAAACTGGCAGGTGGCGTTGACATAAGGCTAATCTAGCCTTTTTTCTTTGTGTGTGTGTGTGTGTGTGGTGGGGGCGTATTTCGGGCGTGTCTGTTAGGGGTACCCCACCGTAATACTGTCTGGAAGTGGTTATTCACGATCACTGGGGCACTGAACTACTTCCAAGCAGTTTTAGGTGGTACGGACTTCAGCTAATCCAGCCTATTGGTAGCAGTGTGGTGGTGCGGGACAATTTCCAAGCAATGGAACTCATTTAATATTTACAGTCTAGAATGTAATTTAAATTTAGATGGTATTAGCTATACTGGAACATCACCTAAGAGGACCCTGTTGAAAATCAATAATTTTCTCTACTAGCCACTCTTGGTGACATGTTCCATAGATATTATATATATGTTTTATGTGTTTCGTGAATTTGGTTACTTATTTTTGTTGTGCTGGTTAGTTATGCACGTGATGATTCTTTAAGGACCACACCTGTGCCCATTGGTATTTTTTGCCAATTGCGATTGTACGCGACAAATGGCAGGGATGCTTATTGTGGTAAACTAAGCTGGTGAATTATAGTCACTTATAAAATCGGGTCATTCCGTTCACGGTAATCACTTGAGTCAATATTAATTGCTATCACGGTTACCTCCTTCAAAAACATAACCAGTAACATTATAGACTACCCGGGGGGTTGGAATGGCTTAGTGGTCTAGAGTGCCGCGCTTCGACCTCTAGCTGGCCGGTCACCTCTGGCTTGCGGCTGTGGTTTCGAGCCCTGGTGTGAGCGTATGTGGCATGGAGATAGGGGCGCCTTCTCAACCTCGTGGGTTTCCTCCGGGCACTCCGGTTTCCTCCCACTGCTAAAGACCCCTACGCGCAAGCGAATTATTGAAATAAAATTAAACCATAAGTTAGTCCCAAAATGACCTAGTTTGTGTTGAGTGGACGTTAAACCCCAATTCTCTCTCTCTCTCTATAGACTACCCAATTTAAGAGCGTAAATAAAACATGATCTTGAGGTAAAGGGCGTGATAGTTTTATTACAACAAAGAGCAACAGTCGACATAATATGTTATATGTCGAATTTCGGCCCCTTTAGTGAGTTTTCCTAACTTTACATATCAATATTGATTTCAGTCTATAAGACACAATAATATCAGTAATGATAGGTTGTCAGACAACGAAATATATACCCGCACCAGATAAATAAATCGTCCGGGAAGTCGACAAGGGTCGCTTATAATTGTGTGTAATGGGGGGGGGGGGTAGAAGACACCGATTTCAATTTCATACAGATCAGATGATAACGTTTGTTGTCAGAGTGTTCACACGGTTAGCAAAGTAAAACAACGGAAATTATTGAAATTATACAGGGTTCCTCAATTTACCGATATAAACAACATATTGGGGATGCTCGATTCACAGTCCAGAACGTCCCGAATTGACAGAATTACAATCGAGTGATGCGGAATTCAGTCCAGTCAAAGTTCTGTCATTCACGACAGCCGAGGTGCAGTGAGTGGAATCGTGACGTATTCCTAGTTGGTTGTTTGCCAACAATAATTTGGGGCAGGTTTCGTTTTATTGGTTAATTCAGCAGTCCTGTAAATTCTTCAATATTAACCAGGCGTATCTGAATGACCAATCAATAAATCTCACTTTTCATTGTCTCAAAAATAACTTCCTGTTTGTTTGTAAATCTATAAATTATGATTAGATTTGGTTTTGGCTTATGCAAATTAATTATTCATTTAGGCCTTAATGTTACCACCAGAGCGGAAAATGTTGGATAATAGATTTCCGTTTCGAACATCCTTAAAAGTCTGACAATATAACGCAACTTTATTCAAACTTAACAATATTGACAAAACGCCATCCGCTTCTACTTATTAATCTTGATCTTGAATTGCTACCATGTCTAATAATATGTAAATATGATTTAGCTATTTTTTGAACACGTACTCACCAAATGAGAAATGAAATAGTGTTCTATATGGGGTAGCACACCTAGCCCGGTGTATGACTCATGCCAGATCTATATGTAACAAATAAGGACCGAACCGATACAGAACCACGTGGTTAAACAGGGGCGGATCCAGGAATTTTTGCAGGAGGCGGTTTGGCAGGTTTCTGTCACGGAAATCTGCCATCATCGTTTCTAAATTGCATAGGCATACATACAAATTGAGCTTTTTAAACAGAGAAATCATTTTTATACTGATGTAGGATCACTTGGTGATGTAATTTCATTGATGCAAGGCATTAGTTTTTTATGTAGCTGAGCAGGGGGTCGTGGGACCCCTCCCTCTGGATCCGCCCCTGTTAAACACATTGTAGTCAATTCAGCTTCACAAATTGTTCTATCGCCAATAATATATATCTATATAGATACATTATGGGAGATAAGATAAAAAAGATGGCAGTTCTCACTATAATAGTTAAAAACTACATAGTGTAAATGTAATTTGCTGAAAATTTCAATCAAATTGATCGACTATTAGCCGAGAACCAAGCGAATGAAATATTCACATAGCCTCGGTCATAAATTTCACAGTATCGAAAATTTAACGACAATTAAATACATATATACATCAATGTATTATCTATTAAACTTCACAGCTTATTTAATCAAATTAAAACAAACGATCAAATTAAAATTAGTCTCAGTTATCCAAGTAGTATCTGATAGATTTCACAGCATTGTTAAGTCACGAGATTGAATCTTGATGGAGCGATATCCACAGCTATATAGCAGCAAAAAAAGTTGTTGTGCTATATTGTTGCAGTCTGACTTGAGATCCTGGAATATTATAGTAAAACCAAATGAAAACAACAGCTGGCATTTACTTACGGATGCGTCATCATGTCATCCAATATATTTAGTATTACTCCGAGAGTATCAGGCCAGTGACGTTTTTATTAAAGTTAAATCCACCCAAACAGCATAATTTTGATTATTTAGTTAATAGTGGTATGGTCTATTGGAAAGACAGACCCGAACGGAATGTGTTGGTCTGATATGAACGGTTTTACTGGGTGTTGTAGTCAAATACACCTAATTACTAGGTGTATTATTTCAAGCATAAATGTAGATTTTTTAAACAATTGCACCAATACATTATGGAAAGTGAGTTGAAGCTCCGCCAAAAGGCTGTTGAACAAAGTTTAATAAATTATTGCCTATGTAATAAGTCATACATTCTGAACATAAGAGAAAGAGACACGGGTATGTAGGTCATGTTTCTTTTAAGAAACGGGCTATGGTTGTACTGGAATGACCCAATATACCACCAACGCGTTGGCCTATTTCAATATATACAAGGCAAACAAACGATACCGCAAACCAGGTAATTTCGGTTACTTGGTTCCCAAAATAGTATATAGTAACCGAATGCACATTTTTGTGGGAACATATTATAATTTTATTACAAATTAAAATTTGACAGAGATCAGTTAACTCCCTTAACCATTTGGCGTTTGATAGGATAGCATAATATAGAATTGTGTCAGTGAATATTAGTTGAGAGTTGATGTTATATTTCGAGTGCGTCTACTGCTTTTCGATACAATGACATTAAGACAATAATAGGGAGATATGTCTAGTAACCTATTTGTCTGAGTATTTGCGTGCGTGGGCGTATAAAAAGGAAACATTTATTATTGTATTCGTCTGTCGAGCAAATCGAGATGATTTAGAATAACTATGCCCTTAGACCGTCAAAATAAATATGCCCTCAGACCGTCAAAATCTCAGTGATAATATGTCCTCTTACATGGTAATTCCTTGGAATTATGGGGGAAAAAAACTTAGTTAAATATTATTGTTTTTCCGTACATACATAACTATTATTGTACGGATCTAACTATATTTTTGTACAACAATATACCAGGCAAGTATTTTATTTCATAGGTTATAGTCCTACGTAATAACGTCCCACTTTCTGAGTAAACGGTCACTTTTCTTATGTTCCACCATCCCAACGGCACAATTATATAGGTGTTGAGCTAAAGTGTTAAATCTTATTTAGTTTATGTCATTTGAGTCTTTGAAACATAACAACACATATTCTCTTCTCCCCAACTTTTATTGTTTTTGACATCATATAGATATACATATTTTAAACACAACAAGAAACATAATAATCTCGCGCTCGTTATTTCTTATGGTAGGAATAATAACATATGATATATTTCAGACTAATAACATCCTACACATGTAGTATTTGAAAGACTTGGTGTACATGTATACAGATATTTGTTCACCTTACTTCAACACAATAATATATCATTCATTCCTTTAAATACAAACTGTAACACCATCATCATGCCAAGAATCTACGTATGTACAAAAACAAAACTAAAGTAGTTGTCAAATAAAAACTTTCCTGACACTAAAACTAACACACAGGAAAATTAAACACAACATACATTAGGCAAGTTCTAAATATGACTATTGAAGATGTTTCTTTCTGAAATATTTTCTAAATTATTAATTAGACATTAATTAACTGACCCAGGCCATAATAAAGTCTCGCTTGCATCGGATTTCTCCGATATCAAATAGATTAGAACCATTCAGCAATATTTTGATTTAATGTAACAATTGGTACGGTGGTAGAAATTATTGTACACGTCTTGTCAAACCTTCGAAGGGTAATATCTTTTCTCACAATAGAGTAATTTATGCTAACTATCTTATACATGTATTACAATCATCTTACATTCATCTAACGAATATCCTTGAAGTGCCACATTATATAGTCAACTAACCACTGTCAGTATATTAATAAGGCCAACAAAAATAATACATGTACCTATGTTTACGGTTACCCAAACAACCTTATTCTTTTAAGCCGAAATCGACTACCCTAGGTTTTATTATATAGTCAGTTAGGCTTTGGCCGGGTTTTCTGTGCACAAATTCTAATTGATAGTTCGGTATCATTTTTTGAAGAACCTAGAAATATGTAAGCGATAAACAGTGTATAATATAAACCCCATGAAAAAATAAAATAAAAATATTTTCAGACCTTTATTTCTTATTTTTTTTTTTTGGGGGGGGGGGGGTGGCTTAAACACCGGTACGTTTTGTGGACCGTAAGATAGCAATTTTAATATCATACAATCCTACTTAATTATATAAAGACAACAATGTCTATATTAGACCTAGATCATCAACGAGTAACATGATGATGTTGACACTAAAAGATATGTTGTCCAATCAATTATAACTGCTGCATAAGTAAATATTTTAAGAACACACAAAGCCATGAGATATGGTTAAATAGCGTAAGTAGAACGCCAGTTCACAATCTTAATCAAAACTATCTAATAAGTGTCATTCGTGTAGCCTTGATTCTTAAGTTAAAACCTGAGAAATTTACAAATTCACTTGCGTTTAATAGAGTATATTTTTTGCGGCCATTAATTCTCTATGTTATTCATGAATAAATATTTAAAAAGTAACGTCATGCATGTATATAAGTAACACTTGTGTGCTTTCAACACTCTTAACGATGTAACAGAAAGAGGAACAGTTCCCATTCATAAATTTCCCATCAATATCATTCACGCGGTTATATATACACCTGTAATCTAATGCATAAAAAAATCAATTTAAAACATCTACAGCAGTTGTTTGATTCGAGGCACATCACGTTACATGACATAATTATATTATGTACATTGCTAGTTTATAACAATCAGTAATAAATATAAGATACTAACACAAGGTACAATTTTACGGATACACAATTCCTGAGTTTGATACTAAGCAATGTAATATTATTCCAGATCATGAGAAATAGCAAAATAAGTTAAACATACGTAGTTAAATTACAAAAGATTGTCTATTTGATCTCATGGAAAAATATACTTAGGATATATTTATAAATAATTTATTAGAAAATAAATTATTAAACTTATTGGTACCTGAACATTTATGATACATGTATGTTCATGCATGTAGTATGCAAAAAAAACCCCCAAAAAAAACGTTTATTAAAAAGGTGTAAAAAAACCCACAAAAAACATCCAAAAAAAATACAGATACATGTAGGGTGTCAGGCAATGAAACATACGCTCACAGCATGCAGCTAAGACGTCTGAGCAGTCAATAAGAGTTGTTGCATATTTTTCTTTTGTCAGTAATGAGAACAGACTACATGTATCTTATTATAGGTTGCTTCGCCTCATGATTCTAACCATTGTGTATAAATTTAAAGTTTACCGTTCACATGATTTTTGTAAGTCATCAAGGGGTATAATTATCGAAAATTGTTGAAAATCAACAGGCTAATAAGTCTTTTCGCCGTCAGGCGATCAAAGGCCATAACTGGCAGTAATTTAACCATGTGCCTAAATTTTAAGTCAATCCGATATTAACTTTAGACTCTAGGATGGAGGGACAGACGGACGAGGGCAATATACGACCATATTTCAATATACATGTAGACGTTTAATAAAAACAATTATTATGCTTAAATTACGCTGACTAGGACACAGTTCACCTGTGTCTAGCCTCGTTTGATGTTTTATGGATAAAACCATTACCGGTGATACCGGATTTGATTTTTCTATATAATATTCTATTTAGCTACGGATAGTGGATGAATCACAATGTCATGCCAAGGTGAAAATTGTGTAAGCATTTCAAACTGCATGAACATGTATGACCTGTTTATAATATAAACAATTGCACAACTGAGATCAGTAATCAATACTGATAAAAATAAATACTTAAAAGAATTATCAAATAACAATTGTAGGGCCTAAGAAAAGAGGGTCAAGAACATTTTGGACGACCTTTTTCAATTTTAAGTGAATTCAGGTGTGTGAAAGTCAATTCAGGTATGTCAATTGAGATATGTGAAAGTCAATTACAGAATATATTTCTCTTCTTCACAGCAATAATGAATTAAGTTTTTCATTTTATCCAGCAATTGGCGGTTGGTGTGTTCCGCTGAGCATCAACAGATTGTCTCTAGCCGAATGACATGGTAATGTTTAATTAAGTGGTAGCGTTTGACATTATTCCATCAGTATATCCTCGTTTCTCTTACCGTGGTCGTAGTTTTACTAAGTCAAACCAGTTCCGCGAGGGCCGAGCTGCCTAGGACCCATCAGAGCCTTGGTCTGCCAGTGGCACAAAACCAGACACAATTTTCTAGAGTAAAATTTTGGGTGATTAGTTTCGATCATTTTTAGCATACTTTCATGATACAAGAAATTTTAATCTACACCTCCCTGCACTCAGCTTCCGGTTTAATGCTTATAAAACCTGTCGAGTTCTAATTTCGACAAGGAATCTTATAAATGTTTTGTGGATAAAGTAAATTATTTCTGTATGTGGCGTGGTTTTGATTCTGCGCTAGAATGTGATAAGGAGTAATGTCACCCGTCCAACCTCATGTTTTTTCTGAGGGTCTTCCGGGTTTTCCCCGTTGCTAGAGTCCCCTATGCGCAAGTGAGTTATTGAATTGAAATTGTCCCCGTTGGCACAAATACATTTAAGAAGAGACTAAATAACGACAATAATCGACAAGAGTGTGAAAATTATTACAAAGTGGTCAATAAATAGTGTGGAAATGAAATTACATGTGGTCAATAAATCTGCAGGAATGTTCTGATATGGTAATAATTTAATAAATGCTGCCTAAATTTATGTACGGCAACTCTTGACCTAATTTCGTATTCAAGCATGGAATCCATAGTATCAGATAAAGGTATCTTTTTTACATTTATTGGTCCTGGGCATCTGGAAAATAAAAATTACATTTACGTTTAATAATCTTGACATTTAGCAATTGCTGTCACAATTGTATAAATAGGTTGAATTTTATAAGCCCATTTAAAAATGTCGTATATTATGAGCGTATACTCGATCTATTCGACAATAGGTTGTATTTCCTACACTTTCATCTTATTTAAGCTTAAAGATAGGGTGCCAAGCAACGAATCAAACATCTGTGGGGAGGGGGTTGTAGTTTTTTTTTTAACGTGTGTGACAAATTTGATCAGCTCTTCTAGCAATATATCGGGTCAAACACATACATGTATCTTAGAATATGACCACGCATTAAAATGACGTACGTGTAGGTTTATATTATACAGTCTAAAATAAGTGAGTTTTAAAATTCCCGGTATTATTATATAGTGCAGTTAATAATACTTTTTATTGGGTCACCTCTCGTCTCTTTCATCAGGTGTGAAAGACTACGATATGCAATCATGAGTTTAAACTACCCACTGAATCGATTTCATTATAACTGTAATATTATATGATAATTGTGTATGATAAAATGTACCTGAAATAGTAACCATGTATCTCCTCTGCTGCCCCATTTCGGACATCCCGGTAGCGTTAGTTCCAGATTCCCCTGTGGTGGAGATGGTGGATACAGGCACTGAACCAGAACTTGAACCACTAGAAAGATCAGATCCACCAGTTGATACGCCCGAGTCGGTAACTACTTCTTTGGGCTCATCAGTCGCTTGAACAGTATACCGAACATTGCGGTCCGCTCTGCGTTTCTTCCACCAGCGAATGGACACGTAAATAACACCACCACTGGTAATTATGATAGCAATTACACCAAGAACGACGAGAAGTATAAATGCCCACTCTGGTAGTCCAGTAGAATCTTAAAAAAAATAACATAAAACAGTTTGGTAACTTGACAAATGCATATCAATTTTACATTAAGACACCTTCCAAAAACTTCCGATGTTCGATAATTTATAATTAAGCGTACACTAAGATTGGAGACTGCCAGTTAAAAGATCAAAACTGTTTAAGTACTTAACTCCGTACATCATATTTCATGAGAATTTGTAATAAATGAATACTTAGTTACTAATACATATTTATTTCATACCGGGGTCACTGCTTGGTAATGCAGTTGTGGCTTCAGACAGTCGATAGTATGCTGTAATAAAACATGTTGAATAAATAAAATACAAACATACTGTATTTACAATAAGGTAACCATTCCAGGACTGTATTACACGACGTACATGTGGTATAATACTATACATACAATTTGTGGTCATACCCTTTGCTTTATGAATTAATGTGGACGACAATTGACTGTTTACTATAAGATTCTGACAATTCTGTCTAAACAGAAAATGTTACTATGGTGCATGTACATGTACTTAAACACTAAATTTTACCACTTCCACTGAATAAGAACCGTATTTTAACCTTTTAAGGCATTTGAAAATTAAATTGTGTGTTTATCTATTAAATTAATCAGTAATTCATCATATAATTGACACACCGATGTACTACAGTTACTTTAGTCTATTTTGGATGTACATGCATGTGTATGTCTTATATAAATATAATTGAAATAAATTGCACGTTACTCCAGATTAGTTTCTGATTGAGTTATAGTAAATACGACATCGTTCATAAACTGAGAAACACGCAAAGTGATAATTAAGCTTCATCATTCATAGATTTAATGTTGTTATCTTGAAGAAGATATACTGTAGTACGGCATCTGAACAGTCAGCTTAGTTCCACAAAACGCATTATTTATCCACGTTTTGTGCTATATAACTATTAATTAATTACGCGTTTTCTTTGTTTAAGGTGTCACAGAACTATAACTGATCCAAACTGTACAAATATTATTTAATGAAGTATGAATTTCACAAAACTTCAAACATTAGGAGGTGCATGGTGCATCAAAAACTCCGTAGGGATTATCGTGTTCTTAGACTATCAGAACATATCTTCGGGATATCACGCCATGGACAGGTAAACAATTTAATAAAGCTTCATCATGCCTCTTATTCTTTTATACAAGGGGGGGGATTGCCTAGTGGTCTAGAGTGCCGCTCTTTGACCTCTAGCAGGCCGGTCACCTCTGGCTTGCGGCTGTGGTTTCGATCCCTGGTGTGAGCGCATGTGGCAAGGAGATAGGGGCGCCTTCTCAACCTAGTGGGTTTAATCCGGGCACTCAGGTTTTCCCCCACTGCTAAAGTCCTCTACGCGCATGCGAATTATTGAAATAAAATTATTAAACCATATGTTAGTCCCGAAATGACCTAGTTTGTGTTGAGTGGACGTTAAACCCCATTTCTCTCTCTCTCTCTTTTATACCAGATTTACTCTTATTCGATTTACCTTCATAGTTCTCTGTTCGGTTCAGTACATGTATTTGATAACCCTCACATCGGCATACTCCACGCAGCGTTTCGTTTGATTACCATTCATTATTAATTACGAACAAACATCCAATGTAAAAAAAATGATTTACCTGCACACGATAATTCCTTTCGGCATTCGGATAATGTCCCCCTTGCCTTGGCGTTGTCGCAAATTGTTGAACAAGGGGAGCATTTGTCTATACCATCATTATATGTATCCCTTGGACAGTCTGCAGATCGCATTGCGCCTGATTGTAGTCGGTTCTATATGCCTGTCTATATGTATAACCGACGATACATGTGCATGAATGTCGAAACAAATAGTTGTACCCTTCCTCTGGCCGTGGTATTGATTAAGCGGTTTATATACACGTCGCCTGCTTTCACAAGACAAGTGCGCAAAGTAGTCCCCTGGTCGAATAACCTGCAAGGGAAGGAAAGGCTGACATCAATCTTTTTTCGCGAGCAATAAAACAGTTTGTATTCTGACATACATGTACTGAAACGGTTTACAGTTTCATCGATTAATAAGTCATTTTGTGTGGTGAAATGTATTCATGCACCACCCAGTGGTACATGTAGTTGTGAATATCAGTCATTTTGGAAAAACCCTTTCTATTTATAGAAATTTACATGAAAACAGCTTTAATTTTCTACTTGAAATGGGGCTATTATTGGCTAAGAGAGAGATAGAGACAGAGCTAGATGGGGTTTAACACCCATTGGGGACTAACATGTGGTTCAATTTTATTTCCACAAATCGGTAGCTTGAAGGGGTCTTTAGGAGTGAGAGGAGATCATGAGGTTGCCACGTAAAGGAGATATCAACAAACCCTCCCGTTAAATTTATGTATGAGAACAAATTCGAGGGTGATAAAACATGACTCTTTATCACAAATCCTGATCGTTATTTTGTTAAAAATCAGGTGATATCGATGCGTTAAGTTTGTGTTTATCTATCAACGATGCATTATAACGACAGTAGGTGAGAATTAGTCAGCAGATCAACAATCGCAAAAATAGAAATGACAATGGGCGTATGGGCTGAGTTTCCTCGCAGGTCGGGGTTTCATAATTTTTGTACGAAAAATACAGGAGTAACGCTTGAAAAATGAACCTGCATATACATGTAACTCTACCACAAAATACCTGTAGTCAAATCTCGTCAGGCACAATATTCATACCCAGAGGAGGATTACCCTACATGTATAGGCAGTGTAGGCAGCTGCCTAGGGCCCAATTAGAAAAAATAGGGCCCATAAACTTTTTGACGACCTTTTTAAATTAAATTTTATTTTAACATTATTTAATTCACTGGACTGTCGATTGTATCAGCTGTTCACTATGAAGGAAAGAGGCTCACACGGCCAGTTACACCATAGCATTCCGGATGAGCTTTAGTGTGACCGATCACTCCAACTAGAAGACTGGTCACTCGCTCGCCTTGCTTTAGAATACACTGTGGTATCCGGTTTCGCTTTTTTCATTACGCGAAGGCCGCATCATTTCAACGTTGGTCGGTTCGCCGTTGATATGGCCAAAAGGCAAAGGTGTGGATGGGAGAAGAAAGAGCAGTAAAAAACTTGAAGTTGAAAAAGCGGCTAAAACTCCGCTAAAAATCAAGATGTGTTTCGGCGATCAAGGACAGGGTCTCAGTTGATGAAAACACGAATAATGATTCGCTGATCGACGAGAAGGGAATGACTTCTAAAAGTGATGATGGCAGTTTAACCGACTCAAATGAAAATGAAGGTGGGAATGAACATTACCTAGTTATGAAGAGAGGGTAGGCGTTACAAATGCCTTTCCTGTTGATGTGGGTGAGTTGATGTGAGGGAGTACTTTACAACTAGTGACAAAAATTACAGCTTGCCAGAATAAAACAAGTGCCCCAACCACTTCTAAGACGACAGTAGGAAAAGAAAAGTATGGACGTATATCCAAGGAAATTTCGTTTCTCTTACAGCGGTCTTAGTTTTACTACGTCAAACCAATCCCTAAAGAACCCAACTGGTCGAACTGACTGGGGCCCATCAAAGCCTTAATCCGCCTCTGTCTATACATGTACCTTGTCATAATTTGCCCCTACGGTCATATAAAACATTACTGTATATTCTATATCTCACATACCTGTCATTTGAAAGAATAATTGAACTTTATTTAACCTATTCCAGGAAATTGCTGCAAAAATGGATTTGGGGACTTATATTTAAATTCAAAGTGACTTACCTGTCCCGACTTCTACATTCCTGGATTGTGTAGGCCACTGAATGACTGTTACATCTCTTGATTGTGTATCAACTGCCACATCATGGTTTGTGTATATGACTGCTACATCCCTTGGTTGTGTACATGCTACATCCCCAGAATTTGTAAAGACCGCTACATCCAGTAAAGACACAAAAAGGCCTTTTATATCCACGCCATGACTGCTATATTCCTGGATTTTGTATTAACTGCATTCAGAAACAACACTTTGTTATATCCACATTATTGAACATACTTTTATCCACCAACAGAATAAACTCTTGTCCTTTTTTTTTTAGCTCAAGACAGGCTATTAAAACCTTGATATCAGGATAAAAAAAAACCCACCTGATATACAACTGTTCAATGTCAGCTATTGAAATTTTATACGAAACAATCACATAGAGGCACAAGATACAATATTTGCATAAATGTGAATGCTGTATATACATTCCTCGATTTAAAAGTACATTTTTTTCCAAAAACCCATTATTAACAAAGTCCTTATACTAAAATATATTATCTTGACTCCATAATTCTTGTTTTATCACACGACCATGCTCTTTTGAAACATTACTTCATGCCTCACACAAGCAATAAACGATCACCCCAACCAGATTAACCATCAAATAAAGGAGAAAAGGCAATATATAATCACTCTAACCATTAGATAAGGAGTCATGGGCAATATACAACCACTCTTAGATTAACCAACACAGTTAAGGGCAATACACGTTCACTCCAAAGGGAGAACACACATGAGTTTGGGGTTTTACATAATCCCTCCAACCAGATTATACAACAATTTGGTTGTTTTAAAAAGGCAAATACCAGTGTAAACCTTATATAGGGAATAAGGGCAATAGACAATCACTCCAGCCAGTTTAAACATAATATACATGAAGGGCAATACATAATCACTCCATCATGTTTAAACATCCAATGCATGTAGGTCAATACACAATCACTCCAATCAGTTAAAAACATCAAATATATGTAGGGCAATATACAATCACTCCTAATTCCAACCAGTTAAACATCAAATATATGTAGGGCAATATACAATCCCTCCAACCAGTTTAAACATCCAATACATGTACATGTAGGGCAATATACAATTTAATTTCCCAATCTGGCTTTCTGTAATATGTTATGTAGGGTATAGTCTTCAAGGCCAGCGATTGGATTGGATTAGCAGCATTAGTATAATTAATGTCAAACCAAGAGCATGTAACCTATTTTGCAGGCAAAAATGCCCTGATAACTTTAATTGATGTATAAATGGCTATAATTGTTACATAGAACAGGACCGTCTATTTATTGACTACATGTATAAATGTGAGAAACAAAGTGGAGACTGGCTTTATGTATGAATAATGTGGTATAATTTTCCAAAAATTTGGAGATATTTTTTTTTTTATGGTGAGGTACCCAATCGCTAAGTAAGAGATTCGATTCCAATGATTCTCGAATTGAATCCTGAGAAGTTTCTAGTTCTTTCTAGGGTAATATTCCCTTATCAGCGATGTAGGATGGAGGGTCCGACATTAAACGTTGGCTTATCGTTTGAATGGAATGAAAAGCCATGTATATGCACGTTAAAAAACCATCAGCAGTTTGGATTCTGAATAAGAATAGCCACTGTCTGGGCAAAATTTCTGTCAAAGCGGTTTTCATTGACCCTGGTTCGTGCAGAAGTAGGACGTTAAACTCCTTTTTCATTTTTTTTGGATTAAATAATAGTCTCTGTCATCGAGAACCCCCTAGTCTTCAACGTACGGAGGGTCTGGGTCTGTTGCCAATTTTTGACGAAAAATTACTGGATAATCTACCACATAAAAAACAAACTCCCGGTTACGCAGGGGCAATGGAACCTTTTGGTTAAAGTCTCGAAATATATCCCACAATTCACTTGGCACATCTATTATTAGAAACAAAATAGATATGGGGAATAAACATGAATCGCGATGAAGAATTAAGAATATAGTGAGAGAAGCCATACATTTGACTTTTGAGGAGAGAAAATTTCCATTTCAATTAAAACCTTTTCAAACATAATTTTAGAGAGTGTTATTGTTCACAAGCGAGATGTTTTGGTAGATTCAGTACATGGTAACATAAAAGACTGGATAATCCAGACAATGACCTACTTTCCGTCAAATTTTGAGGACCCATCCAGACTAATATTCGTAGAATATTTGTTTGGATGATAGAGACTACTTTTAATGCATTTATTTTGGGTTGGATTGACCGATCTACCAGACATGATGTGAATGCAAGATAAGAAGCAGTTTAATCGAACTCATAATAACTTATATATTCATTATTCATCGTCACTTATTTTATTTACAATTACTTTTCATTTACACAGCCTCTGTACATATCTGTGCACAATTTAATTCATAAATTTTTATATAATTTTTCAAATCTTGCAACATATTCACAGACAAATGGCACTGAGTTGATCTCATTAAAGATGTTGACTGTTTTTACCAACGCAACACTGTGATTTCTTGAGCACATATTTTTCTGAATATCTGCCAGCACCTTTTTTATCTATGGTGAGATCTGGGAAAAGTTCCATTTGTCTCATCAAACCTTGAACCCTGAGTTCTAAGATGGGGGACAGACAAATATAATCTGAACTCTATGTTTCTCCGTAAACGATGTCACAGGACTTTTCATAAATACCTATTCCGCACATATTTTATTTAAGAGTTGGTGGTTGATCTGCAATAAGAATGTTACAAAATGAAACCTTTCAACAAAGAGAGTTTCTTACTCATCTTTCTTGGTTTGTTCACTACTGACGACATGGTGGAATATACACTTCTGATCAGATTCAGAACACTGTTGTATGTGGTCAAGATCCAACTACTACAAAACAAACAAGATCCTTAAAGCAGAAACAATCACATTCTGTTTGTAAATTAATTTGATCTACATGTACGTGTATCGAATGAATCACTTATTATCAGAATATTTCCAATAAAAACCTGTATATCCAAACTCTCCAAGAATCACATTCTCCCCACAATTCTGCTCATAATAAATCTTGAATTTTAACATTTCGTCTGACAGCATTAGAAAATCCTTCCTTGAAATGAAACCAAATATCCGTAGCTAGAATCTCACTCTTTTTCTCATCTGGAAAAAAAAAAAAAAAAAAAAAAATTAATCCTGATGTGAAAATATTTAACTTTCACGTACATGTTTCCAATCCATCATGACTTAATTTCTTGGGATTCACAGAACACACAATTTTGTTAACTGCATAGCAGTAGTAGTTCTGGTACAAAATATTGTCGAATCGACATATAGCAATTCACCTTCTTACAATTTAAACATTGAATTGTGACACTGAATTGATGTATTTTTATTTAATGATAATAAAGTCTGATGCGGTCTACTGGTAGAAAATTGATACCTTATTAAATATAAATTTGATGATGGTGTATGCTTGTTTGCATTAGCACGGACATTCAAAAACCCTTTCATTTCATTTAAAAAAAAAAACATTACAATTTAAATATTTTAAAAATGTAGCCATTTCATGAACTGAAAGCTGATATCTGTGATAGGATTGGGTGTATTTAAACAAAATATTCTATTGGTTAATAAGTCTTCTGGAGAAGGCATGGTAAATTTACCTTTCTTTTCTTGCTGTTTTTCTACTTTAACTTCTCGCTTGGTTTTTGTAAAATGACCAAAAAAGTTAACCACCTTAAATGCAAGATGAAAGTACATGTAATTAAGTAAGCCGGCACATTTATTTTTGTTTTTTAGAAACTGAAAAAATAATACATGGTTATGAAAATCCCAGTAATTAAGATACAAGTGGCCCAAGGACCTAAATCACCTTAAAAATAAATGAGGATTGTTTTGGAGATTATAAAAATCTCTACTTTATAATCCGAACTACAAATTCCTAGCTTGATATTTCAAGTTTTAAGGTCTAAGGGAGATAATTCAGAGTGAAAATGGACAGGAACTGGTAATTCTCTTTCTACTGACAATGTTAAACCCATGAACACAATTACTGAATCATCCGATATAACTGTTAAAAAGTGGAGAGGGGAGCAATTATTAGATGATTTACCCAATTCATCCACAAGTATGTTGTCTATTTTCAATACAATAACTCAACTTTATTCAAAACATAATCAGGATTAGAATGTTACCTTATCACCAGCTAAAGGTTTAGCTTGTAATGTCTGTAGATGATTGGGTAAAGAGGGATTATCACTAGAACTAGATGATGCTTTACTTGTTTTACTTTCTACTGATTTCTTTTCTACTCTGAAAAAATGATTTAAATAAAAAAAAGATTAGTAACAAAATTAGTAACAAGACTATTAAAACATTAATGTTATTTTACTGTACTATTATATGACAGAGAGAGAGAAATGGGGTTAAACGTCCACTCAACACAAACTAGGTCATTTCGGGACTAACATATGGTTTAATTTTATTTCAATAATTCGCTTGCGCGTAGGGGTCTTTAGCAGTGAGAGGAAACCGGAGTGCACACTCCCATACAAGAGTTTTATACTCTTTGTGAAGTCATTCAGTCTTGCTGTTGCTGTGACATAAAAGTATGCCCCTTGTAATTCTAATAATCAGGCATGATTCTGGAGACAAAAAATACGCTGAAGTATACGATTACTGGGGGGGGGGGGGAGGCGAGGGCAAATTTAGATGATTCACCAAAACGACCCACCCACGATGAAAAAAGCGGAAATCCGTTAAATAATGGAAACAAATCATGCACAGTTTTCATTTGCAAACCAATGCAGGAGATGCAGTATGTCGAATATGTACCAGTATACAGAATAAAGAGAGAAAATTTTGAAAACTTGCTGAATATTAAGAACTGGAGTTAATTTGGCTTCATATCTTCTCATTTTCTCTAAATCGATCTGAAATAAAACAAATTTAATCTGGATGAAAATAATAATTCACATTACAGTTCAGAATCAATAGAATTGAGTGGAGTTTAATCCTGGGGATGAAAGTGAAAATGATGGTGAAAACAAGGTATTGCAATCCACACATGTCATGGCTGCGGCAGATGTGGTCAGCATTTTCGTGGTGGCATTGGTCGTGGCTGCTATTGATATATTCTTCATTTGATATATCTTGACCAAAATCCAATGAAAAAAAACAATATCCCATAAGTATTTGATTGAGAAAATTTGTTTTTCGTCTTAGCTTAAGTAAGAAATGAGAAATCCAAAATGGCCACCATGAAGTCACATGACTACATGATTATGCAATATCCAAAATTCTATTTTATCCTCTTGGTCCAAGCTCATGCCCATCCCATCACACAAAAAGAATTTGCATAAAAGTTTTTAAAAGTACTGTTTGACATTTAGTTCCACGTCACTTTTTTCCTCAAAAATAGGTTGAATGGCAATGAAACATACGCCCACACAGCAGCTTAATCGTCTGGGCAGTCAACAAGAATCATCAGAAAATCATTAGAATTTGTTTGGTTTTTATAAAGTTCTCACTCTCGTTTAGTATACGAAACATTTAATATTATTTTTAAAATCGGATAATAATTGAGACCTCCAGATGAACCACAAGCTAAAGAAGTCCATTATCATGTGGAGAATCGGGGGCTATAATTCAGGAAGTTACAATCCGATATGAGCAAATATCAAAAAGAGACAAGATCTTTGGGTTATAAACATGCATTTCAAGTTTCATCAACATCAGATTAAAATTGTGACCTCTACAGGGTCCACAACCTTCATATACCATATTTTTATAGTATTCGTGTACAAGCGGCTGCCATTTTGTCTGTCAGTTTTGGTCCCATTTTCACGAAATTCGAACTCAACATTCATTACATTGAAACGGTGATATAATGAAAGATTTTTTTTAATCGGGTAATAATACAATCATGGGCCATAATTCAGGAAGTTATGATCCGATATGCGCACATATCGAAAGGAACCAAGATCTTTAGGTTATAAACATTTCAAGTTTCATCAAAATTGATTTAAAATTGTGACCTCTACAGGTTCCACAGCCTTGACATACCATATTTTTACAATTTTTGGGGGTGGCCATTTTGTCTGTCAAGTTTACTCCAAAATTTGAACTCACCCATCACTACAGTGTAACTGTGATATAATCAAACGTTTTTTAAATTCCGATAATAATTGTGACCTCCAGAGGGACCACAAGCTTAAAAGGGTGATTTTTCGTACAATCAGGGGCCATAATTCAGAAAGTTACAATCCGATATGCGCAAATATGCAATGGAACCAAAATCTTTAGGTTATAAACATGTATTTCAAGTTTCATCAAAATGAGTTCGTATAAAAAAGGGTCTAGCATGGATTCAGTTAAGCATTGAAAGGGTTTATGTCCTGTTAACACAATTTTGTGGCTCATTTGAATCAAAGATATGCTTATTTTTATTTCTATGGTTATTTGTGCAACGGCAAGAACAATATGCCAGGATTTGAAAAGTCAATTGCACTGACTACTTAACTACCATAAAGCATGCATAAATGCTAGAAGGAATCTTGTTCTGCAAAGCAGCTCTTTAATTCTACATGCACTTTTATTGCATGGCTTTTCATCATAAGCTACTCTATCTTAAATGGGCACGCTTGTAATCTGAGTACGTAAAATCATATCAACCTCTCTAGCTATTAGTTGTTTAGCAGCATACGTCATCTGTCGATGTTGTTTCATTCCTGGAAACTTTATAATTTCATCAACTTTCCTGAAAAAGTTAGGACAATTAGAATCAATACCATACCAAAAATTCAGCTAAGTCTAAAAATAATCTACAATAGAAATAGGGTGGTCTATAATAGAATCATATAGAACATGCAGAAATCGAAAGTAATAGCCTAAATACCAATAACAAGTGAAATGTTTATTTAAAAGAAGGTATTTTCAAATTGTTTATTTCATTAAGGAATGGAGAAAAGCTGATATGATTTGAATTGAAGGTTGACTGATAATGTATAAGGAAAAGACTAAATGTAAAAATAATTTCTACATCAAATGCAGTAGGTTATAGGGATATTCTGAAGGGTATATATATGAGTATAACTTACGGTTCTATGCTATAATTATATTGACCATCTTCCTGTTTTTCCTGATGATAAGTCATGTTATAAGCTATCATTATTCGTATCAAGTTAGCCATTTCTTCTTTTTCACGAGCACTATACAGCTGGGTATTTACCTGTTTGATTGACATAAAATAGGACAATGATGTTTAATGGTTCATTGACAAATTACCCAAGAAACTACATTTTTGAGTGAGGTTTGCCTAAACTGCTAGTCCTCCCAACACCCTAAAACTAATATTCTTCAAATGCTAACCGTTCTTCAACTACATCCAATATCCTTGTCAGCCCCACAAGCATTATCCCCAGCAAAAGACCTCATTAAAGATACATTATGGGAAATTAGATACAGAGCTGGTAGTTCTCACTATAATAGGTAAAAACTAGACAATGTAAAGGTAATTTGCTAAATATTTCAGTCAAATTGATCCACTGTGAACCGAAAATTCAGTGGTTGAATTTTTGGTGTAATCTGGATCATTATCACTAAAGTCGTTATGGTAAAAAACATAGTCTCAATTAATTATTTCAAGATTTAAATCATGAATGACAGTTGAGCAGCAAATTACAGCGAGAGTTGATAATGGTCTAAATAAGTTAATTAATTTTTAATAAATAATTTAGATAACATTTCAGGCCTAAAGAAAGACCTGCAATTGGCAGATTTAGGTCTTGCATAATGTATGTTTAACATAGCGTTAAACTATAATATATTGTAAATGAGTACAGTACTTACAGGTCTGAGTGTGGGTTGAATAATGTCCATTAATGGTGGTATAACATCCATTACCATAGCAGTTGTATTTACAAATCTTTTAACAGTTGGTAACATATCAGCCATCATAGATCCAACTAAATTATCAGATTTGGTTTGTTTTGTTCTCATCTAGTCAAATAGAATAACATATTAAAATTTCTTTACAAAGCTCAGCATATCAGACTGCATCAAAACATGGTAAAACTTCTATTCATTTCATGCTTCAATACTTTTGCTTGAAATTTAAAGAAAAAATATTAATCCCAACAAAGTGTAGATTAATTGGAATGTGTTTCATCTGGCTCCTGGGAGTTGAGATTTATATTTCTTAAGTGTATAAGTATTTGCTAGCCAACATCAGAATGAGAGTGATCTTTTGGTTACAGATCTTGCTGTAGGGACTATACCTCTACCCCTCCATTTGGGCATCCCTAAATTTATCAACCAAAAAATAGATGAGTTAACTTCTAACTCACCTCAAATTGTGAATGTGGATATTGTATTCTAGGTGGTGTATAAGATGCGTACAGAAGATGAAATGTAACAGGTAAAAAGGGTACATATTTCATTAAAGAGTAATCTTGACTGTGGTTGGTGTATCGCTGTATCATATCAGTAAAACCTAACCACTCATTGGCTAAATTTAACTGCAACAGATTACAAGAAAAGCAAATACAGTGAATAGTCAGAATAAAGAGCACAGCATGTAATGAAAGCCATACAAAAAAAAAAAAAAAAAAAAATTCTTGTTCTCAGACAAACTTTCCTGGGGGAGTGAGGTTTTTCTATTAAGTGTTTTTAGTTTGTCAAATCTAGGATACATTCAAATTTTTTAAGAGTTACTAACTGTCATCCAGGAAAAAATTTATGTGTGGTAATAATAAACATTGGTCATGCAGCTCTTTAAAAGTGATGCAGGAGTATCTGATTGAGAAAAATAATATTTCTCGTAAATGGACTAAAGATTGTTTCTTCACTCTATATATTAATCTACCAGAAACATTAAAGATAGGCTGGCACTGCCAGGCAGGATACGCCCACATTTTTGAGAGATGGATAGAGAACAAGCAATACCGAAAGTGATTTTTCCTACATCATTAAGTCCTGTATTTCATACTGTATTGGGAGCAGCCATTTTGTTGGTCAGTTCCAGTCTGATATTCATGAAATTCGAAGCCGACAATAATTATGGTGTGACGGTACACAACCTAGAAATGTTACTTTTCGTCAAAATCGGATAAGAATTGTGACCTGTAGAGAGTCCACAACCATGATATACAATATTTTTTTACACTATTCGCGTACAAACGGCGACCATTTCGTCCGGCAATTTTGGTACGATTTTCACGAAATTGGAACTCAACCTTCCTTACGGTGCATCAGTAATATAATCAGAGTTTTTTTTTAAATCAGATAATAATTGTTCGAGAGATAGACAGAGAACAAGCAATACCGAAAGTGATTTTTCCTACAATCAAAGGCCATAATTCATTAAGTTACAATTTGATATGCGCAAATATCAAAAAGAATAAAGATCTTTAGGTTATAAACAAGCATTTCAGGTTTCATCAAAATCGAATTAAAATTGTCACCTCTACATACAGGGTCCACAACTTTGATGTACCATATTTTTACACTGTTCGCGTACAAACGGTGGCCATTTTTTCAGGCAATTATGGTCCGATTTTCTCGAAATTCGAACGGTGATAGAGTCAAAGGTTTGTTTAAATCGAATAATAATTGTGACCTCCAGAGGGACCATAGGCGATTTTTAGGACAATCAGGGGCCATTATTCAGGAAGTTACGATCCGATATGCGCAAATAATGAAAGGAACCAAGATCTTTGGGTTATAACCATGCATTTCTAGTTTCATCAAAATTGAATTAAAATTGTGACCTCTACAGGGTCCACAACCATGATATACAATTTTTTAACAGTATTCGCGTACAAACGGCGGCCATTTTGTATGGCAATTTTGGTCCGATTTTCCCGAAATTCGAACTCAACCTTCCTTACGGTGTAACGGTAATATAATCAACCGTTTTATTAAATCGGATAATAATTGTCACCACCAGAGGGACCACAAGCTAAAATAAGGCGATTTTGCGTATAATCAGCTGCCATAATTCAGGAAGTTACGTTCCGATAAGCGCAAATATCGAAAGGAACCAAGATCTTTGGGTTATAACCATGAATTTCAAGTTTCATCAAAATCGAATTAAAAATGTGACTTCTACGGGGTCCACAACCTTGATATACCATTTTTTTTTTAACAGTATTCTCGTACAAACAGCGGCCATTTTGTATGGTAATTTTCGTCCGGTTTTTCCGAAATTCGAACTCAACCTTCCTTAGGGTGTAACAGTGATATATTCAAACGTTTTTTTAAATCGGATAATAATTGTGACCTCCAGAGGGACCACAAGCTAAAAAGGGTGATTTTTCGGACAATCAGGGGCCATAATTCAGGATATTACATTCCGATAGGCGCAAATATCGAAAGGAACCAAGATCTTTGGGTTATAAACATGCATGTCAAGTTTCATCAAAATCGGTTCAAAAACGTGATTTTTCGTACAATCAGGGGCCATAATCCATGAAGTTTTCATCCGATACATGCCAATATCGAAAGCAGCCAAGATCTTTTGGGGATAAACCTATATTTCAAGTTTCGTCAAAATCGGATAAGAATTGTGACCTGTAGAGAGTCCACAAACAACGAACGGACTGACAGACGTCGGGACGGACAGGGGCGACGACAATATACGTCCACATAAAAATGTGGGCGTATAAAAATGATGTGAAAAAAAAATCGGTTGTTTGTAGAGTGAGTAAAATTTGACATTGATAAACACCATTTCACCAAAGGTTGTAGAGTTGAGCCACTGTCTGGTAGGTTCATCTTTAATAAACTTCTCTGTTAAATTTCAATGCAATATGATATTGCATCTAATTCATTCAAACTAAAGGACAAACATACCCCTACTAGGTGAGGATCTTTTGATTTTGCCTCAAGATAATTTTCAAATAAACCTTGTTTAACTTTATCATATTCCCCTGCTGCCTGAGCTACCAGTAAAATATTCTGAAACCTGAAAACACAAAATTTAACACTTCCATAGGTTCTAACAATGACAGGAGAACAAATATTTATCCATCACATAGTTGGCATCTGCAAGTCTTTTCTTCCATGTTGCTTTAGTCTACAAGAGACAATTTGGTGGACAATTCTTGCCTGTAACTAGTACAGTAGCTGCCAAGTCCTACAGTCATTTAGTACTGCTGCCTATACATTTAATATATTCATTTTCAATTCAGTAAACTACTTCAATATTTTGCATTATTTCACTGTTGTATTTGTTTCATTTGACAGATTCATAATCTATTCTCTCATGTTATGTATCATATGAAAACTGTCCGAAGCTTACCCACTATGTGTGTAAATCAGAATAATATACCTACCTCACTGAAGGTGTTGTAGCCGTGGCCGCTTTTGTGGTCTTTCCTTCTGATAAATCACGTAAATTCACAAATCGATTTCTATGATGAAAACAAAACAAAATAAAACCATGTCATTTAAGACGAAATGTACAGTTACATAAAGAGCATGTCAATTCTTGACATCCGGTATATCATATATTTACGTATTTCAAGATAATAATAACCTTACTTATACCCCCATATCAGAATGCTAGTCTAATCATCCAACTTGAATAATGTTCCTATCACTAGTTATCACACCAATAACAAAAATAATGTCATCCAAATTTTTCACCCCTGTTTTGGAATACTTGATTCTGGAGTAACATATGAACTTTGGACACTTCATAGAATGATTTAAAAATGAGACTTACTGTTTTCCTCTAGGCATTGTGAAAATTTCATACCATGTTGAAAATAAGCTACGATGTGCATCTTTTTGTCCAATACTCATACCCTGAACTGATTGAACAGTTAATTCTTTACGATTCTTTCTTACAAACTAAAAATATAATACAACAGACCGAAAATTAAATAAGGGTTATAAAATTCTCTCTATTTGACATGCTTTTAAAAAACAGAAGGAGAGAGAGAGAGAAATGAGATTTAACGCCCACTCAACACAAACTAGGTCACCAGAGGAGCTGAAGAAAACACATGATTTGGACTAAATAAACTTTCTTGATTTTATTAAATGAAAGCAGAAAATCGTTGATTTAGAACTTAAAATGTTGGTCAAATGTCTGTTCTCAAGCAGAGCTAACTGTAGACAGAAAGCTTAAGTATGCACCCGGTGTCCACAATCATGCCTTTATCATCACACATATCTGTATTTCCCCCAAATAGTATTTATGTTCATTTTCAATCCAAAACAAATAAAATTTGTGTAAATCCTATATCCATTGACAAAGTTACCTTTTACGACATTTGTGTCTATTTCAAACAAAATTTGCATAGCTTTTGTGACCACTTTTAATGTATAAAGATTGCAAAAAAATCCATTAGATGCAGTAGACAGTGAGATAAAGATGCATTATGTTAGAGCTAAATCTGCCTCTGACGGGTCTTTTCTGGCTTCAATTGTTATAAAAATTATTGTTTACACATTTATTGATATGGCTAGCCCATAAACAACTTTATAGGCCATGGGCATTCAAACAGATAGTCAAGGTTGTTTAGTACCATTGCTTTGATAATAAATATTCAATGCTACATTTTGTCAACTCATAATTCTAACATAATTCATTTTTAATTGTTTTTTTTTTGGGTAGATACTAAAAGGTGTAATTTTAAGATCACTTGTGGCTTATATACCTGTAATGTATTTAAACAAGACCTAATATCATTATCTGTTCTTTCACATAATGCTAACAAGGCATTCATATCTGCTTTAAGATGTTCTTGACGTATAACCTGGAGAAACAATTATAACATATTATATTTACATAAATGGATTAATGCAAATAGACCTCCTTGGATTGGGACTCAGTTAAGATGTAGAATTAAATCAAATTATTTTAAAAGGTTCATAAGGAACTTTTATCTTACCCAGCAATATTTGATTATCTGCTAAACAAATCAACACAGCCTTAACCAAATAATCTACCATCAAGTGAACAACACTACAGACGACTATGTTACTGAGCTTACATGATTATCCATTTGATCATTTTAGTAAAACATGTAAATGTTACTGCACGGATCTTAATCGGCTGTTTTTTGTCGGCTTTAGCCGACTGATCTTTAATCTAGCCGGTTTGTAAAACAATGAACCGGCCACTATGGTATCATTAATCAATCAACTTTCGGCCGATAACAAAGAGTTAATTATTACTCGTCAATTAAGAAACCCATCAAAGAATCAGTCAATACAATATGAATACCTTCAGCTTCAATCCGTATCGGCTCATTTCTTAAATAAACAACTTAATTAGTTGAGTCAATCAAGTAAAAGAATGTATATAATCCAATGTCGGTTCATACATTTCTATCTAACACAATGTTGAAGTACTTGAACACGTTACAGAATGACAATAGAAAACGTAAGCAAGTTTTAGCCAATGATAGTGATGGCTGCATTGACCTTGAACTTCAAGCATGCACGTCGTCATTGGAAGTTCCAAAAGTCGGAGAAACTCCCACGTCCAATATAGGTCAACCAAAATCGAAGTCCGGGAGATATTTTAATACCGAATGGTTGACTACTTTCAAATGGCTTTCGTTTGACAAAATTTCACAGAAAATGTTTTGTCTCGTAGTCGTAAGTTCTTAATTTAGTCTCCTTTTTTAAGTCACGTAATAACCTACTGATCTCGTATAGTAATAATTATTATTATTATGTTAGCGTTGAGTAAATCTGGTAATAACCTACTGACCCGTATATAATTATTATGTCAAGTAATAGCCTATCATGGTAATAGGCCACTTGACTTTTCGCACGTCGGCATATTTCCGAGTTCCGACTATACACAGAAATCAATTTGTGCTAAATTATTATTATTGACATGTGCTTACATTCTTTTTATTTTTATATATTGACAAGTGATCACAATAATACAATTATAAAAAAAACCCAGTTACTGGTATATTTAAATGTTTAATCCTAGGAAGTATTTAGAACTTGCTCACTTGAATTCCTTGGCTGAACAAGGGATTAAAATACATCACTAGGCCAGGTTGATTCCTGATATTTTATGTTATCACAAGTATATCTCCACATTTGTCATGCAAATCCAATCCCACAAATGTTTACAGTTTGAATGCACAACAACAAAAAAGAGAAATTAAACATTAAAATTTTATAACTAACCTCATAAAGTCTAGATGCTAATCGTGAAGATTCCGTTTGAGGAAAACTGAGTAACAATGCTGATTGGCGTAGTTGTCGTAATGATGTCACATATCTATAAATAAACACAACAGTTATTGATTCTACAAAATATTGACGTAAAATGGATGATTAATGACCCAAGTAAGTGATGTATGGTTCTATTCTTTGAAACATTAAAACAGACGAACATGGAGCTATGACTCATTTCTATGTACTCATAGCCTATGAGTACATAGAAATGTAATACAATTGGATATAAATAGATTTATTTTAAATTTCTAAAGATAGGTTGCCAGGCAACGAAACATACGCCCACAGCAGCTAAATCGTCCGCGCAGTCAACAAGGGTTGTTGCATATTTTTTCGTTTTTTGGTAATGAAACATTTGTAATACACTAAAATCTGATTAAGAGTAACAATTCATTATGTGTATAAATTTAAAGTCAATCGGATATTAACTTTGGCTTTTAGAGCATCCACAAGATTTTTTGAAGTGATCAAGGGCCATAACCCTGGCACTAATTATCGAAAATCGCTGAAAATCAAAAGTCTTCTTCGTCTTATGACCTTAAACACTGTGTATGAATTTAAAGTCAATCAGATATTCACTTTGGCCTCTGGAGCATCCACAAGATTTTTTGAAGTGATCAAGGTCCACAACTCTGGCACTAATTATCAGAAATTGCTGAAAATCAATAGACTTTTTGGTCTCATGACCTTAAACACTGTGTATAAATTTAAAGCCAACCGGATATTAACTTTGGCCTCTAGAGCGTCCACAAGGTTTTTTTAGGCTTCTTCGTCTCGACCTTAAACACTGTATAAATCAGATATTAACTTTTGCCTCTGTCCACAATCAATTGTGGACGCCAGACCGCCAGACAGACAGGGGCAACGACAAAATATAACCACATTTCAATGTGGGCGTATAAAAATGAGATTGAAATTTCTAGTCCAACAGCAGTTAAGCCTTTCATGCTAAATCTAAAATCATTGTTATTCTGAGTGACAACAGTATCACTACAGGCCCAAGGGTGTACAGAGAAGTGGATGCTTACTGCTAGCTCACAGATCCATTTATATGATCTAATATGTGCATTTATTGTTTGTAATGTATGTTTATTGTGTCTTTTCTGTAGGTTTGTCTTGGGTAATTGGTTGTGTGTGGTGTAGTCCTCCTGTACTTACTATTAACATATCCAACAGAGCAAAGGTTGAACAAATATATTATGAACTCTGCAATTAAGCCCTTATAATTATAATCAGCGCACAAATTCAAAGAAACAAGTAATTAATGTTATATTAACTTACTGATCATTACATATACAGATAATAGGACGTAATAATATACCACCATCACTTTTCTTCTTACCAGGTGGTGGAACATCAGTTTTACGGATTAAATTTAATAACATATTTATTGCTGGCTAAAAATAAAATTAATTTAATCACATATTTATTGCTGGCTAAAATGTAATAAATCTGCATATTGTTGTTTGGGAGTGAAACTCCAGAAGATATAAACAGAAATTGCTGAAATAAGACTTCTTCCTCTGACTAATGTAAATAATATATATAAATTTCACACTGATCAGATAATAATTGTAGTCGGTGGCGTGTTTTCTTTCCAAAAGATGGACAGACGAACAGCAATATACAATCCTTTTTCCATGTGGGCGTATAAAAATGTATTTGTGGTATTGTGTTCAACTAAAAGCTAGAAGTAGTAATTTGTAATTTCATACACCAAGGACGTATCTCAAGATAAAATTCACTTTTAACTGCTTACATTTTATATTGAACAAATCGAAACAATAATATAAAATCCATTATCATTGCGTAAGAATATGACAACTAAATAAAAATATACCCTAGAAAATTCGAATTCTGAAGAAACAAAAAATTGAATTTTGTCAAAATGCTAGATAAGATTCACCAATGATATTGATAACAAGCTAGAAAACTAATAAATTTATTAGAATATTAATAGCTTGACCATGTATCCTAAAATTTGTGCCTTTTGATTTTACAATATACATACAAAATAAAACTTATATCAATAAATCTATTATTAAACTTATTAACACTGATAGCTCTCTTGTGATAATATATCAATAAAAAATAAATTGTCATAAACACACAACAAGCATTTTAGCTAAGAATCATATTGATTTACAAACCTGTGGGGCTCCATCTATTTCATCTATCACCAAACAATTAGGCCTAGGATCAGCTCCTAAAACAGCTTTCATCTGTGTAGCTGCCTCTAATTTATTTTTAAATACTTCGGCACTACGGTCATCACTGTTCAACAGAAAAATTATTGTTTGGCAAGGCAAGAGAATCTACCTATGTTATTGAATTACAACTTGCATGAAATCGACCCCCTAGATCAACAAAGGCAAAGCTAAGAGGTCAAGCTCTAAATATTGCATTTGATTTCATTGATTTCAACCTTATTTTCTATTTGTAAAGCACATAGTATTACATGTACAATTGTTTGAATCATATCACTCAATCGTTACAATGTTCAGATGTAGAAATGTTTTCAGGTTTTACTTTAAAGTTCCGAAATTATCACATCGCCTTAAATCAACATCAATTGCGTTCCAGAGTAATGGTGCAGTGTGGGACAATGACCTTTACCCGGAGGTCTTTATATAGTGTTAAATTAACTAGCATTCATCCCTATTATGTTACAACCAGCATGTGTTACATACTATTTGTATCAAAGATACTTTATGTTGTTCGAAGCTAAGTCTCGCTGCTCCATTTTTAAATCAAATCAAAATATGGCTGAACCGTTCTAATCTATTTAATATCGGAGAAATAGGATGCCATAGACAGTTGATTATGGACTGGATCACTTAACCCCTGTCGGTTCACGCGGTGAGAATCACATAGCAGGTATCAAGGGGCATTTGCATTCATAATTGACAACTGAATAACAATTAAATTATTAAACAAAACATTTTAGTGACATTTGGAAAAGATTTAATAAATCTCACAAAATTGCAATTTTGTGTACTATGTGATAAAGAGGCAGATTTAGCTCTTGCATAATGTATGTTTAAATCAGCTTGCAATCATCTCTATAACCATAATATCTGTACTACTTACCTAGCATTCATTTCTACAACATTATATCCAGCATGTGTAGCTACAATCTGTGCTAGAGTTGTCTTCCCTAAACCTGGTGGACCACATAATAATACAACCTATAAATAATGCAAATATAATCATTGAATCCTTGGCTCAACATTTAATAAACACATTAAATTGATCGATTAATTTCCTTACTTTACAATCACTTACTTTTTGTAAAGGTCTGTTAAATTTATCTAGTTCATCTGTTAATTCAGGTAATCTCTTCCATTTCTTTACGTCTTTCTGTTTTTTCTTATCTTTCTTTTTATTGGGTAATTCTTTACCAAAAACAACAAAATCCCATAGCTTGATCCAATGAAGTAATGTTCTATTTATAGCCTGCAATTAGATGACAAATGTACATATAAGTAAGTCTGCAATGTACATGATTTCGACCACAGGTTTTTACCACTAACCTAATTAGGACCAGGTAACACCTATTTAACAATAATAAAATATGGGTCTTTAGCAGATGAAGACTTGAGGTTCTGGAGAAATCCTACAAGGTTGGACAGGAAGTCCTATTCCCTGTCAAGTATTCTTGGGATCAAAACCCCACCAACTGATTGAATGACAGGTCTCATGGTCTAAAGCACACACGTTTGACCTCTGACCCCCCCCTCCGCCCCCACATCCCAATACATATAGAGCAAGAAAACATAGTTTGGCCAGGTTTACCACATACAGTCATATCTCCATTTGAATATCTTTTTAAAGAATATCCTTTGTCTTATTAGCCTAGTCAGAGCAGACCAGAAGTACGTAAAATCCCATTTCATTTCTTTAATATCCATTGCAGATCAGCTGACCATGTACAGTATATACGGTACTGATTGTATTACCTCTTCACTGAGTAATTCTGTATATCTACAAGGAGCATACTTTTCTACCCATAAAAATTTCTGTGGTTCAGATAAAGCTATAGTTTCTTCATTTTCTTTGTCTACACCATCCAGGCCTAAATCATCATCTATTTCCCTGTCATAAAAATACAGATAATATTTAACAGAATGCTGAGTGTACATAGAGTGATATATGATGAAATGGCTTTAAACCTCTATCTATCTGCACCAATTGTGTGCTATGCATTGCACTATGAAGGAAATTTTGTCTGTTCTGTTACATTTCTGCACATTCTTTGTCCAATGCCAACTGTCAAATAGTTCCTTTATGTTCACACCTACAAGTAATCATGTGGACCTCAGTTTTTGGTACCATCCATATGAGGCTTTTTCTTGACAGATCCTTGACCCTGCACCAATGACAAGGGGAAAGATTATATAACATAGGCAAAATCTCTTTACTGCAAATTTACAAAAAAAACATTTGCAAAAAACAATCTATGTGTAGAAAGTACTCTGACCAATGTCATAAGTTGTCTTTGAACATCAGCCTGGGGCGTAAGGTCGATCAAGGTCCCACTGGTGAGTTACTATACCTGTTAATAGCTTCTGTAATTTTTCTAGCTTCATCAATTATCTTATTTTGTCTCTGAAAAATTAAAAAAAACCCCAACAATTAGGAATCATCAGGGTTCATTTAACATGAATATATAATGTTGGAAGTTGACCCAAACACCCATCCAATCAGATAAGGAGTGGGAGAAATAGGGCTTAAAGTCCACTCAACACACACTAAGGTTACTTTGGGACTAACATATAGTTCAATTTTATTTCAATAATTAGCTTGTCATGTAGGTTTCTTTAGCAGTGGCCAGACAACCTAACACCGAGTCACGTATAAGTGGGGAATCGAAACCATTCCACTCGACAGGCCTTATGATCTAAAGTGCACATCTTATACCATTCAGCCACCACCCCCCACTCAGAAAGGGGGGAACCATTTAACTAAGGTACATGTATCATATTTAATACCTTTTCCCCTATTTTCAAAAAAAAAAATCAGCTTCGTGATGTATCAAAGAAAGTCTGATTATGATAATTGTTTATGAACATGCCTTGTATAATAATGTTTGCAGTAGGAAGTTTCATTGACATCAATTTGATTACATTGGCAACAGCTTTGAAACTCAACTTGAGGAACTTCTAAATAGGACTATTGGACATTCAATTACTCATAGAGGTTAAAATTATGAAAAATGAACCCCTCCTGCAGAAAAAGATAGGTGTTTGATCCCTGCATTGGGTGACAAAGTTCATCTAGATTTTCTAGTGTGGTTTCCCCTTGTTCGTGATGAAGGATGGATGACCTGACAAGAACAGCTGTCAATTTTGGTCCGATTTTCACGAAATTCGACCTCAACCTTCATTACGATGTAACGGTGATATAATCAAACGTTTTTCTAAATAGGATAATAATTCCGATGGGCGCAAATATCGAAAGGAACCAAGATTTTGGGGTTATAAACATGCATGTCAAGTTTCATCACAATCGGTTCAAAATTGTGACCTCTATAGGGTCCACAAGCTAAAAACATGATATTTCGTACAATCAGGGGCCATAATCCATGAAGTTCCGATCCGATACATGCCAATATCGAAAGGAACCGAGATCTTATGGGGATAAACCTATATTTCAAGTTTCGTCAAAATCGGATATGAATTGTGACCTGTAGAGAGTCCACAAACAAATTGTGGACGGACGGACGTCCGGATGGACAGAGGCGACGACATAATACTATTAATACGTCCACATGAAAATGTAGGCGTATAAAAATCATCTGCACGCCCTAAAAAGAGGAGATAATTAGTGCATGCCCTAAAAAGGGGAGATAATTAGTAAGTCATAAAGTAAGAATCAATAAATTTTAGAACACATGGAATAATAGTCTATTTAGAAATTTAAGTTTGTAAAATTAGAATACATGTATAATTACCTCCTGTTCTACTTGTTGTCGTAATATTTCCCATGGAACACTCAGTAATCCGGATATATTCTTGGTTTTACTACTCTCTATAATCTGAAAAATTGACCTAAATGAACATTGTGCCTATGTTCAGATATTCTTACTATATGCCCTAGTTACAATTACTTTCCCATTTTTACTAATATTATTATTTTTGCTGAAATCTTCTTACTTGCAAAGACAAATGTTGCTCAGATATAAAGAAATAACAACATCAAATTAAATATTTGTTATACACTACTTGGGATTATTGAGAGAATTACATAAATATGCTTAATAAAAAACAATGAAGTAAATAATAAATCAGTAAGGAAAAGCCCATGACCAAGACCAAATGAACTAGTTGTTTCTTAAAACTAGGAAGCTTATTGCACCTGTCAAAGACTTTTTCAAACTTTAAAGTTTCTCTTTACTGTTACCTCTTTATCAAAGTCTTCTTCTTCCTTTAATTTAAGATAAAATCTACTACCATCAGTACCAGTGATGTTAAGAAAGTTTCCACATGGTCGAGAAGTCAGCAATCTTGCTTTGTCATCTCTAAATACTTCATCTAATGCTAAAATTTAAAATAGAAGGTATTTGTCAATCAGTTTAATTCTAAATTGCGATCAAAGTACACTTTTACCCTCAAATTACAGCTGCTCATTATGTGAAATGTCATCAGGTGTAATTGTAAAGCTAGGCATGGCACTGATCTGTGCACTTGTGAAAAACATCAAATGGACTGCAATGATATGCTTGTGGAGATTTCAAAGTACATATACGTAGCAACTCTGAAGCCAGTTTTAGACAATTCTGATGATAAATATTTGATAATTTTTTTTGTTGCCATCAGTGCTAAGTGACATTTGAACATTTGATAGCCAAGTTATAGCATTCAGTAAATTTTTGAAACACATAAATTATGCTAATTAGCATATTACGCAATTTGACCCCTTTCTACCAAAAAAACCACCTTGGAACATTTTTAGTATTATGTGCAGAGGACCTTACCATACCACCAAAAGAAATTCTGTTACATTTTGTTTTGGGTTGGACCTTTTTTCAGCTAGATTGACTGAACTATTGTAGATTTAAGGTCAATTTCTTATTAATATTAGAGTCTTGAGCATCCACAAACACATTCCACTGAAAGCGATTAAAATAAGCTTAAAGAATGCGGGCATGATACATGTACCTCTTGTAGAATGAGAAGTTTTCGCCTGATTCCGTTTTGATATAATTTTATTGACATTCCAATCATCTTTTAACCAATCTTCATCATAGATGTCACTATTTGTTGTTTTTTCATTAATTTTGGCTGGACTTATTTTAATGACATCTTTACTATTTTCCTTGAGCCTTGGTCGTTTACTCAGTGGTTCTGAAATAAACAAGCAGTTAGCATGGAAGATACAATGTACATGCACATTTTGCATGAGATGAACAGAGAACGAGTGAAAAGAATAATTTAATTCTTGGTAAAATCGGGGACCATAATCCAGAAAGATATGGTCTGATATACGCGAATATAGACCGAAACAAAATCTTTTGTGTTATGAATCATAAAAACATACATTATAATTTTCATTAAAATCAGATACAAGGTTCCACAACCTTGGTATTGCATACTTTTACACTATTTTCGAATAAGCAGAGGCCATTTTGTCAGACAGTTTCAGTCAGCTCTTCACGAAATTCGAACTCAACTTTTGTACAATCAAGAGTCATAATCCAGCAAGTTACAGACCATTATATGCAAATATTGAAAGGATCCACGATCGTTGTGATATAAACATAAATTTAATGTTTCATTAAAATCGAATAAAAATTGTGACCCCCATAGAGGATTCTCTATGCCATACTTTTACACTATTAATTCTATAAAATTGTTGATTTCATTTTGATTGATTTATGGGATGGTCCTTTGTCTTCTTTCAACATTTTACATCTACATGTGTAGATCAAATCTGTTGACAGTACATTGTAACTTCAACTTAAAGTAAACAAGCTGACATCCACTTACTATTTTGAATTCAACAAAACATCAGATAACTCAATTAAATGCTTTATAAAATAATGAGGTTCAGATCTATCAAATTCAATAGACTATAATAGTGATGATCAAATTACCTTTTAGTGACTAGGAAAATAAATGTATCAAGGGAGACAACTGCATTTTTGTAAATTTATTTCAAATTCATTATTTTCTAAAGATCCTCTTTCTGAATTGATAACCTCTTTATCAACAAATTCCAAAATCTGACTTACAATTGTTTATTACTGAATATTTCAATAAGAAAAATATTAAACTGCTTTTTTAATTTATTATTCAATCAATGAAGATCAAAAGACCACTGCATAAAAAAACATATGACAAATAGATACTACATGTCCACCAAAGGCAATTAGATCAAAAATGCTAAGACACCATTCATGCCATACCAGATACTGAATTGCAGTACTCGGGTGCCAATGATTGGTAAGATCATATCCTGATCATTACTGAAGCAGTTGAGATGAACATATCTCTACTGTGCCGACAGGTCAGGTACATTTAAATTAAGTATGAAACAATCTGAATAAAACATTTCTACACTTCAATTAAGAATGAAACAGGTCAGGTACACTTCAAATAAGAATGAAACAATCTGAATAAAACACAGATCCCATTTCATTTCTTCAATGCATGACATCATAGGGTCAAACTCAAAAGTACAATTTGTCAGATGTTCATGTTGTGTCATACTCCGCACAGTGTTGCGTCTGATTTGAGGTTATCCAACTACACACTGCTATTATGAGTGGATATTGCTGTGTTAAATTTTGATTGATCAGTAGTCCGTCTACCAACCAATCACGAGCTGCCAATACTGGACCAAATATGTTTACATAACGTATACGTCATGACTCACGATTTTATTGTGCCTAATTAACCCGTGCATAGCAGAATACTGCAGTAAAACTAATTGCGTGACAAACGAGGCTATCAAGTCGAATGAAATGTAAACAATACTGTTTGGAAACAACATACTTTCACCGTTTTAAAACCTTAAATCACTGTCCAAAGTTTTAGGGAAGACACAGATGAAACGACGGACGGTCATGTTGCTGTACTTAAGTGATAGCTTTCATTGAACGGAAAGAATAGACACACTCCCGCATAAGTTCAAGAAACAGACGCTATTCCAGCAATGGTCAGAGAGGGATTTCTCGGGCCATTGCTTCAGGAATATGATGTTGTGTAGGCCATTGAAAGAGTAAAAAAAAAAAAAAAAAAAAAAAAACGAAATATAGATCTGTATTTCGATCAGATTGTGAATGAACATGCATGTAAATATAGCACTCATAAACTTAGGATAACATTACCAAAGCTGGCTTCTGTGAAAATAATATGGTGTCATTTGCCCTACTCAAAACATTAGCATAGCTGACTCCTGTGTAAATGTATGATGTTATTTACTCAAAACTATCTCATAATTTATTGCAGTACATGTTCCTCTACATGTAACTACAAGTAGTTCTAGCCCTTATAACCTGCAACAAGGGGTTAGAACACTACCCTAGCTCCTGCTACCTTTCTTACTCAGACATTTAAATCATGTTAGAACTTGTATGTTCTACATCTACATTTAACTAAAACCTACCAATTTCTGAACGTGTATTGATTGGAGGCGCAGTAAATTCTTCATCACTGTCCGATGGTAAGTCCCCAAAATCATCATCCTCAGTCCTGGCACGTTTCTCACCAGATCCAACAGAATTATCTCCTGTGGTTCTACCACGCAATAAGGATCCATTTATGGGTGCTTCTGGGCTTAAAACTGGTTCTAATAATAAACTGGAATTCAACTCATCTCCAGTTTTACATTTCCCATACTGGGTTTTTGCATTTGGTGTAGTAAAATTTAAAGTTCTTTTAGGTTTACAAACATCTTCTGTGGCTGTGAAAAAGATAAATATAATTAATATGTAAATATTAAATCTTCTACTTAACTCCTTAAAAATATTAAATGTCTGAATTTTCGTCTTTAAGTTGCCTTTCTTTATCCCAATGATGTCATTTCAGTCATGCGTGATTTCGGCTAGGTGACATTTTGGACATGAGTAGGTGACGTTTGGCTTCCGACATGGGAATAAGTTGAAAGATAGGATAGGGTTGACCACAACTATCAAATCAATTTATAATAAGCCAAAAATGATTTTTAAAAAAATAACATGCAGATTATAAAATTACCGCTCGCCATCAAGTAAAGCAGTAAGTTGTACATGTACATCACGCACCTCCAGGGGACTGAAATGTCTTCCTATCATCCCAATGGAATGGGTATAGGACAATCATCTTTATTTGATTAAATTTGAAAAAAACACTACCCAAGTCAAATACCTATAATATTATTATCATGTAGGCTACCAAATTTTCATGAAATGTATTATGCACGTAATAGGACTATCATCATATTAGGTTTGCGAAGACAATTCTATGCACTGGAAGTGGAACAACAACCAGTTATCTCAAAGGATTCAATCCCATCGAAAGTTTTTACTCAACACTTACAGGTGGCACTGGTTTGTTGTTTATCGTCTGTTGTATTGTCGTTTTATCTCACTCCAGGACCAGGACTAGGAGGATGCGTTGAGGCTGAGGGTTACAAAATTTTCAGTTCATAATATCTTTGTAAATCATGATTGGAATTTATCTGTTTTAGACTAACATTCCCCTTAGAAATTCCAACTTTACAATAGCAATGTTAGCAAGGGATTCAAAATCCCCGAAGGGCAATCGGTGGCTTTTTAACTGTGCTTTTTAACTACACATAGATATAGAAGAATGTTATTGTTAACCGTAAGCCACGCCCTCTTCGCATTCTACATGTAGAGGAGGCCGTAGATCTAAATCATCTGGTAACAGAAACTTACGTTCATCGTCGAAATCAGCTAAAGCATCGAGTTCGTCTGCATATTCGAATTCAAACAATCCGTTATCCATATCATTGATAATTATCTGGTTTCATAAACTTTCTTAAATACATTTCACTTCATTTTAATGCTGTTGACATCAGTTTCCCGCTATTATTTATATCCGGTAATGGGAGGTAACTCCATTTAATAAGCGCCGACTGGGTCATGATCTTTAAATTTAATAAATTTAAAGGGACAATAACACTCTCACTGGCTTGGCAGCTCCAGAAAATAAATAATAGCCTTTTTCTAAGTACTAGATGTTTAAGTGTCCTACCTGTTGTGTAAATTATCCATTACGACCTATTTTAATTGTCCAGGGTGTTCGAAAATATTTTAAATCAAAGTCACATTTGAAAAGGTTTACGTTAGACTTTTCAAATCAATTAGTTGAATTTTTCCAATTTTTTAAATTAGGTGTGTTAAGATGAAATTTATATCATCAATTAATTGGAATATTGTAAAATAATACAATTTGTTGACCAGAATGAAGATTGGGACATATTATTCAGTTACAACAAGAGTGTTATTGGGGCTTTAATGTTTAGTTGCTTTAAAATTTAGCTTACATGGAAACCTACTACCAACTGTAATTAATAAAGTTGGGGTTAAAACTTACACATCCCAATATATTTAAATAAATTGAATTTGTTTTATAATTATTAATATTATTAAAGGGACAATAACAACTTGCTGGCTTGGTAGCTCCAGAAAATAAATAATAGCCTTATTCTAAGTTCTAGATGTTGAAGTGTCCTAACAGTTTGTAAATTACCCATTACATCCTATTTTACTATTCCAGAAGGTTCGAAAATATTTTTAAATCCAAGTAACATTTGAAAAGGTTTACGTTAGACTTTTCAAATCAATAAGTTGAATTTTTCCAATTTTTTAGATTAGGTGTGTTAAAATAAAAATTATATCACCAATTAATTGGAATATTGTAATATAATACAATTTGTTGACCAGAATGAAGATTGGGACATATTATTCAGTTACAACAAGAGTGGTATTGGGGCGTTAATGTAAATTTTAATGTCTTCATGCCATTCAACTACGTTCTCTCCATTGACTTTAATATTTGATTTGGTGTGATTTGATGACATAGTTACATCGTCACTATTCCAATCATAATAGCATGCAAAATTGTTTGAGACATGTCTGCATAGTGCGAACTTTGAGAATATGTCATTATGATAATTTTGCCAATGTTGGTTGTTTTAAAAACATAACCAACGATGACGCGAAATATATTACACCAAGTGGGAGTGTCTAAAGTTATTTTGAATACAAATAATATTCCTTTATTTTCTTGGTACGAGTGATTTGCCAATTCAACATTTGAAATTATAGTTTTTATGTATATTTCAAATTACATACAAGAAGTATACATGGTACTAATGTAAATCGTTAGTTATGTCGAAATAACACCGACCGCAAAAAATGACTTTTCACAATTGCAAGACCAAATTACACCTAGGCCTACTGTTGTTTTCGTCAAACGTGATAAGTAAAATGCAATGGCGTACCCGAGAGATTAAATTTCGTGAAATATAACGTATATAATAGCTAATTTCATTAATATTAGTCGTTCGTAGATTATAATCTCCAGTTCTTAATCCGCATTACGTTGTAAGAAATCATATTATATTAAAGTAGATTATCTAGACATATGCTCTCGGTATCCAAGGGATATTAATAATGCTAGAAATGCAACAAATCTTCAGTATTAAGAAGTTTTCGAGGAGGTTACAAGTGAACAAACTTTATCGCTGATCAAACACATGACATAGGTAAGATAAATATATGGTGTCAGAAATATTCTCTTATAAAGATCTGTAAAAGAAAAAAATGAATGTAATCGTCCAAGAATAACGAACTCAGATATAAAAGGTAATTTTATTCTTTCCCACATTTGATTAAAGAGTATTCACCTTAGTTTTTCAATCGAGTAGTAAATTTGAGATCACGTACAATTATAATGGTACGGTATATCTCTTGATTTTAAACCCTAAATATACACCGAGAATTTTGCCCCGACACCGTTTTAATAGAGACCGACTAAGCCACCGCCGATGACGTCTATGGCGGGTAATAGACTCCATAAATTTAAAGACTAATATCTATGGTTGACTACAGGTTTCCGCCATTGAACAATTTGATCAATAAAATGTTTGACGTAGGCCTACTGATCACTGTTAATCAAATATATTTATTTGGTGTTACAAGTTTAAAATATATTTGAATTGGCACACTTATCGTGTGCCCCGTTTCGCTCAGCATATATTTAAAGTATCCCCAAACTTAGCAGATCATTTGTGATGCTAACCCAGGAAGGAAAAGGTATATTTTTGAATTTACAGTAACGGTTGGGGAAAACACCCAAATGGAAGCTGTGATAATTTCGACTTAACCCAACATTCATTAAAGGCGACTATGTTATATTTGATATAAAATGGGTATTAGAGCAAGACAAGTCTGAGTTACAAGATCTTCGCTTATAAGCTTCTAACTTCTGAAAAAAACATAATATATTACCCCCCCCCCCAAAAAAAAAGAGAAAAAAAAAAGAAAATACAAAAACAAAACAAAACACAAAAAAAACAAACGAAGCCCCCCCCCCCTCCGCAAAATAACAATAGGATCGCTATTTTATTATTTTTACGGAGATTTACACATCCATTTATCCTTTTCAGAAAATTCTGAAGAACATGGAGGAAGGCGATGAACACAGGGATAAACATCGCCTGGAATTTACTTCCGGGATATCAGACATGTGGCGGAAAAGGATCTACACAGATCTTGTCCTAGTTGTGGATGGAAAATATTTGAGATGCCATCGTTTTGTGCTCGCCGCCATTTCACCATATTTTCATTCTCGACTTTATAATGGCCAGCGCGAGTCAGTCGCCGAGAAGCTTTTTTTCAATGCAGCCTCGGTAAAAATTATGAACCAAGTTTTGGAATTTGTGTATACAGGAACCTGTAAAGTAAAGCCGAAAAACAGCGAAGACCTACTCAAAGTAGCGGCACTACTAGGAATAAGATCATTAAAAGACAAATGTGACGCTTATTTAACCGAAACGGTTGGAATGAACAACTGCCTTAAAATGCTAAAACTCGCAACTGAAGCAAAAGCAACCAAATTAGAACTAACATCGAGAAAAAACATTTTGAATAATTTTATGGCTTTGTACCAAACTAAGGCGTTCAAAGCCTTGTCGTCTTCTGACATCATATCACTTATTAAGGATAATGACCTTCGAGTACCCAATGAAGACGTGGTATGTGATGCCGTTTTATCTTGGGCCAATTCAGATCCTAAAATGCGAAAAACAGCTTTAGCAGAAATATTTAAGCATATTCGTCTTCCACATGTCCAACAGCATTACATGAGGTATGTTCTTGGAAACAACGAACTACTTAAAGAAAATAGCGAATGTGAGGAGATTATTGAAGAAGCAAAATCCGTGCATGAAGATCCTGGTAGACGTCACGAAATAAATCTTTCGCGTCTTGAATATCGCAACGATGCCCGGATGGATGACGTCATTGTTATATTAGGTGGTACTGCGAATTGTGGTCCTGCAGGTCAACTAAGGCAAAGTGTCTACGGGCTGAATATGTCTCTAAGAAAATGGTTCCCACTGGAACCCTTACCGTATGGTTTTGATTCAGGGACGACTGCTTGTAGTTGTGGTAATGACATTTACATATCTGGAGGTGGGGATTCCAGGCAGGGGTTGACACTCTATGAAAGCAGCGAGAATACGTGGCACGTTTGTGCACCAATGCTCGTTGGAAGACGCGGTCACGCAATGGTTGGCCTTGGGTCTTCTTTATTTGTTCTCGGAGGGGTTATAGGACAAACGGAGGATGGACGTCTTAGGGTGACACCAAGCGTGGAGGAATACAAGATGTCGTCAAATAGCTGGTCAAAGAGTGGCTATTTAACAGATGCCGTTTGGGGAATGTCCTGTGCTGTCCACGATAACAAAATATTCTCATACGGTGGATATGTGGACAGGCATCATGCGACTCAAACTATCCAAATTTACGACCCATATATTCAGTCATCCTGTACAGTTGGGCGACTTCCGGTACCATGTGGACTTACACGTTCTGTCGTACAGGATGACGTTGTTTCAATTATATGCCCAACAGGAAAGCTTCTTCAATCAGATGACTTTAAAACATTTGAACACATTGCGACCATCCCCAATTTTACACGCGCTATGTTTGGTGTTGCTATTTATGAACACAAATTATTATTATTCGGAGGAAAATATGGTAGTGACATTTTCGATGATATCATTCAAATGGATTTGGAACATTTAAGCATGACGACGTTACCAGAGAAACTGGTTCATCCGGTGTGGGGGTTCGCGTGTGTTAAAACCACATTACCTAGAAAACACATGGTGAAAACAAAACATGATAAACTATGGGATACTGTTAAATGTGACCCAGAGTCGGCCAGCAGAACACCGACCCCACCTATACTAATGCCAACGCCCCCACCGTCAAAAGAATCGCCCGAAGTTATCGGCCATTTTATTCGTTTTTAACAATGATAATATAATATAAACACTTGTATAAAGCCGATTCCACATTTAAAAGTATACTCTATGTGCTTGCCACAACTTCAAATATTACGTTTAAATGGGTATCCCCAAAGTCTGGATTTTAAACGCTGAATAGAAGAACACCTTTGACTAATACTGGTAGACTGTTTCAAGTTGACGGGGCAGGAAAAGAAATAAAAACTTTTGTTTCAAATGTTTTAAAATTTTTGTATACAGACTAACCCAGAATTGTTATTTTTAGCCATGCATTAACCCGAGTACATGTCTCCCGCTTTATCAACGATATGAAGTAATTGGAAGCAGAATACATGAATTAATTATTATGAACATACCCAAAACCCCGCTGTATCAACGATATGAAGTAATTGGAAGCAGAATACATGAATTAATTATTATGAACATACCCAAAACCCAACAATAGCTCACCCAGTTCTGTAGCTCATACGTTTAGTCAAAGGTACTTACGTTTATTTTCACGGGTAGGTATATGTTTTTGCTGTCACTGTTAGACAGCAGCATGTTTGTATGCGATTTCCAAGCAATAAATAAACACCCAGATGAGAATAAATTATAAATCATCTTCTTTGTGTTGTATTTTCCCATTTTCACCAATCGAAGTTGAGGCAGAAATACTAAGATGAAGAGATCTGCTTAAAATCTACGTATTTTGTCGTTGTATAAAGGGGCGAAGAAGAAGATAAGCAAAGGCTATTTCAGCAACAAGCGAATATACGTAGTATGCAAATAACTGTTATAAGACCGTGTCCGTCCTACCCACCTCATGTAATCACTCCGCAACGATTTTGCTGGACTGATTCAACTACTGATAGTAATTCGATCCCTCAACAGTGACAAGGGTAACAACTCCGAATATCATGCCTATCAGTAGTATTAGGGTTGAAAAAAGGCGCAATAACTGATAATAATGAGTCGCGACTCGCAGTTGTTGCTGCTGTAATAGAAACCATGTAATCTCTCTCTACCGCTATTAAAAGCTGTGTAGACGACTCATAGATTCCGAGAGAGCAGAAACAACTGGAAGTCGCGACTCATTATTATCAGTTATTGCGCCTTTTTCAAACCTAATACTACTGATAGGCATGATATTCGGAGTTGTTACCCTTGTCACTGTTGAGGGATCGAATTACCATCAGTAGTTGAATCAGTCCAGCAAAATCGTTGCGGAGTGATTACATGAGGTGGGTAGGACGGACATGGTCTTATAACAGTTATTTGCATACTACGTATATTCGCTTGTTGCTGGGAACATTTAATCGCCCAACACGTTCTTTTCATTAGGAAGTGCTCCCACTCAACACGCACCCGGGCATGGGTTTGGACGAGGAAATTTTCGTTTGGAAAGCCCGTGTACACGTTGGCTTGCACGTAAACGAATCCAATCCACGGCAGTTTGAAGTCGATGAAGAGCACGTGGAAGCGCCTACGCCCGTGCGCCGCGCCCAATTTACACTGCACAGCCTAGGTACGTCACCATTATATTATAGTTCGTTTGGTGCAGAGAAATGGAACGCTAAACCTCATTTCATTTACCTGTTCTGGACCATCCAAATATTATAATAGCTATTTATGTATAAGGGTTTTTTCCAGATTTTAATTTCAAACTTACTGGTATTGCCTGCCCCTCCATAATGATGAACATCATCAGCGGTATCGCCCTTGTCTTCAAAACATTGTAATTTATATTTTTATTCAAAGTTGTTCATCGACTATCTTTTGAGTAACTACCCTCTTTATCAAATCATTAGTTCATTCAGAACGCGTTTTGATTTGTTGGGGAAGAAATAAACAGATAAACAAGCACAGTTCGGATTAGATATTCTTCAACCAATGCCCTTTATTTTCTTTAAGGGTTTCTTGAAATAAATTGCATGCCTTTCTAACTGACTAAAAACGGTAGCTACCTGCATTTGATGGCCCTAGCTATAGTTGTTTTTTATTTCTTTATACGTATACTTACTCTATTTTAAAGTAATCTTAAAAAATTCCGTAACCATAGCGACATTCAAGCAAATGCCACTTTCATGCAGCGTACGCATTGCTATTCGGTTATGAATACTACTGAATACGTTGAGTTAGGGATCTCCGGAGTTGTAAATGAAGGTGGTTTATGATATTCTGTAGACGTACCCTTACAATTGAAGTTTCGCTGCCATCCAATATAAGCCCACATTTTGCAAGAGATGGATAGAGAACAAGTTAGTTTTAAAAATCCTGATTTTTCGTAGAATTAGAGGCCATGATCCAAGAAGTTATACTCTGAAATGCGCGAATATTGAGACTGAGATCTTTGGGATATAAAAATATACATTAAGATTTATCAAAATGGTACGAAAATTGTGACCTCTAAGAGTGCACAACCTTTGTATTACATCATTTACACAATTTGCTTTCAACGAAGGGTCATTTTAACGGACAGTTACGGTCCGATTTTTACGAAATTTAATCTCAATCATCAAAATCGGATAAGATTTGTGAGTTCTAGAGGGTCAACCGATATCTTGGGGATATCAACACATGTTTTAAGTTTCATCAAAATTGGATAAAACCTTAATATTGGTCCACAACCTTGATATTACATAGTTTAATACTAGTTGCGTACATGTGGGAGCAGCCAGTGTGTACGCCAATTCGGTCAGCTTTTCACGAAATCCGATCTCAAACATTATAATGGTGTAACGGTGATATATTTAAACGTTTTTTTATCGGATAAAAATTGTGACCTCTATATGAAACACACGCTAAAAACGTGATTTTCCTTAAATGAGGGGCCATAATCCAGGAAGTTGCGGTTCGCGATGCGCGAATATCGACAGGAACGAAGATTGTTGGGTTGTAAACATAAATTTCTATATAGTGCCCACAATCAGGGGCTATAATCCATGAAGTTACGATCTTTCGGAGATAAACCTATATTTCATGTTTCGTCAAATTTGGATAAATATTGTGAACTGTAGAGTGTCCACTAACAAATAATGGTCGGACGGATGTTCGGGACGTATAAACTGATTATCATTGTACCGTCTATATTATAGTAAGTATACAGAAGAACCGCGCTAGGCGAAACCGGATATGATAAACTTCCGTACAAGATACCAGCTCATTTGTACACGTACGTTTTGATCTTGAATACCTTTTCATTCTGTAAGACAACAATCCTAAACTGTGGTGAATAATCCACTAGGTTTCTACTACATTCTGTATTTTAGCTGATTTATATCATACCAAATATAACTTTTAAATGAGAGTAAACACACTTACCTTGTAATTTTATACCAGTACCATTTATATGATTACAATCTTATACAATGTAGGCTACCTTTACAATGCACCGGAGAGATGAATTTATATAAGTTCCGGCTTATATAATATGTAAATATGTATGGAATAAAAAGTGTTAGAATAAAAAAAATAATAATCCACATAAAAATAATAATCCACATAAATATTGAAACTGGAACGTCATAAGTTATTTGCAGACTATAGTTATTTGTATCTTTCGATTTCAACTTAATATTTTAAATTGTCAACTTTTAAAGGAAAAAAGTGTGATCGGTTCGTTCGTCTCAGTCTCATCCTTTCCCGCAACACACATGGACGCATACAGCATTGAAAATTGGCATTTGAACTTGTACTATGAAATAAGGAAATATTTCTTATCCCATAATTCACTGTAACCTGTACTTCCCTGTAACCCGTTAGTCCCCATAAACGAAACAGCCCATTATATACAATAGAGTAATAAAAGGGATATAATCCATATGTAATTACTTAATTACACATTATGCAAGAGCTAAAACTACTTATTGCAGGCCTTTCTTTATGCCTGAAATGTTATCTAAATTATTAATTGGACATTATTTAACTTATCCAGACCATAACCAACGCTCGATGTCATCGCTAGCCTGTTATATTTACTGGATTAATCATGAAATTGATAATCCAGACTATGTTTTTTTTAATGTATCTTCTTTAGTAATGATGAGGGAGTGCGAAAATACAATCGCTAAATTCTCGGTTCAGAGTGGATCAATTTGACTGAAATTTCCAGCAAATTACCCTCTATACATTATGTAGTTTTTAACTTTTATACTGAGAACTGCCAGCTCTTGATCTAATCGTCCATAAGGTATGTTTAAAGGAGCCAAATGTCTGTTCTTTGGCACGTAGAAATGGGCACAAATTGGTCGCAAAGCAGAAAATAATGTAATTTGGATTTATATGAACTAATTTACATTCAATCGTTTCGTTTTTTTACTGTAATTTATAATCGGCTACATTAATTTGGCGAAAGACGCGAAGCGTCCGAATCGAATGGCAGTCTTCGGCGACTGGTTATTCCAGTCTACACATGTAAGTAAGTAATAATTTAGACTTAACCCGTGTACGGACACCTCGCACGAAAAACATTGTCTGCAACAAGTGGTACTCTGAGACCACTGGCATAACTTGGTTTTTGGATGCACAATTTTTATTTAAATACAATGAAACTACAGCTTAATAATAATTAATCAGACTAAATTATATTTGAGGCATAACAGTGACGATATGAATTATAGGGCATTTTTGAAACCATACAAATCTACAAATAACTTAATTTTCATTTCCAGGTAGAATCTTCTTTCGATGGGATTGTTAGAGTACCTAGATTTGCTTTCAGATCTAGATTACCAGAATAACCAACACAATATCATCAATAAGAATAATTCCAAATACAAAGCTAGCACCGAGCGCAGAACCAACACAATATCTGATCATCGGTAAGAATAGTTCCAAATACAAAGTTAGCACCCAGTGCAGAGCAGTTTAAACACTTGTAACCAGCAAAATATTGATAGGAAAGGGTGTCCGATAATGTGATACTCATAGTTTCTTGTCAAATCATGAATGTTTGCACTGTCTCACATTCGTTCTATTTGCACCATTGTACTCGACATTAAGTAGATGACAATGTATGAAGTTCTCGCTAGACTATTGTATGAACCAGTTTCTCACAAACGTTTAGGTCCCGAAATGCCCCTTGTAGACGCACAGGGGTTAAGCTGTACAATATTACCAAATTGAATAATACGCTATTTAATAATTCACTTATCCGTTATACAAAATGCAGTCGTATCACTGTACCAACATTGTTGAGCGGCTTATGTGATTTTCAATAATGATATATTAAAGCTTGGTTTGATCATGTTATATTCCCGGGAAATGATTTTTTCACTAGTATCTGCTTATCAACGCCCATCCTCGAAAGCCAGGAACGAGCCAGGCGTGACTTGAATAAAAGATTACTAAGGAATCGGCCATGAATCTAGAATCTAGATATAGCTCTGACGCTAAAATAGAATGCAATTACACATCAAGCTTACTTTCTACATGTAACTTGCTTATGTTTTGAACTGATTTGCATTTCTTAGAAATGACTGATCTAATTTATACGGAAGCTTATAAGGGTCAATCAAATGAAAAAATATATTCTGACTATTAGCTATCTTGTAACTGTAAGATAGCCTATCTTGTAACTACAAGATAGCCTATCTTGTAATTACAAGATAGCCTATCTTGTAATTAATTAATTAATTACAAGATAGCATTTTTTTTTATATCTATCCTGTTATTACAAGATAGCCTTACATTTCTTTTAACTATCTTGTAACTACAAGATAGCCATTTTTTTTTATAAATATCTTTTAATTACAAGATAGCCTAACTAGTTTATTTTAAGGTCGTCCCACACTGATTTATCGGATAGCTATAAGCCAACGAAGTAAAAGAGAGAGAGAGAGAGAGAGAGAGAGAGAGAGAGAGAGAGAGAGAGAGAGAGATGTGGTTTAACGTCCACTCGGCACAAACTAGGTCATTTCGGGACTAACATGTGGTTTAATTATATTTTCAACAATTCGCTTGCGCGTAGGGGTCTTTAGTAGTGGGTTGGGGGTTGAATGGCCGACTGGTTAGCACGTGCGCGCTGTACCATAAAGTCTGCCATTGAGAGAGAGAGAAATGGGGTTTATCGTCTACTCGACACAAACTAGGTCATTTCGGTATTAACATGTGGTTTAATTTCATTCCATTGTTCGCGCGTTAGGGCATTCATAATGAACAATTGTTTCAATAACAAATATTGAATATTGAAAAATATTTCCGTGTTGTGTACTGACCTGATTGATATGAGTTAATATCATCGTTGTATGTTTATATATCATAGTGAAGGAGAACCACTGGGCGAAGCCGGATAAGATACAATTGCTAGAAAGGTAACCACCCTTTCATTCTGTAAGACAATCATTCGTAATCTGTGATGAATAATCCACATAAATATTACAGTTTTGTGTGGATAGAATACAGATCGAAACTGGACGACAGTAACGCGGAAATATTTCACTTTGTCACAACTCATAAGTTATCTGTTGACTAGAGACCACACGACACGTACGTAACTAACACACGTATACAATGAATGGCCATTTTGCTAAGTAATCTCAGCCAGAATTTGGCTATTGTTTTAAAAATTGCATTAAATTTTTGTTTAGAATTGAAATAAATTAACTATTAGTCAATCCTCACGCTAAAAACAATAACAAAATTGATTGTGTATATCTGAAATAGACTCGACCAAAGCACAAAATAGTGCCAATATGCCGACTTTAAATCTAGAGTTGCAGCTGTTACTTTTGTGAAAAATCATTGGAAGAAGCGGGAAGGCTATTGTTTACAATGTATCATTGTGTCTTGTAATGTTGATAAATGTTGACATTTGGTTTGTTGATGTGACCTCATGACCTATGACGTTTAGATAACGTCATGGATATCATGGCTATTCACTGTGTCAGAGTCACTGTGTCAGAGGACCCGCCACTACAATATGAAAAGTTGTACCAGGTGTTCATAAGGATAAATATTCATCCTTACGCCATGTTAAATGAAAATAGATAGTACACATGCAACAACTATTAAAGCGTCGATGAAATCTTTCACGCTGTTAAGAGTGAACAACAAAACTTTGACACAGGTCTTTCATTGTTTTGATATACATTGTATATAGATTGTGAATTAACAATTTGAAATTTTACACGGGGCTTTATGAAAGAATTGTTATTATATTTGTTATAGGGAATGTCGATACTTAAACTGAGGTGTTAAGTTCAAATAATGCTTTTCCCTGGCAAAAATGCGCTCTGCCTTTGGTTTCTATATGTACTTTTAAATGGACCAATACGTAAGTATAGTATTTTGTCGAATATAACTGATTAGAAATTTAAAAAAACGAGAAAATATTGAATTTACATCAGCTTACATACATTCATATAACATTATTATTTGCATTGCGACCAATTTTTGACCATTTCTAGGTACCAAAGAATGGCGATGTAGCTCCTTTAACGTTAGCAATCCGCACCCATTCTCGTTGCAAAATGTCATGAAAATAGATTATTTACACTAATTGTGTGTTACACAGCGCTGATTTGTGCTTATCATTTTCAAATAAATATATTTCCCGGCTAAGTTGTTAACACAGGCATACATTCACAAGTAAAGGGATATGTCAACATTCAAAAGTTATATCGCATTTTGTAGATTGTGTTTATGGATGCAGAGATCGGGAGAGCGGTAAGTAATTCATCAACTTCATTACAGTAACGATGAAGCATTGTGTCGGTCCGCTTTTGTAGATACAAGCTATCACTGTTACATAATGACAGATGTCATAGAAGCGTCCTGTCATATTAAAATACGCGAAAGTGATTGTAACATCAACCTGTTGCTATCGACACCCGACTGGAGATCTTGGTAGCATTCCTTATGTCATTATGTAACTTTAACTTGTTGGCATGTCTTATCTAACTTTCTTTGTCTGATAAACTGTACTTAATGTTAAACCTGATATGATGCATGATACATTATATATTAGCCAGATGCCCCATAAGATTCCTTTATTTGGAGGGGGATATAAACCCAGAATGGAAACAGCATAGTCAGTTAGGTCCAGGACGCCAGGCTAGGTGGGCGCCTAGAAGGTGCCACGTGGCTATTAGACAGGTCTCAAGGAGATGAGTCGAGGCGAGAGTGTCTGGAGTTAGCACACTCGTGCTAAGATAGCTAAAGGACGACTTCCTCCATACAAGTTAGTACTGGGGTCGTTTACATTACGATGTCTGTACCTAATATGTACCTATTATTTTAGAGAGAGAGAGGGAGAGAAGAGAGAGAGAGAGAGAATATCGGAGTGCCCGAAGGAATCCCACGAGGTTGAGAAGGCGCCCCTATCTTCATGCTACATACGCTCACACCAGGGCTCGAAACCACAGCCGCAAGCCATGGGCGACCTGCCAGCTAGAGATCGAAGCGCGACACTCTAGTCCACTAGGCCATCCCAACCCCCCGGTATTATTAGAAGTTATACCAGTGTTATCATCAAGAAGTTGTTTTAAAGAACCAATACTGTCACAATCACACAACTTTGTTTGAGATTTTAATTTAAAGAATGTTTTTTTCGATCAACAATACATAATATAATATATTGGTAAAGTAAAGCTACAATGCACAGAGAATCACCTTTTTTATCTGTTTTCCTTACACATACATTACGCAAGTGCTAAATGTGTCTGTTGTAGGTCTTTCTGTGGGCCTGAAGAATTAAATTATTTTAAAGCACACATAATCATTAATTAATTAGACATTAATTAACTTACCAAAACCATAATCAGCCTGCTATAATTAGCCGATTGGAATACATTTTTTTAATAAAATAATCAAACGTAAAAATGGATAATCGAGATTTTATCGTTCTGACTTTAGTAATTATGATGATCGAGACTAGCTTAAAATCAAAGAGCTAATATCTCGATTCAGAGTGAAGCAATATGATAGAAATTGACAATATATTCTATTGGCGCTATTATAGCGAAAACTATGAGCTCCGTATTTATTCTCCAATAATTTCCCTTTAAATAAAAGTACTGTTCATTTAACGTGTTCGTATCTTAATACCCAACCCTGGCATTATTAAATCCTGGCATGATTAAATCTATAATCGTTTCATATACTTAGTCCGGAAATGATGTCATGGTAATAACTAGAAATCCGAAGAGCACTGACCCGTTTTAATTAATGCGTCACGCGGCTTCATCATTTCCATTTTGTTTTTCAATACTTTAATAGCTTTTACCAAGCATACACAATTTACAAATTAGCAAAGATTCTTAACATATTTATTTCCTTGGGATGGACGAATGAGGTGCTTGTGCCCCAACAGTTCTAACCGATGAATCTTCCTGGTCTTACTTGCTTGAGCAAAATGTCAAAAACTATTTACATTGAGTTGACGTTTCTGTAGAAGACGTAGTTGTAAAGGGTCTGCTATTTAAGATTACTACTACTACTACTTAGTGTTTAACGTCTGCTTCCACATAAGTGATATCGCAGACAAGACTTAGGAGAGCCGAAGCTGATTCCTGTTTTTTAGAATATGATTTTGCAATCTTTCCATTTGGCTTTAAGCCATGGATTGGGTTTAGTGGGAAGTTCTTCCCTTTATTTATTAAAAAACATATCATTTGGTAGATGATCTCGTTTGCTTCTGGGTTGGTTGGTGTCATCGTTTGGGGTTAGTGTTTAGGTGCCAGACCCGTCTTATCGTGGCCTCCCCTTACTCCACTATCCCACTCTATGGGTTTGGTATCAGTTTTATTTACGAAATAGTGTTTAGGTGCCGAGTACGTCTGACCGAAACTCCCCCTTACTCCACTATCCTGCTTAGTTTGGTAGATGTCATCTGTGGGATTTGTGTTTAGGTGCCAGGTCCGTCTTATCGTGACCTCCCCTTACTCCACTATCCTATTCTGTAGGTTTGGTGTCTGTGTTTTTGGCGGAATAGTGTTTAGATGCCGAGTCCGTCTGATCGTGACCCTCCCTTACTCCACTATCCTGCCAGTTTGGTATAAATCCCCTATGTAGTTTAGTGTTTATGTTGTTGTTCTCCATTATTCTCACTAGTTCCCTTCTCTCCTCCTTGTATACCTCGCACTCTACCAGGACATGGTTGGTGGTACATTCTTCCCCGCACTCACAGACGATGACTTGGTGTTTGTGGTCTCGCAGCCGCTCTCCCACCCTTAGTTTCGATATAAATCTGCATATATCTCTTCTAGGGTGATTGATTGCTGTCTTCGTGTAGATCTTGTCATCCAGCCGGAATCTGTATGTGTCAAGTTCAACGAGTTGTAATTCCCAGATTGAATTGACCTGTCTTTTAACCATACTGTATATTTCCGTGGTGCTGTAGTCTATGGTGCGGAGTGGTGCTGTATCCTTGAGACCTTCGTTTGCGAGTCAATCTGCCTCCTCGTTTCCTCTAATGTTGACATGTGATGGAATCCACACGAGCTCTACTTTGCTCCCCTTCTCTAAGACCCTCTGGTACAGCTGCCTGATTTCCAAAATGACTTCTGGTCTTGAGTCCGAGTTGTCAGTTTGGATTGAAATCAGACTGTTCAGGGAGTCGCTTGGAATGACGAACTTACTAGTCTTTTGGTGGGAAATCCATGATATAGCGTCACGAATGGCCACAAGCTCTGCAGTATACACCTAACAGTTATTGGGCAGTTTCCTGCTTATTCCCTGTTCCCCGTTTGGCAGGTATATTCCAAACGAGCTGGTGCCCCTTTCAGGGTTGCGTGAGCCATCCGTGTACACATGGTCCCAGTCATCAGACGGCCAGTTGTCTTCCAGGTGTTCTAGCGAGAAAGCTCGTGCAGCAGTGGGGTTGTTTTTCTTGTCGGTTTTCTGTAACAGATCTAGATTGGCCGGCGGTATAGGGAGCGTCCACGGGGCGATCGCTGGGGGTCGTGTTCATTTATCACGAGTTCCCCCAGTCGCAGTTCCTTGATTGTTTCCCTGATACCTTGGCCAAAGCTTTTCTTTCTTGGATCTCTCACATATCTTGTCTTTTGTAGACTGACAAAAGTTGAAGATCTTGCACCCAGTTCCGAGATCTTAGCCCAGTACCTTGTCGTTAGTTCTTTTCTTCTTAGGGATAGGGGCAACTCCCCGACTTCCTGCAGTAGTGCCTCTCTCCTAGCCCCTTGCCCTACGCCAGTCGCAATACACAGAACTTTGTATTGGATGGTGTCAAGCTTCCTTAAGAGTAATGGCGCGCAGTTCATGAAGTCCAGAGAGCCGTAGTCTAATACAGATCGTATTAGAGCACGATACACCATCATTAGTGTAACTCTGTTGGCCCCCCATGTGCTGCCCGTTATTTTCCTCATTAAGTTTAGGATTTTGGTGCATCTATCTACAGTCTCGTCGATGTGCGGTTTCCAGGTCAGCCTTCGGTCAAAGATTACGCCAAGGAACTTGGTTTGGTCTTTGAACTCGATGGTTTTCCCGTTCATACACAGAGTCATTCTGCTTATCCCACTATCCCTGCTTACAAGCATGCCGACTGTTTTCTTCTCCGAAACTTTAAATCCCCAGTCGTTTGCCCATGCCATGAATTTGTCTAAGGCCTTTTGCATATTCTTTTGTAGTTCACAAAAATGCCTCCCTGTCCTCCATATGGTACTATCATCACCAAATTTAGCTAACTCAGTTTTGGCGTCGAGGTAGGAGGATTTCTGTATGTCGTTGATCATGATATTGAAGAGAGTGGGACTGATAACCGACCCCTGAGGCGTGCCATTTTCTAATGTTTGCTCGGCACTCAGGAATCTGCCAACATTCACCTGTATCCTTCTATCGCTCAGAAAGCTTTTGATCCACCGAAACATTATGCCCGTTATACCAATACGCCCTAACTTGAGGAGCAGCCCGTCTAGCCAGACTAAATCGAAAGCCTTACTTAAATCTACGAACACGGCACATAACAGGTTCCCAGGGAGGAGTGCCTGCGACATGACTTGCTGTAGTCTCACCAAGTGGTCCATTGTCGAACGCCCTTTCTTGAACCCGCTTTGATTTTCGTTTATCAGTTGGTTGCTCTCCAGATAGAACTGTTGTCGGATGTTAACCATTGTTTCAAAGGTTTTGCACAGTGTGGATGTCAAGCTTACTGGTCGATAGGACTCTGCCTTTGTTCTCTCTTTACCTGGTTTTGGAAGAGGGATGACGTTGGCTTTCTGCCATTCTTTAGGTACCTCTCCCGCCAGCCAGGATGTGTTGAAGAAGTTTAGTAGTATCCTTTTGGCATTTCTAGGTAGATGTTTGAGCATTGAGTACTTTACTTTGTCCTCACCAGCCGCACTATCCTTCTTGAGGGGAAGAGCCTTATTTAGCTCCTCCTCAGAGAAGGGTAGATTGATTGGTTTAGCCCCTTCATTAGGTTCAATTTCTAATGAAGGGTGCTGTGAGTAAAAGATTTCCTTTCTCTTCAGGAACTCTGGTGACTGGCTTTCGTCCCTGCTTGCGTCAGCGAACGCTTCCGCAAGTAGGTCTGCCTTTTCATTGCAATTTGGTAGCGTACTCATCTCCATTCTTTAGGTTTGGTATGTTGAATGATCTGCGCTTCCCGTTCATGGCGTTCAGCTTCTTCCAGACGACACCTGTTTGCGTGTTTTGATTCAACGCATTACAGAAAGTCATCCAGTGTCCGCTTTGTGCCTTCCGGATGGTGTCTCTTGCGGCGTATTTCAACTTCAGGTAGTTTTGGTGGTTGACCTCATTGTAGTGGCGTTTCCGTAGGCGTAGTGCCTTCTTTCTTTCGTTAACCGCCTTCTGACATTCTGGTGACCACCAAGGTTTTCTAATCCTTGGTTTCCCTCCAGAAGTCTTGGGAATGGAGTCGTCTGAGGCACCTATAATAGCACTTGTGATGTTGGCAGCGTACACGTCGATGTTGGCATCGATGATGTCATCCTCTTTCCACTCATAGCAGCTTACACGGAAGTTAGCCCAATCAGCCTCTTTTACTTTCCAATTGGGTTTCCCGTTATAGACTTCCCTGGTTGTTTCACATTGGATGCAGAGTTCTATCAGTAGGTGGTCACTGCCAAGTGTTTCATCTTCGTGTACTTGCCAGTCGCAGCGGTTTGCCATACCAAGCGTACAGAGCGTGAGATCCAGGTGTGAAGGTGGTGCATTTCCTCCAACAAAAGTAGGGCTCTCGTCGTTCAGTACGCATAGGTCGTTCCCTTCTATTATTGAGCACATGCTAGTCCCCCGACAGTCATTCCTCGGTGACCCCCACAGAGCGTGTTTTGCGTTGAAATCCACACAGAACACAGATTCGCCCTGCGGAAGCTGGTCGAGAAGTGACTGGAAGTCTACTGATTTTATCGTGACTTGAGGAGGTGCATAGACATTCACTATTGTCAATTTTGTATTATTGCTCAATGTGATGGCTATGCCCATTGCTTCTAGAGGGCCCGCTACGTCCAGCGTAACAGAAATATAATTTAAGTTATCACTGACGTAGATTGCAAGGCGGCCGCCACGTGTCGTGCTGCCCGGTCTGTCCCTTCTCTGACAAGTATATCCGGGTAGGTAGATGTCTTTCTTAGTTGGTAGTAGCTTGGTCTCCTGGAGGCATATTACATCTTTGGGGTTGCGGGTGATGTATTTTCTCAGCTCAGCAGATCTGGGGGCCAGACCGTTAACGTTAAGTTGTAGAACCTTTACCTGGCCCGCCATGATGACTGTCCGGTGGATGCCTCTCTGTCTTGGCTTTTTATTGGTCAATTGGCGTTTCACATTCCATAGTAGGTACCTTATTAGTGTTTGTCTTTGGTGTTGAAACCGGCAAGCAACTGGGCATATCACCAGTGCTGTAGTGACGAACATGAGATATCCTTCTACGGAGTTATTTAAGATTACAAGAAAAGTAGAATTTATACATACTGATCGTGAAAACATTAGGTTATATTTTATTTTAGCTTAAAGCTGAACTCCGATTACAAAACTACAGAAATGATCAAATAAAAAAAAAATTACTGCCAAACATAATCGCCATACTTGTTTTCAATTTGCAGAAGAAGTATGGCCGTTGTACGGTGTACGAAAACAGAGGATGGCCACGCCCACATCCAGTATACACTTTGGCCACCACACTGTCCACATCCGGCTAGCAATATTTCAACTACCAATTACCAGCTATTGACTGGGCGGTTTTTCTCTATGAATTGACTGAAAATATTATTGCTACACAATTATTATGTCTGATCAGGTACATATTATTTTACTAATTAGAAGAAATAAGTAAAGTCCGGTGTACCTTTGCTCTAAAAATGAAAGAAAACTACTCCAAACAACAACAAATCTATATTGTTGACATAACATCTAACATGTTGACATAACCACCTATGTCCCTTGATCGTCATAAATAACAACAAGATGAAAAATATTTTGAAGTGAAGACATACTTCTTCGATGGAGAGAACAGTTGTTTTATTGCTGCTTTGGATATATTTTGGAACGATAATACTGAACTTTATAATACTAGAAATCATTTGGTGTTTCTAACATGTTGTGCAAAACCTTTCAAGAAATAAGAATAAACATGGTTGGATGATGTCGGTAGATTTGTTGTTTGTTTGGGGTAAGAGAATTTTTTCCATACTTTTAGAGCAAAAATATACCGTAGGTTACTTATTTTGTACAATTAGTAAAATAATATGTACCTGATCAGACATAATAATTGTGTAGCAGTAATATTTTCAGTAAACTTATAGAGAAAAAAAACCCGCTCACTCAGTAGGTAATTGGTAGTTGAAATATTGCTAGCCGGATGTGGACAGTGTGGTTGACACAGTGTATACTGGATGTGGGCGTGGCCTGCCTCTGTTTTCGTACACCGTACAACGGACATACTTGTTCTGCAAATTGAAAACAAGTATGGCGATTATGTATGGCAGTATTTTTTTTTATTCAATTATTTCTGTAGTTTTGTAATCGGAGTTCAGCTTTAATCAAAAGAAGGGTTGTATAATCCGTCATATTATATCGATCGCGTACGAGGTCGGACGTGAGTCCACCTGTCTTTAAATCAATTCATGTACCTATTATATGAGACTTGTTGTTTGTCATTACTTGGTCTGGCAGTGATGTCACAGCTATAAGTCCATTGCTATTTCAGGGGCGAGTGGTCACGATTCTTCAGATTTGGAAGTGGACGATGCATCAAGTAAGACTGTTTGATTTAATAATATGTGATATTGTATATTATTTAATTATTGTTATAAATAATTATATTTATAAAAAAATTGAGCTGTGATATTTGTTTTTAAAAAAATGTTGATGTGCAAATGATGTTTTATTTATGTAGATAATAGATAATATGTCGAAGTTAATTAATTTGTCTCGTAAATTACACCATATTATATTGATGTTTTTGATCAGCGCGCTTATTTATGAACTATTTACCTTGTGAATTATTACACTTTATATAACACTGCGCATATTTATTCAATGAAGGAGATGACAACCGGAGGCCTATTTATACAGAAAATTTACAAGACCGTCACGCACCAGCCAGATTTGGTGAACGAATTGGGCACACACAAAGTGCCGAAGTGTATGGACAGACCAGCGGATTTGAAGAGCGCCGAATAAGTCGTCGATCTAACGGTAATGCCCCATATCATGTGATTATGTTGGTCCGTTTCCCATTAAATATTGCACAATTTCTTTTACCTCTGAATTGTAGGATACAAATATTCACAGCATACTCGTCTTCATTAGCCCCATTTAATAAAAGATGAGCATATTTTGCACCGCTTTCTCCTTGCCATACGGTTGGAACTTAAGTTTTATCTAAAATTGAAATAATGTTGATTGATTGTAAACTTCTTGAGTTAATTCTTACATCCTTTGAAGAGAATCTGAAATAGATAAATGAATTGCAATTTTACATATCATTTCCAATTTATACATCATTATAATATTATTATTGTTTTTTTTTCAGTGGCAGGAGGGTTCGAAAACACCAACGATGAGATATCAATTGCTCGAATGAATAGAAGAAGGCAACAAGAAAGTGAGGATCATACAAGATTAGGTAACTACTGGCCGTCAAAATCAATAATATAGGCTATATGCACTCCTTGCACTTACTCCTTGCACACGTTTCATTGAGGTTTTGAAGACTCTTCTTGAATAGCCTGTAAACGGAAATACGTATATGCTATCTTATCGGCTGCCCAGGACATATGTCAAAGCTAAAATCATGCTATTTGTTCAAATCTGATAGTGTATTATGAAAAAACAAATTGTGTTGATCTTCCAATTATAAGTAGAATCTTTCAGATTGGTGGGTATGTTCGTTTGCTAAGTTGACTATTTTCGATGATCGTTGTCTCTAAAGGCTATAACACATAAAATTCCACAGCATCATTCATTACCTTGACTGAGTTCAAATTATCTGTTAAAACGAATCAATTTGATTTTTTAGATGTTTTGTAACACGATAACTGAGAATATTGCAATGGAGCAAACGTAATGCTAATGTGTGTATAGTTTCATTACTTCAATACAACGAATAGGTTCAGTGAACAGCTTTTTTATGCTTGATTTACCAATGCAAGTAATTATCTGTATGATTAATGTATTTCAGATTCAGTTTCGCCTACCACCGAGTCCAGCGTGAATACAACTACAGATTTATCTTCCAGTTCGTCATCTTCAACGTCATCATCGGAAACCACAACAGCGATTCCGGATATACAAATTTCAACGACGACGTCTATAGATTTTACACCAACATCTAATAGCCACCCTCTATCCACAGGACTGAAAGATGCAGAATCAATCGACACAACCGAGGAAAACTCAAGTAAGTCAAGGCAGTGGTTGTTGGTGGGGATACTTAACATAGCTAGGTCATTTTCAGACTACCAACGCAGGTACAAACTGACTTGATATGACAAGAGAGAGAGAAATGGAGTTCAACGCCCACTCAACACAACATGACTAACATGGTTAAATGTTATTACAGTAATGTGCCTGCGCTTAGGGCTCTTTAGTAGTTGAAGGATCCCGCAGGATTCAGAGAAAAGCCACGAGGTTGGACAACCGATACTACTGTTTGTCGCGTACAATCGGGAATCTAAATAAGACCTTGTGATCCATGCGCACGCGTTAACCAATCCCTCAGTATAACTAACATGACGCATTAAAAAAAAATATCTTATTTTTCTATTTTTGAATATCTCTTTCAGCCACTATCGACCAACTGATGCCACTATGGATATTAAAAAGTTTTATTGCAAGGTAAATAAATTAAATTAAGGGGGAATGTGGGTGCAAATCTTTCAATCATAACTACGGGTTTTTTTTATATGAAAAAAGACAATTTCTTGTCGTAGATGTTAACGAATAATTATGTTGTAAACCATTACACAAATATAATTATATATATGACGATCGAAAGCAACACATATAATATTATAAAGAACAGGTTAGTCTAACGAAAGACGTATATCTCGCCGCCTTCTTTTTTTATTGTTACTGAATGCCGCAATGATATAAAGGTAAACGAATAAATTGTTCTCAAATTTAGTGCGAAGCATTAGTGTCATGTTGTAATCTGTGTTCAGTACCCTTTCTTTTGTTTGTGTAACTGTGTTTTACTTTTTTGTCTCTTATTAATTCATCAAATCTTTGTTACGCACTTTGAGTTACAAGTACATTTGGAATGCGATTAACCAGTTCTTTCAAAAAGTGTAATAACGTTGGACATGAACATTGTCTTTATAGGAATGTATACCTCATTTTACGTTACAAAACGGACATAAATGTTTACAATATTTTAACTTATTTTTATCAGTTTTACCATAGTGATTTCAACTGTATTGGGCTGCTACGTATGTTATAATTATAAATATGGATGGGTTACAAATTCGCTACCAAAGAAGCGTAAGAAATCTGTAAAAAGAACCAACAAACGGATCATGGACGAAAATGATGAACTATCAAGCGGATACTTTAGCTCATAATATTTGAGCGGTAATAAGTATACGTAAGTCCTAAATAAGATTTTAATCTTACTATGTGTTGGATATGGGTATTAATTTATAAATGAGAACACTTAAAGCTCTGGGCCCTGTTTCACAAAAACTTACGCTAAAATCACAAAAAATGTTTTAACTAAAATCAAAATGAAATTTTAAATTTTTTGCGTTTCACGAAGATTGATTGTAACCTAAAATGCGATTTTCATAGATTTTAGTTAAAATCGCTTGCGCCCGTGCAGCGGACATTTCCGCTTCGGGTACTTACGGTGAAAACAAATACGCTTCGAAACTGAAAACTGTTGGCAGGTTGAATTAACGGTGTAAGCGTAATTCTATTAGATATGTTCGTACCTTTTATTATATTTTAGCATGATCAAAGGTACGAACGTATCAAATAAAATGAAAAGTATTGGGTGATTATTAAAAGACCATAAACGTAAACGCCTTTTATCAAAAAAATTTCAAAATCACACTATATCTGTAATAAACGAAAGAGACACCAAGATCTTTAATCTTGCACGTAATAGTATAGCGGACAAACTGGAAAATATTACTGAGCACTTTAGGATTAAAAATCACCGCATATAACAATAGTTGCAGCATTATGTTTATATTTAAAATGCAAATCTACACCATCTCATGCTGTAATATGAGTATTTACATTCAAACAATGTTTTTAACTGTATATACACGTAATATATTTTGCTGTAATACATAATATAAATAAACAAGAAATAATATTTATTTTTTTGTGTGATGTATTTTTCTGGAATGTGTTGTTAATATGTAGTGTATAATTATTATTTTCTGTGAATAAATATTTTACAAAGGAAAATAAAAATGATGCCGGCTCTCTTACCTTGATATCCCGGGTTCGATCCATGTGCTTACCGAGAAGGCTCATCAGGACTTTCCAGTGTGGTTTCTCCTTGTCAGTGGTGCGGGACGGAAGTCCCGTATAGATATTGGCATGCACATAAGAGAGCCCTTGACGAGAGAGAGAGAGCGAGAGAGAGAGAGAGAGAGAGATGGGGTTTAAAGTTCCCTCGACACAAACTAGGTCATTGAGCGTAGGGGTCTTTAGCTGTGAGAGGGTAATGGAGGACCCGGAGAAAACCCACGAGATTGGACAGGCGACCCCTCTTCTCGTCACGTACAACCGGGGATTCGAAACCACGCCAGTTGACTCAATGACAGGCTTTACGATACAGCACGCACGTGCTAACCATTCAGCCATCCAACCCCCAGAACCCTTGACAGTTTCACTAACCTATTCTGTGCAGTCAAGTAGGACGTTAAACTTTTTTTATTTCAAAATATTGAGCATTTATACTAAGGCTTTGGGTAAGCTAACTCTGCTGTATTATTTATAATTGTGCTGATGGCTCTCAGTTTATTGATCAAGAAGGTGTCAATGGGATTCTGGAAAGTTGTCAAGAAAAGGTTCAACACGCATGTAAAGCTGTTTAACGGTTAAATTGGCACCTGAAGTGACATAAGTACAAGAGGACCGTGGCACCGACGCAACCCGTCATTATTATTATTATTATTATTATTTTGGGGAATCAAAAAAAAAAAAAAAAAAAAAAAATGAAACCGGGAATCGAATGGAATTGATTTTAACTCCCAACGGCCTCATTTGGCGTGACCAACTAGATACACTATCCTTAAAGTCAGTTTTACGTTCATTCAACACAAATCAGGTCATTTCGGGACTAACATATGGTTAAATTTTATTTCAATAATTTGTTTGGCGTAAGGCTCTTTAGCCGCGGGGGGAAACCAGAGGACATTGTCATTTACAAGCGGGAAATCGAAACCACGGCAATGGACTCAATGTACACGCTTTAACCCCCCCCCCCACGTCGATGGTTTTAATTGTAATTTATGATTACACTATAAAATATTTAAAACCCCGTTGCAATCAAGTATATAAGTATAATAATTATAAGGTCAACTATAGCCCAGATCACATATTATAGAGACATCGATTAAACACCTTTCTACTTACAGAAGTAAATATAAATAGAGATACACAATACAAACTTACAAATAAAAGTAATATAATATGTGTATTTGATTTTGGGGAATTCAAAACGATTAAGAAAGACATTATATACACAATGATATTTTGGAACAATTTACAATACGCTGAACTTGAGGTGTAATGCAAACCTTTTAAAAAAGCTCAAACTAAACATATATTATGCAAGAGCTAAATCTGCCTATTGCAGGTCTTCTTTCGGCCTGAAATGTTTTCTAAAGTATTAATTAGTCATTAATTAACTGACCCAGGCCTTAATCAACTCCCGATGGCATCAGATTTTACCGACATTAAATAGATTGAAACGGTTCAGCGATACTTTGATTTAATCAAATATGGAGGACCGAGACCTAGCTTCGATCAACCAGTACGTTGGTTGAAATTATTGCACACGTCGGTCAAACATTCAAAGGCTAATATCGTCGCTTGCAATAGAGTATCTACTTTCGAACTATTACAGCAAGAATGGCTAGATCTTTATCTAAATCGTACATAATGTATCTTAAGTATACTCTTTTCAACCCAAAATAGTTTACGGTACAAATATTGTTAAATTATAGATTAAATTGCACCAGTTGTTAACAGTGCATACAGTTACTAGTGAATTGATACCGTTAGATACTATATTTATATTAGTCAATAATAAAACAGTGTCTATTGTTATATCTTATGTCAGCTTTTTAAGTTGGCTGCGACTGTCACACAGTGACAGTTACAATCGTAGCAACAATGTTCAGGTAAATAATCATATATATTTTCGTATTCATATTATTTAAGCATTTTTCCGTCGCAAGTTTGGGGAACAATAATTTGTTCTGGATCAAAAAAAAAATAATCATGCAGGAAATGTATTGTCCAAATGTTCTGCACACGAAACCGCGGATATGACCAAGCAAACTCCACAGAACGCAAGAATAGGTTGGTCCTACCAGGATATATCTAATAATTCACACAAAACACTGCCATTTTGAAACTTACAATCCTATTTGGTAACTTTTGATCATATGGTTACTCTTCATGGAATTCCAATTACCTTCGGGTTCTTCTCAGCCGCCATAAAAATAAGGTATAAAAATAACTATTTTTAAATTATGAAAGTAACGATGTGCCATTGTCATTAATTTGTGGTTAAAATATGAAACTTTGCACGGCTTAATTCTTGCTGTTTAGTAGAATATGCTCAGATTGATTATGTAACATTTTATTAAGAAAACTGACTCAATATATCAGCACTAGATACTGCCCGAGCTGCCTGGATTTAATTGCATTTAAAACAGGTATATCAATAAATTCTCGTGGACAACAAAATGGCGATATGCTTATTGCGTAGAGAACACATATATTAGAGATTCGTCTTTCACAGTAATATTATAGTATGCAAGTGATTCTTATAATCTTAAGCAAGACGGAAGGCCGTTAACCCGAGGTGATGTGTACACATTGATGTGCAAGTAAAGATCCCTTGCAAGTTAGAATTAGATATTATAAGAGTAGGCCGCAGTGCCGCTGTCCGGGCAAAATTTCCCTCATAGCACACTGTATGTCGTATAATCATTCTCATTAACCTAGTTCAGAGCAGAACAGTAGGATGTTAAACCCCATTTCATTTCATTTCTTACATTCTTATTTCTTAAAATGGCGCATCGGGACTCTAAGACATATATAAGATACTATAGCTAACGATTTAATATCATTATAAATATTGCTTAAGATCGAAACTTTAACAAGATTAATTTGTACAAAACTACATGTAATACATTATTGTTGATTGATATAATACTACATGTACATGTATGAAATTCAATCAGGTGATCATAATTATTTGTATCGTCTATTATCACAGCTTACGTCAACCCATTTTTAAACCTACGTTAGTCACACAGTGATACTAGGAAAGTAGACCTACAACTGGCCATAGGTAAATTATTATATTTTAATCATTCATATACCTTCAAGGCACATTACACAATACTAAGGAATCTAACGAAAATTCTGCGGTAGATTCCAAGGTTTAAGAAAACCAATGTGTCATTTTTAATTATTATTTCCGATTCTTTTTTTTTTCATTTCCCTAAAATTATTTAGCGAAATAAATATACAGATTTATTGATATGGAAATATTAATCGGACTGGGTCTCCGACACCCAGACTTGATCAGAATGGGACAAGAATGCTGAAATTTGTTTCATTCTCTTAAAGTTCTAATAATTCACACCAACTTTGGCAAACATTCATTAAAACTTAAGTCTCACTGTTATCCACAGTTTTTTGTTAAAGGGTGTATAGCTTCTATTGCATATTGCTGAACATCGACAGGGTTCGTCCTTCCATGACAGCAATGATTCACATGAAAACTGACAACGAAGGTGATTAACTCAATATAGGGCCCAGGCTCTCTTTACACAGTTGCTTCCACCATATTTGAAAATATTCCGTTAAACACGGTTGTCTATTTCGTATTCAACGACATAAGCCAACACAAATGGCTTTCCAAATCCTGCTGGTGTTGGCTGTTTGCTGTTATTTATTCTCTCTCTTTTTTTTAATGAAATGGAAAACAAAGATGAATCCACTTTTGTTTCTCCTGGTATTTAACCAGATAAACATTCTAGGTAAGTTGATCTAATTACACAACCTGATATAAATACGCAGTCAAAAGAATATAATTACATACTTTACTATATTCCATTTTATAACCTTACACATGGATAATAAAACTAGGATAAGAGGGTCATTACATGTCAAGTGGACCAAATTCTCAGAAAGTTGTAAACCGACCCCATCAGAAAATTATGTAAAAAATACATGTTATGGTATATACAGACTTATGTAAAACCGGGAAGTTATTTGATTCTAGCATTAATATGTACTATCATATTTGAATTGGGCTACCCTTTCGCAGCTTTTGAAACTACTACTATCAAGTGTTATAAAACAAGTTCAGTCAACTGTCTGTGGAGAGCCTTATGTACCAAAGCAGTGACTTCGCTGATTTTCACTATCTACCCGGCGAGTCATTTGTCGCTGTGTCAATGTTGGATTTGAATGAGATTTGATTTCACAACACCACTCTGTTGAGCTGTAATAACCGGAGAACCACTGTAGTTAATACTCATCACGTGTTGGCTTTTGTTTTCTTCTCCCACTGCGTGTGCCCCCCTTTCTAAATCGTTTATTTTCTTAAAGCTGAACTCCGATTACATAACTACATAAATGATTAACTTTTAAAAAAGGTAACGCCCAAAACAAACATGGCGATCTCTTTGGGTGGACAAAATGCCACGTGACTTCCAGTATATGACGTGTTAAGCGAAGTGTCCACTTCCGGATAGGTAGTCAACTAACAATTACATCCTGACTGATCGAAGTTTTGTCACTATCAGCTCACAGAAAATATTATCGCCACACAATTATTATGCTTGATCGAGTACATAAAACAGGTCAACCACGATGTACTTTTGCTCTAAATATATCAGAAAAAATGCCTTACCCCAAACAATAACAAATCTACAAGCACCAACCAATTTTTTTATTATTTCGTGAAATGTTTTACACAACAACAGAGAAAGAAACACTAAATACTTTTCTGCGTCATAAAGTCTGGTATTATCGTCTCAAAATATATCCAAAGCACCAATAAAACTGTAGTCCTATTCATATTTTATTTTTCGATACATTACAATACAAGGACATTACCAATAATAAAAAAATATAAGTTATGTCCCTTGATCGCCATTATAATAATTGAAAGTGAAACATACTTCTTAATAAGATGAAGAGGAATACAGTTTTATTGTTGCTTTGAATATATCTTTCTTATTACTTGAACGAACTGAACCATTTTGAGTATAATATTCCTTATAGAGATTCAAGTTTCACGATAGTGTGGTTCGTAATGTAATCTTAATCCTTTAAATGACGTTCAGAGACTTTACACGCGAAAATTTACTTTGTCTCTAATGACGACATTGCGGCTACATGATCTGAATATTTCATGATATCGTGACGCCAAAGTTCATGCTCTTAACAAAAAGTGAACAATTCTAGATACTGTACTTTATATATACATAGTCCGGTGGCTGAAGGGGGCGGGACGTTGCCACCCGAGCTGTGAATTTATGAGACCAAGTTTTTCTAGACCCGTTTTTGGGTAGATTCCGAATATGGGTGGTGATCTGGCGTTGGAGTGAGCATTTTCGAGATTCACGGGGTCAAATGTCTACAGTGGACTTGTGTGTGAGGTGGATGTTGGGAGAATGTAATGTTGACATAGTATATTAATAAAACATACATTTGTAGGACTGCCCATCTTTAAATACGTGTTTACGATACCCTGGAAAACTATTTTGATTTGTGGGGAGATGGGGTGGGGATAGCAAGTGTAGTTCATGATCATATTATATATTAATAAAACATAAATTTCTAGGACTGACCATCTCTAAATTAGTGTTTGTGGCGCCCAGGAAAACTGTTTGATTTGTGGGATGGGGGTATTGTTGCAACGCAAAATAATTCAGAAGGTCTTTCTTCGAGTGCCATCTTGTTCGATTATTGCTTTTGCAGCCAGCATGTCTCCATATTGTTGCAACACAAAATAATTATTGCGTTTAATGTGCAGCAAGAGACTACTCAGACAAGATGGTAATAAAGAAAGAAGGTTTTGTTATTTTTCATCACAATTAAATCCCCCCAGAAGGTCTTTTTTCGAGTGCCATCTACAGATGTAAGTCAGTTTTCGACGTACAAGGTACAAATAATTTTATCTAATCCAACAATTACGTCATCCCAGCTTTTTAAAAATGTTAGAAAGTTGGGAGTATCTTGAAAAAGAAAGACAGATAGTCATTACCACTGAAAGCATGTACCATAGGCCGAGATATTCTCGATACTAATCTTGATCGGATAAAAATATATCAAGATTAGTATTGAAAGTGTCTAGAATATCCTAGAACTGACAATCAAACACGGGGACACCAAAATTTCTTACCTACTCCTCTTCGCATTTCAAATTAATGAAGGTGCTGAAAAATATTGTATCTTGCATTCTTGCTCGGGCAAAATAGACATCCCAATCTTGCTATATGCAAATTTTGATCGATAAGGACGAAAATATCGCGAAAGGAAGAAAATATCGCGAAAAAAAACTAGAAAAAAGATTTCTGGGTGAAATAACAAACTTTTTTTATTTCCACTTTGCCGTATACGTGGTTTTTGCTGCATGGCTGGAATGAAGATTTACAATGTGAATAGGTTTCTGAAGCAAATCCAAAGGATATGCGAGCTGTTGGTCAACAACCTAGAAAATATATATCTCAATCATATGAACTTTTGATTTTAAAATCTTCTGATGAGGACTATGAATAAACTTATAACTAAACATATCTCTGAGTTACTGTGGTTTTGATTTACATTCCTATATCACTTGAAAATTATAATTTAATATTTTTGAACGAAAAAGCTAACGAGATGAGATACTACTTTAAGCTCAATTATGAACGAAATGACTTCTGTCCAGAAAAAAATAAATGTTGTCACGCCCCCCCCATGGGATCCCACCACAGCGTCCACCCCCACACAATGGGAATCTTAAAAAACATATTTAACGATGTTTCATCAAGCTCTTTGACAATCATCATTCAAATCAACGTGAACTCATTTCCCGCCAATTGTATTCCCATCCCACCCCGCCACACGCATATCTGCTACCCCCACCCCGTAAATCAAACAGTTTTCCAGGGTCATCATAAATACCTATTTAGAGATGGACAGTCCGAGAAACTAATTATGTTTTATTAATATATAACATGGTCATCATTTATGTCAACATAATGACGCCCCTTACTTCCCCGCCCCCACCTCGAACACCTACACTTGCTACCCCCACACCACCTCCCTAGATATCAAAACAGTTGTCCAGGGTATCATAAACACGTATTTAAAGATGGGCAGTCCTAGAAATTTATGTTTTATTAATATATTGTATCAACATTACATTCTCCCCACCTCCACCACATACACAAGCCGTCTCCAACGCCTGATCACCCCCCATATTCGGAACCTACACAAAAAAACGGGTCTAGAAAAACTTGGTCTCATAAATTCACAGCTTGCATGTATACATCACGTCTTTTGGTTGATACATAGCGGAATTGCGCCGATGCTATTTTTATGATGAATCGATCGAGAAAGTATATTATCGAGATTTGAATTATGCCAATAAACAGTTAGATATCCAGTTTTTTTTAGACTTTGACTAGATAATATGATTATTAACAATTAAATTGCTTTGTTTAATTCTTTTGATATTCTAGAATGTACCAAAATTAGTGGTGTCCATGGAGCTGGTATGTTATGTATTTTCCTCTTGAAGGTAACTCATTTTTCAAAAACAATGTGCAAAACAAATTGTCAGAAATATAACGTTGATATTTATATTGTGGATTTTTGATTCATTTGTTTAAAATATTCCATTCACTTCTAAGCATAACTTAATTTTTTTATATATTGAACTTGATTAACTTCATCTTCTAAAGAACGTGAATAAATACGATTTAGCCATGGCATATAGTTTAATTCTTGTGTAATCATGTTTTGTGTCTATATGATTTGCTATTCTTCTGCATTGTTTATTATAACCTCGTGTACTAATGATGATTGTATTCATGTAAGTCATCCAGTTAATTTACAATAATGATGATTGTATTCATGTAAGTCATCCAGTTAATTGACAATAATGATGATTGTATTCATGTAAGTCATCCAGTTAATTGACAATATTGTATTATACATTTGAATGACGTTAGACGATCAATTTGACATTACCCTATACATGTATTCTATGATTACCCAGGCGCGGATCCAGAGGGGGGTGGTGGGGGTGGGGGGTCCACCCCCCCTGCTCAGCTACATAAAAAAAATAATGCCTTGCATCAATGAAATTACATCACAAAGTGATCCTACATCAGTATAAAAATGATTTCTCTGTATAAAAAGCTCAATTTGTATGTATGCCTACGTAATTTAGAGACGATGATGGCAGATTTCCGTAACAGAAACCTGGCAAACCCCCTCCTGCAAACATTCCTGGATCCGCACCTGTTACCACATCTTTGATGATTAATGGGGACCATGAGTTACAAATTCAAAATACATTTATTTTTCATGCACATGTCTACCCTTGCAGTTCCGGAAAAGGGTAAGTGTGTTTCAGTTTATTACCGTTTTCCCCAGAATGTAACAAACTGATTACTGACGGACTTTTAGAACCCTCTGAATAAGTATCGATAAATTAAACTGGTGGCTAGTGAAAGATTTGTTTTCTCTAATAATAATATTATAAACGTAAGATTTTATCATTGAGTTTGGACAATCATTGAGTTTGGACAAAGTTAAAATAGATATGTTTAATATATCAGCTAGATAAATTTAATATGCTGTTTCCAGTGTTTCATCACACTGGTAACAGCATATTGTTCCCTGTTTTATTGTAGGTCCCTGGCTTACTAATACCCTCAATTAGAAACTTAATATTATAATTCACTTTGGTTGAATTTCCACGATAAATACTAATTAACTTGATTATATAATTACCATAAGTGTTGCTATATCACATTTCCCATTCCACAAACTTGTGAAAAACTATTCTGGTGTAGTGGTATACTCCTCGCAGTGTTCCCTTTGATTAGAGCTAATCACACTACTCACTGTTGGGAAGAGTAAAAATTCTTCCTATAAATGATTGGTCAATAGTCCGATTAACTACCAATCGCTAACTGCGTTACAAAGGCTCTACCCTTTAAACAAAGCGTCTAATTTGACCAAATATGTTTACATAACGTTACGTCATGGCTCACGATTTTCATACGCCCACATTTTCATGTGGACGTCCGTCCACAATTTGTTTTGGACTCTCTGCAGGTCACAATTCTTATCCGATTTTGACGAAACTTGAAATATGGGTTTATCCCCATAAGATCTCGGTTTTTTCGATATAGGCATGTATCGGATCGGAACTTCATGGATTATGGCCCCTGATTGTACGAAATATCATGTTTTTAGCTTGTGGACCCTATAGAGGTCACAATTTTCAACCGATTGTGATGAAACTTGACATGCATGTTTATAACCCCAAAATCCTGGTTCCTTTCAATATTTGCGCCCATCGGATCATAACTTCCTGAAGTATGGCCCCTGATTGTCCGAAAAATCGCACTTTTTAGCTCGTGGTCCCTCTGGAGGTCAAAATTATTATCCGATTTAAAAAAACCGTTTGATCAAAATTGTTATCCGATTTAAAAGACCGTTTGATTATATCACCGTTACATGGTAATGAAGGTTGAGTTCAAATTTCGCGAAAATCGAACCAAAATTGACGGACAGAATGGCCGCCGTTTGTACGCGAATAGTGTGAAAATATGTTATATCAAGGTTGTTTACCCTATAGAGGTCACAATTTTGAACCGATTTTGATGAAACTTGACATGCATGTTTATATGGTATATCAAGGTTGTGAACCCTGTAGGGGTCACAATCTTCATTCAATTTTGATGAAACTTGAAACACATGTTTACAACTTAACAATCTTAGTTCCTTTCGATATTTGTGCATATCGGATTGTAACTTCCTGAATTATGGCCCCTGATTGTACGAAAAATGGCCCTTTTTTTAGCTTGTGGTGCCTCTGGGGTCAGAATTATTAACCCATTTAAAAAACCGCTTGATTATATCACCGTTACATCGTAATGAAGGTTGAGGTAGAATTTCGTCAAAATCGGACCAAAATTGACAGCTGTTCTTGTTAGGCCATCATCCATCCTTCATCACGAACAAGGGGAAACCACGCTAGAAAATCTAGATGAACTTTATCACCCAATGCAGGGATCAAACACCCAACCTCAAGGCTACCGAGCCAGCATCTTACCCACTTAGCAACATGATCCCCAGTCGAATTTGAAGCCTACTGAAATGAACCTTTATAACCCAAAGATATTTGCACATATCAAATTCTAACTTAATGATGAAGGAAAAATCACTTTCGGTTTTGCTTGTTCTCTATCCATCTCTCGAAAATGTGGGCGTATCCTCCCTGGCAGTGCCAGCCTATCTTATTATGCCCAATTAACCAGTGCATAGCAGAATAATGCAGTAAAACTAATTGCCTGACAAACGAGGCTATCAACATTGACATAATATAAACAATACTCTTTGGACACGAACAGACTTTTTAATGCCTTAAATCACTGTCCAAAGTTTTGGGACAGACCCCAGATTAAACGACGGGTTGTCATGTTGCTGTACTTAAGTGACAGATTTGTTTGAACGGGAGGAATAGATACACTCCCTGAAAGGTTCAATTATCAGAAGTCAAATAATATTTCATTCTGTAATTGTGATAATTATTTAAAATTCAATCGTTTAAAAATTTTAAACTATGCATTTATCCACAAAAATACTTGACATCAAATATTTCAAAATTTGAAAGTAACAAGTCCAAAAGAAAATGAGTGACGTTTGGGCGGGTGTAAGGCTAAACAGTGGGTGATGTCATCAATTTCACATGGCTGCAGTGGATGGAAAAAACCAAATGCTTACACATCTTGCTGGCGTAACAACAACGCATAGAAGCAACCCAGACTCGCGTCAATCGCCCCATCGACTGGTGTGTGACTGTTCTATGATAATAATTATCACTTCTGAATTTAAGTTGAGATAGCTTATAACTATCATTTTTCTTTAATTTGAAAATTCTGAAATAGATATACCAACTATCGATCCATTTAGCTAAATTAATCGTGTTTGGTTGTGCCCGAGGTAAAGCATTGCAACATTTCGTTTTACATATTTGTGTAATACTTTCATTCTTTTTCTCTCTGTAAGTCCCACTGCAAGAATTAGAGGCTGATGATATACATATTATAGCCATACCACCACAACTAGCACAATTTATGTCAACTGGTAGTACTACTACAGCAACGTCAACTAGTACTACTACAGCAACGTCAACTAGTACTACTGTAGCAACGTCAACAAGTGCTACAGCACCAACTGTCACTACTGTACCTACGCCACGTAGTCCTACTGGTAAACCAAAGGCTGAAATAGTATCAAAGGTGGTTCATCAGGTTAATCGCTCAATATACCCCGTATTTAGTCAAGTTACAACTTTCATTCCAAGGTGGTTTCCCAGACGAACTTCAGTTGACGAATATAGATTTGATCAATACAGATTGCCAGGTTTGGACATTATCTAGGCTAAATCGTGTATAAGTAATTATTCTTAAAAATAAACACAACAGTTCTATGGATAACAATTGCTATATCTATGTTATAGTGTACCTTTGTATATATGTTATTACTATTTGATTTAAGTCAAAAATAGTAATTGATCAATGTCCGAATTGATATCTCACTAATCTTTCAAGTCTTTTAACTGTTTAGGTTTATACTTAATGTAACCATACATATTACGTAATTATAGTTAACTGGGGGGTGGGGTGGCCGAATGGTTAGCGTGCGGGCGCTGTATCATACGGCCAATGAGCCAACTGGCGTGGTTTCGAATCCCCGCTTGTACGTGGTTTCGAATCCCCGGTTGTACGAGGCCTGTCCAGCCTCATGGGTTTTCTCCGGGTACTCCGGTTTCCTTCCAATGCTAAAGACCCCTACGCGCAAGCGAATTATTGTAATAAAATTAAACCATAATATGTTAGTCCCGAAATGACCTGTGCCGAGTGGACGTTAAACCCCATTTCTATCTCTCTCTATAGTTAACATGCGTTCTTGCTATGTTCATATCTTCCCTTATATTTAAACATCTGTTTCCTATGTGCAATTTGACATTATTTTAATCCTCCAACTTGTATATATTATTATGTTCTATCTACTGTAACTTCAGTCTGGTGACCACCTCGCACTAGCAATACCTATCTCGTTATTGTGACCGTTAGCCAGATTTGAATACTCGTTTATTAAAAGTACAATTTTAAAGCCCCAATAACACTCTTGTTGTAACTGAAAAATATGTCCCAATCTTCATTCTGGTCAACAAATCGTATTATTTTAGAATATTCCAATTAAATGATGATATAAATTTCATCTTAACACACCTAATTTAAAAAATTGGAAAAAATCAACCAATTGATTTGAAAAGTCTAACGTAAACCTTTTCAAATGTGACTTGGATTTTAAAATATTTTCAAACCCTCTGGACAAATAAAATAGGTTGTAATGGATAATTTACACAACAGGTAGGACATTTAAACATTTAGTACTTAGAATAAGGGTATTATTTATTTTCTGGAGCTACCAAGCCAGCAAGAATGTTATTGTCCCTTTAACTACAGTATTTATTCGGAGTAATCGTTGTTAGTGTTGGAATAAGTCACAGCCTCCAGAAAACAGCACTTCGGCATTTCTATTAAAGCTACGTTTCAACAATTAATGATTCTCTTGTCATTATCGAGTACAATGATGAACAATGATGTGCTCCATAACGACAAGCTTTAATAGAAATACAGTAATTGTTATCCATAGAATTGATGTGTTATTTTGATGTGTTCAATTACTTAATGCCATTAAAACAGTATATAACTGTTCTTATCAATGTAAGAAAAACATTTCCAAATTTCACAAAGAGCTTGTGTACAATCCAAATGAAACTGAAATTTTGTATTCAGAATTCTTTAAAGTTGTAATCAAAAATTTAAAGTCAGCGATGAATTAACCGATGTCATCTCAGTCTTTCATACAATCTTACGGGAACAACTTTTATATGACTATATGATCATAATATCAGGTCATTCAAAACTCATTTCATTAGAGACCGCAAAAGATCTCTTCAAGTAGTTTAGTGTTATATGTTATGATGTTTTTAGCCTTTTATAACGGGTATTAAATATTTATTCAATGATGTACCAAATTTAATCTTTTATTCCGACTTGTTCATTTTAGTGCATATATTATGATTATTATAGTTGCGGCGATTGTGATGTTATGGATTGTTTACAAACATATTCAGCTAAATGGGAAAAAGAAATAGAAGGTAGGAATACAGCCTTATTATCTACTCCACAAATTGCTCATTTCCTTATATCCTAGACCTAAACATATCTATGAAGAGTTAACTATTTGAAATGGGAACTTCTTATATATTGTACAACATTACCAAAAGATAGCCAAGATTGAAAAGTTTATTCCATTATATCAAAAAAAAAAAACAAAAAAAAAATCAAACTCAAAAACAAAACACACATATAGATAACGTTGCCCTGTTTATACGCAAAAGGTAATTAATTATGTTTACTTTATTTAGATCAGATATATCAAAATGGCAGCGTGCAATTGACAGAAATATGAAGTATTATGTAAGTCTTTATCAATTTGTACGAACATGTATTTTTGTTGGAGTGGGTATTGTTTTAATTTTTCAACTGTTGTCCTGTTTTAATTTACTGACATCTAGAAGTATTTTTTTCTTACATTTAAATAAATATTAATATCTATAATGACATATTTCGTTTTACTAAATATTTGTATTTATTTCTATTTTCAGGTAGAAGATCAAGAGAATAATTATAAATTTTAGATAAACAATGGAAATACATTTATTTACCAATATTATTTCCTTCCATACTTAAATTGCCGAATGTTGAATACCAAACCATTATTGCTTCATCTGTGTACATTTTAATGTCAAAAGATATTTATTTCGATTATGAGATCAACGCCAAATACTATTTAGGCGAATCAACACTTTTATTTTTTTTATCCAAGTCTAAGAAGATGATTCAAATCATTTTTAAATTAGTTGGAGAAAATAGCAAGCATAAACATATTTTAAATTTCAAGATGCAGTTTTATACAGTAACACACTCTCTCGCAGGAAATCAATTATTGGTATTATGTGTTGCCCTCTCTAATTTAATTAATATAATTATTACATAAAGATTTATTAGTGATTAAAACCAAGTATATAATTATGGGTTAAAATAAAATTATAGATTGATTTTCACAATGGATGAAGTACACGTCATTTACTTTGGACAAAATTACTTGAACAACTTTTCCGAACTATAATAAATTTTATTGACTTATCTTTATCAGAAACCGGATGATCTTCCTACTGTGAGATGTTCGTTTGATAAAGTAAACAATATAACATTTTTTGGTCAATGCAAATGATTTATTTTTTAAACAATTGACAAAATATTACTTGCGTTCTATTTTTTGTATTTTTGGCGACGACATGGGTCAGGCCAGGGGAAGCTTGCATATTGGTAAAGGGAAGCAACTTGAATTTATCAAGAACATCTAGTCACATTCCTGGGATTGGCAAATTATCATAGTATTACTATATTCAATTCATACTTTATGTTTTGGAACCATGTTCCAAAAAGAGAACGCTGGTGTGCACTATGCAGACATTTAAAATTCATTAAAAGAACTCTCTCTTCTTTTTGACTGTTAGAATAAAAGTTTGACGAACTAACGTGTACAATATCCTTTTATTTTATATCTGTTAAGTTGACAAACTTTTCCGATCTCGCGTTCAAGAGACATAATATAAACTTTAGTGACTGATAAACATCTACCTGTTTCACTGTTAATATAACTATTTCCTGTAAATTTTGCAAGCACTTTGAGCAAACAATACTCTCTAGCGATTCTTTAGAATCATTATCATTATTATTACATAATTGACAGGCCGGGTAGGTGATTTTTTTATACGCCCACATTTTTACGTGGACGTATATTGTCGCCGCCCCCGTCCGTCCGTCCACAATTGTTTGTGAACAGTCTACAGGTCACAATTTTTATCCGATTTCAATGAAACTTAAAATATAGGTTTATCACCCTAAGATCTCGGTTCCGTTCGATATTGGCATGTATTAGACTGTAACTTCATGGGTTATGCCCCCTGATTGTACGAAAAATCACGTTTTTCGCTTGTGAACAGTGTAGAGGTCACAATTTTGAACCGATTTGGATGAAACTTGAAATGCATGTTTATAACCCACAGATCTTGGTTTCTTTCGATATTTGCGCCCAGCGGATCGTAACTTCCTGAATTACGACCCCTGATTGTCCGAAAAATCACCCTTTTTAGCCTGTGGTCCCTCTGGAAGTCAAAATTGTTATCCGATTTAAAAGACCGTTTGATCATATCACCGTTACATGGTTATGGAGGTTGAGTTCGAATTTCGTGAAAATCGAACAAAAATTGACAGACAAAATGGCCGCCGTTTGTACGCGAATAGTGTGAAAATATGTTATATCACGGTTGTGGACCCTATAGTGGTCACAATTTTGAACCGATTTTCATGAAACTTGACATGTATGTTTATAACCAAAAAGTCTTGGTTCCTTTCGATATTTGCGCCCATCGGATCGTAACGTCCTGAATTATGTCCCCTTATTGTCTGAAAAACCGCCTTTTTTAGCTTGTGGTCTCTCTGGAAGTCAAAATTGTAATCCGATTTTAAAAACCGTTTGATTATATCATATCATTACTTGGTTATGGAGGTTGAGTTCAAATTTCGTGAAAATCGGACCAAAATTGACAGACAAAATGGCCGCTGTTTGTACGCGAAAATATGTTATATCAAGCTTGTGGACCCTTTAGAGGTCATAATGTTGAACCGATTTCGATGAAACTAGACATGTATGTTGATAACCCAAAGATCTTTCAATATTTGCGCCCATCTGATCGTAATTTCCTGAATTATGTCCCGTGATTGGCCCGAAAAATTGCTTTTTTTTTAGCTTGTGGCCCCTCTGGAGGTCAAAATTATTATCCGATTTAAAAACCCTTTGATTATATCACCGCTACATGGTAATAAAGGATGATGTTGAATTTCGTGAAAATTGGACCAAAATTGACGGACAAAATGACCGCCGTTTGTATGCGAATAGTGTGAAAATATGTTATATCAAGGTTGTGGACCCTATAGAGGTCACAATTTTGAACCGATTTTGATGAAACTTGAAATACATTTTTATAACCCACAGATCTTGGTTCCTTGTGATATTTGCGCATATCGGATTGTAACTTCTTGAATTATGACCTCTGATTATACGGTAAATCGCCTTTATTATCTTGCGGTCCGTCTGGAGTTCAAAAATATTTGATTATATCACCGTTACACTGTTATGAATTTTCAGTTTGAATTTCGTGAACATCGGTCCAAAATTGCTGAACAAAATGGCCGCCACTTTTACACGAATAGTATAAAAAATATGGTATATCAAGGTTGTGGACCCTGTAGATGTCACAATTTTTATTCGATTTTGGTCAAACTTGAAATGCATGTTCATAACTCAAAGATCTTTGGACATATCTGATAGTAACTTCCTGAATTATGGCCCCTGATTGTACGAAAAATCGCCATAATATGAAATGTTTCGAATCCAAAGGAGGTGACAGCTAATTCCATAATATTAAATGATTCGTATACTTAACGTTAGCATGGGGCAGAACGTTATAAAAACCAAACAAATTCTAATGATTTTCTGATAATTACTTAATATGAGACAACTATTGTTGACTGCCAGGACGATTTAGCTCCTGTGTGGGCGTATGTTTCGTTGCCTGGCAACCTATTTTTACATAATATTTTTGTGTGTGGTTGAATTGGGCTTGTTAATTCTAAATCTATAAGAAATGTGTTTCCATCAAAGCCTACTACCAAGCATATTCCTGAAGCAATGACCGGAGAAATCCCTCTGTAGCCATTACTGTACTGTAACTGATGGAGTGTGTCCTCTTTATAAAAAGTCCCAGTGTTTGTTAGTGCTGATTTCAAGAAAATGTTTACCCTTGGATGCATCGGGAGCAAAAATTGATACTCGCATCGATAAATTTGGCCGTCGATGAAACTCGCTATTGGAACGAAAATTCTTTGACTTAAATCTCCAATATAAATTCTATGAACGTGTACCCTTTATTACTGTTGACATTTAAATATTCGATAATATTTATCCATTTTTGTGAAGAAAACCCATGAATTATTATCTATACAGTATGTTGAAACACGATACATAACATGACAGCCCGTATCTTTAATCGGGGGTCTTCGGAAAGTTGATTAAATGTATTAAACGATGTTGAAAATACTGCTCGTCTGTTGTGTGGTCCAAGAAATAATAAAAAAAAGATTTCACGTGCACTGAGATTACCCAATTACATTGTAGCCCCAAGTCTGATTAAAATACATATATATATATATATATATTTCGTTTTGTTTTTAAACTTCCGTTGGCCTACACCAAATGAAGATCTTACCGGCTGTACTGGAAGGTCCGTCAGAGGTCGTACGAGAGCCCTTTGACCTTACGACGTCCGATTAATCACTCGCCGTAACATACCGTGTCATAGGCTAATCCCTCACTTCAACCAGAACGTCGGCAATAATACAACTCGTCCAGATCATATAGCATTGAAGACAAGTTAAACGAAATTTTGAACTATAAAAAATACACTGAATTTTTATTATGGAATAAACGGATATGTCAACACTCAAAAGTTATATTGCATTTTGTAGAGTGTGTTTATGGATGCAGAGATCGGGAGAGTGGTAAGTAATTCATCAACTTCATTACAGTAACGATGAAGCATTGTGTCGGTCAACTTTTGTAGATACAAGCTACCACTGTTACATATGACAGATTTGATTATATCACCGTTACACTGTTATGAATTTTCAGTTTGAATTTCGTGAACATCGGTCCAAAATTGCTGAACAAAATGGCCGCCACTTTTACACGAATAGTATAAAAAATATGGTATATCAAGGTTGTGGACCCTGTAGATGTCACAATTTTTATTCGATTTTGGTCAAACTTGAAATGCATGTTCATAACTCAAAGATCTTTGGACATATCTGATAGTAACTTCCTGAATTATGGCCCCTGATTGTACGAAAAATCGCCATAATATGAAATGTTTCGAATCCAAAGGAGGTGACAGCTAATTCCATAATATTAAATGATTCGTATACTTAACGTTAGCATGGGGCAGAACGTTATAAAAACCAAACAAATTCTAATGATTTTCTGATAATTACTTAATATGAGACAACTATTGTTGACTGCCAGGACGATTTAGCTCCTGTGTGGGCGTATGTTTCGTTGCCTGGCAACCTATTTTTACATAATATTTTTGTGTGTGGTTGAATTGGGCTTGTTAATTCTAAATCTATAAGAAATGTGTTTCCATCAAAGCCTACTACCAAGCATATTCCTGAAGCAATGACCGGAGAAATCCCTCTGTAGCCATTACTGTACTGTAACTGATGGAGTGTGTCCTCTTTATAAAAAGTCCCAGTGTTTGTTAGTGCTGATTTCAAGAAAATGTTTACCCTTGGATGCATCGGGAGCAAAAATTGATACTCGCATCGATAAATTTGGCCGTCGATGAAACTCGCTATTGGAACGAAAATTCTTTGACTTAAATCTCCAATATAAATTCTATGAACGTGTACCCTTTATTACTGTTGACATTTAAATATTCGATAATATTTATCCATTTTTGTGAAGAAAACCCATGAATTATTATCTATACAGTATGTTGAAACACGATACATAACATGACAGCCCGTCTCTTTAATCGGGGGTCTTCGGAAAGTTGATTAAATGTATTAAACGATGTTGAAAATACTGCTCGTCTGTTGTGTGGTCCAAGAAATAATAAAAAAAAGATTTCACGTGCACTGAGATTACCCAATTACATTGTAGCCCCAAGTCTGATTAAAATACATATATATATATATATATATTTCGTTTTGTTTTTAAACTTCCGTTGGCCTACACCAAATGAAGATCTTACCGGCTGTACTGGAAGGTCCGTCAGAGGTCGTACGAGAGCCCTTTGACCTTACGACGTCCGATTAATCACTCGCCGTAACATACCGTGTCATAGGCTAATCCCTCACTTCAACCAGAACGTCGGCAATAATACAACTCGTCCAGATCATATAGCATTGAAGACAAGTTAAACGAAATTTTGAACTATAAAAAATACACTGAATTTTTATTATGGAATAAACGGATATGTCAACACTCAAAAGTTATATTGCATTTTGTAGAGTGTGTTTATGGATGCAGAGATCGGGAGAGTGGTAAGTAATTCATCAACTTCATTACAGTAACGATGAAGCATTGTGTCGGTCAACTTTTGTAGATACAAGCTACCACTGTTACATATGACAGATTTCATAGAAGCGTCCTGCCATATTAAAATACGTGAAAGTGATTGTAACATCAACCTGTTGCTATCGACACCCGACTGGAGATCTTGGTAGCATTCTTTATGTCATTATGTAACTTTAACTTGTTGTTGGTATGTCTTATCTAACTTTCTTTGTCTGATAAACTGGACTTAATGTTAAACCTGATATGATGCATGATACATTAGCCAGATGCCTAATAAGCAGGGGCGTAAATGTGTGTGTGGTGGGGGGGTATACCCCCCCCCCCCCAGCCCCCAAAATAGTCGGTCGCAAAATTAGTGCAGTCGGTCGCAAAATAGGGATAGTCGGTATCAAAATCAGTACTCACTGTATACGTCACGCTACTCACGCAAAACTTCAGCATAAAAATAGTCGGTCGCAAAATCAGTGCAGTCGGTCGCAAAATAGGAACAGTCTTTAGTATAAAATAACCTTGTCAACTTATCATGTTTGAAAAGATGTTGTGTTTCACTCTGATTCTGATGTGAGTAGTTGATCTAACAACAAAATTTGACCCAGGGAGAAAAATAGTCGGTCTCAAAATAAGTGCAATCACTGCAATCGGTCTCCAACACAGTGCCAGAATAGATTCCAAATACTATATATTTGCGTGAATCCGTGAGCCTAAATTGCATACGTCACTCTTATTCTGTTGTGAGTATGTTGGTCTAACAACAAAATTTCACCAAGGGAGAAAAATAGTCGGTCATAAAATAAGTGCAGTCACTCCAGTCGGTCCCAAAAACAATGCCAGAATAGATCCCAAATACTATGTATTTGCGTGAATCCGTATGCCTAAATTGCATACGTCACACAAAACTATAGTATAAAATAACCCCGTATGCTTGTATTTCTTATTCTGTTGTGAGTATGTTGTTCTATGAAATGTTTCCTACCATGGCAAAAAATAGTCGGTTTCAAAAAAAGTACTCACCGCAGTCGGTCTCCGACTAAATGAATTAATGAGATAAACATACAATCACAAAACAGGCGAAATTGACAGATAAGCCTCAAGATTTTGTCCCATGTCTTATCAACCCCAGTACCGGTACCAAAAATTTAAAAGCTTGGTTGCATATCTGAAAATTTTCCATTATAACATTATTCTTCTACAGGGTTACATATCTGAAATTTTTTTCGCGAATGCGGCGCTTGATTTCATTTTAAAATCATTCTTTTACTCCTCAGTTGTCTTATACTGTCTGTCTCAGCACTATCATATTTACGATTATAGTGAACTTCCCAGATGTAGTTCCACTGGTGTATGGGGCGGTGGCGTCAGATTGTACAGATGTTATGCCAACTCTTGCAAAACACATCTGGAGATGCTGTCCCATTGACTGACATTTCTGGTACACTCGTCCACAGAAATTTATCCCAGTGGGGTGGGATTGTGGATGGCCCCCTACATTTGAAACCGCCCCTACCCCACCCCCATATTCCCTAGAAAACTCGCACTTGGTGCTCGGCTCCTGATTGCTTCACTCGCACTGGGGGGAGGGGGGTATGTGCATCAGTCGGTCGCATTTTGGCTAAACACCCCCCCCCCCCAAACGAAATCATTATGTACGCCCCTGCTAATAAGATTCCTTTGTTTGGAGGGGGATATAAACCCAGAATGGAAACAGCATAGTCAGTTATGTCCAGGACGCCAGGCTAGGCCGGCGCCTAGAAGGTGCCACGTGGGTATTGGACAGGTCTCAAGGAGATGAGTCGAGGCGAGAGTGTCTGGAGTTAGCACACTCGTGCTAAGATAGCTAAAGCACGACTCGCTCCATACAAGTTAGTTCTGGGGTCGTTTACATTACGATGTTTGTACCTAATATGTACCTATTATTAGAGAGAGAGAATGGGGTTTAGCGTCCACTCAACACAAATTATGTCATTTCGGGACTAACATATGGTTTAATTTTATTTCAATAATTCGCTTGCGCAGGGGTCTTTAGCAGTGGGAGGAAACCGGAGTGCTGAGAGGAAACCCACGAGGTTGAGAAGGCGCCCCTATCTCCATGCCACATACGCTCACACCAGGGCTCGAAACCACAGCCGCAAGCCAGGGGCGACCGGCCAGCTAGAGATCAAAGCGCGGCACTCTAGTCCACTAGGTCATCCCACCCCCGGTATTATAAGAAGTTATACCAGTGTTATCATCAAGAAGTTGTTTTAAAGAACCAATACTGTCACAATCACACAACTTTGTTTGAGATTTTAATTTAAAGAATGTTTTTCTCGATCAACAAAACATAATATAATGTATTGGTAAAGTAAAGCTACAATGCACAGGGAATCACCTTTTTTATCTGTTTTCCTTACACATACATTACGCAAGTTCTAAAATGTGTCTGTTGTAGGTCTTTCTGTGGGCCTGAAGAATTAAATTATTTTAAAGCACACATAATCATTAATTAATTATACATTAATTAACTTATCTTATCAAAACCATAATCAGCCTGCGATAATTAGCTGATTCGAATACATTTTTTAATAAAATAATCAAACGTATTTTATGATCGAGATTTTATCGTTCTGACTTTAGTAATTATGATGATCGAGGCTAGCTTAAAATCCATCTCGATTCAGAGTGAAGCAATTTGACAGAAATTGACAGTATATTCTATTGGCGCTATTATAGTGAATACTATGAGCTCTGTATTTATTCTCCAATAAATCCCTTTAAATACAAGTACTGTTCATTTAACGTGTTCGTATCTTAATATCCAACCCTGGCATTATTAAATCCTGGCATGATTAAATCTATAATCGTTTCATATACTTAGTCCGGAAATGATGTCATGGTAATAACTAGAAATCCGAAGAACACTGACCCGTTTTAATGAATGCGTCACGCGGCTTCATCATAGCGGTAGTATAAATAATTTGTGAAATCTATAAAGCCATGTCATCACAAATGAATCAACTTTATTATATGACAGTCATGGAAAAGATATCCTAATCGCGATAAGATATCCTAAACTATCTCGGTGGTAATAACCTTATACTCTATTATGACACTACAACATCAAAGTTGACGACGAAAAATATTAATTTGAGATCAGCTACGCTCGGCGACATTGTCTTTGTTTTAATCTGAATCCCCTATCTTTTAAAATCGCCATTATGGGACTACTTCTACAGTATTAAAAGAAGCCATTATAATCTCACTTAACTTTAAGGTACCTCCCATAGGTCACTTAAAGTTCAGTGGTTATTTCTCACTTAAACTGGCCTTTGAATAGCACTTAAAGACTTACACTTAAAAGTGAAGGCAGCTTAACTTTAAGGGACAATTTGATACTTAACAGTGCCTTTGAATACCACTTGCCCTTAACTAACAGGAAGTTGCGTATATTTAAGTGAAAGCTAGTAGTTAAGTGACTATCTTAGACTTAAGATATCCTTTGAATACGCACCCTGGTCTTACTTGCTTGAGCAAAATGTCAAAAACTATTTACATTGATTTGACGTTTCTGTAGAAGACGTAGTTGTAAAGGGTCTGCTATTTAAGATTACAAGGAAAGTAGAATTTATACATACTGATCGTGAAAACATTAGGTTATATTTTATTTTAGCTTAATCAAAAGAAGGGGTGTATAATCCATCATATTATATCGATCGCGTACGAGGTCGGACGTGAGTCCACCTGTCTTTAAATCAATTCATGTACCTATTATATGAGAATTGTTGTTTGTCATTACTTGGTCTGGCAGTGATGTCACAGCTATAAGTCCATTGCTATTCCAAGGGCGAGTGGTGACGATTCTTCAGATTTGGAAGTGGACGATGCACCAAGTAAGACTGTTTGATTTAATAATATGTGATATTGTATATTATTTAATTACTATTATAAATAATTATCATAAAATTGAGCTGTGATATTTTTTAAAAAATGTTTATATGGAAATGTTGTTTATTTATGTATATATAAATGTTGAGGTGATTATTTGGTGTAAAATGTCGATAACTACATCAAATCCATTTCATTGACATTATTTTTCTTGAGTTAAACGCCGCTTTCACATTGATGTTGATATCGAAGACATCTGTTTTTGGTTCAGTTGACCTATTTATATAATTTTACGTTCGTTGAAGATGTTGCATATTGGACAGGGTATGCAGGGTGCATAGTAATTAAAACTGTATACGTATGTTATAATTATGAAAATGGAAGGGTTACAAATTCGCTACCAAAGAAGCGTAAGAAATCTGTAAAAAGAAGAAACCATGGACGAAAATGATGAACTATTATGTTTGGCAGTATTTTTTTTTATTTAATTATTTCTGTAGTTTTGTAATCGGAGTTCAGCTTTAAGCAAATTCATTGACCGATGCTTTGAGACAAGATAACGTTGATTCTTTCTGATAGAGAGTGATGAGTGTATACTTTGACTGATCGATGCTTTTGAAAAAAAAAAATAAATGTTCGGTTAATCAATATGTGTTAAATATTTATTTTGGGATATCGGCGGGGGACACCAGCCTCGCTGATGGTTTGATAATTTTATGATCGACATTATTTTAAGTATCTCTATTGTAGATAATATGCTTTCTTATGGAATCAAGAAAAATATCTTAAACGTATTTTAATAATAACTTCATTAGATACAATGGGTGTGCGACAATATACTAAAACCTAAACTTTTGTAAAAATTAAACGAGGCCCAGGCGGCGCATGGATGTTCAGTAAGAGTCTACACGGAATATACTTTTAATTTTAAAAACTACCTGGAATATACTTTTAATTTCAAAAACTACCTTTTAAGTCCTTTCAATGTTATCAATCAATAATTAAAAGGATGCCTCTGACCGGAAAAGATAACTACAAATTTTTGTTTATATGTGACATAGTTGAATAAAATAAAACGGTTCATTCTGGTTACCTCTTTTAAAAAACGCGTGTAAGCGTAATTTTATTAGATATGTTCGTATTAGATATGTTGTTAATATGTAGTGTATAATTATTATTTTCTCTGAATAAATATTTTATAACGGAAAAAATAAAAATTATGCCGGCTCTCTTACCTTGATATCCCGGGTTCGATCCCCTTGCTTACCGAGAAGGCTCATCAGGACTTTCCAGCGTGGTTTCTCCTTGTCAGTGGTGCGGGACGGAGGTCCCGTATACATATTGGCATGCACATAAGAGAGCCCTTCATGGCGAGAGAGAGAGAGAGAGAGAGAGATGAGGTTTAAAGCCCACTCGACACAAACTAGGTCATTGCGCGTAGGGGTCTTTAGCAGTAATAGGAAAATGGGGGACCCGGAGAAAACCCACGAGATTGGACAGGCAACCCTTCTCCTTGCCACGTACAACCGGGGATTCGAAACCACGCCAGTTGACTCAATGACAGGCTTTATGATACAGCACGCACGTGCTAACCATTCAGCCATCCAACACCCAGAACCCTTGACAGTTTCACTAACCTATTCGGTGCTGTCACGTAGGACGTTAAACCCTTTTTATTTCAAAATATTGAGCATTTATACTAAGGCTTTGGGTAAGCTAACTCTGCTGTATCATTTATAATTATACTGATGGCTCTCAGTTTATTGATTAAGAAAGTGTCAGTGGGATTCTGGAAGGTTGTCAAGAAAAGGTCCAACATGTATGTAAAGCTGTTTAACGGTTAAATTGGCACCTGAAGTAACATAAGTATAAGAGGAACGTGGCACCGACGCAACCCGTCATTACTGCATCGCAGTTCTAGTCACTCTTCTTATTATTATTATTATTTTGGGGAATCAAAAAAAAAAAAAAAAATGAAACCGGGAATCGAATGGAATTGATTTTAACTCCCAACGGCCTCATTTGGCGTGACCAACTAGATACACTATCCCTAAAGTCAGTTTTACGTTCATTTAACACAAATCGGGTCATTTCGGGACTAACATATGGTTAAATTTTATTTCAATAATTTGTTTGGCGTAAGGCTCTTTAGCCGCGGGAGGAAACCAGAGGACATTGTCATTTACAAGCGGGGACGGCCTCATTTGGCGTGACCAACTAGATACACTATCCTTAAAGTCAGTTTTACGTTCATTTAACACAAATCAGGTCATTTCGGGACTAACATATGGTTAAATTTTATTTCAATAATTTGTTTGGCGTAAGGCTCTTTAGCCGCGGGAGGAAACCAGAGGACATTGTCATTTACAAGCGGGAAATCGAAACCACGGCAATGGACTCAATGTACACGCTTTAACTCCCCCACGTCGATGGTTTGAATTGTAATTTATGATTACACTATAAAATATTTAAAAACCCGTTGCAATCAAGTATATAAGTACAATAATAATAAGGTCAACTATAGCCCATATCACATATTATAGAGACATATCAAATTTAACCAGCGTACATCGATTAAACACCTTTCTACATACAGAAGTAAATATAAATAGAGATACACAATACAAACTTACAAATAAAAGTAATGTAATATGTGTATTTGATTTTGGGGAATTCAAAACGATTAAGAAAGATATTATATACACAACGATATTTTGGAACAATTTACAATACGCTGAACTTGAGGTGTAATGCAAACCTTTTAAAAAAAGTCCAAACTAAACATATATTATGCAAGAGCTAAATCTGCCTATTGCAGGTCTTCTTTCGGCCTGAAATGTTTTCTAAAGTATTAGTTAGTCATTAATTAACTGACCCAGGCCTTAATCAACTCCCGATGGCATCAGATTTCACCGACATTAAATAGATTGAAACGGTTCAGCGATACTTTGATTTAATCAAATATGGAGGACCGAGACCTAGCTTCGATCAACCAGTACGTTGGTTGAAATTATTGCACACGTCGGTCAAACATTCAAAGGCTAATATCGTCGCTTGCAATAGAGTATCTACTTTCGAACTATTACAGCAAGAATGGCTAGATCTTTATCTAAATCGTACATAATGTATCTTAAGTATACACTTTTCAACCCAAAATAGTTTACGGTACAAATATTGTTAAGTTATAGATTAAATTGCATCAGTTGTTAACAGTGTATACAGTTACTAGTGAATTGATACCGTTAGATACTATAATATATTAGTCAATAATAAAACAGTGTCTATTGTTATATCTTATGTCAGCTTTTTTAAGTTGGCTGCGACTGTCACACAGTGACAGTTACAATCGTAGCAACAATGTTCAGGTAAATAATCATATATATTTTCGTATTCATATTATTTAAGCATTTTTCCGTCGCAAGTTTGGGGCACAATAATTTGTTCTGGATCAAAAAAAAATAATCATGCAGGAAATGTATTGTCCACGAAATTTGTCGTTAAAATATGAAACTTTGCACGGCTTAATTCTTGCTGTTTAGTAGAATATACTCAGATTGATTATGTAACATTTTATTAAGGAAACTGACTCAATATATCAGCACTAGATACTGCCCCAGCTGCCTGGATTTAATTGCATTTAAAACAGGTATATCAATAAATTCTCGTAGACAACAAAATGGCGATATGCTTATTGCGTAGGGAACAAATATATTAGAGATTCGTCTTTCACAGTAATAATAAAGTATGCAAGTGATTCTTATAATCTTAAGCGGGGCGGAAGGCCGTTAACCCGAGGTGATGTGTACACATTGGTGTGCAAGTAAAGATCCCTTGCAAGTTAGAATTAGATATTATAAGAGTAGGCCGCAGTGCCGCTGTCCGGGCAAAATTACCCTCATAGCACACGGTATGTCGTATAATCATCCTCATTAACCTAGTTCAGAGCAGAACTGTAGGATGTTAAACCCCATTTCATTTCATTCTTACATTCTTATTTCTTAAAATGGCGCATCGGGACTCTAAAACATATATAAGATACTATAGCTAACGATTTAATATCATTATAAATATTGCAATGCCAACCTTTAAAAAAAGCTCAAACTAAACATGTATTATGCAAGAGCTAAATCTGTCCATTGCAGGTCTTCTTTCGGCCTGAAATGTTTTCTAAAGTATTAATTAGTCATTAATTAACTGACCCAGGCCTTAATCATACCCCGATGGCATCAGATTTCTCCGACATTAAATAGATTGAAACTTTAACAAGATTAATTTGTACATACCTACATGTAATACATTATTGTTGATTGATATAATACTACATGTACATGTATGAAATTCAATCGGGTGACCATAATTATATGTATCGTCTATTATCACAGCTTACGTCAACCCATTTTTAAACCTACGTTAGTCACACAGTGATACTAGGAAAGTAGACCTACAACTGGCCATAGGTAAATTATTATATTTTATTCATTCATATACCTTCAAGGCACATCACACAATACTAAGGAATCTAACGAAAATCATGCGGTAGATTCCAAGGTTTAAGAAAACCAATGTGTCATTTTTAATTATTATTTCCGATTCTTTTTTTTTTCATTTCCCTAAAATTATTTAGCGAAATAAATATACAGATTTATAGATATGGAAATATTAATCGGACTGGGTCTCCGACACCCAGACTTGATCAGAATGGGACAAGAATGCTGAAATTTGTTTCATTCTCTTAAAGTTCTAATAATTTACACCAACTTTGGCAAACATCCATTAAAAACGTAAGTCTCTATGTTATCCACAGTTTTTTGCTAAAGGGTGTATAGCTTCTATTGCATATTGCTGAACATCGACAGGGTTCGTCCTTCCATGACAGCAATGCTTCACATGAAAACTGACAATGAAGGTGATTAACTCAATATAGGGCTCTCTTGACATAGTTGCTTCCATCATATTTGAAAATATTCCGTTAAACACGGTTTTCCATATCGTATTCAACGGATTGACAGTTGCTACGACATAAGCCAACACAAATGGCTTTCCAAATCCTGCTGGAGTAGGCCGTTTGGTGTTATTTATTCTCTCTCTTTTTTTTAATGAAATAGAATACAAAGATGAAACCACTTTTGTTTTTCGTGCTATTGAACCTGATAAACATTCTAGGTAAGTTGATCTAATTACACAACCTGATATAAATACGCAGTCAATAGAATATAATTATATACTTTACTATATTCCATTTTATAACCTTACACATGGATAATAAAATTAGGATCAGAGGGTCATTCCATGTCAAGTGGACCAAATTCTCAGAAAGTTGTAAACTGACCCCATCAGAAAATTATGAAAAAGATACATGTTATGGTATATACAGACTTATGTAAAACCGGGAAGTTATTTGATTATAGCATTAATATGTACTAAGATATTTGAATTGGGCTACCCTTTCGCAGCTTTTGAAACTACTACTATCAAGTGTTACAAAACAAGTTCAGTCAACTGTCTATGGAGAGCCTTAAAGCGGAAATTTCATATTTTTTTTAAGAAAGTCAAAACATAATTATTTCTATGTCTTTTGCTCAAAAAGTTGTCAACTCACTTTTATATGATCATGGGCAATATTTCATTGGGCATAAATACCCTCCGACACCGAAAATTACTTTAATTACCTCCCTTGTTTTCCCATTACCCTCAATGCAATGGCGAACTTCAAACGTTTGAATTTGACGTTGAAAATGATATTTTTGCCAATTTCTCAACTGGCAATAGTGAACTATAGGATTAATAGGATTATTCTTTAACAAAGTAGGACTGTTTATAGATACAATCTATTTTAGGGCTTTATTTTAATACATTTTGAAAATATAATTTAAAAATATGAAATTGCCGTTTTAAATACCAAAGCAGTGACTTCGGTGATTTTCACAATCTACCCGGCGAGTCATTTGTCAAACTGTGTAAATGTTGGATTTGAATAAGATTTGATTTCTCAACACCACTCTGTTGACCTGTAATAACCGGAGACCCACTGTGGTTAATACCAATCACATGTGTTGGCTTTTGTTTTCTTCTCCCACTGCGTGTGTCCCCTTTTCTGAACTCCGATTACATAACTGCAGAAATGATTAACTTTTAAAAAAGGTAACGCCCAAAACAAACATGGCGATCGCTTTGGGTGGACAAATACACAGACAAGCCACGTGACTTCCAGTATATGACGTGTTAAACGAGGTGTCCACTTCCAGATAGCTAGTCAACTACCAATTACATCCTGACTGATCGAAGTTTTGTCACTATCAGCTCACAGGAAATATTATCGCCACACAATTATTATGCCTGATCAAGTACATAAAATTGGTCAACCACGATGTACTTTTGCTCTAAATATATCAGAAAAAATGCCTTACCCCAAACAATAACAAGTCTACAAGCACCAACCATTTTTTTATTATTTGGTGAAATGTTTTACACAACAACAGAGAAGAAACACTAAATACTTTTCTGCGTCATAAAGTCTGGTATTATCGTCCCAAAATATATACAAACCACCAATAAAACTGTAGTCCTATCCATATTTTATTTTTCGATACATTACAATACCAATAATCGAAAAGTATAAGTTATGTCCCTTGATCGCCATTATAATAATTGAAAGTGAAACATACTTATTAATAAGAGGAAGAAGAATACAGTTTGATTGTTGCTTTTAATATATCTTTGTAACTACTTGAACGAACTGAACCATTTTGAGTATAATATTCCTTTTAGAGATTCAAGTTTCACGATAGTGTGGTTTGTAATGTAATCTTAATCCTTTAAATGACGTTCAGAGACTTTACACGCGAAAATTTACTTTGTCTCTAATGGCGACATTGTGGCTACATGATCTGAATAGTTCATGATATCTTGACGCCAAAGTTCATGCTATTAACAAAAAGTGAACAATTATAACGTACTTATATATACTTAGTCCGGTGGCTGAAGGGTAGGGGGGGGGGTCGCCACCCGAGCTGTGAATTTATGAAACCAAGTTTTTCTAGACCCGTTTTTGAGTAGATATCGAATATGGGTGGTGGCCAGGCGTTGGAGGGGGCGTTTTCGAGATATAGTGGGTCAAATGTCTACAGTGGACTTGTGTGTGAGGTAGATGTGAGGAGAATGTAATGTTGACATAGTATATTAATAAAACATACATTTGTAGGACTGCCCATCTTTAAATACGTGTTTACGATACCCTGGACAACTATTTTGATTTGTGGGGAGATGGGGTGGGGATAGCAAGTGTAGGTGTGTGTGGGGGCAGGGGGTGGGTGGGGTGTTATAGTTGATGATCATATTATATATTAATAAAACACAAGTTTCTAGGACTGACCATCTCTAAATTAGTGTTTGTGACGCCCATGACAACTGTTTGATTTGTGGGATGGGGGTAGCAGGTGTGCGTGTGTGGAAGGGAGGGTAAATTGGCGGGAAATGAGTTCACAATGATTTAAATGATGATTTTCTTAGAGCTCGGTAAAAACATTACTTTTTAATTCCACTGCACATCTCTAAATATGTGTATAAGATTACTAATGTATGGGGGATGGTGGGCTAAATATATTTTAGGGGACAGTAACCACTTAGTTAAAAATTGACCTGAAAAGTGTTTTTTCGTCGTTTCGTTCAGTATAATATTGGCATTCAAAATATCAAAATTAGAATGGTACTTTCGTGAGATCTAGAATTTAAACATAGAAAACACGTGTTCGGATATCATCTTCTTGAAGGCTGATCATTAGCTCGCATGTATTCTTTGGGTATGCTTCAGATACTCATTCACATTGTAAATCTTCATTCGCATGGACATCTTGTTCGATTATTGCTTTTGCAGCCAGCATGTCTCCATATTGTTGCAACACAAAATAATTATTGCGTTTAATGTGCAGCAAGAGACTACTCAGACAAGATGGTAATAAAGAAAGAAGGTTTTGTTATTTTTCATCACAATTAAATCCCCCCAGAAGGTCTTTTTTCGAGTGCCATCTACAGATGTAAGTCAGTTTTCGACGTACAAGGTAAAAACAATTTTATCTAATCCAACAATTACGTCATCCCAGCTTTTTAAAAATGTTAGAAAGTTGGGAGTATCTTGAAAAAGAAAGACAGATAGTCATTATACCACTGAAAGCATGTACCATAGGCCGAGATATTCTCGACACTTTCAATACTAATCTTGATCGGATCAAAATATATCAAGATTTGTATTGAAAGTGTCTAGAATATCCTCTAAAACTGACAACCAAACACGGGGACACCAAAATATCTTACCTACTCCTCTTCGCATTTCAAATTAATGAAGGTGTTCGTCTAATAGTTTGGATGCAGCGATGGCGGGTGTGGCGCCAGGCAGGGTAAGCTTACTCTTCCGGACACCTGTTACCACTGTTTGTCGTGTATTTTGTACACGGTGACCAGTCCATCTGCTGATTACACTATTTTGCCTCGACCGTTTTTATTGGACTTCGAATTTTGACTAATGGTTTGGATTGTTCGTACTTGGTTTTATTTTATTGTATCTTGCATTCTTGCTCGGGCAAAATAGACATCCCAATCATTCTCTTGCAATATGCAAATTTCGATCGATAAAATGGGGGGGGGGGGAAGGACGAAAATATCGCGAAAGGAAGAAAATATCGCGAAAGGCGACTAGAAAAAAGATTTCTGGGTGAAAAAATAACAGACCTTTTTTATTTCCACTTTGCCGTATACGTGGTTTTTGCTGCATGGCTGGAATGAAGATTTACAATGTGAATAGGTTTCTGAAGCAAATCCAAAGGATATGCGAGCTGTTGGTCAACAACCTAGAAAATCTCAAATATGAACTTTTGATTTTAAAATCTTCTGATGAGGACTATGAATAAACTTATAACTAAACTTATCTCTGAGTTACTATGTGTTTTTGATTTACATTCCTATATCTCTTGAAAAGAACCATTATTATTTAATATTTTGAACGAAAACGCTAACGAGATGAGATACTACTGTAAGCTCAATTATGAACCACAGCGTCCACCCCCACACAATGGGAATCTTAAAAACATATTTAACGATGTTTCATCAAGCTCTTTGACAATCATCATTTAAATCAACGTGAACTCATTTCCCGCCAGTTGTATTCCCATCCCACCCCGCCACACCCATATCTGCTACCCCACCCCATAAATCAAACAGTTTTCCAGGGTCATCATAAATACCTATTTAGAGATGGACAGTCCTAGAAACTTATGTTTTATTAATATATAACATGGTCATCATTTATGTCAACATAATGACGTCCCTTCCTTCCCCGCCCACCTCGAAGACCTACACTTGCTACCTCCACACCACCTCCCCAAATATCAAAACAGTTGTCCAGGGTGTCAAAAAAACGTATTTAAAGATGTGCAGTCCTAGAAATTATGTTTTATTAATATATTATATCGACATTACATTCTCCCCACTCCCACCACACACACAAGCCCCTTCCAACGCCTGATCACCACCCATTTTCGGAATCTACACGAAAAACGGGTCTAGAAAAACTTGGTCTCATAAATCCACAGCTTAGGTGTCGCGCCTCCCCCTTCAACCACCGGGATAACACAGGATTAACAACAAACGTTGTTTGTAGATCACGTCTTTGGTTGATACATGATATTTTTATGATGAATCGATCGAGAAAGTATATTATCGAGATTTGAATTATGCCAATAAACATTTAGATATCCAGATCTTTTTTTAAGACTAATATAATTATTAACATTTAAATTGCTTTGTTTAATTCTTTTGATATTCTAGAATGTACTAGCATTATTGGAGTCCATGGAGCTGGTATGTTATATATTTTCCTCTTGAAAATAACTCATTTTTCAAAAACAATGTGCAAAACAAATTGGTAGAAATATGACGTTGATATTTATATTGTTGATTTTTAATTTATTTGTTTAAAATATTCCATTCACCTCAAAGCATAACTTTTTTTTTTTTATTGAACTTGATTAACACCATCTTCTAGAGAACGTGAATAATTACGATTTAACCATGGCATATAGTTTGTGTACTCATGTTTTGTGTCCATATGATTTGCAATTCTTCTGCATTGTTTATTATAACTTCGTGCACTAATGATGATTGTATTGATGTAAGTCATCCAGTTAATTGACAATATTGTATTATACATTTGAATGACGTGTAGACGATCAATTTGACATTACCCTATACACGTATTCTATGATTACCACATCTTTGATGATTAATGGGGACCATGAGTTACAAATTCAAAATACATTTATTTTTCATGCACATGTCTACCCTTGCAGTTCCCGAAAAGGGTAAGTGCGTTTCAGTTTATTACCGTTTTCCCCAGAATGTAACAAACTGATTACTGACTGACTTTTAGAACCCTCTGAATAAGTATCGATAAATTAAACTGGTGGCTAGTGAAAGATTTGTTTTCTCTAATAATAATATTATAAACGCAAGATTTTATCATTGGGTTTGGACAATCATTTTATTTGCAAAGTTAAAATAGATATGTTTACTATATCAGCTAGATAAATTGAATATACTGTTTCAATTAGAAACTTAATATAATAATTCATTTTGGTTGAATAATTAATAATTAACTTGATTGTAATTACCACATGTGTTGCTGTATCACATTTCCCATTCCACAAACTTATGGAAAACTATTTTGGTGTAGTGTTATACTCCTCGCAGTCTTCCCTTTGATTAGACCTAATCACACTACTCACTGCTGGGAAGAGTAAAAATTCTTCTTCTACAAAATGATTGGTCAATAGTCCGATTAACTACCAATCGCTAACCGCGTTACAAAGGCTCTACCCTTAAAACAAAGCGTCTAATTTGAACAAATATGTTTACATAACGTTACGTCATGGTTCACGATTTTATAATGCCCAATTAACCAGTGCATAACAGAATAATGCAGTAAAACTACTTGCGTGACAAATGAGGCTATCAACATTGACATAATGTAAACAATACTCTTTGGACACGAACAGACTTTCACCATTTTTATACGCCCACATTTTCATGTCGACGTATATTGTCGTCGCCCCTGTTCGTCCGTCCGTCCACAATTGTTTGTGTGAACGATTTCAATGAAACTTAAAATATAGGTTTATCACCCTAAGATCTCGGTTCCTTTCGATATTGGCATGTATCGGACTGTAACTTCATGGGTTATGGCCCCTGATTGTACGAAAAATCACGTTTTTTACCTTGTGAACAGTGTAGAGGTCACAATTTTGAACCGATTTTGATGAAACTTGAAATGCATGTTTATAACCCAAAGATCTTGGTTCCTTGCGATATTTGCGCCAATCGGATCGTAACTTCCTGAATTATGGCTCCTGATTGTCCGAAAAATTGCCCTTTTTAGCTTGTGGTCCCTCTGGAGGTCAAAATTGTTATCGGATTTAAAAAAAAACCCGTTTGATTATATCACCGTTCCATGGTTATGAAGGTTGAGTTCGAATTTTGTGAAAGTCGGACCAAAATTGACGGAGAAAATGGCCGCCGTTTGTACGCGAATAGTGTGAAAATATGTTATATTAAGGTTATGGACCTTATAGAGGTCACAATTTTGAACCGATTTTGATGAAACTTGACATGTGTGTTTATAACCCAAAGATCTTGGTTCCTTTCGATATTTGTGCCCATTGGATCGTAACTTCCTGAATTATGTCCCCGGATTGTCCGAAAAATCGCTTTTGTTGGCTTTTGGTCCCTCTGGGGGTCAAAATTATTATCCGATTTAAAAAAAACGTTTGACTATATCACTGTTACATGGTAATGAAGAGATAGTGTGAATTACGTCAAAATCAGACTAGAATTGACGGACAAAATGGCCGCCGTTTGTACACGAATAGTGTGCAAATATGTTATATCAAGGTTATGGACCCTATAGAGGTCACAATTTTGAATCGATTTTGATGAAACTTGACATGTATGTTTATAACCCAAAGATCTTGGTTCCTTTCGATATTTGCGCCCATCGGGTCATTACTTCCTGAATTATGTCCCCTGATTGTACGAAAAATCACCCTTTTTAGCTTGTGGTCCCTCTGTAGGTCACAATTATTATCTGATTTAAAAGAAAACGTTTGATTATAAAAACCAAACAAATTCTAATGATTTTCTGATTATTCCTTAATATGCGACAACTCTTGTTGACTGCCCGGATGATTTGGCTGCTGTGTGGGCGTATGTTTCGTTGCCTGGCAACCTATTTTTAATGCCTTAAATCACTGTCCAAAGTTTTGGGAAAGACCCCCAGATTAAACGACGGGTTGTCATGTTGCTGTACTTAAGTGACAGATTTATTTGAACGGGAGGAATAGATACACTCATTCAAAGGTTCAAGTATCAGAAGCCAAATAATATTTCATTCTGTAATTTTGATAATTATTTAAAATTCAATCGTTTAATAATCTAAAACTATGCATTTATCCACAAAAATACTTGACATCAAAAATTTAAAATTAACAAGTCCGAACGAAAATGAGTGACGTATGAGCGGGTGTAAGGCTAAACATGGCTGCAGTGGATGGAAAAAAAACCCCAAATGCTTACACATCTTGCTGGCGTAACAACAACGCATAGAAGCAACCCAGACTCGCATCAATTGCCCCATCGACTGGCGTGTGTCTGTTCTATGATAATAATTATCACTTTCGAATTTAAGCTTATAACTATCATTTTTCTTTAATTTGAAATAGGTATACCAACTATCGATCCATTTAGCTAAATTAATCGTGTTTGGTAGTGCCCGAGGTAAAGCATTGCAAATTTAGCAACATTTCGTTTTACATATTTGTGTAATACTTTCATTCTTTTTCTCTCTGTAAGTCCCACTGCAAGAATCGGAGGTTGATGATGTAAATATTATAACCATACCACCACAACCAGCACAATTTACGTCAACTGGTAGTACTACTACAACAACGTCAACTAGTACTACCACAGCAACGTCAACTAATACTATTGTAGCAACGTCAACTAGTGCTACAGCACCAACTGTCACTACTGTACCCACGCCATGCAGTCCTACTGGTAAACCAAAGGCTGAAATAGTATCAAAGGTGGCTCCTCCGGTTAATCGCTCCATATACCCCGTAAGGAGTCAAAGAGTTAAAACTTCCATTCCAAGGTGGTTTCCCAGACGAACTTCAGTTGACGAATATAGATTTGATCAATACGTATTGTCAGGTTTGGACATTATCTAGGCTAAATCGTGTATAATTAACTGTTCTTAAAAATAAACACAACAGTTCTATATGGCGGTATATTAGTGCCAAAATTCTAACATGCTATCGTCTAATTAGGGTTTCACACTGCGTAGCTTGTGTGAAACACTATTGTTTTTGTTAAAATTATTCTTATTATTATTCTTCTTATTATTATTATTTTTTTTTTTCCAATTTGCTTATATCTCAGCAACTTCTTGTCGGATCGATACAATGTCTTCAGTTTTACTGGCAAAGTGGGTGTGACTTAGAGATTAAAGCTATTCCCGGCATTCTGCGACATTGTGAAATGTCCGAAATCACCGAAAATGTGGTTTTTTGAAATATTGCCGTAATATTAACAATAATCATTGGATTTTAGCATATGATGCATTTTGACATAGCCAGAAACAGGGGACATAGCTATGTTACTTTTGATTTTTGATTTTCGACGAATCTTGGAAGATATTAGGCGCCAAATTTTGAAAATTTAAATTTTTACAAAAAACTTTTTTATTTATTAATTCTTTTATATGACATTTTAACCAAGGTTAAAGAGTCATCTAACTCGAACAAAAATGTCAACATTTTTTGTTTCCGCAATTTTCCTTGCCCGCCATTGGCTAATTCAGTTTTTCAGTCCTACATTATTTATTTATTGTTCGATTTGTATAAAACCATGTTCATATGTTCCGTGGTTCAAAATGCCATTTTTTTTGTTACCGGTAAAGTTTCCTGTAGGCACCGGAAGTGGCATAAATTCAGCAAAAACTACAATATTGACAGTTCGGTACAACTTTTTGAAAGCAAATATTATTTTTTTCAAATCTTATATGACTGAAAAGATGTGCCATGTAAAGGCGCACAAAACATCGGGCTCAGTTTTTTTAATTTCGATTTCGTTTTCTGGCAATTTGGATTAAAGGGTGAAAAAAGGTGTCAATATAAGCTATTTACAACCCATCCAGCGTCATCATATTAAAAAATATGTCTTCGTAACACTCATAAACTCGTAGTAATAACCCATACGAAGAGAATGTATGTGAAAATTAATTTGTAATATGCGCAGTTGCTGAGAAATAGGCAATTTTGCATGAGTCACTTTTCACGTAATTTTGGCTGTAAAAGAATCAATAATTATTCGATTTTCAATTTTCTTTCGCCATTGGATGCCTAATGCCATAGTGGACTATGCCAAACCATTTTACCCCTTGCGCTGTCACCGGAAATGACGTCATTTACTCAAGACTTAAATTTTAGCCCTCAAAAACAATATTTTATTCAAATGAGTCGTACTTGTTATTTGTTTCAAATTATGATATTTGATTATATTGATCAAATAGAATGAACCCATACGATCACACATATACCACAAAATGGTTTCCAACTTGTACGGTTGCAGAGAAATGGACGATTTTCCTTAAGTCACTTTTCAAGGTTTTTGGTCTATAAAAGTGTCAGTTATTATTCGATTTTAATAAAATTCTCACCATATGATATCTTATATCATTTATGATTTCATAGAACTAATTCAACATTTTCAGTATTTCCGGAAGTAATGTCATTTTGGCAAAAACTGTATTTTTAGCCTCCAAAACAGAATTTTTTTCAAATGAGTCTGATTTGTAATATATTTAAAATTATGATATTTGATTCCAATCAACAAATAGATTGAGCCCATACGATCATATAGATAGCAAAAAAATAGTTTTTATCATGTGCGGTTGCCGAGAAATAGACGATTTTATACAAGTCACTTTTCAATGTTTTTGGTCTATAAAAGTGGCAATTCTTATTCGATTTACATACAATCTTCGCTATATGATGCCTTATGCCATTTCTGATTTCATAAAACTAATTGAACATTTTCATTATCATCGGAAGTAATGAAATTTTGCCAGGATCACTTACAAGTAACATATATATATAAAATGGATTGATATTGCTGGATTTGGTTGATTCTTCGTCCATTTTATTTGATGTTTGCAATACTTATGTGGAAACCTGTTTAATGGTTTCATTGGTATCGGAAGTGACATATGTTCAAGGGTAACGTGGCACCGAAAGTAACGTGGCACCAGTGAAACCCGTCATTCCTGCATGCAGGTCTAGTTTCTTACTTCTATTCATGTAATTTCTAACCTCCATTCATGTAACTTCTAACTTCCATTCATGTAATTTCTAAATTAAGACAATGTATAATTCAACTTCTTTATTTGTTCAGTGTAAATATCAATTCTATTTCAAAATTCTAAATTTGTTTGCCGTTCATGCTTAACATGTAATACCACAATGAAGTAGACATTTGTCGCCCCAATATTAGAAATAAGATGAAATAGAATTGATATTTACACTGAACAAATAAAGAAGTTGAATTATACATTGTCTTAATTTAGAAATTACATGAATGGAAGTTAGAAGTTACATGAATGGAGGTTAGAAATTACATGAATAGAAGTAAGAAATTAGACGATAGCATGTTAGAATTTTGGCACTAATATACCCCCATAGTTCTATGGATAACAATTGCTATATCTCTGTTATAGTGTACCGTCGTTAGTGTTGGAATAAGTCACAACCTCCAGAAAAAAGCACTTCGGCATTTCTATTAAAGCTAAGGTTCAACAATTAACGATTCTCTTGTCATTATCGAGCACAATGATGTACAATGATGTGCTCCATAAGGACAAGCTTTAATAGAAATACAGTAATTGTTATCCATAGAATTGATGTGTTATTTTGATGTGTTCAATTACTAAATGCCATTAAAACAGTATACAACTGTTCTTATCAATGTAAGAAAAACATTTCCAAATTTCACAAAGAGCTTGTGTACAATCCAAATGAAACTAAAATTTTGTATTCAGAATTGTTTAAAATTGTAATCAAAAGTTTAAAGTCAGCGATGAATTAACCGATGTCTTCTCAATCTTTCATACAATCTTACTGGAACAACTTTTATATGACTGTATGATCATTTCATTTGTGACCGCAAAAGATCTCTTCAAGTAGTTTGGTGTTATATGTTATGATGTTTTTAGCCTTTATAACGGGTATTTAATATTTATTCAATGATGCACCAAATTTAACCTTTTATTCCGACTTGTTCATTTTTTAGTGCATATATTATGATTATTATAGTTGCAGCGATTGTGGTGTTATGGATTGATTACAAACATATTCAGCTAAATGGGAAAAAGAAATAGAAGGTGTAATATAGTCTTATTATCTATTCCACAAATTGCTCATTTCCTTATATCCTAGACCTAAACATATGTATGAAGAGTTAACTATTTGAAATGGGAACTTCTTATATATTGTACAACATTACCAAAAGATAGCCAAGATTGAAAAGTTTATTCCATTATATCAAAAAAAAAACAACTCAATAACAAAACACACATAAAGATAACGTTGTCCTGTTTATACGCAAACGGTAATTAATTAATTTTACTTTATTTAGATCAGATATATCAAAATGGCAGCGTGCAATTGAAAGAAATATGAAGTATTATGTAAGTCTTTATCAATTTGTACAAACATGTATTTTTGTTGGAGTGGGTATTGTTTTAATTTTTCAACTGTTGTCCTGTTTTAATTTACTGACATCTAGAAGTATTTTTTTCTTACATTTAAATAAATATTAATATCTATAATGACATATTTCGTTTTACTAAATATTTGTATTTATTTCTACTTTCAGGTAGAAGATCAAGAGAATAATTATAATTTTTAGATAAACAATGGAAATACATTTATTTACCAATTGCCGACTGTTGAATACTAAACCATTATTGATTCATCTGTTTACATTTGAATGTCAAAAGATATTTATTTCGATTATGAGATCAACGCCAAATACTATTTAGGCGAATCAGCACTTTTATTTTTTATCCAAATCTAAGAAGATAATTCAAATCATTTTTTAATTAGTTGGAGAAAATAGCAACATAAACATATTTTAAATTTCAAGATCCAGTTTTATACAAGTAACACACTCTCTCGCAGGAAATCAATTATTGATATTATGTGTTGCCCTCTCTAATTTAATTAATATAATTATTACATAGAGATTTATTAGTGATTAAAACCAAGTATATAATTATGGGTTAAAATAAAATTATAGATTGATTTTCGCAATGGATGAAGTACACGTCATTTACTTTGGACAAAATTACTTGAACAACTTTTCCGAACTATAATACATTTTATTGACTTATCTTTATTAGAAACTGGATATCTTCCTACTGTGAGATGTTCATTTGATAAAGTAAACAATACAACATTTTTTGGCCAATGCAAATGATTTATTATTTAAACAATTAACAAAATATTACTCGTGTTCTTTTTTTTGTAATTTTGGCAACGCAATGGGTCAGGCCAGGGGAAGCTTGCATATTGGTAAAGGGAAGCAACTTGAATTTATCAAGAACATCTAGTCACATTCCTGGGATTGGCAAATTATCATAATATTACTATATTCAATTCATACTTTATGTTTTGGGACCATGTCCCAAAAGGAGAACGCATGTGCATACTATGCAGACATTTAAAAGTCATTAAAAGAACTCATTCTTCTTTTTGACTGTTAGAATAAAAGTTTGACGAACTAACGTGTACAATATCCTTTTATTTTATATCTGTTTAGTTGACAAACTTTTCCGATCTCGCGTTCAAGAGAAAAAATATAAACTTTAGTGACTGATAAACATCTACCTGTTTCACTGTTAATATAACTATTTCCTGTAAATTTTGCAAGCACTTTTTCGCAAACAATACTGTCTAGCGATTCGTTAGAACCATTATCATTATTATTATATAATTGACCACTCGGGTAGGTGATTTTTTACATAATATTTTTGTGTGTGGTTGAATTGGGTTTGTTAATTCTAAATCTATAAGAAATGTGTTTCCATCAAAGCCTTCTACCAAGCATATTCCTGAAGCAATGACCAGAGAAATCCCTCTGTAGCCATTACCCTACTGTAACTGATGGAGTGTGTCCTCTTTATAAAATAAGTCACAGTGTTTGTTAGTGCTGATTTCAAGAAAATGTTTACCCATGGATGCATCGAGAGCAAAAATTGATACTCGCATCGATAAATTTGGTCGTCGATAAAACTCGCCATTGGAACGAAAATTCTTTGACTTAAATCTACAATATAAATTCTATGAACGTGTACCCATTATTACTGTTGACATTTAAATATTCGAATTATATATCTATCCATTTCTGTGAATAAAATCCATGAATTATTTTCTATACAGTTTGTTGAAACACGATACATAGCATTTAATCGGGGGATCTTCGGAAAGTTGATTAAATGTATTAAACGATGTTGAAAATACTGCTCGTCTGTTGTGTGGTCCAAGAGATAATAAAAAAAAGATTTCACGTGCACTGAGATTACCCAATTGTTTACATTGTAGCCCCAAGTCTGATTAAGATACATGTCTATATTTCGTTTCGTTTTTAAACTTCCGTTGGCCTACACTAAATGAAGATCTTACCGGCTGTACTGGAAGGTCCGTCAGAGGTCGTACTAAAGGCGTTTGACCTTATAACGTCAGATTAATCACTCGCCGCAACATACCATTTCATCGGCTAATCACTCGCCGCAGCATACCGTTTCATCGGCTAATCCCTCACTTCAACCAGAACGTCGGTAATAAAACAACTCGTCCAGATCATATAGCATTGAAGACGAGTTAAACGAAATTTTGAACTATAAAAAAACGATAATAAGATTGAGATAGCATCGTTTGTCACACAAATAATTTCTCTGTAATATTCTATTATATATTTCACGCATTATGACATAATGTAGCCGGGATTGTCACCAGTCATTTTACAGTAACATAATTTACGATCTAATGTATTGGTTGTTGACCGGATTGTTAACCAATAATCATGTCTAATCTAACGAGTATGGTTATCAATTCAACATTGTGACGATGGCCTCCCAGATACAGTACCCGTCTAATCTGAACATAGTTTATCTGTAAATCCAGCTCAATCAACTATAATTCGCGACTTCGCCAGGTCGGAAATACCGTAAACCGGTATCTTTAGACCCATGTTCAGTGAATTTCCCCATACGGGTTCCAAAGACTGACAATTAGTTTACAAACCGTACAAAATAATGGATTTATAACTTTAGAGTTTCAATTTAACAGCTCGTAGATCATGGACCGGTTGCTCAAAACTACATTAAGTTATTTTAACCATCCGTTAAACTCTAACAAATCGTTATCTTGCTAACGTGCCGCTTGTTAACGATCCGTTAAATTCCTGTTGCTGGAAAGTCAATTTCATTATCCGTTAGTTAACGGATCCATTAAAGTTAATCCAAGAGAAAACTGTTTGGCTGAATTTTAAATTTACGTGTATATAATTTAAATGTATATAGCAACTTCATAGAAGTTAGCATTAACAAGAAACTGAAGACAGGGGCACAATATTAACTGTGCAGTCTGTTCACAAAAGATAATTAAAGACAAAAAGATAATTTACTACAGACAAACTATAGTTAACGATCTGTTAACATGGAGTTAACGGATCGTTAAAAAGTTAACAGAGCTTTGAGCAACTGGCCCCACGTGAATAATTATTGCGTCAGGCATCTTCCGCACAAATTGGTAAAAAATAATAGTGTGAACATATAATTGTTATTTCATAATTAGTTCTTATTATATGAAACCTGTGATGGCAGACAATACTCTGCAGTGAAAATGCGATAAACCATTATGCGTCATTGGTAGAATTTCATTCAATAAACAAGTCTATCCAGAAAGGATCAAACCGCTCTTTATTCAGTGCTCTTAATTCATAGTCCCTAATACTTATTTCTTTATGGGGGGGGGGGGGTGGCCTAGTGGTCTAGAGTGCCGCGCTTCGACCTCTAGCTGGCCGGTCACCTCTGGCTTGCAGCTGTGGTTTCGAGACCTGGTGTGAGCTTATGTGGCATGGAGATAGGGGCGCCTTCTCAACCTCGTGGGTTTCCTCCGGGCACCATATGTTAGTCCCGAAATGACCTTGTTTGTGTTGAGTGGACGTTAAACCCCATTTCTCTCTCTCTCTCTCTCTCTCTCTCTCTCTCTCTCTCTCTTTATTTCTTTATTGTTGTCATATTTTGTATGCTGTAATTAGCATTTGTATATTAAAATCATTATTTGTTTTACAAATCAGCCATTTGTCGTCAGATTTGTAAATCGTATCTTTCTTCAGTGAAATTTTTTTTTAATACAAAGATAACATTTATTTTAGAAAATTAAACAATTACATTTACATTTCATCAGAAAAATACAATAAAAGCCAAATTACATTTATATCGCGAACAATACACAATCCAAAATAAGCTTTACAAAACATTATAAATTATCATACTCTATAAATTATCACAAAACAATATAAACTAGACCTGCATGCAGGAATGACGGGTTTCACTGGTGCCACGTTACCCTTGAACATGTCACTTCCGGTGCCAAGCTACCTTGAACATATGTCACTTCCGGTACCAACGAAACCACTAAACAGGTTTCCAAATAAACATTGCTCACATTAAAAAAAAACGGGGAATCAACCAAATCCAGCAATATCATTTCATTTTATACATTTGTTACTTGTAAATGATATTGACAAAATTACATTTCTTCCGGTGTTCATAAAAATGTTTTATTAATTTTATGAAATTAGAAATGGCATAGATATCATAATATAGTGAAAAAATTTTTGTAAATTGAATAATAATTGCCACTTTTAAAGACCAAAAAACTTGAAAAGTCACTTGTAGAAAATCGGCTATTTCTCAGCAACCGTACAAGTTAGGAACCATTTTGAGGTATCTGTATGATCGTATGGGTTCATTCTATTTGTTGATTGGCATCAAATATCATAATTTGAAAAAGATTTCAAAACAGACTCATTTGAATAAAATGTCTGTTTTGAAGGCTACAAATACAGTTTTTGCCAAAATGACGTTACTTCCGGTGATAATGTAAATCTTAAATTACTTGTATAAAATCCTAAATGGCATTAGGTATAACATGGTGTAAAGTTTATGAAAATCGAATAATAATTGACACTTTTATGGCCCCAAAACCTTCAAAAGTGACCTGTAGAAAACCGTCTATTTCTCGGCAACCGAACAAGTTAGAAACAATTTTATGATATCTATATGAACATATGAGTTGTGTTTATATGTGAATTTAAACCAAAAGTTAAAATTATTAATACATATTAAGTAATTCTTGTTTGAATAAAACATTGATTTAAAAAGATTAAAATGCAGTTTTTGACAAAATGACGTCACTTCCGATGTCAATTTTAAATTGTATTCAACTTTATATGACGCTACGTGCTTTTTGAATCAAATGATGTCACTTTTATAAAAATCCAATAATAATTGACTATTTTACAGGCAAAATAACGAAAACAGTGACTTATGCAGAACTGCCCATTTCTTGGCAACTGCTTATATTACAAACTAATTTTAACATACATTTTCTTCGTATGGATTATAGCTACAAGTTTTTAAAAGTTACGAAGAAATATTTTAAAATCTGAAAAGCCTGAATAGGTTGTAAATAGGTCAATTTTACACCATTTTTAGCCTTTTAATCGAATTTGCTCGAAAATGAAATCGAAATTAAAAAAACTGCTTCCGACATTTTTTGCGCCTTGAAAGGGCACACTCTTTGGGTCATATAATTTTTCAAAAAAATAATATTTGTTTTCGAAAAATGGTACCTAACTGTCAAAATTGTAGTTTTTGGTAAAATTATGCCACTTCCGGTGCCGACAGATAACACTTTTGGTAATAAAAAAAATGACAATTGAGACAACGAAGCATATGAACTTTGTTTTATACAAATCGAACAATAAAAAATCAATATAGGACTGAAAAACTAAATTAGCCCATGGCGGCCAAGGAAAATTACCGAGGCAAAAAATGTTAACATTTTTGCGCTAGTCAGATGACTCTTTAATTCTGTGCACAACACGACTAAAAAATATTCATAAATAAAAAAGTTTTTTGTAAAATTTTAAATTTTCGAAATTTGGCGCCAAATATCTTCGAATATTTGCAGAAAATCAAAAATCGAAAGTAGCGTAGCTATGTGCCCTGTCTCAGGCTATGCCAAAATGTATCGAAAGTTAAAATCCAATGATTAATGTTAAAATTACTGCAATATTTTCAAAAACGATCATTTGGTGATTTCGGACATTTCGCATTGTCGCAGAACGTTCAAAATAGCTTTATCCTCTAAGTCACACCCACTTTCCCAGTAAAACCGAAGAAATCGTAACGATGCGACACGTAGTTGCTGAGATCTATTCAAATTGGAATCTGAATAATAATAATAATAAGAATAATAATTTTAACAAAAACAATAGTGTTTCACACAAGCTACGCAGTGTGAAACCCTAACTAGACCTGCATGCAGGAATGACGGGTTTCACTGGTGCCACGTTAACTTTAAACTTATGTCACTTTTGCTCCCATGTTGCCATTGAATCAATGGCACCGATAAACAGATTTCTACAACATTGCACACGTCAAATAAAAGGGAAACAGAATCAACAAAAATCCAGCAATATCAATTCATTTTATACATTTGTAATTAATCCTGATAAAATTACAGTACTTCCGGGGATAATGAAAATGTTCAATTAGTTTCATGAAATCAGAAATGGCATAAGATATCATATAGTGAAAATTTTATGTAAATCGAAAAATAATCGCCACTTTTATTGACCAAAAAACTTGAAAAGCGACTTGTAGAAAATCGGCTATTTCGGCTAACCGTACAAGTTAGAAACCATTTTGTGGTATCTGAATGATCGCATGGGTTCATTCTATTAGTTGATGCGAACTAAATAACATAATTTTAAATATATTACAAATCAGACTCATTTGAAAAAAATATCTGTTTTGAAGGCTAAAAATACAGTTTTTGCCAAAATATAATTACTTCCGGTGATACTGGAAATGTTAAATTAGTTCTATTAAATCATAAATGACGTAAGATATCATATGGCGAAAATTTTATGAAAATCGAATAATATCTGACACTTTTATAGACTGAAATCCCCGAAAAGTGACTTGTGGAAAATCGCCCATTTCTCTGCAACCGTACACGTTAGAAACCGTTTTGTGATATCTATATGATCACATGGGTTCATTCTATTTGATGAATAGAATCAAATATCATAATTTGAAAAAAATAACAAGTACGACCCATTTAAATAAAATATTGTTTTTTAATGCTAAAAATTAAGTTTTGAGCAAATGACGTCATTTCCGGTGGCAGCGTATGAGGTAGAATGGTTTGACCTTGTCCACTATGGCATTAGGCATCCAATGGTGAAAGAAAATTGAAAATCACATAATAATTGATTCTTATACAGCCAAAATAACGTGAAAAGTGACTCATGCAAAATTGACTTTTTCTCAGCAACTGCGCATATTACAAATTAATTTTCACATACATTCTCTTCGTATGGGTTATTGCTACGAGATTATTAATGTTATGAAGATATATTTTTTAATATGAAGACGCTGGATGGGTTGTAAATAGCTTATTTTGACACCTTTTTTCACCCTTTAATCCAAATTGACCGAAAACGAAATCGAAATTAAAAAAACTGAGCGCGATGTTTTGTGCGCCTTTATATGGCACATCTTTTCAGTCATATTAGATTTCAAAAAAATAATTTTTGCTTTCAAAAAGTGGTACCGAACTGTTAAAATTGTAGTTTTTGCTAAATTTACGTCACTTACGGTGCCGACAGGAAACTTTGCCGGTAACAAAAAAAATGACATTTTGGACCATGGAGCATATAAACTTTGTTTTATACAAATCGGACAATAAATAATTAATATAGAACCGATAAACTGAATTAGCCAATAGCGACCAAGGAAAATTATCCAGAAAAAAAATGTTCAAATTTTTGCCCAAATCAGACAACCCTTTAACCCTTGGTAAAAGGTCATTAAAAAAAATTCATTAATAAAAAAGATTTTTGTCAAAATTTAAATTTTCAAAATTTGGCGCCTTATTTTTCCGAAGATTCGGCGAAATTTAAAACTCTAAAGACCCGTAGCTATGTGCCATGTCTCTGGCTATGTCAAAAACTATCAAACGATAATATCCAACAATTGTTGTTAATATTACGGCAATATTTCAAAAAACGACAACTTCGGTGATTTCGGACATTTCGCATTGTCGCAGAATGCCGGAAATAGCTTTAATCTCTAAGTCACACCCACTTTCGCAGTAAAACTCAAGACATTGCATCGATCCGACAAGTAGTTCCTGAGATATAAGCAAATTGGAAAAAAAAAATAATAATAATAAGAACTAGACCTGCATGCAGGAATGACGGGTTTCACTGGTGCCACGTTACTTTCGGTGCCACGTTGCCCTTGAACATATGTCACTTCCTATACCAATGAAACCATTAAACAGGTTTCCACATAAGCATTGCAAACATCAAATAAAATGGACGAAGAATCAACCAAATCCATCAATATCAATTCATTTTATATATGTGTTACTTGTAAGTGATCCTGGCAAAATTTCATTACTTCCGGTGATAATGAAAATGTTCAATTAGTTTTATGAAATCAGAAATGGCATAAGGCATCATATGGCGAAGATTCTATGTAAATCGAATAAGAATTGCTACTTTTATAGACCCAAAACCTTGAAAAGTGACTTGTAGAAAATCGTCTATTTCTCGGCAACCGCACATGAGAAAAACTATTTTTTTGGTATCAATATGATCGTATGGGCTCATTCTATTTGTTGATTGGAATCAAATATCCTAATTTTAAATATATTACAAATCAGACTCATTTGAAAAAAATATCTGTTTTGGAGGCTAAAAATACAGTTTTTGCCAAAATGACATTACTTCCGGAAATACTGAAAATGTTAAATTAGTTCTATGAAATCATAAATGATATAAGATATCATATGGTGAAAATTTTATTAAAATCGAATAATAACTGACGCTTTTATAGACCAAAAACCTTGAAAAGTGACTTAATGAAAATCGCCCATTTCTCTGCAACCGTACGAGTTGGAAACCATTTTATGGTATCTGTGTGATCGTATGGGTTCATTCTATTTGATCAATAGAATCAAATATCATAATTTGAAACAAATAACAAGTACGACTCATTTGAATAAAATATTGTTTTTGAGGGCTAAAATTTAAGTTTTGAGTAAATGACGTCATTTCCGGTGAGAGCGCAAGAGGTAAAATGGTTTGACATAGTCCACTATGGCATTAGGCATCCAATGGCGAAAGAAAATTGAAAATCGAATAATTATTGATTCTTTTACAGCCAAAATTACGTGAAAAGTGACTCATGGAAAATTGCCTATTTCTCGGCAACTGCGCATATTACAAATTAATTTTCACATACATTCTCTTCGTATGGCTTATTACTACGAGTTTATGAGTGTTACGAAGATATATTTTTTAATATGATGACGCTGGATGGGTTGTAAATAGCTTATATTGACACCTTTTTTCACCCTTTAATCCAAATTGCCAGAAAACGAAATCGAAATTAAAAAAACTGAGCCCGATGTTTTGTGCGCCTTTACATTGCACATCTTTTCAGTCATATAAGATTTGAAAAAAATAATATTTGCTTTCAAAAAGTTGTACCGAACTGTCAATATTGTAGTTTTTGCTGAATTTACGTCACTTCCGGTGCCTACAGGAAACTTTACCGGTAACAAAAAAAATGGCATTTTGAACCACGGAACATATGAACATGGTTTTATACAAATCGAACAATAAATAAATAATGTATGACTGAAAAACTGAATTAGCCAATGGCGTCCAAAGAAAATTACGGAAACAAAAAATGTTGACATTTTTGTTCAAATCAGATGACTCTTTAACCTTGGATAAAATGTCATATAAAAGAATTAATAAATAAAAAAGTTTTTTGTAAAAATTTAAATTTTCAAAATTTGGCGCCTAATATCTTCCAAGATTCGTCGAAAATCAAAAATCAAAAGTAACATAGCTATGTCTCCTGTTTCTGGCTATGTCAAAATGCATCATATGCTAAAATCCAATGATTATTGTTAACATTAGGGCAATATTTCAAAAAACGACATTTTCGGTGATTTCGGACATTTCGCAATGTCGCAGAATGCCGGGAATAGCTTTAATCTCTAAGTCACACCCACTTTCCCAGTAAAACTGAAGACATTGTATCGATCCGAAAAGAAGTTGCTGAGATATAAGCAAATTGGAAAAAAAAAAATAATAATAATAAGAAGAATAATAATAAGAATAATTTTAACAAAAACAATAGTGTTTCACACAAGCTACGCAGTGTGAAACCCTAATAATAATAAGAAGAATTTTAACAAAAACAATAGTGTTTCACACAAGCTACGCAGTGTGAAACCCTAATTATTTAGTAAACAACACATTATGAAGATATCGTGAATCTAGCTATAAAACAAGACAACAAATGTCAGTAAAATTTTAGCAAAAACTTAAAACCGTTATAGGCTTCTTCAGATTTTTTAAAAACAGATCGAGACAGTGTTTCTGATAGAAAATGAATCTAATTCCATGTAATTGGTGCCCGTACACTAAAGGCCCTATCAACAATTGCTTTGAGTATTGGTCGTTTAGAACATAAAATTATTGTATCAGGGGAGGAACGGCGTATATATTTCAAGTAAATCTCGTAAGTAAAGAGGTGCAAGACACTGACACTGAAAAATTGAAAGAGGGATTTTACATTGAATTCTAAAATAAAAAGGTAGCCAGCGTAACTTAATTAGAGGTTGGCCTCTCTAAACCTTTATCGGTGATCCTTGCTGCACTTTTTTGCACCATTTGTAGTTTATTAATTAAAACATTTGGGCTTCTTGCTAAGTTTTAATGGCATCGATAGTGAAGGTTGACCCAATGTTAGTAACGTTTGTTAGATGGTAATAATAGAGTTGACATATTGTTAATATTAGCATTCATTACTGAAAAAACCTTGTATACAATTGACAATAAACTTTAATATATCGAACGATTTCATAATAACTGAGAAAAAAAAACGTTTAATTAATACAATACGTAAAGGTTAGTGACAACTGCAATGAACAAGAAGGGAAAGAACGAAACAACCAAAGAGACAAAAGTCAGAATAATTTATACAACAAAGTGCAAAATATAGTTATTTATGTTTACTTTTTCTAGTATTTTGACTGGAATTGTTTGAACATTTTTTTAGAGTTGCATTTTTTTGGTCAATTTAATGGTCAATGTAGGAATGCTCTAGTTATCTTCGCATTTTAAAGAGTAGTTGCTTGGAATCTAAAGTGACACTTTGCTGGAAGGATTTCGATCAAAACTTTAAGCGTCTTGTTATATCTGTTTTAGATAAATATTATCAGTCAAAATTGTTGTTCATAAAGATTTACTGCCTGTAAAAGGTTTTGGTTAAAAATTTATTAAGGTAACTTTTGTGATAAAACATAAAATGTTCCCTTAGTTAAAGGGGATTTTTCCGTGTAAATTCGCATCTAGAATTTTCTCAACAGTCTGAGTTGTATTTCGTCATAGTCGGGTCTACTTCCGTTGTCGCCCAACCAGTGCCAGCTTTCTTCAAAATTAGTACCAAATCTTTTACCGATGACGTTAGCCTGGGAACATACCAAATCATTTACAAACCACCACCCACCTTGAAACCGGATTGGGCAATTGTGATTCGTTTGGTCTCGATCGTAGGTTGAAAATGGTCTCCCGTTAATATTTGCAGATCCTGTAATGGCATTACCAATAGGATTAGCCGGATCGGTTGAAAAAGGACCCAATGATATCTTGTAATTATTACTAACGTTTTGTATGTTGAAGTTCTGATAGGCAGCTTGATACAGGGTGGCATCAGCATCTAGTCGAAATCCTAGCTGAAAACTATCGTGGTTTTGAAGAATGCTATAAATATTTGCCAACCCCAACCAATATTCAGAGTGCTTATATCCAAAACCACTGACATACTCGTCCCAGGCTTTGTTGAAGTCGTAACCCTTGCATCGTCTATCCCGATGTACAATTAAGGTGTTTCCATACTTCAAAAAATCACATTTTACCTCTAAAACCGATCCAGTTGGAGATGGTTGAATGTAGGCCATCATCGGTTTCCTGGGTGCAATTAGTCTTTCATAGCCATCTGTACAGTCTGGAAATAATAAAATATTGAGGTTTAGTATGGTCTAGAGATCAATCGGCCGCACACGACATATGTTTCCAGAATGATAAATCAACACGATTTATACATTCGGTATCATTTAAGTGAAACAAAACAAGAGGTAACGCGATAGTTTATCAATTTCAATTTGTCTGACATACTTGTTGCTATCATGAAAGATAAGAGGTTTTCCAGAAACCAAAATTCTGGAATTCATAGAAAACAATTATTAGGTATATATGAAGCCGAAAAACGCCAATATGCCTCCTGTGTGTGTGTGTGTGTGTGGGTGGGTGATTGGGACAGCTTGCGTTTACTTTTTCTTCTCGGTATGATTTATTTTAAAAACATTATTCTAAATATATAGCACTGTACTCTACTAATAAGTGACGGAAATCAATAAACGTAAATGATGTTCTTAGAAATTGAATGTGAAGATATTTATCAAGGCTTTCCGATTTTTTTGTTTTGGTAAGCATTGAAAATCAATCACAATTTTAAGTACTTTATATTATTCTGTCGTTTACTTTGGTACATAATGATAATCGATATATATTTCAGACATATTATCATTGGGTTTTTTTTATATATCATGTAACATTGTTTTCCAATACTTAACAAAATGCCAATCTAATCAAATGTCAATTGCAAAAACATTTCTTAATCGAATTAATTAAAAAGAAAAAAAAAATCAACAGCTCCAATTTCGTTAGTTGTTTACAGTTCAAAATTTGTATTATTTTGCTTCACTACAATGGTACCCTGAAGAGTTGTTAAATAACCGGCGTTCTGGGTGAGCTGTAGGTAGAAATTTGCTGCGAAAGAAGGCAAACACACCAAAGAAAACGTCGTGATTAATAAAATACCGACATAGTGTCGAAGGTCGCTCGAGTGTCATTCTCCTAACATATAAAAGCTGAGATAATTGGAATTTAGTTTCCCAGCCCGGAGAACATTGCTGCACCCCCAAACCCAGGATTGACTCACGGTTGGCCCCCGGGTCCACCAGCAGTTATACGAAATCCCCGAACACTCCAAAGCACTCTAGCATGTATGGTAAAGTGGACCAGACCGTGTCCGCGTGACATTTCCTTCCTTTTCCAACAACCGGAGCCTCTCCCCCGGATGAGACCAATCATGGCTGTTACCCTGAAAAGACACTATGTCTTATCACTAGTAGCCAACCCAGCCCTCCCTTTTGTGGTTAGCACAGGCTAGTTTCGTAGGAAACAATTTGTCTACGATATCACCCTAGTTGGAAGTGGACGTTAAACCACAGAAACGAGCGAACGACTTTAGTTTAATATCCATCAGGTTTTTTTTTTTGCTAAAGCAGATTAAATGTACAATTACTTTAAGATACATTTTGTAAGATTTAGATAAGGAACTGGCTGGGCTTGCTAATGTGTGTAATAGTTTAAAATAGATAAAGCCCAATGCATACATTAAACATTTCATTCAAATTACATTATATTCTCATGGTTTGAAGTTTTGAAATGAGGTGGCATAGACTGTTTATTATCGTTAAAGGGGTACTTTTTATTTGCGTCAGCCGAGATTCGCCATTGTCAGATTAAATAATTTCATGGCGACCGTGGTTTAATCCGTTTTAACCGCCACCATCTGATGTTCTAGAGAGTTGATTACAGGCTTGTCATGTAAAGAATTGTCTAAATAATAGTTTCTATAAGATTTGAAGCAAGGAAAGGAGATCTGGATTAGGCCGATTTAGCTCCAGCATAATGCACGTTTAATATTTCGGGATTATAGACGGAAAAGAGGTGGACGGCGAACACTCCCTTAAAAACTGTAAAAGCTGGACAGGCTTCGGCATCTATCTGGATACTGGATCAAAAACTGATACTGGCGGGGCGGTAAGAAGTAGATGAATAAATTTAAAGATCCCCGAGCAACAGCAAGACAAATAGGCTGTAGGTAGTAGAGATTATTTAATAGCACAACGTTTCGGGTGTCAGTACTCTTTTTCAAGTGAAACGTTGTGCTATTAAATAATCTCTACTACGTACAGTCTATTTGTCTTGCTGTTGTTCGGGGATCTTTAAATTTATTCACTTATTTCGGGAAAATCACCTCCAGAGCTGGGTTCTTTATAAAGTTTCCTTGTTCTCATTACTAGTGCATGATACTCAAAGACACGTACTCGATATAACATAAGAAATCAAATAACGGATTGCCACATCAGACTTTACGACAGTTCACGGGTCAGACCACCCAATAACAAAAGGTCTTAAATAGTAATTGTGTACCCTATTATGTGATTATAATAGAAAAGTATTGCATCGTATAAATTTTGAAACAACTTTAAAAAAAATGTGACAATATGATTCATATACATATCTATATTTCGTTTCGTTCTTTTATGCTTTTGATGGCCTCCGCTGCATCAAGATCTGACACACGAAGATAACTTCCCAAAACACGCACGAAATTGCCGATCGCGCCCAATTTTTTATGGATGTTATTTTACACTCTTCCAGCATAGTGTTAACAGGCTTTCAAATGTTCGAACATAATGTCCAGCGCAAAGTCTCTGAAAGTATGATATTAATAAGATAGGTGTCCCAGGAATTATGAGACTATGTTTGTTTTTTTTTACTCTATATATAAATAATCCCGTCCAACAATAATTCATGAATGATCTGAATTGTGGATGGATCCCAGATCTAATAAGCATGACGCTAACGTCAAGATTAAATAATGTGAGTCAAGAAAAACATCTACCTTGTATAATATGTTGACACCTGTCACCATAGTACCCTATAGGACATCTGACACACCGTGTCTCATTGCAGATGAATTTCTAAAATAAAAATAAAACCCCATCCATGTTACAATATTTCCGTTATCTCTATTCTACATCATTAGCACTATGTGGAGAACATTACCTTGAATACTATTCAAACGTCATGCACTATAGTAGAAACCAATTAACTTATTTTGACATCGGGAGCGGTTGTGGCTAAGCGAGTGATATGGAGGTCAAGGGATTGTTCCCTGGCTTGACCGAGAAAGTTCCTTTAGAATTTCTAACGCGACTTTCCTTTGCTTGTGGTGCAGGAGAATGGTGGCATGCCTTTAAATGAACCCTTATCAGATTGCATTCGAAATAGAAGTAGGCCGCAATGCCCTTGTTGGAGCACCATTTTTAACATAGCACGCTATAACGAAGGCCCGTCTTATTGGTCCAATAGATACATTATAGTAGGGCGATAAACTCTATTTCCTGTCACTGCAGCTTTGGGTGGGTTGTAAAAACTAACAAATGAATATCTTTACAAATTAAACAGCTTAAATATCAGTTGAGACGTGTTCCATAGTATTATGTCGAACGCTAAACTTAATATTTTTTTTTTGTTGCTTTTTCTAAACACCTTATATTCACTGTCTAACAGAATTAAACATAGTATTTTATTTTAAGTTTGTTACCTGTCCATATCAACAAAATTTATAGTGGGGACAGAAAGCGGCTTAGTCAGTTTAGAAGTGGATAAATTTGTTCAAAGTTAATATAATTCAGCCTTCGCATATATCACGCCTACAATGGCCCCTCATGTACGTTTGAAATATTTGAGATGATTTTCTTTTTCCCTCATATAATCTACCAATTTCAATGCATAATAATTTTAAGAATCTTATTTTTATATGTTTTAAACTCTTCAATGACTCAATCCCTTAATATGCCTATTTGTCTTAATTCTTTGTTTAGGGATTTGCTGCGGTTAATGGAATTCTAAATAGGTTAATATGTTCTGGAAAGAAAAATTACCAGAAATTTATTTCCGTAATTGATAATGGAATTTTAATAAACTACAGAATACACAAATAAATGTAGATAAACTGCTTCTGTAATTTTTGCTTTTATTTTTTTTTCAATGATTTTTTTAATTTTTTTATTTTTGCAACGAAGGTATTGACCCCGTTTTGAGAAAATCTCCAGTCCAATGCTACTTACCTGTCTGTAGCACATCTTTTTATCGATAGATTCATGTATAAAACAATTTTCACCGGACTCAAATAAAGAACACATCTTCTTGGTGTCATCAAACAAAAATCGTCGACAATTTTCTACCAAAGAACACCATAAACCGCACATCAATCCAGTTCCAACGTTCTTTTCTGTCAGGAAATTATCGTTATACTCTCCGGTATTGCAATTTTCGAACTCATGAAATATTTTGGTTTTGATGTAACTGGAGCTCAACATATTACCAATGCAATATACTGATAGTGCACAATATATTAAAAATAGTATGATGAAAACTTTCATGTCCAACTATAAAGGTATATATCGAGCTATTTGTGAACACAATATTATGTCGCTCACAACGCCTCTGAAATGAAACGATGAATAATATATAGTTTATATACCAACGATAATCAATTACAGGAAGTATATGTTTGCGCTTGTTTTATTCAGAATATAATGATTTGTATACACATGTATTGAACAAATAAACCTGAAGCGGTTATTAAAGGATTTCATTCCAAACCAGCTACAAAGAGAGATCATTAATTAGTTAAACGTAAACTTTTTCTTTTTGTCTACTTTTTTTTTGATAATGTCAATCTTTATGTAATAGAGTAATTTGCAAACCGAGAATAACACTGTAATAATAGAATAACAGTTTAATCATGACCCCTTTTAATTGGTCCCATATGTTAGAGAAAAGATATGTACTGTGAAAGGTTAAGTTATTGACAACCTGACAGAAGTAGTCAGAATTTAATGTATCGTTTATAAGTATACAATAACTGGAAAGGTGAAGTTGGCACGTTATTCGGGATTCAAATAACGAATAACGAGCCAGCACGTTTCTCGGGATTCGGGATTCGACACTAAAAAGAGCGATCTACCTTCCATGCGACCAATTTCCTCGATACCTTCGAACCTAGGGGTAAGTGAACGTCGGGTGGCAGACTAGCACGGAGACAGCAGCATCTCCAGTGCGTAGGGTTCTGGCTGGTTGCTTGGGGTGCACGGTGCAGTAAGTGAATGTTGGGTGACCGACTAGCAAGGAGACGACCGTTTTTTATGCGAATAGGGCACGTTATTCGGGATTCGCCACTAAAACTGAACGTTCTATCTTAAGAGCCAGCACGTTATTCGGGATTCGCCACTAAAACAGACCGACTGAAGTGGCATCCGATCATTTCCTCGCCATATATCGACCGTAGATGGGTGACCGACTAACAACTATACGACTATTTGTCGAGCGAATAGCGTGTTGACTGGTTATTCGGGATTCGCCACTAAAACAGACCAACTTACGGAGCATCCGATCATTTCCACGCTACCCCCGACCCTAGTTGAGTGACCGACTAACAACTAGACGACCATTTGTCCAGCGAATAGCGTGTTCACTGGTTTATCGGCGTGCACTGGGCAGTCCTCTCCTACTCTTACCTGTTTCATTGTCGAATAAGAATCACGAATAATGTGCTGGCTCGTTATTCGGGATTCGCCAATAACGAATAACGTGCTGGCTCGTTATGGCGAAACTCGAATAACGTGCTGGATCGTTATTCGTTATTGGCGGTTTGAAATATCAATAATTAATATTTATTGGTTTTATTATTTGTACTTTTTTCTTTCTTTTAATACAAAATTCATCAAGTCATCAGTATACGATCGTGCTAAAGGGGGCAGTGGCTTTTGAAGCTGTACTAGATGTATAAAATAACCTAAATTTCTTTTAAATGTTTTTAGTAGCATATTAATTGAGAGATTTAGACAATGACCTTTCTATGGATTAAAGATTCTTGTTTGATGCCGAGGACAATGTATGCACCACTTATTATGTTAGACTAAACCCGTATTTAGCTCGGGTTCACTCTAGGTTTTGGCCGAGAAAATTCCAGGCGATTTTTTTAGTGTGGTGTACCTTAATATATATCATTACTTACGAATAAATCAGAAAATATTGCACACAATGCGTTGCTGGATTATGTTTACTAAAATTGAACGTAAGACATTAACTTATTTATATGATTTTGTGTGTCGTGTGTGGACAGGGGTATTTAAATTATTCAATGGACACATCTTTGGTTTTAAGGTTTTGGTACTCTTTATGATTCATTCAAAATTGCTGTTTATATGCATTAGTTCAAACAGTTTATCTAACGCTATACCAGACATGATGCCGTGTTATAAATGTGGGAGGAGCTGCAACAGATGACATTTTCTAGTCTGGAAAACACCACCAATTTATCAAGTATTTACATGGACCAAATTTGTGTTTACTCAAAGTTTTCATCATTTCAGAAATATTCAATCCATATACAATCTACATTGCTGTAGCAATAGAATCGTTGAGAACATATCATGGCTAATCAACCCCACTCAGACCCCAGCCCACAAGGTCTGATGAACCCCGTCTATGCCGGAAGAACTTAATGAGTTCTTGCAACTATTGTATTTCAGAAAACATATTGAGCAATTCTCTGTCCTAATTCGTTCCACCCTTGATCGTTGGTGTAATTTATTTTGTTTGATGGGCATAAGTTGGATAATTACCGTAAAACAGCGATTGTTAAAAATAATAATTGTGTTCTGTTGAGTTTTAGACTGTCAATTATACTATAGTAAGCAGTTTTCGCGATCTTCCACCAAAAAATATAAATATATTACAGATGTAATACTATAGGCTTACTTTAGATCTAAGAAAGGTGTTCTTTTTAATAAAGAAATTCTTTACCTACATGATGTATGACGAAAACTAGGGTAATGAAGTAGCTTACATTACTCTACTACTATCTTGGACTTACTCACAGACAGTTATGTCAGTTTCCATTTCTGGAAGTAGGGTACTATCGTCCAGTCCTCGCATGAACATAACCAGAAAAGTATTGACGTAAAACAAAACACTTACCCACAAATGGTAATTGTCCAGCCCTAATAGATGACGCACTATACTTTCTTTAGAGGAGAGAGCTCGTTTGATTTACGCTCAGATATCGTGATGAGACCGTAGGAAATAGATACCTTTGGGAGGCTGGGAACAACACAGCCTTCTTGGCTGATAGGCGAGGAAACACAGCCTCAGAACACAAGCTAAGGAAAGAGAACTAATATTTAACATACATTTAATGTCATAGCTATGTGTGTAGTTTCCTGAAAAATATAAAAACATATTTAACGTAAAGAGTGTTCCGGGGTCAGTTAATTGATGATTTTACTAATTGATATATCACAACGTGAAGTCGAAGAAAGGCCTAGACGACAGTCGTTTATTACCCCATAGTGTCACAGCCTGCTTTTAGGTCCCGCGACACAGGATATGGTCACACAGATATATAGAGGGATAGTTGCTATATATTATCTACTAGACCGAGATGTTGAGCCTTAATGGTGCCCCCCACCCCTGCTCAATTTACGCACACCTCCCCATTTATTCTAGCATAATACGAAATGAAAATACTGCAGACACGGTGACTCATCAAAGTTATTTGCTGTTTTAGAAATAGCACTTTTGTTCAAGAATGTGAGATTCGAGTTCTACAAAAGATTTAAAGAGTTTCAAATAATTCGCGTCAAAAATATTCTAACTGAATTATTTATCAAAAATAGGCGTTCCTTTTACCTGTCCGGAATGACAATAATTTATTGGAAAGTCTGATATGAAAAACGTACGGTATATACTTATAGAAACCTTGGATAGTATACAAGCATACAAACTGAAAATAGGTTGCATTGAAAGTAATTATAGAAAGTACACCAGTCCCCCTTATCGGAACAAAATTAACATACATACCCATAACGAATACTGTTAAAGGAGTATAATATGTAATTGAAAAATGGTGAAAATTACAGGCGATCTGCTTCATATATTATCAAACTAGAGTTGTCTCCCTTCATTCATGCTATTGTTATCTTCATTTTGACAATGAAGGTAAGACACTTTTTTGTTGACATTTTTTTCTCCGTAATGCACCCCAAAGTCTTGGGAAAGTCTTCTCTTTCTGCCTTTCTCTTTCAGATAGAAAAGAGAGAGAGAAATGGGGTTTAACGTCCACTCAACACAAACTAGGTCATTTCGGGACTAACATATGGTTTAATTTTATTTCAATAATTTGCTTGTGCGTAGGGGTCTTTAGCAGTAGGAGGAAACCGGAGTGCCCGGAGGAAACCCACGAGGTAAAGAAGGCTCCCCTATCTCCATGCCACATACGCTCACACCAGGGCTCGAAACCACAGCCGCAAGCCAGAGGTGACCGGCCAGCTAGAGGTCTAAGACATTCAGTGTCACGTAGAAATGAAATAATCGAACATATCTCTTTTGAGGAGAAAACAAGGATGTGATATGATCATCTGGCAACCAGAAAGAGCAAAATATGGGTAAATGAGATCTTACAGGTTATCCGTTGTGTTTGTGTGTAGGAATGTGTTCCTGCAGTTACTATAAAACACCGGATAATCTCGTCTGTGACCTAGATATGCTCAAATGCTGACAACGCATCCGAACTAATATTTGTTGAATATGTATCTAAATGATAGAGGCTAAACCTGCGGTGGACCATATACGACTTTTACATATTTTAAAGCTTTGAGTTTTGATTATTTAGTTTAGGTTGATTTTTATTAGTCCTCACCAATATGTAATAATATTTATCCAGGTGATACTTAACGGAACTGTATAGCGAACAAATAATGTTTGGTAGTTTTTTGTGGCCCTGCTACAACCCATGATACAGTAGAATCTGCATTAAACAGCCACCCACGGGAAATTTTAGGATTGACCGCTTAACGGGAGTGGCCTCTTAATAAAATCTCGAGTTTTTTGTGCTGATACAATTAATATTACGCTTGGGTGCACTTGCATCGGTAAATTTGTCCGTCGCTGAATCTCGGACATAACTTCCGCAAACACGTCATTTTGTCCCAACCTTCAATACTACTGTCTATCATTGTCATGCATTCTATAATATTTATCCATTTTTGTAAAAATCTCATGTTTTTTTTGTGCTGACATCAATTAATATTACGCTTGAATGCATTGGAAGCAAACACCAATGCAATACTTCACTTGCATCGGTAAATTTGGCCGTCGCTGAATCGCCGACATAACTTCTGTAAACTTGTCATTTTGTACCAACCTTCAATACTACTGTCTATCATAGTGATGTATTCGATAATATTTATCCATTTTTGTGAAGAAAATCGACGAATTAATTTTATTTTATCAAAGAAGCACACGAACCAAAAAACATCGCTGATTTAGCTACCGAATCACAGGGGGTGTAAACTCTGTATGTAATATTACAGGTGGCGCTAAAACCGTCTATTTAACAACATAGCGGCTTTTAGTCGGTACTTTCAGTTTATTCAATTAGTATCAAATAATGTCCCGTTACGTGTGAATACAATGATCAGGTTTGTCGTTTAATAAAACAAAAGATTAATTAACAGATAATCCCGGGTTAATTGGTATTTTCACATTTCTTTTTGTCTGATTTGTGGGAGTCCAGTTAATTGATTGCTACTCACGGGATTAGCGGGGGTGTTACGAAGAACGACAAGATGGTATCCTTCAACAATGGCCGTTGAATGGGCGATGTTTTGTTAAATTCATTTGCAAAATAGTGACCGCTGGCCGCGTTAGAGGAGTGGCCGTTGAATAAGGAGATGAAACAATAGAATTTTTACGGGGGGAATATCATTCCTTTAAATTATGAGGATACAAGATCGAAAGAAGTCAGTAAGTAACACTTGAGTGTCTACCTAGGTTTGTTTTTTAGTTCTCTGCACCTAAACGTTGTCACCGAGTTGAAAAGTTCTCACCTGGGTGAAAACCCTTCCACGGGGGTGGGAGCTAAAACAAACCTAAAACCAAGAACAAACACCCAAACTACAAAATGTTTAAAAGTCACAATGGGCCAACACTGTAAACACCTGTTATAGGTAGAATGAAAAAAATATCTCATAACGTACACACCCGAATATCTGATTATGACGCTAAAAAAGCATCCCATATTACAGTGGTACGGGTTATTTACGCTAGTTGTTCTGGAGGAAATCTGGGAGTTACATGCATATACATTATTCAGTAAGGTTGAAATGTCGGTTCGCATTTATTTTAGTGTGGCGGCGGTGATAATAATATAAAACAAAGGACGAACAATCCAAACCATTTGACAAAATCCGAAGTCCTAAAACGGTAGAGGCAAAATAGTGTATTCAGCAAATGGACTGTTCAACGTGTAGAAAATACACGACAAACAGTGGTAACAGGTGTCAGGAAGAATAAGCTTACCTTGTCTTGTGCTACACCCAAATGAATATACATGTATTTCGTGGATAATAAAACATTTATTCCAAGACAAAGGCATCTGCATCAGTATTTCTATTTTTTAAGTACGCCATCGACGCCGTTGCGCCATGTTCATTCTTTGTTGTACTTTTTCGTCAGGCCAGATTCAAATGATTTCCAGATCAGAAACCGAGAATTATTGTCAACAGAAATATATAATATTATGTATTTATTAGGTTCTTTAATTCTTCCTGTTACAGTCGTTTCATCAAATATATATTTGTATGTTGTTTCTTGATTGTGGCTATTCGGTACCATGCGGAATTCCAGTGATATTTTCAAAATAGTATTAATGAGATTAGTGTTTGCAACTTTCGCTTTAATGGTATTTGGCCAATACATTTGAAATACTGATTGCCTTATTCGACCTCCCGTGGTGTATCAAGTTGATCGATGGTCTGGTGCCGTTAGGTAAACAATCTCCACTTGACAACCTAGTAGTATTCATTAGTATTTAATATTGGTCCAGTTCAATTAATGGGGCTTAACGTCCACTCAACACAAACTAGGTCATTTCGGGACCCACATATGGTCTAATTTTATTTCAATAATTCGCTTGCGCGTCGGGGTCTTTATCAGTGGGAGGAAACCGTAGTGCCCGAAGGAAACCTACGAGGTTGAGAAGGCTCCCCTATCTCCTTGCCACAAACGTCCACACCAGGGATCGAAATCACAGCCGCAAGCCAGAGGTGAACTGTCAGCTAGAGGTCGAAGCGCGGCACTCTAGACCACGAGGCCACCCCCCCCCCCCAATAAAGAAATAAGTATTAGGGACTATGAATTAAGAGCATTGAATAAAGAGCGGTTTGATCCTTTCTGGATAGACTTGTTTAATGAATGAAATTCTACCAATGACGCATAATGGGAATGGATAAGGGAATGGGAAGAGATGCAAGAATCCACTACGCTATACAGTTCCGGGCCCATATTACTACAAAATGAAAAAATGCAGTCCTGTGATATTCTGTTTTCATCCACTTCTCGCCTCCCTGAAGAAATCAGGTTAAGACCGATGTTTAAGAATCCAAACTGAAATGGGGTTTAACGCCCCACTGTTCTCAATCTGATTAAAACACAGGTTCGTTTTTATCGTTCAAAATTTCGATTTACTTGTCTCCACAACACTAGGATCTGGAAGATTTGTTATATAACATGCGTTCAGTTACGGTGAGTTCTTGGCGTGCTTTGCACGGAACTGTGGGTAAACCCATATATCGTCAACGCTGATTGATTAATCAATGTCTTACGTTTAGGGTCAAAAGTCTCTCAGATGACCTCTGACGCGACCTCTCAGTACAGCTAGTCAGCAGATCTTCATGTAGCGTAGGCCATCGAAAGAATGAATAAAATAAAATGATATATATATATATATATCTGTATTTTAATCAGATTGTACTGCTGTGCTCCAACTGGGCTATACAATGTACTATGACAATTTGCCCGGATATCGGTGCTACGACTTACTCTTATATCGAATTCCAACTGTCAAGGGATCTTTTACTGAACAACTGTGGCTCCCTGAAAGAATCCAAGATAAATTTCACTTTTACACTGAATAACCATGTACTGGTAGCGGACCTTCGTTCGTTTCCTTCCATCGGGATATGAATATCACTTAATGATTTATAACGCAAACAGAACCCAAAAACTTACTAAAGGAGCATTTTTAAGAATTATTGTATTTACATTTTAAAATATAAAATAATGAAGTCTCAATCTATTGGTAAGGGGCGATGACGTATTAAAATCTCGACGCCAACATTTGCTTTATTGCTTAGCCTTGAAAAAAGCGATGCGCGACGGTGGAAGTGGCTGAAATAAAATCACCATACATTCTACTGCGTAAACTCATGGGTGTTGGAAATACTACTGTCTGTTCCAGGTGATACTCCAACTTGAAAAATGCTTACCATGCCTTCAATTTTTAATAAAAATGGCTAAAACTTTAAGACATACCTGGAATTGTCACCCCTTTAATTTCTTCCCTTAGAATAAATGACTAGAAGTCCGATAAAATCCGGCATTCTCTTGTAAATTTCATATATTATGACATTGTAACTTTCTGGGAACATAAACATTACTTCTACGCGTGCGTTAAATGGGACACTTGCATAACGCATTAGGGTAGTAGGTGCGGATCCAGGATTTTTTGCAGGGGGGGGGGTAGGTTTGATAATTGCTTAACTAATTGCGCTCAACCGATAATTTGGTAAATTAGATTCAATTTGGTTCATTCTGATGTATTTCCGGGAGGTAAATTCCAAAATTACAGGTCTAAATCGCCAATAAAATCGCATAAAAAACTTTCAAGCCTGAGCAGGGGGTGGGGTGGGGTCTAGTGAAGGAGAATTCGCCTGTTTCGCGACAATAATACTTTTTAGGGTTTCACACTTTGAAGCTTGTGTGCAACAATATTGTTTTTATTCAGATTGATATGCTTTTTCTGTTTCCAAATTGCTTATTTCGGACAAAAATTCCCACTGGATAATATGGAGTTACTTAAAGATTAAAAATATTTTGAAAAGTCGCCACATGTCAGAACCATGCGAACTCTCCGAAATAAGTAAATTGGTGTAAAAGGTTAGCCTGTATGAATAAATATGGGGAGTAAAATGAACCAGAATTTTGTTTTCTGAGATATTATAGCTCTGTTTGAGAGCAACGTGCATTTTTTTACCCTTTCGGAACACTTTTAGGGGTAAAAATTTAGCTGCTGTTGTAAATAAAATCTTAACTAAATAATTTAGATCTTAAGGCTGAAACATAACTATTTTCAAAGGCATATATAAAAACAAACAAAAGTCCATAGTTCATTTTTTAAATTTTTGACATGCCCGGGAAATAAGCCAGTTTGTTGGAATCATTTTTCATCTCTTTATGACCATAAAAGAATAAATGGTTGTTTGATTTTCATAAAATAAAATTGCAGCAATCTGTGAATGTTCCTTAGATTTAACAAAATTGGTCACTGAAAATGACGTCATTCTGGCAAAAATTTATTTTCGCGGACATATATATATACATCAACAGACTTAAATATTCCCCACTGTCCATTACATTATCGAAGAAACAATTAAACGAATGTTAGGAAAATAAAGTTCCTTGATTAATGGAATACTGTTATGCACAATTTCAAGATCAAAAAAAAAAATACGCGATAGGTCAAGTAATGCGTAAAACAATTATATTACTGAAGTTATTTGAGAAACATAATGCAGTGAATTATAAACCAATTAAAAATATTTTATGTTCTAAATATAGGCCTACACGTAAATTAAGTGTACGGGGCTCTACAAAATAGGATAGCAAGTTAAGGACCAAAATTCGATAAATTTGACCTGACCAGTTAGCGTCCATCCACAATCTACATGGTAATGACTAGTATGTAAGTGAATTTCTTTTGAAAATGCATTATGTAAGAGCTACATTTGTCTATTGCAAGCCTTTCTTTTTAGGCCCTAAATGTTATTTTAATTATTGATTAGACATTTATTCTCATGATCAGTAGGCCTACATAATCATCTCTCTAAAGTTTCGGATGGTCGTGTTTTTAATGGAGTGAAATGGATACTCGCGAATATTTTTATTATCGTAAAAATGGTAGCAATGTAAATCGAGACAGCGCTTTTCTTAACAAAACCCCCATCATCTATAGTTTCGCTCAAAATTGTGTAATTCAACTGAAGTGTCAATATATTCCTTTTTCATTATCTATTTTTAAACTATCTTATATCGATATCAAAAAATTACAACCCTTGGACGGAGGACAATTAAATATTCAAGTTAGTGGGATTCAAACGAGTTTTTTTTTTATTATTCTACTGTGCCGAAACAACTACCTATACATCCAAGAAAGGCGAAACGACTTGAAGCAAACCCAGCACCCTTGTCCACCTAGGCTCGTCCAGATAACTAGGCCAAACATGGCTCTTTCCAGTGGTAAAATGTCAACAAACTTCAATTTTTCAAGGGAGAGGGGCTATAATGCTTGATCTGAACTTAGTTCTCACAAGGCAGAAAACAATGGGATGACCATTCCAGGTATTTCACGACGTTTTAGCCATTTTATTCAAAATTTGAACAAATGAAAAGCAATTTTCGAGTTGTAGTATTACCTGGAACAGACAGTAGTTTGATTTCTCCGCCAAGAGTCCCCAACAAAACATTCCACTTTAATTATGCATGGGATATGTACTTTATTGTTTGTTATTCGTCTAAACACAATAAAAAGAAACGACGGCAGTACATATTATATACGAGATTCAATTTTACACGTTATTTGTAATATTTATCTTATAATGCCTAAATAAGTAAAATCATGCATGCAGTAACAAAAATACTGTCGATCTATTTTTTTTAACTATTTTTTTTAGTTTTATTTTCTTTTGCCCCGGAATAAGCCTATAATGTTTTGCGTTTCATTAAAGATGAATTATAATTTGTCGGAATTAAATTAATAGCCAATTTACAGCTTAAGTGAGTTTTGAAGAAAACCACGTCCCAATTTCCAGCTTAATCTAATCTAATTTTCGCTATTGTCTTTATTCAATTGATAATTATAAGCTTCTCTACCGCTTTGACTAAACGCGTTTATTGAGTTATGAGGGCTGCAAGTCATCAAAACTAGAGAACAGAAACGAAAATAAAATCAGAAGCCTGCATACCTAGACTAATTAAATTGCGCGCCAGAACCGGTACAAGTAAATCGGGTTAAACGGAGAGAAAAGAGAGAATTAAGACAATGCAGACCCAACTAATTCAATAATTAAGAAAGTTGAGGCAATTAAAGTGTCATTTTATGACCCCAGTTATTTCGTTATTATATTATACATTGATAATTTGATAATGGAGTTTACTAGACTGAATATAGGGATGTTGTTTATATCTGATAGAGCAGCGTGTTGTATATTATAAGGCTTTAACTATACGTTTATATATTGTACAGACGATTAGGTGGGCTATGGTGATAAAAAAGAATGCTGGAGAGAAAATGTGGGTTTTATTATCATATTCAACACTAACTCAAAAAAAGTCCGGAAAATAGAGTTTGAATAATGCTGCATTGTGGATTATTCCAGATTGATAAAAATCATATCAAAAGCAAGGAATCCTAAAATCTTCGGGATTTCTTGGCGCGATTTCCTCTCTTGTCAGGACGGAGGACCGAGTAAGGACGGTGTCTCGTCGTTCGCATGCGACTAGAAACAGAGGACGCGCATACACATTAGCGTGCATGTAAAAGATTCCTTGACAATTGGAGTTCGAAACACGAGAAGAGCATCCATTATACAGCGCCGCTGTCCTGGCAAAATGTGTATAGGAGCAGAATAGTAAAGAGTTAAGGCCCATTTTGTTTCGTTTCGTAAAATGTCGGTCACCAGTCAATTCATTTAGAGATTATTATGATCCAATCACTAATTTTACAGCTAATTGGTTCACATCCTCGATTCGGGATGATAACAATAGGAGTGGGGGTGGGTGGACAAACTCATATTTACGTATGATTGACCAAGTTTTCAAAAAGTGGAGAGCGTACTAAAATGAATTTTAAAGAGAACATTCCACCGATATAAGGAGATTTCCTTCGATTATCAGTAAAAAGGCAAGTATCTGAAGCTAGCTAATTCTCAATTTCAGGACAAAAATTGGTTGATATTATCTTACCACGCCAGATACACTAGAAAATAACGACTTTATACTTCATTTTGCCATTAATTATGACCAGATAACAATTCTAAACATGACTGAACAATGTATCATCTTATTATATACGTAAAATATCGTTACTATCTAATTTATTTTTATCATGAAACAATAATAAGTATTTATAATGATACACATAGATATATAAATCGTTTTTGTTATTTAATCTGGGGATTTGCGTAATTATCATCAGCACGGAAATATGGGTTTTTAGAATTATTTTTATGTAATGTAGTTAAGTGATTAGTGGATGATTTTCTTTAATGAAAAGTGGACTGCGTATTATTAATGCCGATTTTACAAACGGATAAAATGTAGGACTGATCAATCTCGACCTGACTGGCCATACGTCAGACAAACCAATTCTCTCCCAATTGTACAATCTGATTAGAATACCTATCTATAGTTCGCTTCGTTTCTTTATGCTTTGATTCTGAACTATAAAAACCGAAACGAAATAGGATCCCTGTTTGATCAGATTGGCAAAATCATTTGTTATTGGGATGCATAATGAAATGAAATGACTTTTATCACACAATAACACATTCAAAAGTAGATATCGTTTGTGTGATAAATTTCATAATCTTTAAAAGATATCGCTTCACACGAATTTGTTTGGTCAATTTAAAAAAGGAACTACTCATTTTATTACAAAGGAATGCTTTTTGAATCCAGTAATATTGTTGGACAAAGCTTCAGGGTTTTTTTTTACTTTATCGACTTGTGTTGATAATTTTTTATATGAAAAATATATTCGTAGGAGATTCAATATTATCGTCACTATGCGTCTTATAAACAACATATGTTATATATTATTATAACATTGTGAACTGTATTTCATTGTCCATCGACATTTACCACCACCTTTGTAAACAAAACGTGGAATTGGTTTAAACGTTATATTTACACAAAATGAAGCGGGATTTAGCCTCCTACCTTTCAGCACCGACTGGGCTAATGAAGGCGGTCACACGCCATAATTCAACTTTCAAGCGGTGTATATTATTTCGTGCACGTCATGATCACTATATTATACAGGAACTCGGTTTTTTGCTCTCGTATGAACAACTAGACACTGTTTCTAGTCACAAACACTCCCGCACTCTGCGCCTCTGAAACCACACCGGAAAATCGCAAAGAATTTTCTCGACCAACATCAGGGGCGAACATGTGGCTTCCTATTTAGAGAGCTCGAATTTTACTCACTGAGTCATAGCGGCTACATGTTTAAGTAATGATATGTATCATTAAAAGAACCCTTGGCAGTTCAAATAAAATATGACAATGCCGTCACACTGAATGGCGGTTGCACGTCTTCATAAGCCGGGGTGGTGCAGAAAAGTAGGGGCTAAACACCATTTCAGTTCATGTTCATATATCAGAGAATTTAAATACAATTTGACTCTTCCATACGTATGCCACAAAAATTGTGGTAACCATAACATTAAATAATCCGGCTAGTAATATTAGTAGCCGATGGACCAACGTCGCTGTCACAGGATACTGGAGATCTACCCATTACAGATAGACTAACCATAAAAATTGTTTCAATGGCATTCAGTAATTGAATTGGAATATTATACAGTTCACAATTCTACGGAATACCATTAAAGCTGATTTCTAAGCCATATTTCGACAATGCGGTATTTTCATATTACAGACTTATGGGGACAGACAGGAACGATCAGCGGATATCGTTTGTCCTGAAATAGTAAATTAAATTAATTAAATTAACTGTATATCCATCATAAAAAATATCTAAATAAATATTTTCTAGATGTTTAGTTCCCATTTATTTATTCCTTTAATTTAGAGAATAATAACTCAGAAATACATAATGATGTCCGTGCTGAAAATATTTAAAGATGTATGTGCTACTAATGTCATAAAAATGAGACGTATTATAAAACAAAGGTTTTCTGTCATGATTTGCTGCTCTATTGAAATCCTGTTATCTTCGAAAGAAAAGCAGTAGACGGATTACAATTGAAATGGGATTAAATTCGACAAAGCTGGTCTGGAAATGAGGGGATAAAATTTAATAATTAATCTGATATGTTAGGAGATAATCGGATAATTATGAATTTTTAACGTTAATAACATCATTTTGAAAATGGGATTGGAATCCTTTGGGATGAAGGGTGTCATTTTATATATTCGAAAGTGATGTTTGAGTCTAAGCCTTTTATTTAGCCACATAAAAAGCGCTTGAGAAAATGGGATCATTTGATGTAAAATAAAGTGTAAATATCTTAACAGGGTTGAGAGAAATGTCCTGTAGCTCATCAGCCAGGTTAGGGCACGCTAGGGCTATATTAACGGCGAATCATTCGGCCGAACCCTTTGCCAACGAATTTCGTCTAGTGTGTCTTGGCGATCTACAACATTCGCCAGTATCAAACATGTTTGATATTTATCGTGGAGACGTTTGTGTGGCCAAACGGCACATGAGTTAAGTAAGTTTCAGACCGAGTAACTTTGGCGGTAAATATAGGCCAATAAACTTCGCATTGTGTGTCCAAGTCATAATGACAACAATATTTCTTTGTATATTGCATATTACCATCTCGTTCAAAGTTAGATCGATGGTCGTTTTGCTTAGGGGTTTGGATAGCTGAATGGTTAGCGCGTGCGCGCTGAATCATAAGCTCAACTGGCGTAGTTTCGATTCCCCGGTTTTAAGTGGCAATTATTAGGGTCGCCTGTTCTGCCTCGTTGGTTTTCTCTGAGTCCTCCAGTTTCCTCCCGCTGCTAAAGACCCCTACTCGCAAGCGAATTGTTGAAACAAAATTGAACCATATGTTAGTCACGAGTCGAGTGGACGTTAACCCCCCCCCCTCTCTCTCTCTCGCTCTCTCTTCCTCTCGCTCTCTCAGTAGAGAGGTCATGTGGGTATCAGTCATTCTGTGTAAACAAAAACTGCTATATTAGTTTTTTCTTCAACGACGATTTGTGAACAAGGAACTGGTTGAATACACATGGGAATCTTGTTGTGCTTCGGACGGCACATGACGTCAAATGTCGTGGCTCGCGCTGACTCATTTCAGCGTATAGGATAATACAGTACAGTTGAAACGTTTCAGATTTCAAAGTATATAGATTAAATATGCAGTCGCTCGTACATTGTTAAAATTTTCATGTCTTTTTTCACTTTTTAAGTTGACAGAAATCATGCCATCATTACACATTGTAACTGTATTGTAACATTGCATGTAAGGTAACTGTACCTCTAGTTATACTATACACACATGGGGCATTGACATATCTGTAAATGAAGTGTGTGTAAAATTACCTTGAAGTTAATTTACATAAATTGGTAAAGTAGCATTGCACCCCCTCCCCCTCCAAAAAAAAAACAACAAAAAAAAATCAAAAACAAAAAACCCCAAAAATGTTGTGTAATTTGACACGGTTTATGTAATTATACCTCATATCAAGTGGTTATATCTCTGCAAGTAAATCTACCATTCTAGTGTAGATTTACATTATTATGTAATTTGCCTGGGTTGCTGTCCACAGTTATCTAAATAGTCTACAGAGAGTTTTAGGTACCTCTCAGCAAAGCATGTAAAACAATATTAGACAATGGAAAAGATAGGTGAGATGACACTGCCCAAGCAAAATGTCCCACTCAGTACAATGTATGCATGCCTGTTTTCATTAGCCGGTCAGAAATTCAAAAACCTATTTCTCGAAAATAAACTGAACTGAACGACAGAACAGTAAATATGTCGCACAAAATTAGCTTTGTGACCAAAGGGGGAATAACTGATGGGACCGCTATTTGACAGTAAATTTTCAATTTGCTGCAAAAATAATATTTCAATTGGCCCTTCTGTTAATATACAGCACATATTGTATAAACTGACATATGGTTGTATTTGAACAAAAAGTTTGCCGTACATAAGCCTTGTATACCTTACATAATTTTAAATGTGGGGTTAAATGGTTTGAATTTCCGAAGATAAATCTTAGTTATCGTGTAATTTAGTCCAATTGTCTAGCTTATGTTCCGTTATTTGTAACACCATTGTAATTTTATTAGTAAATGCAGAAGGAACGCACCGTGCGTGCACAACAGCCATATGGAATCTCGCACCACAGGTAAGCCATAAGAACGGGACAGGGTTAGACGCCCGCGCTGTACGAACCAGGTCATTTATTTCTTGAGTAACATATGGATCCATTTTATTTTAATAAATCACATGCACGTAGGCGTCTTTGGCAGTGTGAGGGTTCCAGAAAACCCGTAATCTAAAGGGCATGCGTAAGAAATAATTCATTCTACAAATGACGGTGAAAATCTGGGGTCTGTCACAAACCCATTGATTGGAAACGTAGCGCTTGCTTACTAATGTCAAAATCACTAAAACCTTGTCACAATAATTGTGTAGTTTTACAGAAAATAAGATCAGACCCTTTACACACATATTTTAAACACAAGATATTATCCATTTCAGAATATCAAAAAAGAGGATTATACCGTCTACAATTTAACGAATTTATGAATGTCTTAAGGCGGCAAATTTACTGCAAAGGCGATGTCTAAGCTGATTTTATTGAAGTGTGAATTGTAATGCCAAGGAATTGCAATATCTAGACCTCTTTTGTAATATCGGATATGTGATATTTATAAATACTCTTCATAAAGATTTCATTAAATGGTAACGTATTATTATCATAATATGTGTCACTGATTATTTGTACATTAAAGTACATCCATAGTACATGTACACCCTGATTTTGTATTTTATTGTTTCTTCTGTCATGTCACTTTTATATTAGTGTTGCCGTGGTGGTCTTTACCTTTGTCTATATAGGGATCTTGATTATTCAGTGCAAATTCATTTGTGAAACAACTTGTGAATTATGTTATTGTTCAAATTTCGGTGGGATAAATTAGGGCTTTAATATGCTCCATTAAAATCACAGATCACACGACATGTAATTCTAGACCGCAACATTTCCTTTATATGGGACTATTTTTGGCGATCATGGTCTGAAGTTACTTTTGCTTCCATCATTATCCGCATTAATATAGTGTTAATTGAAATCATTATAACGGAGATTGGTAGAATGGCGTTTAACTTCATTTACCGATCCCAGTCATTACGAGGTTTAAACAAGAATTTCTTCTGGTTATCTTTTGATTTTATTTTATTTGAATAAATTCTTATTCACGAGGTTTGAAATCAGCTTAGAGACGCCGTAATTACCTTTTCACATTTCGGTTTCGATTTGCCCTTAAAGTAATCACTGGGACTATTTAAACTAATATGGTGACAGAATCAACATGGCCGCCAGCAAGCAGACGACAAGATCGAATCAAGCGCGGGAAGATCAGTTGCCTAGAAAGGAAACTGGAACACAATCACGGGGGATTTTATTTAATCACTTCTTACTATTACTTCATTTGCCTTTACTAATTCTCTCCTCCGATCAAATTTACACACTCTCTTCAACTCATTACTTCAATCGACGAACTAATTTTGTCAGAAAATATTTTGTCAATTACATATTGTGTGCTAGTCTGTGTAATTTTCCGGCTTGGAGCGAACGTTGATTTGTTTACAGTTGACTTAGTGAATAGAATAAGGCGCTGATCGACCCCTGGATCCAAGTCCAAGAATTAGATGGGTAATGAGGGGTTTAAGTCTCGGCTATTGTCCTTTCATATTATTTCTTATAAACGACGTGATTTGATGTTTAATTTAGCCAATCCGCCCTGCCTCCCATTCTTAGTGGAGGTAATTAGGTTTTCTAACAGAGAGATGTAATTTCGTCTGGAACATCCCTCGAGTCAACGAAAACCAGCTCAGAATAAAGTCTTAAAATCGTTTATTCCATCCTGATTATATTTGACATATTGTAAAACTTGTTTACTCTAATATTATTTATTTAATTTACTTTTTCTTCGCCATCGCGTCATCCTTACATTATTTTCTTTACGTGTCCTTTTCTCCCTTTTATTGTGTTTTTCTTACAATAAAACATTTCGTTCTTCTAATAATCACTTTTCCTCACCAATGACGCTAGTTTTGATTTAATATCTTCAGGGGTGATTTTCTTTATAAGCCCTTTTTTACCCTATACTTTTATTGTTCACGATGTTTTCTATGAATTCGTGTAGTTCATGTTTAATAATTTTATATATCAGTATGTAAACTTTTTATACCTATGTGTACATATTAGTCCTGGATCTTTTTATAAATCTATTTCAAAATTTAAAAGCGTGTCTCAAATGACAATGAAGAGTTTCTCAAAATAAAAAATAGTTTTCAATATAAACGTGTATATCTCTATTCAAGAATGATCTGGGCTGTTTCTTTAGACCTTGTTCAGCCATATAGGTCACAATTCGATGGAATAGAATTCGTTTTATTACCTGACGACATTTCGATTAGGCTTTTCTAGTCGTCATCAAGCAATATTTCAGCAGATATACCGTTTAGTTTATTAGAGGTTAGAATGGCTGAATTAGGAAATACATTAATCCCATATTGAAGATACCCGTTCAAAGATTTAGAGCATCATTAAAGTTAAATTGGGCACTTTAATGCAATACAGCGTTTAGTCCATCAGTGTCTAAAAACTGATATGATTGATAAGAATCCTCTTGCCATAGTTAAATATTATTTATTTATAATTAAAATTTGCCATCAATTTAAACATATTTGTGCCACACATTTGTATCACTCTGTCGAGTAGATATACCTATTTATTTTTGTAAAAAAAACTTATAAATGAAAAATAATATATCAATTATTCAAAGATTTCCAGCATTTTCTATAAAGCACATTGCAGTTTACAAAAATCTCTGGAACAGATGTCATCAATATCTTTCGAAAAAGTTTGTGATTAAATTGTGTTGAAGATTTTCTAGTTTTCATCGAATCTTGATAATGATCCCTTGATAAATCCTCTGTTAACATTATTTGAAATTAATTTCGTTTCGGCTTTTAACCCGGGCATTCTCAACTTTTCCTCCTTCAATTCAATATGGCAGATTACATCTAATCCCCAAGCCGATTTGGACAAAGAGAAAGAACAAATAATTTGGTCCGCGTCTATTATTTGTGTCTTACAAAATATTTTGGCAAGAAGATTTTCTTCCTTCTTCAATTTACGACCCTTTTCCCATTCAAATTTAATACAAAACCCCAAAAGTCAATTCTATAAGCTGAGTCTTTTAGCAAATATTACATTCCTATTTTAGTAATTTGATAGATTAGGCAAGAAAACCAACCTTTATTAAAGCCAAAACACTTTTCCGTCCTCTTTTATAAAGAAAGAGAAATTATTCTCTGGCTTTTTTGTGCTAAAAGTACATTAGATCACTTTTGGAAAAATTTAATCAACGACTTTATAAAATATTGAATAGGTTTACTTTGGATAACGTAAGCATTATCCTAAAACATACCAAAATGATTTCCAGTTAATGAAACTTTTAAAATATTTGTTTGGTCGTTTTTGCATCAAATGTGTGAAGTGAGTTACAATATAGTTCTAAAGAAGTATTTAGAAGTCAAGTAAATTTCTTTTAATTATATATAGTATAAAGAATTCAGGCTTCAAATGCCTGTTTCTAGCATGATTGAGTAACTCATTGGATGCATACTTTTCAATCTGTCGGAAATGCCTGATTTGTTGATTGAATATATAATGTTACACACGTTAAACGGCAACACGTCAGGGGCCTTGCTATTCTCACCACCCGAACGACTACACGCTGTTCTTGCTAGACTCCCAGTCTCTCACCATAAACAAGGGGAACTAGTGATAACTATTATCAACCCACAACGCTGAGCAGTCAGCAGTACTGTGTGTGATTTTTAAAAGAGATACTAGGATATATTCAAGTAGAGAGTTGTCTACGACATGTTGACAATTTTTTTTTCTTTGGGGTGGGGGTGGGGTGGGGGAAAGGGTTTTGAATGACGATTAAAAGCCAACATCGTGTGTCATGAACTTCAATAACGATAACTGGTTGCAACTAAAATTCAAATTGGCTTCTCTTGTTTAGATGATCACTTCGGTTTCTATAAAGATTCGTTTCTACAAAATGTTAATGTGCAGTGTTAAGGGATTTGCCCAGTCACTATGATAAGCAGACAGACTTTAGTTGAAATATTTTTATTGTAGCAATGTCCTTTTTTTTCATGAAACACGGATGTCTAATTCCTGCATGATGTAAAACTTATTATCTGTATCTAAAGCCAACATCACATCAAACTAGTTCTCACTACATCCTGGACAATGTTGCGATCGGAGTAAACGTAGTAGCGACTGTTTACTGTTTAAGATCTGCTTATGAACTTCAAGGGCGGGAAGGTGCCTTAGAACTTTGAACCTGTTCAAATTTTCCCCACTTAGTGAAATTAAACGTAGTGACGATGAGACTCTGAACGGAACTGCATACTATGTACGGAATTGCCGTTGTCGAGCATAAAATAGTGGTAAGACCGACTCAAATTGTGCTTCCCAAGTTCACACGTCTGCAGTACGCTCGGAAAGGTAAAGTATAAAAATATGGGATGTTTCGTCACTGGTTCATCATTTGGCTCGAGATTTCCTGCAGCGCACATCAATTCAAGATTCCAAAACAATTGCAATATTTGTGAACAGAACCATTAGGCCTTTGAAATTATTGGTTCCATGCACCTCCTGTTAGGAGCAGAGCAAGAGTACAATGAAATGGTAGACAAAGCAAGAAGAGTGAAAAAGCCAAGAATCTGTAGGATGAGAAACTGGCTGAAACGTGAGAGGAAAATAGCAGTAGGAAATTACCATCAGCAGATGGTTCAGCTCCGTCTGCATGACCAAGAGTCTTTCTTGCATGTCTTGAGAGTCACGCCATCTGTGTTTGACGAACATCTTGAACGCATCACCCCTTCAAAAGACACCAACTAACGAGGGGACGCTGGAACCAGTGATGAGGATTCATCTCGCAATAGGAGATTTCCATGCCACCATGCAATATGATTTCCGGGTAGCAAGAAACAAAATATGGTTGTTGGTGAAATAAGTCTGTAATGTTTTTGTGGTGGAGCCCAAACAATATCTCCATCATCTGTCCTGCTGCATTGACAGAGACACCCTGACGAAGCCACTGAGGAGTTCATGGTTCACTGAAATGACCCACATGCCCGTGACTAGAAACACAAACACAAAGGCGTCTGCTCATTAGAGTTAATGGCCTTGGTAGATTACAAATTCCTTTCGGATAGAAGTGGGTGGTTTTGGAAGCCTGATGACAAGTTCTACAACCATTCAGAACTAAAGTATACTTAGAAGATGTACCCATTGAACTCCTTTCATATTGAATTATGGAAATGAAAAAAAATACACCTATATTAAGAGAGAGAGAGAGAGAGAAATGGGGTTTAATGTCCACTCAACACAAACTAGGTTATTTCGGGACTAACATATGGTTTAATTTTATTTCAATAATTCGCTTGCGCGTAGGGGTCTTTAGCAGTGGGAGGAAACCGGAGTGCCCGGAGGAAACCCACGAGGTTGAGAAGGCGCCCCTATCCCCATGCCACATACGCTCACACCAGGGCTCGAAACCACAGCCGCAAGCCAGAGGTGACCGGCCAGCTAGAGTTCAAAGCGTGGCACTCTAGACTACTAGGCCATCCCAACCCCCCTCACCTATATTAAATTCAAATATGAAAGTTTTTATAATTGCAAGTAATTGACTATAAATTATAGGTTTTTAAATTATGCAACAAAACTGTTTTTTTGCTCCATTAAATGAATTTGTTCCACACGCCTACAAATTCAATATGAGTAAAAATATATGATATACAACAAAAAAATAACTAAAATTAAAACAACCCGCCCCTGTGACATAAAATAAAGTAAACCACGTCACGTAGTAAAAAGTCCCTAGTAGGGTCGAAGTACGGTGTAATTCCGTCATATAACGACCATCTCTTTTAAGAACGTCGCCCTCCGTCTAGTTGAAGAACGGAGAAATTGTGAACAGGCTCGAAGTTCCATAGCTGACTATCATCAGCCTAAACCGACGCACGAAGTTCTTAAACAGATGTTAAATGGTTGCTCACAGACACTGTGTTCGAGCCCGTTTGGCAACATTTTAAAGAACGTAGTTTGGTGTGACGGGAGCTTAAATCATTGAACGGCAAGAGGAACGGCAAGAACGCGATTGTTTTTATAGTCCTATGAGAGCGTTCGAACACGCTAAGACGAGGATGAGTTGAACTGTTTAAACTTACGAACGGCTTTTAACTTGCTTGTACAGAGGATGTAGACATAACGAGGACTGTTCATGAACGTGAAAATTGAAATGAAATAAGGTTTGCCGTCCTACTGTCTTCTCCGAACTGGGCTAATGAAAACGGGCATACGCCATACAGTGTGCTATGAGGGAAATTTTGCCCGGATAGCTGACAGGGGGAAAACCACTCCGGGAAATCTGGACGAACTTTCTTAGCCAATGCAGGGATCGAACATCCTACCTCAAGACTAGCGAGCCAGCGTCTTATCCACTGTGACTCCGCGTTTATGAACGTACTAGGGTCGTATTATAGATACTATTTGCAGGCTGTACCCCTACCACAATCCCTCTGCATGTATTGCAATCGTTCCTCAAATCAGTGGTTATTACAAACTTGCTGCGATTGCTCAGCTATTGCAAACACTGTTGTAGTGGCTATTTATTCTAGAATACGTCAGTCTTGTGCTTGGGTTTCTTGTTTTAGAAATTTATCATAGATGCCATCTCTCTTCGCTTTTTTTTTTCCTAATCTCGCCTATATCCTCTTTTCGGCTCTACTCTTCCTTGTGGGTAGTTTGTTTTTGACTGGAATCAACCGTTCATGGCCGTAACTTGACGAAACTCTCTGAAACCCACGTTCTTGTCTAAATGAAGTCAAAATTTGTTTTTCTTTATGTATGTTAGTGTGTGTGAAATTAGATGTACGGCATTTGGGTCACAGATGTTACGGCGGTTATTTGATTCAAATATGATGAAATAACATAGTTTATACAATGGAAGATTTCTTTGAATTTGGTTGATCTGATATTGTTTTACGATAGGGTTGGGCCAGATAATTAACTATTAATTACGTGATTAGCTGATGTTCTACGAAGTACGACAAAATGGTACCAGATGAAACAATAGAATTTCTATGGGTGAGAATAGGAATGGCTGCTCGAACATATTATACTGTACACAACAAATATATTTATTTCGCATAAGTCCATAATAATCATCATCGCCCCTTCCAGTGGATGCGCACAAAATTGAATGTAATCACCCCTTTTGGTGGCTAAACGGACTTATTTGCCTTCCACGAGGAAAGACATGCCATAATAAAGCCACTCCTTATCTTTCGTCCCATCTCGTGGGTTTTCTCCGCGTCCTCCGGTTTCCTCCCACTACTAAAGACCCATACGAAACGAATTATTGAAATAAAATGAAACCATATGTTAGTCCCGAAATGGCCTAGTTTGGGCGTTAGCCCTCTCCCTCTCTCTCGTCAAATGCAAGGGTAGCGTGGCAAACATTGCAGTCCCATACATCATTATTAAGAGGTGGAATAGAGAGTTATTTTCGAATAGCAGCTTAATAGGAATGGACAGGAATGGCCAGGGGACTTCGTCCGTCAGGAACCTTACCAAAAGAAACTATAGATCAACCCAATCAAGTGCTATATTTCACAAAAAGTCACATATTTAGAAATCTGTAATATTATGCTTTATACAGCCGTTTTCAATCGTACAATATTATAAAATGTATGGTATCATCCAGTTTCCGCCAAATGTAATGATTTTCGGTCAATGTACACTATATGGCCAAAGTGCAACATATCAAGGGAAAGCTTTACATGTGCTAAGGGTTTTTTTTGTCTACAGCCATCAGTTATTATGGCGGACATTTTGAATTTCATCCAATCTTGTCCCAGCTATGAGTTCGGAGTTTCAAATCAAATCGAGATAATTTCTTTAATTTTTATCGGCGAATTATTACAAAGTTTCCTGAAATATTGTATTTGGTAATCTTTTTGAACATACCCTTTTACATATTTCTAGTCAGTGTTGCTTATTTTGTGGGCCATGTTTGAAACAATCAAACTAATTGATGTCCCCAATATGCTTGTATCAAACTTTTCGTATTGTTGGTGATTATTATATCAGACAATGTAGTGTAAACACTCGACAGCGTCCAGACTTTGGTTGGAGCCACCGCGACTCGGAGTGTAAGACGTTGACTCGCTAATCTGGATGTCTCGTGTTAGTTTCCGAGAAAGTTAATCGGGATTTTCCGGTGTGGTTCATCATTGTCAGTGGTGCAGGAAGAAAAAATGATGGACCGTGTCCACATTGACCGTGTAATTGTGAGAGAGAGAGAGAGAGAGAAATGGGGTTTAACGTCTACTCAACACAAACTAGGTCATTTCGGGACTAACATATGGTTTAATTTTATTTCAATAATTCGCTTGCGCGTAGGGGTCTTTAGCAGTGGGAGGAAACCGGAGTGCCAGGAGGAAACCCACGAGGTTGAGAAGGCGACCCTATCTCCATGACACATACGCTCACACCAGGGTTCGAAACCACAGCCGCAAGCCAGAGGTGACCCGCCAGCTAGAGGTCGAAGCGCGGCACTCTAGACCACTAGGCCATCACATCCCCCTCCGTGTAATTGTACCCTTGACCGTTGGAACTCGATATAAGAATAGACCGTAGTGCTGCTCTCTCTGCCCCACCCCCACCCAGTACAGTACAGTATATGGAGTATGCCAGTCTCCATTAGACCTGTTGGTGCTGAAAAATAAGAGGTTAAACCCCATTTCATTTCAATCCAGACTCGAGTAATGGATCACATTTCACCCTTCTTTTTATATAAAAACAGTTTTATTTTCACAAATAACAATGATGACAAAACAATCAGATAAATTATTTACGATAACAGAATCATAGTATAATAAATAAACCATTGTTATAAGTTATTTAAATACAATCTGCAGTATAATATCATCGAAATATAGTTTAATACCAATACCCAGTGAAATGTTATTTTCACAGATTGTTGTAATGTCTCATAATCTTGATATTCACCATTGCTATATCCCGTAACAGTTAATTGACTGACACATTAAAACCAATAAAAAACAAAATACATGAAATTGACTAAGTTAACTTTTTGCTGACTTCGGTTGTCTCGTGGTTGGGATTAGTCAGCTGGCCGTATCGCTATCTTATGTAGCAATGATTAATGAACAATGCTCGTTACAATTGCTTCATAAATAAGGTGTAATCCGTCGATTTCTTATATTGTAGACGGTGGTATGCTTAAATAGTGGAACATTAGTAGTCAACTACAACTTATTACATGCACTGAGCGTTAAACCATTGGTGAATAAAAGGTGCATTCACAAGTGCTGCAGTGCTTGAAGTGCAATATAATTTATGCTTTTATTTTGGTATCATATTGATATGTTAACGCAATAAAATGTAAAATATATTAGAATTAAACCATTCAATAGTAAATGACTCTGATTTAATATTTTAAACACACTATTTCTTAAAAAATAAATAATTAGTCGTTAAATATCTACAAGTATACACTATAATAGTTTTAAATAATAGCACTCTTTATGCAAAATAGTTTCTCTTCAATCATCACAACCTGTTCATATGATAAATATTTAAAATTAAAATAGAAATAGAAAATAAATTTATATTAGAAAAAATTTTAAACGCTCTAAATAAATCTCATTTGTTAGCGTGGTGTTTTCTATTCGGATAACGGGGGTTGTACATTTTATTGACTAAAGATGAAACTACTAAAAACCGTAGTGATAGTTAAATCTAATAAAAAGTATATCAACAGAAATACCACCTCGATTAAATTAGATTGGGACTATGATTATATGAAGGATCAAAGAACCTAAATAAAAGTAATTACGCCCTTGATTTAAATATTATTATCAAAAATCAAAACACCCTAAGGTTTGCGGGAAAAAAACTATTTTCACACCGCTGAAACATTTTTTGGAATGAACAAACAATCGTTAATATTGATTATCTAGATGTGTTGCGGGTTGCATTAACAGTTTCCAATATCAACAAAGAATAAATGTCTATTACATTGTTTCACAAATTCACAAATCACTGCGAACTCCCATGGTGATCAGATGAACCTGACACCATAGCTTCCGTATGCTCACGTGCTCTACGACGTAGTTCAGCTACACTAGAATTCCTCTGTTCTTGAAATGGAAATACAGATGATGAACAACCAGACCGGTTAGTGTTGCAGCACATACAGAATGGAAAGCAACCTGAAAGTATCCATAGAGAACCTTATAGATAGGACATTTGAATCTAGATTAATATAAAATGCTAACACATTGTCAAAAGGTAGTCAATTATGAAATACAATGCCTTAACCACCAGTGCATAATTTGACAAATGCTACAACTTTTGTGAAGATTCCTGTTAGTACATGTCCAAAGAATGGAGGCCAAGAAATCAAATGAAATATCGTTTACCGCCCTACTCTACTAAACCGACTGGGCACAATGCAAAAGAAAGATACATGGTCGCATAATTTCATGACATATAAACAAGAGCATATAACATGTATCCAAAAACGTGATATATCTGTAAAGAAGAACAGGCAAGTGCGTGTAATCACTCAAAAACATTTAATAGCTGTATAGTTTGCAAAACACGAACGTCATGGGAAATAATAATTATATCTTAATCTATTGCAAGAACATGTTTATGTGTTCAAACGTTAGATGTGTATATCACCACAATAGTGCATCATTGATAATTTGTTATACTTCGCGCATCCCTTCAACTCACAAGAACTATGACCAGGACATGTTGAGGTTACGCGTACTACAAACATTTGCTACTTTCGTTTCGACACTCGCATCTATTTTCATCACAACGTTTAAAAGAGGTTTGATTATACTATGTGCCAGTGGTTGTTTACTTTCGGCCCATATATATCAAACTAAGCGTTTAATTAAAGACGACGCTTTACAAGATTAATTTGATGAAAATGATTTACCTTTAAATGCTGGATGTGGTATGTGGCGGGAGAAAGTCCGAGATCCAAAATAGGCATCATAACACTGGGACATCGCAGAACTGAAAATAAAATAAGGATAATGAATTTGTATATTCAATTTATCAAAAATTTGCGTTTATACTAGGACCAAATTTCATTCGATCAGTTTAATCAATGGTAATCATCTGCATCAAAAAATAACACGATGAAAATGATGGTATTATGCTGCTAGAATCATTCATTTGAACGTTGGAAAACTGAGTAAGCGTGTCATTTCATTTAAACTGAAAGTAATATAAATTCGTAGGCCTACCTATCAAACATGGAGAGAAAAGCTGGTCTGTTTGCCGAGGCTGCTAATAAAGACTGTGAAAATGGTAGATTTCCAGCATTAAACTTGGCAAAGAAATTCATGTCTGTTCCCGCCATGGCCATGGCCGGTATGGAATTCATGAACGATTTCATAATGTGAGGTGACGTTTCTGGTGCTGAGTGTGAAGTGGGTGATTGAACTTGACTCTGTATTTTAACTTCCGGTGATTCAACATGTTTATTATCTTGTGCCTCGTTTTCACTTTCATCTCCAGCTTTAATATCTTCCTCTCTAGATATGTGCGAATCGGAACTGATGTCTGTTTTAAGATTTTCCTCGTTTGTGTCGTTCGATTCGTTATAGCTGTCATTATCGGGAATGCTATTACCATCCGATGATAAACCTTCACCAGTTAACGGACTTTTACGATCTCGTTCTGAATCACTGCTTGATTCGTTATTTGTCGTCACTTCCGCTGATCTGAAATCCTGCAAATCATCTGATTGATCACCATCAACCATTATCTCGTTCTGTTCATCTGATCTGTTCCCTTCACAGTCCGAATCTTGGCCATGGCGCGAAACATCATCGTCACCTTGTGGTGCAGGACCCGTTTGTGTTTGGGTAAATCGTTCACTCTTTCGCCATTTGGCTCTTCGATTTTGAAACCATACCTATAACCCAGAAAAAATACGAATCTATTTTTAGTATAAAAGCTTTAGTATATGAACCATACAAGAAAGATAACAATAACATGTTATCTAAACTAAAATGTTACGAGTTAGTATGTGAAATAATGTCTACGTGGTACACGGCTTAATAACTGTTCGAGGCAAAGGGTATTACCAATCATCATTAGTTGGTCAGTAGCAGGAATGATATTTGGAAGAAATCCAAATTAAATAAACAACATTAGGGAATTTCCTATGTTACCAGGGGAGTCTACTTTTTGTGGATAAAAACCCTATAGCATCAGAAAAACATTTTGTATGGGTGACTTTGAGATTGGGGTGTTATTAGGGGGTGGGGTGCTGATGATTTAAACATTGTGTATTAAGCAATTAACGCCACTCACCTGAACTCTGGCCTCTGTAAGATTAATTCTCATAGCTAAATCTTCTCTCATGAAAACGTCAGGGTAATGAGTCTGGGCAAATGCTTTTTCCAATTCTTCTAACTAATCATTTAAAAAAGGGGAAATATATAATAGAGTCTAGTAGAAGTAATTTAATATAATTGGTTTAAAATAAAGTTGTTCAAGTAAACAACCACATTCAGAGCACAAAAGTGGTGGGTTCGAGTCTGTATTTCTCACACGCTGACATTGAAGTATTTGAATGTTCGCCTGGACATGTATCAATGATTAATCAACAGTAGAAAATGGCTATAAATGACTTTTTCCGTTTTAGGGTATTATCATAATAATTATATTGCTACTTCCTATATTCTTAAAGGCGATTTCAGAATAATGGGGGATGATTTTTATTTGTTTTTTTTTAAATTATCAATTTAAAGTTAACATGAAAACTAAAGAATAACACCAATCCCAATCACTTGAAATTATTATAAGAAATAATAAATCGGGTATTATTATACCTCGCATCTGGAAATTATAGTTATTTGAATAGAAAGCAGATATAATATATAGAGAGACATAATGACGTTCATCATGAACTTGACGTAATCAAACTTAACGTTTCCTTTTATAGGAGATTAACAATTGAAATCCCTTTTACACGATTTTGGTATCTTAATCTAGCAATTGTTCCGTGATTCGAGAATCGAAAACGATGCGAACAGCTGTTGAATAGTTTGCGAAATTATATAGCGAAAGGCTTAATATTTAAGAACTTATAAAAGACAAACATCAAATTAAAGTCGATTAAATAGGTTTAATTGAATAAATACAAATATATATCGTGAGTAATATGGCCTTCAATACAACTGTACAGAATTTTGTTCTAAATTTACGTGCACCTGCAAAGAGTCCTTTGCCGTGTACATTATTACCTATACGTTAGTATCCATTATAACATGAATGTGTAAATTGCTTTTACATTGTTTAATTCGTGATTTAATTTTCAAAAGACTAACATTAAATTAATACTGATTTTTAATGCCAAAATCTTGAATAAAGGATTATAAATAATAATAATAAACAACTGCGATTTTGCATGTCACGTATAGTTGTTGATTTTTTTGTTAGAGTACATGTTGAACGGATAAAAGTGGGAAATATTTGTTATTCGAAAATATTGTTGTTTTTTTTAATGTTATATTTATTGTTTTCTTTACTTTTTAAAATTCATATAAAACTTAATATTCTGGAAAATGCATTTTAATTCTGCCTTCATGGGCGGAGGTGGGGGTATGAATAATTATTTAAATGTTTCCTATTGCTTGTTTATTATGTAAGCGTGCTATAAATTATGGACATCTATAAAATTATTCATTTAGATATAAACACTAGTGCAACATAATTAATTCATGAAATTATCCATAATTTCATCAAACATGTGAAATACACAAATCTGTAACCAGATTTTGGTATTCTTAATCCAATACCCATCATGAAGATATGTAATGTCTACATGATATAAAAATAGATAAATAGGTGTTTCTACTGTCCTCATACTGTGTATAGATTTAATTTAACCAATGTTCAGAGATTAATCATCAGACACCATCATGACCAATGTGTAAGTACTGTATGAAGACAGCTGATAACAATAGGTGTTGTAAAAATAAATGCATGCATGCCTTTGTAACGAGAAGTGTTATGAACCTCACCTGTTGTAAAGTGAAAGTAGTTCGGTTTCGTCTCTGCTTTCTACGTGCAAATGAATCATCCCCCAAATCCCCGTGTAATCCATAACTTCCATCTGAAATATAGAAATAAATTCCATAAAATAAAATTTCAAAGTTAGATTTTATAAAGTTTTACCTTATAAAAATCCCTTGGTGTTAACTAGAGAATATTATCAGTTATTAAATCATCAATCCCAAGGGGCGATCGATATTCATGAAACAATGGACATAGAATGACAAGTCAGTGCAATAGTTTATGAACTTTAAATCTGACAATTCGAGATGCGTATAGTAATCATTAAGTTGTACATGGATAAAGCACAGAAAAAAATGTATAACCCTATTTGTCAAGCTCTTGATATACACAAACTAATCAATCCACTTCAACGCAGATCCAGGTAAATTTGTGTCTAATTTTGTATTGTCTGATTTGATATTAATAATATTGTGTGTGTGTGGGGGGGGGGGTGCAGTGGATACATTAAATTCTAATCTTTATTTGATTAAATACGCTTTATGAACGAGGTTTTGTTTTTGATACACTGGTTGTATCTAAGCGTGATATAGAAAGCCAAATGGCATGAATCCGATTTTCTTCAAACTAATGAAAGTCCATTACATCTAAAAACTAATCTTTGCAACAATAATGTTATTTTATTGATTATATTTTATTAACAAGTTTAAGCTAATTAAGTTGTCATTATCCTATTATTCGTGTTTACACTTCTTTATTCCAGGAGCTCTTCCTCATTGTTTTCACACACACAAAGGCTCATTCATCTATCACCTCAGGGATTTAACATCTACAGACTCGGATACCCGGTTACGATATAGTATTACATGGTGTCTACAATTTAAGTGTCGCGTTTTGTATTCATTCTAGTTAATATTTTTTTTATGTGAATAGAGCAGTTTCATTCATTTAAATTTGTAGTGTATGACTAACAAATTTTTCAAATACAATGTAATTTTGAATTAACAGTAAAGCTGTACGTTTATATCTTACTTACTTAAGCTGGTGGTTTTACGTCCGCTTCCACATAAGTGATATCGCAGGCTAGTGTTTATATCATGTTCTGCTTATTTTAATAGACAGTAGACCGTAAAAAGTGGTTACACTGGATAATGGGGTCTAGTATTCAAGTACTTTGTCATATTGTATTTGACGTGCATTGTTATTATCATTCATTATTTTAACTTCGCTGCGATTTCATTTAAACCCTTTCCGAGCCCCTTCATGTACATGTATTATGATAATAATAATCACAATACATACACGTCGTCAACAGATAAGTAGTGCAACATGGGTGTTTTATTTTTTTTCTATTTGAATGCATTTACTACATTAGTTTATTCTTTGCTTGGTTTTCTAATTTTAGGCAAGTAGGAAAATTGATATATCACGCCTATCTAAAAGTCAAATCCATGTCTTGATGATCGTGACTTCTCGTGTCATTTCTCAATTCATATAATTAATCTGTTTATTTTCAAAACCCCAATAATGGAGTTTACAATGGTGGTTTTCGATGTTTTGTTCAAATCTCATTATCACCCATTTTTAACATTCTCGTAAATCAGCGATTTGATTTATTGATGAATTTTCCTACGGCTGCAGAGATATGGTAATAAGAAACTGTTTGCACGATGATGAATCTATAATAAGATTAGTCCGCAGTAATTGAAGAGGAAACATAAAACTCTGAGCAAATCAAGTCCTTATTTTTTCCTCTCTTGTGTAAAACCGATCAGAAGCAATTATAGGTTTACAGTAAGATGATAATGAGAGTAGAAGAGCCTTGTGATGTGATTTGTGACTAAATCATTAAATAAACAAAACGGACAACCATTGAACCTAAGTACACAGGGTATTTTCCTTTTGATCTGAAATGTCAGTACGCCTATTTCGCCTATCTTTGATATACTTTACCTTATAAAGGCACGTAGATTAGACCCAACTTAATTACCATATTAGGCACTATTTATTTAGCTTAAGATGCCAACAAGAACAAAAAACATAGATTTTTGTCTTAAAGAAAGTAGTCCAGTCTGGCCTGAAATGTAGCTCATCGTAAAGATGATGATATCAACTTAATCATTTCCTATTTGTTCTATTTGTTTAGCTTCCTGTCTATACGTAATAAGAATGATTCGAACAGCTAATATTAAAACATTGCAGAGTGTTTTGAACGCATACACCAATGTTACATTTTAATGTGTGAAAGTGTATTATGTACTGTCCATCGAAAAAAAAAACACATACAAACTACAGCACCCATACAGTATCACGAGAACACATCCATTTCGACAAAAAGCCCTACAAAAAAACTTAAATCAAACGTGAAGTTTTAAAAACTACTGTCCAATATTCCCGATATCATTTATTTTATTTACAAATATCATGCACCATCCTTTACCTAAGTTTACTATGAAACAATATTAAACACACTGTATGATATACGCATCTGGAATGTGATGATCTTAATTAACGAACAAATCTTTATTGCGAGTCGTGTGTTTCATCTGGGAACCCTATATATTAACTTGTGACGATTTACGGTATTATATATAAGGTGAGGGGAACTTATTTATCAAGTTAATGTAATCGTTGTTATTTGTTTCATTGGAATACCCCAAGCAACTAGTTAATGTTTATCGTATTTTGATAAAAAAAAAAAAAAAAACCCCAAAGACTCGTCATTACCCCGTACATGTGGTGGATGTACGGAGATACTAATTAACCAGTACGTTTATAATGGTTGTACAAGTAAATGTGTACTGTACTGTGCATATGTACTGATGTGGACATCTTAATTAATCAGCAATCGTTCAGTGTCTTTGTATGTTGAATAGTAAATCGTAAATATACTTACATGTTGGGTGTGGTTGACAGAATTCCATTGTTAATGGTCTGGCACCAGGGTGTAAAGATGGAGGACAGTGAAAACAGAACATCTTCTCTTTTAACTGAATAAAAAAATAATATTAACCATTATACATTATGTGAAATTATAATTATGACTATGTTGTTAACGCATACTATATAAGAAATATAATATAATTTGCCTGTTATGTTAAATATATATTCTTGTCAGTATTTATCTAACAATTAATGTTAGTGCTAACTAACAATGACTAAATTATCGTTTTCCAAAATTATCACATGCATGATCTGTAAATCTATATTGTTGTACAAGTTTTGTTGAACACTATAGGTCAGTGACCTTATTCTTAACATCCAAATAATTGATCCCTCTATATTATCATGGTAAATAAGTCAGACAAGTCAACTTTGTGGGCGGTTGTATATGGTAATTTTAATTATCTTCAATTATAAAGTAAAACACCTACAATATATATATAAAATATTTTCATAAATTTGCAAAACGGTTACAAAATGAAAGTTAATGAAGTGTAAAATACTAGCTCATTAATTAAAGCAGTCTCACCAAGACCATGGACGTGACATATAAAAAAATATTCCCATTGCGAAATAATGTCGTATATTACAGAAAGTCTAATACCGCTCAAAAAGTACACAAGGAAGGAATGGTTTTAATACCCGACACACGTACAGCTCGCTTCAATTAACAAATCAATGTAGTGAGTGCTACTGGATTTATACATGTTTATATGTATAAAAAGTGTGTGAATCTGATTACACAATCGTATGAATTGGGTTAAATGTCTTATCTATAAATATATGATATTAAGTAACAACATAAAGTGGTTAAAACAAATCGACTACTTCTAGAAGGTCCACTTAATTTGCAGTCAGTAAAGACTGATTCCTGTTACAAACCAGTTGCCCGAAAGAAGAGATTAGCATCATAAAATCATATTACAAAGACATATGACAAGGTATTACCATCCGTACGGTAATATATATAGTATACACAGATAAAAATGCTACCTTGAATTAAAGACTACAGGAGAGAAAGCTTACCCCATCGTGGACAACCACTTTTATTCTAGCCCAATGTACTTGATTCATCAACAAATGTTTCATTAGGTCTTATAACGCTTGATACAGTTTAGAGTCACAAACATGATAACTATGTAGTGTTACTCGCTAGATCGGTCAAATTTAAAATGTTATGGCACTCGGCAGCGAAGTTGTACAAACTTTATAGGTATAAAAATTATAAGATTGTGTAATTTATGTAAGCTATGTTAATATAATTTTCGAAATAGGAAAGTGTCGATTATACCAATACCTTAATGAACAAGATACATATCCTGCCCCGTGGACAGCACCCGACACTTCAAAGACATTATAAAAGCATCAGGAATATAATATATACTTACGTCCATTTTAAAAAAATTGTAATATCTCCGTAAAAATTTCAAATCTTGTTCAATATTACTATACGTATTAATTAAATCCGATCGTCCAGATAATTCAATTGTATCACTAATATGGGATTCCAGATCTTCCAGTGTCCTTGGTATTATTTTAAACTTTTAGTCTTTAAGGTAGTGGATTAGAATAGCTTCAAGTACTAACGATGATGTCAAATTCGGAAAAAGTATTTGTGAGAACTACACCCCGTTTCAAATTAGTGTCTCCCAATTAACCATGAACATTGAAAAGTTCTGTTACACTTTATGCATTTGGACCTACTCAGTTATCCAAAATGTTATCAAATGTTGAAGTCAGTTCATCCACGATCCATGAGGAGTTTCAAACTGTTGTAAGTTGCGTTCGGGTTTCTACACAGAGCACACCAGCACAAATGGTGTTTACTGACTATTTTGAAAAAAATTCTCCCAACATCCAAGATATTATAGTCCAACTAAGATCAACCAAGTTCGACAGATGTATAATACTATAGTTACGCCCCCGGATACTTTGAGCGATAGCTCGGTAAATGAGGCTTATAAACTTTAAAGGAAAATTCAGAGTATTTAATTTTCCATTAGAGATTATAATTATATAATTGCTCATTTAATACCCAATTCAGAATTTATTTAATTTTTCTAATGTAATGGTTATGCCATTTAAATTGTATCTAAAGCAATCTATCATAAACTTAAATAATCCACCGAAAATCTATCTCTTAATCGTGACATTTACTATTTACATTTAAATGACAATAAGATATGCAGATCAGAATAAACCTAGGCTTCCGTTGGCTAAATTGAACATTAACTATGGACAATTGTAAAATTGACCAGATCGTTAAAATTATATTTTTACTATTTAATCTTCGTTGGGAATCGTAATCATATAATTTATAATCGCTACGCTACACATAATTTAATGCTCGCTGGTGGGTCGCACTCCATTGAAAAATGATCTCACAATTTTTGGATTGACCCAATTATAACCGGATATTATGTTGCGTAGCCTTATTGATAAATTATCGTGTGCTACATCAGACTATGATCTTAGGGTTTAATACAAATATTACATATTTTTTGGAGATATATTTATCCATACAGCATAATGGGTGTTTTCTTTATAGGAGTGAGCTGTCTGTGCGTCTTCATTAGAGAATATAGCAGAAGATCTTGACATCATAACGTTTATGTGTGTTTTTCATGGATGAGATGCTTCACACTTGCAGGTGTTAAAGAAATATGAATTATTCTCCAATGAACTTTTAAGCAATTTCCGGCCAAAAACCGGTTCATAATTGCATAAATATTAGTAAGGAGGGCTGGATTTGAATGCCACTTGAATCGGCATACATACATCTGTTCGATGAAGCATGCTTATTAGTTTTAAATCATGTTTATTTAAATGTTCACGTTCATATTACGTGACGGTGGGATTTATCCGTTGACTGTATTTTTTTTCATCTTAACAATGAATACTCTATTATTGGTGAAGAACACATTAAGAAACCTTCCTAAAAGACATATAATTGTTATTCTATTTCATTTTATTATTAAATGATGGACTTTTCTGTTTATGCATCGGACCAGACAACGATAAACAGCTAATTAAGATTACGGGATTTATAAATATTTGGAGGTAGTAATTGTGTCTAGATAGAGTGTCACGTTGCAGGTGTATTGCTCCTTATTTTTCTCCTCCTTTTCAAGTGATGATTCGTCCAATTTTATCATCTAACAAAAATAGATACTACCTACTTTTATAAAATTCCAGGTGTCGCTACTGTCGCGTTAACGGTAATTAACGAACAAGTTAGTCGGTATCGGTATACCAGATTATGTCAATATGCGACCTCCCATCTTTAAAGGTGCCAGTATTATTTATTCAATTGACTGTTCGTCGAGTTTCTAACTTTTCGAATTGACCATTACCAGAATGGATTCATCCTTGATAACAACATTAAATACAAGATTGGCGGTTTAGCTACGAATCTTGACGTGTTTTAACGACTGTTTCTTATAGCTGTTACCTATATAATGCTAGAATATTTATTGGACTTGTGCCTTTATTTCAGTAAACTAAATAACTAAAATACTTAACTATTTACAAATATTTTCGTATAAAGATGATAAGCCATTTTACATTTAAACAAATTTTGCTGAAGATTTGACTCTTTAAAATGATGAAGCTATTTTAGAATCTAAGTAGTGACCTTGTCGGCTTCAATATTTTGTTTTTCAAATACGCATATTGCAGTACGATGCGCTCAAGATTAGACATGGACAAGTTTTGCCAACCCTTAAACTAGCCCTACGCCGTTGACAAAGATAAATTACTAACAATTTAAAAACTGCACCAATAATGGAAATAACTCAATATTTTCAGTAAACAAATTACTAAAATATGAATAAAAGACATTAATAATTCTTTCTACCTTAAAACGGTTATCACGAATTAAGTGATCCTTAGATCTAAATACGTACTTAAATAATACAACAATACAACTTTCAATATAATAACAGGTTCGTCATAACACCTGTCATATCATGACGTTTTAATCCGGAGAATTATTTCAATATTCAAAACTTCGAGTTAAATAGTATTATTAATACAATAACTATTCAATCGATTCCTTGCTAAGTCGACTTAGACAATTAGTAAATTAAAAGTATGTTAGCTTATTATATCAGATGGTGGACACTTTTATGCCGTATTAAGCATATTTTTTTTAATTTTAGAAAATAGAATGCCACTCATTGTTGAGAGATGTAGGTTGTTTTCTTTCAATAGACGATACCACTATAACCGATTGGTATTAAGTTTTTGACATAATTGAAATTATATGTAAATAATTCATACTGAATACTGAAAATATTTAGAGCAAGTTCTTAATCTGTTAAACATGTAATATATAGATATTCAGCATACGCCCATAATAATCTTTAATGCATTTTGTATAATATGGAAAATTACTAGGATAACATGTCTCTCGATTTTATAACTTTAATGCTGTATAAGTGCAGGAGAGTCGCAACACACAAGCTATAAACTTAAACCCAAAAGGATAAACACCGGGGCACGACAAAAACACTGACATCGTAAGTCATAAATGAACTAACAGTTCAAGTGGATATAATAGGGTGGCAATGAGAGGCGATCCTAATCTATGTTATTTAAATGAGTTTACAGTGGAGTGCCATCCTGATCTGGTATCAATGCATTGAAATGGTATGAGCATATATCATAATGTAATGAAGTGAATAGAGGTATCGCGTTATGTTATACAGTGAATAGAAATGTAATAGAGTGATTAGAAATGTAACATAATGTAATAGAGTGATTAGAAATATTACATAATATAACATACCTTCTACACACTATTACGTTATGTTATATTGTTGTACATTATATTTACAGTCACATATAACATAATGTAACATATAGTGTACATCAATATAACCCAATGTCATATAATGTACAGCAATATAATATAATGCAATACATATACAGACGGGGGTACAGTAAATGAAATAAAATGGCATGGGGTTTAACGTCCTATTCTTCCCACAAGATAGCATAATGTGACATAGTGTACAGTAATATACCATATTATAACATAATGTACAGTAATATAACATAATGCAATATAAATCAATGCAATATAACATAATGTAATATATCCAATACTGTAATATGAATATAACATAACGTCACGGGGTGTAAATGTAATATAGGGTGCAGCAATATAAAATTATGTAAAGTAGTGTACAGTTATATAACATAATGTAATATAGCGTACAATAACAGTAATATAATGCACAAGTAACATAACACGCTGCGCGACAGTGTACGGCCATATACCATAATGTAATCTAAATCTAGTATGTACAGAAATGTGGCAAATTGTAAACAGCACAGTTGTTTTTTGGTTAATTCTGAAATTCAAATAGACTATTTTTCGCAAATAGTACTATTCATTTGAGATTATTTTCCATAACAAAGTTATATATATGATGAATCATATCTAATTCTATACCCGTTTCTCGTGAGGTAGCTCCTCCCATTCTAAACTATCAAATATAGATGTTAAGACCGATAATAAAAAACCGAATGTGATGATTAATTATTGTAGCATAGGGTAGGTGATTCTATAATTGACTTTAATTATATTATGTTTAAACTATAGATGTTATCTACGATATCATACGATTCTATCAATTCTCGGGTAGCATCGCTCTTTTGTCCTTTCTTGCACCTTGTGATTTATTAATCATTTTATTTCCAGTTAATGCTTCTACTAATGTCTATCAGAGAACATTATCTAGAAATAATATCAAACATTTAATATTTAATAAGCACACACTTTAATTTCACGCGCTAATCTCGTGATTACTGACGTTTCCTCGCATTACCCACAATACTACAGTGTTAACGTCTGCTCTCTATTTCCGCATGATAAAACAAATTTGATAAACTTCTGGAAATCGGTAGTTTATTAGATTTGACGGCCATTAGGTCTAATGTTGAATGGATCGAATCACGAGTCGGACTGAGTTATGAGTGCTAATTACAGAGGTGTGATCTCGGCTTTATGAAAACCGCCACTCGACTAATTCACGTCTTGTATCGCAGTAATTATGTTTTGATGTCACTATTGAAATGGCGGAAAGAGTCATTGTTAAGAATTCGCCTGTTTGTCCGTACGGTTGCTAGTCTTTTGTTACAGACACATCAACACTTGAACAAGAGGGGGAAATCATTTCATGGTTGTTTGTACATGACTACATCAACAGCGACAAAATTGATCGATTATGACGATAATTTATGACGTTGGTGAACAATGTCAGATTCCCGTTTTAAACCTTTTCCTTAATAACTGAACCCGTGTTTAAATAAAAACGTGGATGAGATGCGCAAACCATTCACTTCAAATGGCGCTGTTCTGTCAAAATCGTACTTCTTTCCATACATATGAAATGAAATGAGTTTTAATGTCCTACTTTTTTGCTTCTAAACTGGGCTAATGAAGACGATCATGCGCTATACAGTGTACAATGAGGGAAATTTTGCAAAGGCCTATTCCAACTGTCAAGGGTTCTTTTACGTGCACGCTAATTTGTACACGAAAGATCGGTTTTTCCTCCAACCTGAACGACTAGACAGCTGTCCTTGCCAGGCCTACCGTCCTGCATCGGATGATTAAATAAATGGATGGACAGATGACAGAACTGAAATTTTAAAAGCCACGTGCATGTACTATCAGTTTTAACGTACTATTTTCAGTATACTGGTGTAATTTGTCGCACTATTAATTTAAATACAATCTACACCTTTTCAGTATACCGATGTAATTTATCGTACTTCCATTAATTATACTATTAATATAAATAACGTGGTTTAGGCTTCCGCTGAGGTACTGTTGATAAACTTGTTTAGTATGTTGATGTAATTTATAGTATTTTCATTGATTGTACTATTAATTTTAATAAACTTTCTCGGTATACTGGTGTGATTATAATACTTACAATATGTAAATTCTAATGAAACGTAATACATGTATAGCTATTGGATATATTTAAATAATTGTGTCAGTCGGTCTGATTTTCATACATACAGATCCGTTATTAATTTACGTGTTAATATAAATATACGTACATAATCCCCGCTCTGCTCCCTAATCAATATTGAAATTATTATTATTTATTCATTTTTTTACAAAGATGTCTCGCCTTTTCCATTTAGAAAATTAATAACTGATCACCTCCACTCACGAACTGTGAATGTCATTTACAGCACAACGCATTAGAAACTTACACAATAACATGTGGAATAATATAATCAATTTAATTGATCCCAATAAATTATACATTAATATTCAATTTATATCCGTATATAAGTGATACTATTCATTTATAAAGCCATTTTGAATGCTTCTTTTTTCTTTAATAATGAATTGGTTAAACTATTTTTGATTATACTAACTTAAGCCATTATAAAGTAATTAGTGTAAACCTTACGAAGAATTAGCTGGTTAACACATCTTCACAATAATGGGATTAAAATTGAATAAGTAAGCGTACGGATTGAATATTTAAACTTTTGACTATATTGATCATTGATTTTATTTAAATCAAATTCTATCAATACAACGACATCGTGCTTCCCAAAAGTATGGTTGGGAATAGGAAAGAAGAACATTAATTGTTACGAACAAGATTATAACAAATAAAACCTGTACAAAATATTATAATAAATATTATCCGTCCCCGCCTACATTTCCTAAAAATGGCACCCCAAAACACATATTTTAAGTAAGACATATACTTATAACGTAAGTCTACGCTATGGTTAGAGCGAACAATTTCAAGTATGTGAATTACTGTTAATTGAGTAATTGAAAGTGATAAAAATCGGGTTTAATGTCCTACATTCCTGCATAAGCCCGGCTAATGAAAACTTGCACCCGTCAAACAGTGTGATATTGTTATGGGAGAAGCTGTGTCCTAATCTCCATTCCCAAGGATTAGTCTACCTCCACGCGACCTTCTACACAGGACCTCTTCCCAGGCGACAAATTGTATAGTTTTAGCTTTGTGACATTGGACAGTGCCTAGTTATTTGAGTGGAATGAAAAACAGACGTGTTTGCGTTAAAATTTGACATACAAGCAGTCCGTAGAACAAGTGCCTGGGCACAGTTTTCCTAATAGCAAAGAGAGAGAGATAGAGAGAGAGACAGAGAGAGAGAGAGAGAAAGATGGGTTTTAACGTCACAAACTAGGTCATTTCGGGACTAACATATGGTTTAATTTTATTTCAATAATTCGCTTGCTCGTAGGGGTCTTTCTTTAGCAGTGGGAGGAAACCGGAATGCCCTGAGGAAACCCACGAGGTTGAGAAGGTGCCCCTATCTCCATGCCACATACTGGGCCACCCCAACGGCCAACACCTCCCCTAATAGCAAAGTACATGTTCCCGGGTGGTGATTAAAAGTACAACGTTAAACCATTTGAACAGAGTATATTATTTAAATTATATTAAGATCAAGATTTTGTCATTTTTCCTACTAATCTTCAAAATTGTTGTCTTAAACTGCAATTTATGAATTGGTTTACCGAGGATATTTTGCCAACAGACCGACAAAGTTTTAATATATTTAAATCATGGTATTTGCTTGTAGATTTTGGACGAGACAGACTTGAAAAAAAAATACAAATGTTGACATGATAATTAAAACTTGAGTCACTTAGTGGCTTTTGATTCTCCCAAACTCTCCAACAACCATTATTAGTAACAGATTCGAAAAAAAATAACAAATTTATGTCTCACCAAGAAGACTTTACACAGTCAGTTACTGCATTCATCAGATATTTCGTTTTAAATTGTAATTATTGACGACATTTCTGTTATTTCGATATAAATCTCTGCTATATATATTGCAATTTAACTTTTAACACAATGGATGCAATTTCTATTTAACTAATCTATACATGCATTTGGATAAATAAGCGTATTATTACGTGTAAATGGCACTGACATACAAGAGATTTGGCCGATATTGTAGTGTTCCTAATGTCGAAAACATGTTTAATAATGTCCCAATTTGTCCACAATAGGCTTTGCATTGCCTACACGTGATAAATTGAATGGAATGGAATGTCTGTTTTCGTAATTTACCGCTTTATAGTTAAATTTCTTTTCCCTTTTTTGGGAAAAAGAAATCGTCTTTTATATTCTGAAATTCAGTTAATACCCGTACGTATTGAAACAGTATAACTATTTTCCTGTGCATATTGCATCACGACATAAGTATTTACACTCTTCGTCTTGTATTCAAATTAATAGAAACTTATGCGTTTGTTTATGGGTGTTTTATATGTACTAATATACATGATTTTATATCAATTGGATTTTGTTTTTAAAAAAAGAAAACTCCCTCAAAAAGTTATCGTTATTTCCACAGTGTACAAAAAAGAAACCACAAAAAGTTATCGTTATTTCTACAGTCTACAAGTTGATCTGTTGTCTTAGCGTAAAGGGGGTGAAAGTTTGTATTTTAGAATGTAGACTATTCTGTATGCATGACACACATCATTAACTATAATACAATAATATAATATCGAATGTTCACTATTCTGTGTAAACCCATCACTACTTAAAGCTAAAGTATAAAACAATAATGCATTAATAGAATGTTCACTGTTCTGTGTGCATGAAACCTATCACTACTTAGAGGCAAGCTATAGAACAATAACAAGTATCTTAAAATGACCATTGGTCGCTGTGTAAATTCTTGTTTATGTATTATGTTATTTATTCATTAATTTCAGGAAATAATTACATAGTGTTAACGAAAAACAGGAAGTATTGCTTCTCGTTGGTAATTTATAATTAACCATATTTCAAAATTACATAAAATCTGCGATTGTTGTCAACAAAACAATATAATTGACGAACAATATACAAAAATTCAAAAACACCAATCATGTACATAAAGTATGCTGATGTGAGAATGTGGTCATTATTCGAGAATGTTCCGTCAATCAGATCTGGAAATCCTAAATTAATCCGCTATGTATCCAGTGACACAGCAGAAATACACAGTTGTTCAGTCGAAAGGGTTTGTAATTTTGATATTTAGGAGAGCCAAGATTTAATTAGTATATATCGTAATATAAAACCAATGATATTCCATTTCTGGGTGAATTTACACAATTTTGTTTATTATATTTTCTTGAATTGAAAATAAGTTTATGTATAACTGCTATAAATTGTAAATATTAATAAATTGCTACCAGTTTTTGTAGTTGTTTATATGATATAAAATATAATATAATATTGTATAAAAGTACAACCAATATTTGTCAGGTATGTGAATTCCGCAAATGAGAGACGGTGTCGGTGATCCAGCATGCCCCTTTTCATTTCAATAATACAAAGAGTGAAAAATGATTTTAACGTGGGCCACAGGAAATAGGCATGGTTATAAATATAATATTATATCAAAGCTTAATAAATATATGTTGAGTAAAGAAATAAAAAGCGTTAATAAGAAGAACCTTTTCCATTACAACGATTTCATAACGTGGGAGGTCTTTTTGCGAGGGATCAACGACATTAAGACATAAAAATAATTAATTTCCTCAACAATAAGTTATATTAAAGACATCTCAGCTACCCACAATCGCATGGAAGATAAAAATAAACCATTGTAAATCCCGAAACAAAACCTTTTCGTGTGCCTTTGTATTAACTGATCGTGACATAAATATAAAGTGACATCGAATGTTCTGGAATGAGTTATTATACAATATATTATGTTACAAAAATTCCTACCTTTAAAATCTTATGTGTTGATATTATGATGTAATGAACTGAAGTCAGATCGTAGTAATATTATAAATGCACAGCTTCCTTTTTTCAAGTATTAATTATATTCCGGATATACGGTATCTAACTGGACGGCAATGGTTCAATGATGAGTTGTGTTATGGTTCGAACATCAGAAGTTAAAAGAGTAATATCACTTCTCTAAACGCCGATACCAAACATTGATTAACATAATATCCATGGCGTGTCTAACCTCAGCCATTATTAACACCTTAACACTGTCATTCAATCGTTTACACTGGTCCTTCGAGACTACGGATCAATCTGTACTATAAACAGGATGCAGTACCTTTGATTCTACAGGTCTTATCGATCAAGGCTATAGGGGGTTCTGCCCCCCGCGTGCGATTCGACACGCATCAAGAACGAATCAATGCACGGGGATTGTATTCCCAGAGCGAACCATAGTCATCAAAGATAGGAGGTGTATTTAGTAATGTAAAATTTAACTTACTATTAGAATTGTTTGGAAAGAATTTATTCCGCCCGACCGATTCCAAAATCATGACTAGGCGATTATAACGGATATTGTATTGTACTAGATATTATTTACCCCATGTCCAGTTTCAACCGGTGTATTGTACCCTAAGACCATTTTACCATGTACGATAAAATCAGTATACAATAAAATTAGCATGCAAAAATTTACGTGTAATATTAATAATAAGTTGGGTTTTTTTTATCCGTGCTTTCCTTGCAGATCTATTTTTGTGTTAACCCCTAGTTGCAATATCATTTAAAGAGGGTTAACAAGATTTTGATAATTAAATGTGTCAGGTGAAAATCACTTATATCTACCAAATATATCGGTAACTATAAAACACACACACACACACCTGTTATATATAAAATTATTCATATCTTGAATATACATTGTGTCGTGCAGGGACAAAGGTACGCTTATCATTTTTGAAACACTTAATACCATTTCAAATTGATTTTTTTTTCAATGAGGAAATTCATTTGTGGAATTTGTTTCTTGAGCAGCGGTGAGAGACAGGGAGAGAGGGAGATGGGTTTACGCATATGGTTCAATTTTATTTGGCCTTTAGAAGTGGGAGGAAACAGGGGGTCCCGAAGATATCGCACACGGTTGGATATGTGACCTTACTACTTGTCTTGGACAACAATCGAATTCTAAACGGCCAATGTGTTTTTTACGCACAAAAAGGTGCTTGAAAAAGGTCAAGGTTTGTCGTCCAAAACCAAAGACTAGGAATACGTCGGTGCTGGTCCCTCTGCCACTGGAGAGCAAACCATGCTGGCAATCCTGGAGCACTTTCTCTTGATACATACCAGCATCGAAACACAAAAGATAGTAAAGGATGCATGCTGAACATGGCTTAGATCTTATGTAAATATTTCTTGAATATGTATGCATGCACTATGCTGTATGTATAAAAGACAAAGTTAAAGGAGCTATACCTATAATTGTGTATTGATCCATTTCAATCAATATTTATATTATTATATTTCCGTGGACAAACGGGATTTTCGCATGCAATATGTAAGACACAATGGACATTTTAAATCAGTAAACGACGTCGTGTATTCTATGCACTCGAACACCATTTATAACGAAGAAAGAAAACATACTAAAAGACAACGTGGAAGTAATTAAAAAAGATCATCCACAAACCACAAAATATATAGTAATTACAAAATACCGCTGTGGAATGGAGTAAGTAGGCACAAATGACCACTGTTAGATTTAGGCTGTTACGTATTTTATCGAAAGAGATTTATTAGAAATTACCGTAAAAAAGAAACTGAATGCAAATTACTTTATATACATTCATATTATATTGTAATAATAATATGTGTTTTTAGACATATTTTCGGTTGATTCAAGGTTCCAATGAATTGAGCTATATAGCTTTTAATACAGGCACATTTAATTAATGTTGAGGCAAACTTTGGGGATGGCACACTAACACTATTTATGGATTAACAATTACTGGTTTTATTAACATGCAATGTGTTGACCATAATACCCTCGTCTTTATCAAGCAAATGATGGCATCTGACTATATCTATTACTGGTCGTTTATATCAAAAATTCAATCTATACCAGTTTTATTTTGAGAAGTGCGTGGTTAAATTAGTTCGATATAGGCTTGGGGTGGCAGTCCATGCCCCTTTCTCGTTGCTTAAAGAAGCAATAGTGTCTTTTGAAATACAGTGTAAAGATGTACTGGACTATTCGAGGCGTAAATACTGGGATAATGACAAGCAAGCTTTGACGCACCCGTGCTGCCACCCTCGTTCCGATCAAGACAGGGGTGATTATTAAGGGTTGATTCTGACAAATTTATTTGCAGTTGATTTATGTGCATTATTTGACTTTTCTTTTATATAAAACGTGCTGTTTTGAAGTTTGGGAATAGATATTCAATCATGGGTACTGTCTATGCTATTCGCTGCGTCTGTGATGATTATTGTAGGAGCTATTCGCTGTACCTATGTTCGATATATAGAGAATCTCCTACGAGTGTTTTTTTATAATTTTTTTTTAGTTTATCAACGGGTGTTGATATTTTTCGATATCAAAAAAGACGAGTTGGAGATTTTATTTATCACCCAATCCGTTCTTACATGCACAAATAAATAAATATAATTCTTTGGTATAAATTTCACTTTTACTGAATCTGAAGCGTAGTGATACATCATTTTTTTAACAGCAGTTTAACTATTGCAAAGTCCTATATATTGACCCAGTATTACTTTCAAAGTCAGTTAAATAAAAACAGTTTCTTTTTAAGAAAAAATAAGTTACCTTTTATCTAAAAAAAAGTGATTTCTTTAAAATAAAAGAAAGTAGTTCCTTTTTGTCAGTATTTTGTTCACACCTTTCTTCATATTATTAGTGATGGTGTGTGCTGTCCATAATGTATATCGTGATTTATTGTATTCCAGCCCCATCCGTGTGCCAGTGCGATTTGCGTACAGCTTTAGATACCTACTGCACATTAATTTGTACTAGAAAAGCGCGGTTTTGTCAACTAAATTCAAGCAAAAAATATATTTTAGCATTAGATATAGTTTGACCTTATACAGACAGCTTACGGTCAACCGAGAATTATTTTTTTCAGTCAAAACTTTGAAAAACATGATGCGATAACGACCTACTTAAGTTTCCTTGCGATTTAAGTTCATAAAACAATACAAGTTGCTTCATAAGACAGTGTTTTAATTTCATTTGCCCATTTTAATCTGTCTTGAAGTGACTTAATGACTGTTTGAATGCGTGGTTATTTAGACAATTTACACCGTCCCATTACCCATGGGTAACTGGTTCGGTGCTTAAATTCGAATTTAATTGTCTATTTTCCAGTTTTATCAAATTTGAAAGAAAAAAATCTTGAATATAGAAATTAAAACTCTGTGAAATACGTCCCTGTTGTAAATAATTATAAAGTTAATTTGCTTTCGTCCCATCGGACGTATTATCAACCCTATAATTGGTGTAAAATGATTATTTAATCGACAAAAATCAGACTATTTAATATTACTATTGAATTAGCAGCATAAGCATTGTATTGTTATTTGTAATGGGAGCTGCGACATGTTTGAGAGGCAGAGGAGAGGGAGAGGGGGTGAGAGAGAGGTGCAGAGAATGGGGCGAGGATTAGACTCCACGTAACATACATCGGGCCATTTGAATGTAAACCTATATCTTTAGAATGAGGAGGATACCGGGGAAGCTGGAATGAATCCACCATACTACATAGGTTTAGAAGATACCGACATACCCAGTGTACATGATAAACCAATCTGTCACCGAGAATGAATCAAGACGTTTCTGTGGAATACAAATTTGGGACATTAAGCGCTAAGTAAAACACGAATGTGTTAAATATATATGAGCTGGCGCATCACTCACCCCAGACCCTAAACTGCAACAGTTTTTAGGATGACCTCGGTCCCAGCTCTCTAACTAAACGCATCTCGTCTATCTAACAGTAAGTGCAGGGGGCTGCACCACACGCAATTCCACCAAAAACAAATATATGGACAAGACATCGTACTCAGAGATCACAAACAAAACGATACAAAAAGAGTGAATGGACGCGGGGGCTAGTCGTAAGCATCCACTGATGCACGACTTATAACCTGTACTTATAAGAATAGCTACATCACCCCAATTCTTCACGGCACTCACTGTATTAAGCCAGGCTGACACTTCCACGATTCCGTGGCACGCATTGACACCACACCGTCCGATTTGCGCAAACTCGTCGTGCCAATGCGGGAAGTGCGTAAACAATGCGCATACTATGCGTGAACTCGTCGTGCCAGTTCGTCTCAATGTGGACACTGATGGGCACGACAAAATGGTGGCCAAAAGTCGTGCAAGTGTCAGCCTGACTTTATCTATGCACAGACGCGTTGAATTCAAAATTCTCATTTTACAGTTAATAATGACTCAATCAGCTAGCACCATCCTATCTTTCTGATCTTGTATCACAGAGAGTTACCCACAAGCGGACTCGCTCTTCACCTGAGATTCTTCTTGTTGAGTTAGAGTGACCGTTAACCTCAAATGAAGTACGACAGGCTAGCTTTCACTAATACTGTCCATCCACTGAAGAACCCTCTTCCTCTTTCTAATCACAATGCTGCTTCCCCCCTCCTCGACTCCTTCAAAAAAGAAAAAGCACCTCAAAACACACATTTCTGGTAACATTACACTGGATCATTCACTTAACTATCATTGCTTTTGGATTTGGCGTCCGATTAAATGGTTGTGTACTGCACACTGGGTTTGTTTCTTATGATATAATGTGTATGTATATTACTACTTTTTCTCCGTCAGTACGATGTCAAAAAGGTTTTGTAATGACATTATTGATATAAGAAAAAAATCACCATAACACGATTTCGAAATTATCTGTTTTTAATATAATGCACATGTTGAAGGAAGTCGATCAAAGATTTTTTTAAAATAACGACCTCGGGGTAAACTACTGCTAAATACATTAAAATGTGGGTGGATATGTCCTTAATGTTTAAGTGATCAAATAAGTTTGTAAACAAACAGGTCACGGAAAGACTTTGTGTTAAGTTTAGAGGTACGGTTAAGTCTTGTTAATCGAGTCTAAAATCAATGCGCCATCTTTGTGCTCCTTGAAGCCTCTTCCCGTGACAGTTTCATGTTAATAAAGTGATAATTTATATCGTAAGGCGATTGTTGGAGGAAAAATAAAGCAAATTGCTACTTGGGACTCTACTTGTAGAATTTGTACGTGTAATCGGTACTTGAGTCTATCGAGCGAGTTGGTCTTGTGCTTTCTTGGCTTGAGCTAAAGTGATTAGAATCGTCTCAGCCACGTCGTTCTAACCATCTTGACGACATTTTGATAGCCAATACTCTATTAATCCCCATTGTTAGTAATAACTACAAGAGGATAGACGTCTCAGCTAAATTATAAATTATGCACAAGTAATGTTTATCCCAGGTAATTGATGACAAACTTTGTAAGACGGATTTTCTTGAAGTAATCGTCTTTACGGTCGACCTGGGGCCGGTAAACGACTTAATATCTCTCTTCTGTCTCCGACTCAAAGTTAATTTCCCTCAATCTGTTCTCTAATAAGAGCAACATTTACTTGTTAATACACGGTTAGAGTCGTTTGGCGTTATGTCTCGTTCTGTCGGATACTACCACTCCTTTTGCAACTCCTCATATACCCGTAAGATTATAAACATTCGGTTGTCGTGAATATTTTACTACCTTCGGTTCTTTACTCAAAATCTGAGGCCTCATTTCGAAATCGATATATATCTCATTTCGTTAAAAAAAATATTCTAATAGTTCTGAAAATAAACTATATTATAGTCTTTCATATCCTAACATCAAGTTTAAATATTGGGTCTATATTCTACGATGTCTGCGTTTTGAACCCACTATCGCGTTTATCAATTAGTACGACGGTCCGGGGTTCTCTGGATTACTCTCATAACTGAAGTTCACATAACAATCTTTGTTGGAGATTTCTGCCAATTAAACGACGCATAATTAACCATGTAAATTGTATATTTAGTATTCCAAAATTTGTAGCTTAACACCTATTCAAACGAAGCTGGGTTATTTTGGGGCTAAGCATGATAAACATTTCTAAATAAATCATTGGGTTTATGCCAAGTAAACACCGGGAACTGGTTTAATATTAATACTGTTGGTTTTATGAACACCGGAAGTGGGTTAATATGAGCGGGTGATGATGATGGTTTTATGTAAAGTGGAATACGCAAGTAGTGACCAGCATTGGCAATCATTAATTTGCCTTAGTAACGATATAAAAAATGGAAGTGATTACTCATATTCACAAAAACTAAATTAATACAAAGTCTTAAAAGATGAAAAGATTGTTAATCGGATTTTCAGTAAATCTTAGTTTTGATCTAAAGTTTCCGAATTTAAAATGCCACCTGGTTTATGTTTTTTTCAACACTTAAAGAAACCCCTGAGTCTTTAAGTGAAATAATCTTCTGACTATATGGCACCTTCCTATACTGCAATGATAAATATAATTTAATTCCTTCCCACACATTGCGTTATTCGTGGATTTAAAATAGTTTAATATTCCGTGCTATTTGTAGCATTAAGTCATGTTCTTATATAGTTATTAATTAGTCCAGAATATTAAAAATAAAATGATAACAAATCTCTATGAGATTCAACTTGAACTTGACTTTTAATTATATAGATTTAATTTATACAGATATATAATACAGGAAGAAACAAATTGTAGTTAAAGGAACACTTCCGTTAAAAACAAGCACGTAGCATTGATTTAAAATAACATTATAGTTCGTACTCGTCGTGTTTTTGCTAAGAAGATAAATACGAAAAATAGCCGTGGCATTATGTAAATCGTAGTTATATTTTATTTTTTTCTTTCAACAACATAGTCGAGATGTAGTTTGCAAAGTAAAGGTTATATTTGGAAGCAGATTTAATACATGCCATAATTAGAACAGAAGCTGTTATTCTGTCTGCATTTGTTCCCTTCTCCGACTAATACAAAACAGGCCAGACTGCACAGGGACTTATAAACAGAATTAATAAGATACGGATTTTGATACGAATTTAATTATAGTTAATAAAACGAATATGTACTAGTTGGGAGTTATTCAGATTAAGATTATAATTAGCCTGTTAGTTTGCTCACGGTTCTATAAGTTTGTAAATATTAGTCATATTAGAGCAGCATCCTTGGCGTAATTATCTCAAAGGACAACATGGAGGAGATTATCTGCCCTTGGGAATGTCTAATTTCATGATTACCAATCTTGGTTCAATTTACGGAACGAATTAAACATCAAATATCAACAATGTATTTATCGAGGCAAGTAATGTGAGACGTGTATTAATTATTTCTTTTATAAAGGCAGACATCAATGTTGATAATCAGTAAACATCATTTAAAATGCATTAATGTCTATAACAGATTCCCATATTAAATATTCTGTCATTTTCGATGGTATTTGTCTAAAACCTAATTGTATAAATCTCATTTTTATATTTATCTTGGAATTAGTCGCATGTTGGAAGCCAAATGCTTTATCTTTTTAATCACGGAAAATCTGATGTTTTTCGACTAATATTGTTGTAAATGATGGCGGTAATTAACGATATTAATTATATTTTTATAACTCTTTTATGTTATTAGCTTATGTATAGAAGCGGATTGAGGACTGCAGCTGCCCACTTTAGTCTTAGGCTTAAAATTATAAGCCCGGATCTCATGTATATGAAACAGTCCTCATTTATAATTTTAGGCTGCTGACTTACCAATCATTGCCCTCTCTGGTCGGGCTGTAGCTCTCCAAAGTGCACTTATCATATTGGAATAGCGGCGTCGATTGATCAAGACAAGAGAAATCAGGAAGAGTATATGATCTCCCGGATACAGTCAGATAAATTATACACATTTCAAATTGATGTGATAATACTGAGAGCCTGTAACATTGTGTCTATAATCATCCTTTAAACATAGTATGATTTCTCCCTCCCATTTAGTATGACTTCTCTTCCTAAATAGGGGGCGTCGCGGTGGCTAAGTGGATAAGGCGCTGGTTTGCTAGCCTGGAGGTCGGGTGTTCGATCCCTGCATTGGAGGACCTGACAAGGACAGCTGCCTAGTCGTTCGGATGGGACAAAAAACCGATCCCTTGGCGGTTGGAATTCGATATAAGAGTAGGCCGTATAGCGCCGATGCCCGGGCAAAATTTCCCTCATAGCACAATAAATTATCTGAAAATAAAATAGTATAATGATCCGAACAAATAGTTTAAGATCTCTCGGCTAACCTAAAATATGTCTTAAAAATAGTATGACTTCTTTTAACTAATAATTGTCTTTTACCTATTTATAAAATGGACTGACGATGGGGGAGGGGGTCGATTGCAGGGCTACGTACATGTTATTTCCTCCAATGCGTTAAAAATATGTAGAACAGAAACGACAATGAATATACCCATGTTTGGGAAGAAATAATTTGTTGTACACACCATAAGTGTAATCAATTATATTTTTTACACACCAATGGCTGTAAGTATATAATGGCTTTACAAATAAATATGTCAAAATAATATCGTTATGTTCTGGTGCCTTAAATTTAAAGGAAAACTTTGCCTGGTGACAAGTGTTTGACAAAAGACTTTGATTTGGTTTTTGAAATCATTATAAAAGATAACTGCCGAAAATCGCCCTTGTTCCTCTGTTGTCATTTCTGCAAATCTTCATATGGCCCTAGTCACTAGTTCGATTTATCAATGCAAGACTAGCATTATCTAATCCAGCCCTATCCCCATGTGTTGTTGTACAAATATAGCAGGCGGATTTAATACCAGACCGACATTTTATATTTAACCCAATCCTATATTAAGATACTTGAGTCTATTCTTCCCCCTTATATTACATCTTCACCGACTCTGCCGCTAAAACCCTTTAATGTCAAAGCATATTACATCAAATCGAGGCCTAAATCAAGACACGCAGTAAATTGAATTAAGCCAATCAAGTATGGCAAAGTGGCGCAGTGTTTCTGCACTTTATCAAAATTATTAAATTATTTGCTAGATCTACGATTAATAATTTATCTGTCATTTTTGCTTCATATCTATAATGCGGCGTGCATCATCGGTAATTTGATTTAGGCATTTATCGTTTTATTGAATTACCGTCTGCTTCCACTTGGCGGCAAGAGAGAGCGAGTGTAGAGCAAAGATCAGCCATATCCGCCTGTGGCAGGAAATAATGGTGGGCTCTGTCATCTTTATAAAATGTACATGTTTATTTTGTCGAGTATTTCTCTGATTTAACCACACGAGAAAACCTGTAGGAATACACCGTTTATTTTCGTATCTTTAAATGTTTGCATACTGAATATAGTTCTTAAAATAGTGTCCCGATAGTGAGTTTGGTCAAAATTAATGATGTTTATTAGTTTCCCTTGTACAAACCATTCATAAATAAATTAAAATTACTAGAATGTTTTAAAAAAAAAATACCGTATGTTCTAGACAAGCTAGTTTCAGTTGTTACGACACGAGGAGGATTTCTGTCCCCATTTTCTTATTGTGCTTATATTTTCCATCAGAACGGTATGTAATAATAAATGTGACTGTGATAACGAATTAATTCACTTAAGAGATAATTAACTCAATTATTGGATGGGTTAGGGATTGAGGGAAAAAATATTGCCGCCATCTTTATTTTATACTATACAGCAATAGGTATATCGATCGATTACATAACGGTTCTAAAATACGATAGCTCTCCACTGTGAGCAAGCTGGACGATTGCCATCATGAGACAGGCATATCCAGTCGACTATAATTGATAGACAGCTATACAGATTTAATTAATAAAAATAATGTTTAGTTGCAATACCCGTACAATTTGTGCCACCGTCACAGAAGATACATGTAATAAAAAACTAAATAATTTTTGTTTGACATTTAGTGTTAGAGCAAAACGAAAATTACCCAGAATTGAAACAATTTCACAACAATCAGGTCCTTATTTTGACTGATGGAAAAGGGACATATAAAATTGTTTACGTCTAATTACGCAAAGATTAAAAAAGGAAAATATAATTTCTGACAGATAATAAGAACGCCCCGAATTGACAGTTCAGATTTAAGAGGGAAATATAATTTGTAAGGATACCATGGGAGATATCACTTGTCTAATATATTTCTAATAATCACCACCTTCAAACAGGAAACTGTCATATTACGTCACGTGTCATATATATACGTCATAATTTCACTGTTAATAATTGGCAACTTGATTATACACGTGTTCATTACAGAAACAACTTCAATCTCAGCCCTGCAACAATGCCGTTTCTTTAAATGGTTTTAAAAACATTTAAACTGCCAGGGATACAAAAAAACAACCCTTTTTACTGGTTTACGCATATTATAAACGTCAGTTTTAAGAACACAATTGTTTGTTTTATTTCAATTCTTTCAAATATTTTCTTCGGTTTAAGCACCTTTACTCATTTTTTACTATCTTGCCAATTAATTTGTCAGATTTAAAACATTTTAAAAATCTTTACATTTCTTGGAAGTTGTTTTGGTTTTTTTTTTCGGATTTGCATGCATGTTACTTGTGTTAGGATCAAATATTTCTGAGAGAGAAACTTTGTGTGTGTTAATTATTTAGTTATTTTTTCCGTTATTGAGGAACAGTGGGATGTTGAAACCATTAACACTTGTATATAACTGACATCAGCGACCACTGTGGCCATTTAAAGATGCGTTCTCGTGTACAAACTAGGTGATTTGATGATATATTTGGACTACAAACATATGGTATTCAAACTAATTCATCTATCGAAAATTCGCTTCAGATACTTCTCAAAACATTGTATTTGCGAGGAAATATCTCATAATATAAAGAAATCTATTTTTAGAAGCCATGTTTGTCATGTTAGTTGATTGAGGGAGGGATGTTTTGGTTGTTCCTTACTGTCAATTTGCTAAACATCGAAAATAGGTCAATTTGGGTTATCGTCTGTCAACCCCTTTGCCGCCATTCAATTGCCCAGTCTTCTGTGTTTAAACCGCTCAATTTTCTTTCTTAAACCCGCCGAAACATTCCATCAGGAAATAACTAGAGCCCCCTACGTCAAGCTGGCAGACAAAAAGGTTGCCATTTTTGTCCAATGCTTGCCTTGTAGTTGTTTCTACATATAAGCACTTATAAGTGTGAATAATGTAAATATACTGAGCGCCATGGAAAACGCATCACTTTTTTCCCAAATATTTTATTACTAGGATGTTTTTTATGTATAATATTATGCAATAATATGAACTATTGTTTCACACAATGCTCCCAAACGCAAAAAAATATCACCCCATGTGCACGAGATGCACATAGAAAACCCAATGATCAAGTACAGCATTGTGCGTGAGCACCTTAAATGCATGTTTTCAACTTTATGTGAAGTACATGAACTGTGAAACGTCAAGCTGTCGTAATTTGTTGTTTGTCGTGTGAAGGAATCGAGCTAGATATGCCGAGACTTACTGAAAATCAACGTAATGAAGCCATGAGAATGTCCAGGGCTGGCATGTCTACACGTGCTATTGCCAGACACTTCAATTGTCATCAGTCCACTATTGTAAGCATGGTGAACGTGTTACTGGATCAACACGTGACCGTCAACCCAGGCTCAAGACCGCTACATCCGGGTCACTCATCTGCGTTATAGATTTCACCCAGCGACTCGAACAGATGCAGCAGTCGTCGGAAGACATGGACCAGTAAGTGCCAACACCGTAATACGTCCTCTAAGAGAACTAGGACTCCGTACACAACGACCTTATGTTGGAGCTATCCTCAGGGATCATCACGGTCAGCGGCGTTTGATATGGACTCAGTGACACCAGACATGGAGAAGAGTAGCCTGGCAAAGTGTGCTCTTCAATAATGAGAGTCGCTTTCATCTTTATCACGCTGATGGCCGTCAACGTGTGTGACGACGTCTTGGGGAACGTCTTGCAGACTGCTGCGTCTCGGAAACGGATCGATGGGGTGGGGGAAGTGTAATGATGTGGGGAGGTTTCACATTTCATCACCGGGCACCCTACACAGTTGCAGGGGTCGCGGTAATGCTGTAGCCTACCGTGGTGATTTTTGCTCCGATGCTTCGAGCGCACCGACAACTTCAGCACTTCCAAGAGGATAATGCACGTCCGCATACTACCCGTGTCAGTATGAACTACCTGACTGCTAACAACATCCATGTCTTGGGCTGGTCAGCCATGTCTCCGGACATGGCACCGATGGAACATGTCTGGGATGAGATTGGACGCCGCCTGTATCGGAGACCACAGATGCACACCATTGCTGCTTTAGAAGCTGCCCTTGTCCAAGAATGGAATAATTTGTCCCAGGCCTTCTCTCATGATGCGTTTTCCATGGCACTCAGTATATTTCCTTATGAGAGTCTTCGGATACAATAATTATATTTTGTGTCTTTATAAGGTAAATATATTTTGAATAAATAGCGTTAGAAGTTTTCTTTCTACACCTATGTTAATATACCCTTTCTGATTCACCATGTTCTTATTAGAGTGTAACATAATATGGTTATTACCAGTTGGTGAAATGAAATGTGGTTTAACGTACTACGTTGCTAATGAAGACTAATGTGAGCCATCGCAGTGTTCTATGAGAAAAATTTTGCCTAGACAGAGACGCTACGACCCTTCTTATTCCGAATTCCAACTGTTAAGGGATATTTTACGAGCACGCCCATCTGGACACGGGACCAGTTATCTTATCACCCGAGTGACCAGACACCAGATAAACATTTGGTGAAGATGACATTAAATTTATGTACAAAACATACATTTTTTTTTTCAAATGTTCACACAACAATATAACTAAACTAATTTCCTCTCTTGTCACGTTCTATATCTTAAAAAAATACAACCCACTTCTTTAGCAGGATGTCAACTAATTGAGTCCTCACAAATTTCAATTATCTTCTAATTAGGCTTCTCTAAACAAAGTCTAAATTCTACAAAACCCATCAGTGTCTTGGTAGGACGCTGATCGATCGAGAGTCTAACAGAATATTTTCTATCAGCTTTATTCGATTAGAGATGATAAAAATTCGATTAACACACCGCATGGGGCTGGCAAGAATCAACGCATTCGTAACACTTCGAGATAAAATAAATGCTTTTACATTGCCCGGTGGATTTTTTCGCACCGCCTCCGGAAAGAAGTATGTTGTTTTTCATTTGCATTATCCGAACATCTTAATGAACTGCCCCCAAATTTCACTCTTACCTGAATTTGAAATTAATTAATTGCATATCTAAGAATATAACGTCAATAAGAATTCAGTAATTTTGATTAAAACACATCTACGTATATATTGCGGAATTTGTGCGTTGTGTTGGGGGATATAAATGCTGTAGAGAAGGGTCAAGTACGTCCTTTACAGGGGGCTTCAAATGGAAAGATGTATCCTTTTTAAAGATATTGTAAACCCACCTACCCCTTGCACAACACCCATCATTATAAACAAACACCACTGGTTTGTTCTTTAACTACTACTACTTGATAGATGATAACCTGGATGCAATGCCACTTGCAGTCACCAAACTAAATATAAAACTATAACAACAAGATAATATCTAAAGTTCAAAAGTGTAATATGTCGTAAAACGATTTCGAAAACCGTAGATAATCTAATACAGGATGCACCATTGTCTGATTGTTTCACAGCGATGTTTTAATTTAATATTCTGTGTTAAAATTATATTGTGTTATCTAATGAAAACAGGTGTAATAGCGTTATTCTACTATAAACAGTCATATAAATTGTAAACGGGTATATGTATTTGGTGTTTAATTTAACGATGTTATCTAATGAACAGTTTACACCATTGCTTGTCACCAGTTAAATTAGATTGGATGTTAACACTTTGTAACAGTCATCATATTGAATAGTTCTTACAGAAGCGGGTGTGGAATATAATTTCAAAATCACTAGCAGGTTTTAACACCTTTTTTATTATCTACTTTTACATCAAACTAACAAATTGGCCAGGGGACAACTCTACACTATTGTCATAATAAAATATGTAAATAGGGATGGGACAATAATATAAGTTTGTAAACGCCGTGTATTTTCTGATGCCAAATTGACTGAAAAAAAAATCTGAAATATTTTTTCTCGAAAATTGAATTTCTATGGTGGTGCCGTGCCTTTTTTTCAAAATGGCGGCCAAAATCGATAGAAAAAAATGAAAATTCCTATAAAATAAGTCCGGATCACGGTACACATGGCATTCATTGTGTCTTACTTGGGATTTTTGAGGTCGTTGAAATCAAATTTTGTCAGTAACACCAATTTCAAAAATCAAAAATTCCGAAATTCCAAGATGGCGCTTAAAAATCACTATTTTGGGAAATATAGATAAGATATGGCTTGTATGGTGCTGAACATGGTGTTCTAGGGGTAGCTGAAGTCAAAAATGACCTGAAATTAAAATTCAAGATGTCAGAAATCCATGATGGCGGAAACCCAAGGCAGTGGAAATCCGAGATAGAGTGCAAAATGCTTAAAACCTTGTAAATGTTCAACGCCATTTCATTTCATTTCTATACCAAATTTGATGACAATTTTATTAACAATATCAGCAAATGAACCGGAGTTGTAAATCGTGTTCTTCATAGTATTGACATTAAACTATACTATACATGCAGCTTATTATTTTGTTTCCTTAAGGCATATTCCAAAACCAATCGCCAATTAAAAGAATCGTGAATTACCATCTGAATATACCCTGGTGTTTGTTTATTTATTTTGAAAAATAAAGTAGAATACAAATTACTTAGAAGTTGGACTTCCAATTGACAATAGTTGCAATGATGTACTTATGTGTAGTCTTATTAAAATCACAAAGCAATCTATTAAGTACCGAATATAGATGATTTTGGATTGAATGTCTGTCATTATCTGAATGGTTTACAGATTAAAGAATTGTAAATACCTATATTTGTTGTTTATCAGTTACTTTCCTATACCTTTCAACAGTTTGATCAACAACACGATTTAACCACTCATTAAATATATCCTTTATTAATGACAGAACACTCATATGTGTTTATCTATAAACAGTTCAAAGCAAAAAAAATATAAATAAATAACCCGATATTCAGTTTTGTATCGCACAAAATCAGCGTATGGCTTTTTCCAGCCGAAATTAACAGTTATCTATGAATCCTGACATTTAAAATATTTAATAGCATTCCATTCATTCCCTATCAGGTAACTTGATGTATGAATTTAAACCGATTGATCGCGGAAAATGGATATTAGTCAAATGATGTACATTTCAAAGTTATCTAAAACGTTTTGTCAGCTTTAAATTCCCCGTGTGTTTTGGACGATATAAAATTGACATTGATAAGCATCAAGTTTTCTCGGGGATTAATTATTCTGGAGTGCTTTTAGATGTGAGAAAAATAATATTATTTAAAGGGGAGTGACCTCCAACCCATCAGTTCCGTCTTTAATTGGTGATATAGGGAGGTGCAGCTCATCAGCACAATATACATATCTATCCTGATCAGCACTAAAATACATATCTATCCAGTTGAACACGGAGGCTGAGTAGGCAAGATGCTGCCACGCTAGCCCGGCGGTTGGGTGCTCGATCCTTGCGTGTTTTCCCCTTGAAGGGCCTGACAAGGACAGCTGTGAAGTCGTTCGAATGGTACGAAAAACCGAGGTCCCGTGTATACATTGGCGTGCATGTAAAAGATCCCTTGGCAGTTGGAATTCGATATAAATGTAGGCAGTAGCACTGCCTCTCGGGCAAAATTCCCCTCATAGCACACTGTATGGCGTATGCCCGTCGTCTTCCTTTGTCCTGTTTAGGAGCAGAACAATAGGATGTTAAACCCCATTTTATTTCATCCCATATCTACCCAATAATAACGCCTGACAAAGATTACACAAATATGTTAAACAAAAATGGTTGGTTCACGAAATTTAGTCCCAGAAAACGTTTATGGTACAAATGTGTTTTCATACCATTTTTAGTCTCTAAACCAGTCTATATTTTCAATAAACTTCGATTGAACCACATTCACAGAATAAAGTGAACTGTTTAAAATCACAAAATTTAGACGACACCCTTTAAGTAAGCTTTATCACACTATGACCAACTTGAGTATAGTTACACGCGACTAATCAGATTTTATGAATTATGGATTTCCAACCAATCTCAGAATGAAGAAAGAATTAATTTTTTCACCTTTTATCTCATAATGGTTGATAATTGCTCATATTTTATGAAAAATGCTTGAACAATATTAATAACTTCAAAAAGAATGTTAGCACCCGATGTCTAGCATGGAAGCGCTCGCCATTGTTGTGAGGAATTCCCACGAGGTTTATCGAGTGTTGTCAGCCTCCTGAGAGGTAACACGGATATAATATAGAAATCATTAAATACAGACCGTAATATGATTAGTCGTGAAAAATTGATAAAACAATCTCTAATTGTGCTTTGAAACTGAAGGGCCATTTACACTCTCTGTGATTCAGGTCATTATCATTACAAATCATTTTGAGGGACTGGTGAACCGTAACACAGATTAGACGTGATCACTATAGTGCATGATTCTGTAGTGTATTAAAAGGTTTATCAAGTGGGGTTATATCTCACTCGCCTGATATCACTTTATATTTCAAGCGTTAATAAAGCTTTCAATTATATTTTACTTAATTATTTGAAGTTCTTTTTATGTTACCTTACTTCAAAGTAGACTTAGTAACTGTTTGTTGATTTATAATTCAGGTCACATTTTATTTAGAATTACTGCCTTGTTTACCGCCGACAGTTATCGCAGTTTCATTCTAAAGGGTCTAGGGATACATATATATTAGCCATGCACATTTGAGACCCAACTAGTAGTGACACTAATGTAGCTAATCATGACAATTATAGATGGCCAGTTCATGGTTTAGACGCATGACTGTTTCTTAACATCACATGACGGAAAACTGGCGACCCTGTGTTAAATTTAATGATGGGGAACATTTTACTCCACCAACGATTTCAGTAGCTATAAGTACCGACGTATCTGCTTCCACAGAACCTGAATTACAATATAGTTCGATGTTGTTTCCTAGTTTGAGACGGGTTGCGACCGAGATTATACTAACATGTCGAACAAGTTTAATGGATTACTTTCGACACACGATTTCGAATTAAAACAAAATGTTGGAATATAATAAATGATAATATTATTGGAATGTTTTAAAAGGTGCTTAATGATATAACTGTAAACCTGTAAGTGAAATACCCTACAGTGAGCGTGCCACTACAACGTATCCGTGGGGATTTCAATTCGTAAAATCGGTCATCTGACGTGAATAAATTATTAGTGTTGATCTGAGAATCAGCGATAAACATAAAACAGAATTCTGGCATAAACAAAAACAGTCTAGTTATCTCGAGATATTGGAATACTTCAAAACCACACAAACAAGAGTAAAATATAATATAGAAATCTTTGCCCAAACCCACGTGACAAAAGCATGCGCCACCTACCTTCCCGCGTGTTTTTGTTTCTTCACATACACACAAAGGGCAAAATTATCAAATATGGCGTCCTCTTCCAGCTATCATATAGTCTGGTGAGATAATGCAGTAGTGGTTATGAAATGCGAGAACGATTCTTGGCTGTGGAGAACCGCCATTACACAAGTGAATATCAAAGTTCATCGAATTCAATTAGTGATTGTTTGATTTCATGTAGTTGTCTGCAATTAGATTAAACTAGCGGGCCGCAAGTCGAGTAAATTGGGTTAGGAGATTCGGGTCGTTTATCGGAATTGGCGAGGGACGTCTCTTCCTGGACGCAGCTAGTTGCTCAAGTCCCGTGACGCGAGCCACAATAAACATTCTAACGTTACAGACAAGCCGGATAATACGCTTTGCTATCTTTATACAAATTGTACAGCTCTTAATACGATTTGCATTCTTTGCAATTAATAAATTAGACTTTAAATTGACGTGTATGGCACCTCCCCAGAGACTGGAAAGACAGACCTATGGTGACACCTTGTGGCTTATCGCCCAGCAACATGAATTATTATCTCATTAGATTTAACTTAACTTCTATTAGATTAACTTCCATCTTATAAACAAAACAGGCATGACTAATCGGGCATCAAATTTCCGCCATCAGCAAATTAAGACCATTGTAGACACGTATTACCAGTAATTGAATAAAAACTAGTCAGCCTAATTGAATGAAAATAGACGTATCGATATCACTAACTAATGAAACTTATTTCATTAATATTGTGTGTTTTATATAATATGTGTGTACACGCTTCTGTATTATACAATCGATTCTAACTTTTAAAACGAAATATGGTAAAAGATGGTATTGAATGAAAGAGAGAGAGAAAGGGTATTTAACGTCCACTCGACACACACTAGGTCATTTCAACAATTCGTTTCCGCGTAGGCGTCTTTATCGGTTGGGGGAAACCGGTGGTCCCGGAGAAAACCCACGATGTTGGACAGGCGACTCTGCTCCCATATTCTTGAAGCAATGACCCGAGAAATCCCTCTCTGGCTATTGCTGGATTAGCTTCTGATTCTTGAACTTTTGTGAGAGTATGTCTTTTCTTCCCGTTCAATCAAAGCTATTACTTAAGTACAGAAACATGACAATCCTTCGTTTAATCTGGGTCTTCCCTAAAAATTTGGACAGTGATTTAAGGTATTAAAAACGGCGAAAGTATGTTTGTCTCCATACAGTATTGTTTAATTTGTCAATGTTGATAGCCTCGTTTGTCACGCAATTAGTTTTACTGCATTTCTCTGCTATGCACGGGTTAATTGGGCATCATAAAATCGTGAGCCATGACGTAACGTTATGTAAACATAATTATTTGGTCCAATATTGGCACTCGTTTTAAATGAAAAGCTTTTGTAGAGCAGCTGTCATTGGTTGGTAGTCGGACTACTGACCAATCAAAATTTAAAACAACAATATCCACTCATTACAGCAGTGAGTAGTGGGATTACCTCTAATCAAACGAAACACTGTTCGGAGTATGCTCTACTCCTTGCCACGCACAGCATGGGAATCGAAACCACGCCAATTGATTCAATGACACACCTTTTGATACAGCGCGTTGGTGTACATCAGCGGTTTTGTTGTCTGGTATTACGGAATGATTGCGAGAGTCAAATACTCCTCGTAATTGTATTTTCTAGTGATTAAATGTAAAAGATAAAATGAATAATCCTACACCGTATGAAAAATTTGCAATGATAACACTAACATATAAAATATTCCATCGTCTAATTCCGTCGTTTTACCAAATTTACCCAAAGAAAAGTAAATCAACTTTTACACAAGTAAATCCACTTTTACACAAGTAAATCCACGTTTTTTAAAACACAAGTAATCCAAAGGGATCTTTTAGGTGCACTCCAGTGTGTACACGGGAACTCGTATTTTCGTCCCATCCGAACGACTAGGCAGCTGTCCTTGTCAGACCCTCCTTCTGCATCACTGACAAGGGGAAATCACGCCGGAAAATCGAGATGAACTTTCTCGGCCAATGCAGGGATCGAAAACCCGACCTCCAGGCTAGCGAACCAGCGCCTTATCCACTTGGCCTCCGTGACCCCCACAAGTAATCCAATTTTTAAACACAAGTAAATCTACTTTTACAAAGTATAATCTATGATCTAGATTTAGTAAATTCTTTCTCTTAGTTACATGTCAGTTTTAAGGTAATCTTCTTGAAAATACATGTACATTTTAGCCGATCCTTTATTATTGGCAGTCATACCTCTAAACGGGAAACTTATCCAATCCTGAACAGGGTTTCAATTAAATTTTGTGAAACGTTTATTGATTTAATAAGACAAGATAATTCATTCTAACAAGAATTATATAATTAATGGCCACTGAGTGATGTCATTTGAAAATGATAAGAATTTATTCCGCATATTTAAAATGCTCAATTCAAATTGTATCTCCCACAGTAAGCAACATAATAGACTTTTTGGTCTCAATGACGTAAATGTTCTTTCAGTTGTTTTAAAAGATAATAATATGAAAAATATCATTAGTAGATGGGTAATGTAAATTGTTTTAGAAATCATCAGTTGATAAATACAACCTCCCGAGGATAAATCAAATTAAAATCAGATTAGCTTTTAAACTATTACATTACACTTATATACTCACTAACCAGCACCTGACAAACAATGTTCAGCAAGGAAGGGTAACATTTATATCAGAACGCTGTCAGGTTCGGGGCGTACTTTGTGCGTTTTAGATCATATGGCATGTAATTGTAACAAATTGCTTGATCTGTATCCCACTATTCACCATGATAAGATGTTGTCAGCTTCTTCTTTGAAGGATGTCACAGGCGAACATTTATTTTAGTAAATTCAGCGCATCCACAGGAGTATGTCGTGTGGTGAGTAACTGGAGAAAAGTCGCGAGGTTGAGAGAGCGCTCATATCTGCTCACAGCGCTACTCGAGTCCACGACAGAAATCGAGAGGAGACCGGTGAGCTAGCGGCTAGCGCTCGAAACATGACAATCTAGACCACTTATTTTGTTGTCAGTTTCTCCTTTGAAGGATGTCAGAGCAAACATTTATTTTAGTAAAGTGAGCGCACCCACGGATAATATGTCCTGTGGGAAGTAACCGAAGGTTGAGAAGGCATCAACATTTGCTCACAGCAAAAAACGAACCCAGGGCTCGACAACCAAGACATCTTGCAGCCGCCCGACCTACCAATAAATACTATATGTTAAGTCGTGTAGTCTTCTGGGCTCTGACTATTATTTTTTTCCCCATTGAGTTCAATTTTGAATCCATGACTTTTTTTTAACATTCCACTTATCTTAATCTTTATAACCACAAAAAAACAATATGACACAATCATCTGATAAAAATATATTGAAAGGGGTTCGCCATTTCGATGTTTTGCTAGGCCTGCTCAAAGAAATCTATTGGCGGTGACGCCATTTTAGTAAGCAATCCTGGTACATTTTTGTAAATGGTAGTGGTATTCGATTTTCTAGACATTGCAAATTTTTATTTCCTGCACAACAAACACCCGTCACCAGATACATCATTAATACGGACTTATATTTCCGAATCCGCGGCAACTGAGATCAGGGAAAGTATATTTACTATTCTTAGACCTAGTGCCCAAATACTCGTCATCAGAACCATATTGCCGTGAGTGATCGTATTATCTAACAAAACTTAACGTATTAATAACTGCACTTGTTAACCTAGACTATAGAACAGCTAGACGTTATTAACATGACATCGATAGAAGATGAGAGATAGCATAGTTAATTATGTTATATATGGAGAGATATAAAAGGTGGCGGATTAATATCCATTAACGTAATCAAGATAGATATAATTACAATAAACTTAATTACATTTCTGACACATGCTCGATAAAGATGTACTCCCATTTACTTTGTCGAGTATCCCGCCACTGATCGAGTATAAGACCACGAAATATGGAGTTTGATATCTAACGAACGAGTCAACAAAGATCAGAATATGACGATAAAAGGGAAATATAGACTTATGGTCAAGTTAATATTATAGTAGTTGTCGTTGAGCCCAACACACCCGCCTACCACTCAGCGTTCTGTAACACTGACTTCGGAAAATTAAGCCGGAGTAAATAATATGGGTTCAACTGAATTGGAAACAATTTAATGAACAGCCTTTAGCCAACAGATTGACGGTGGAATAGATGTGAATGCAAATTCCGACGGGGATCTGCTAGTTGCTAGTAAAAAAAAAGATGACGAAAAGTTGGATCAAAGGGCAATCTTTTCTTCCGATAATTCTGACAATGAACCTTGAAGGTTTCCGATGCGTTCAGAAAAGGATTTGACCGGCTGTGTTAAGTTTACGGTACCCAAATATACTTTACAAAGCTACTCTTAAGCTATAAATACTTTCAATTCGTGGAATGTATGAAGAACTAATCGAAATGTGGACGATAAGAAAATTCCGAAAGATATCTTAGAAATGGTTAACCGATCTAAATATGTCGGTATGGACATGGTCTATTTCGGTGCTGAATGCCACAAACTGAACCTTAAAATAATTTAATTGTCAAAATAATTACAAATTTATTTCGTTGTCCTTCGTATTATTTCGACCATCAACGTCATTATCGGTTGATTTGAACCGAATATATCTACCTGTGATGACGTCGTGACAAAGATTTAGTAATACACACTTGTGTTCCAGAAGTTGTCACAGATTTACGGACAAACCTATTTTAATACAGGATAACAAATATTTAACAGGGAGACAACCTTAATATTTCAAACCCGAGCAGAGATAAATTCCCAATGAACTCAATTATGACTAACAAATTTGATTTAATAACCAAAACGGATTCATTTACGTTATTTAGCTGGAGGCGAGTGTTTATTAAGATAACATCTAGATATTTATTATTCTGCTCTCATACAATCAGGAATATTAGGGGTTAAAATATAATTATATTGACAACAAGAATCCAGGTTAAATGATATTATTTTATATCCTGTTTCTAACCGGATCGATTTGCTAAATATACAATGCAATTAGCGAAACATTTCATTTAATATCCCCAGGCGGTTGAGCTGTATATTCTCGATGGTTGATATCAATCCATATATCTTTTTGATGTATCAATTAGGCATTGGGATCAGTTTAGGATCAGGATTTACAATGTGTATCATGAACACGAATTTCAGCGTAAAGCTATGAAGTCACCATACTACATTTACTTGTATAAATACAATGGAATGGGGCTTAACATCCCACTTTCTGGATGTCTGAATGAGATTGGGAAACAGGTTTTGCCTTCATAAAACCGTTCTCCCTTAGTGAATGAAGGCGAGCCAACATTAGAACGTGTTTACAGGCAAACCTATGTATGGGAGGCACTTACTCATTTTAATACAAAATTCAAAAATGTTACCCCTGTTTCAGAAAGGGTAAGCATACACTGTCTTATGAACGATCATGTTACCAGTACACACGCATTTAAATTGACGTGTTGGTGACTACGGGGCAGTCATTAAGCCTCATTTGATTTCTATTACGTACTAAACGTTATACATGGAACATGTTATGCGTACAATATGGTATATCTACACAAATTTCTCATTCGAAGAGTTCCCATAGCTAACAACTTAACAATACCTAAAACGCCTTGAAAATATTGTCTGACACGGCACATGGTATTAATACTTGACTGTGTGTTATAAGTAAATTTAAGTTAATTAAGGATTTATTTATCGGCCGGTTGTTTATAAAGGAGTAATTGATATTAAACAAGAAGACGCTGGTCTCTATCTGCGTCTAATAATGAATGAACACGAGAAGCCTGCTTAGACAATAACATGATAGAGGGTCTAATCGTTTACCGCAGAGCTTTTATTCACTCCCGTAGTTCTTTCCAAATTAGACGGGCTAATTTAATAAAATCATGCCGGGTTTTCTAATGATAAAATTAGCCGTCAGAGTATAAACAGAACTTTACATCCTAATAAAATTAACAAACTGGATCCAGGCGAGAAATCACCCGAAGATCTCGAGAACATGGCATGAAACAAACCGTCATCTTGTCCCGGCGGCCATCTTAAGTGTCACGTGTTTCTATCCCGGCTTTTTGTTTCACAGAATCTAAATTAATATTTAAAACCTTGCATGTCAATATCTGACAGTAACCAAATGATTTCAACCGATGCCCTGATGACAAAAACATTGATGAAGGGGGGGGGGGTAACATTCAACGTTAGTATAGAAAGATTAGTAAACAGTGAAAGAATTGTTATGGTGTTACCGTACTAATTGTTATCTAACATAATAATATGTTATAGACGCTGAAATCGGAGTAAACGCAAAGAGAAAGAGAGCGAGAGAGAGGTGAATACACATCGATGAAAAGGCAAAAGTCTGTAGATTATCTGGTATATGAGGGCTACTTACAGACAGCCAATGACCCACATGCGTTGCTACATATATTTCCAAAACGCACGCTTTGTAGACAGTTTTACAATCGATCGCCGTAAATCTTCTCGCGGGGTTTAGGCAAGGTTCCTCCCGAGCAGTAGACCCCAAAGCATTTTCTGCGTCTGTAGAACAATTTCCTAAATAAACTAATATTCTAGGTTATAAATTCCTAATTCTTCGGGTGGTGACACAGGCGGTAACTGCAAACTTAATTCTTGATATCCGGAACTAAACTGGCCCCATTAACCCCCAAAGTGACGATCCACAGATGACGTAATTTCAAGTTTTATTGATGAGAACAGAAATGGTTGTCGGGTTCATACTCGCGACTTAATCAGTTTGCAAATAGGTCCATACAGGCATAAGCATGAATAGATGTACATCTTAAGTAAATATGTTTTGTATTTACGACAGTGTCTTTATCGACAAATATCACCAAGTTCGATCAGTACACGCGAGTCTGTCTTTAGTGCAGCTTTTACGCTGGTATATTTTCGGTTCAGCTTGTCATTATGTGATACTAAATATTTGACTTGAATTCACCATATCACGTTTGCCTTTCTAGAATAGTCTCTGTTATCCAGAAATAATATTCTACGGATTAGTGTGGATGCGCTGTCAACATTTGAGAATAATAGGTCATTGGCTAGATTATCCGGTCTTTTACATTTTCATAAACAAAGTCTAAGAGAGGTAACTAGTCCTATAACAAGCTGTTGATGCCCATAAAATTTAAGAATTGTCATTTCAGAACATCCACTTGATTGCATGCTATTTTAATATTCAACACTCCTAATTTTTTTTATAGCAATATTTTTCTCTTGTTTTTTTTTACATTAATCCCAATTAGTCGTCACGATTCTTGTTTGTTTATATTAATGCAAGAATTATGGCATTTGAACACATATCACTAAATATTTCTACGCCCTAATCCAAGATTTCTGTTGACTTTTTGGTGTAGAATCAGAAAAAAAGGGTTTGAATATACATTTTGTGCCAGGTTTTGGTGAATATTCATGATTTTGAGGCGGCAGAATACAGGAGTTGTGGGGTTGGTTACGTTGGAATTGCATGTTTACTGTACTTCCCGCTTTTGTATCTGACGTTTTTCATGAAGAACTGAATCTGAAGGGATACGTTGAAGCGACCAATTCTGGCTTTCATTCAACGGAGGAGAAGTGCGCTATTAGATGTCACTCGTAGCCACTAGTGACTTAAAGCACTTGATGGTATCTGCTTTCACAACACTATCACAAAGTCTATTCCACTCTAATAGAGTTCTTGGGAAGAATGAATGTTTGTAATTGACACTTTTAGTTGGAATAATGTCAAAACACTTGCTATTGTTGTTAACTGAATTTAATACAATGTTAGTATGTGTAAAGTCTTCTAATTTTTAGCTCTGATAGTACGTTTTACTCTCTGAGATTTCAGGTAGTGCTCAATATTAATGGCCGGCACGTGCCCTTCCACCACCTTGTATAAGAAGGTCAATCTCTGGTGACGTCTTCTTTCTTGGAGGGTGGGTAGCTCCAGGTCCTTCAACATGGAGGATACACAGCCTTCTTCTCTTGATCGGTAGTCCTTCTTTATGAATCGGGCAGCAGATCTCTGGACGCGTTCGAGCTTGTCTATATCTCTTTGAACGTAGGGGTCCCAGATAATGCTGGCATATTCTAGCCGTTGCCGTATGAGTGCTAAGTAAGCATTCTTCCTAAAGTATAACTGGCAGTGACGGAGATTCCTTCTGATGAATCCAAGCGTCGAGTTCGCTTTCTTGGTGATGTTGGTGATATGAGTCTTCCATGTCAGATCACCCGAGAAAGTAATGCCGAGATAAGGGTTATCCTGGACTTGTTGTAGTATTGTCGTCCCGATGGTGTAGAAATGACTGCTCTTTTTTCACGAGCTGAGTAGGTAGCACTTCTTAGCATTGAACCTCATTCCCCAGTCGTCTGCCCATGTTTGAAGGTTGTTTAGGTCTTCTTGTAAAATGTGATGGTCCTTTGATGATTTGATGGGTCGATAAAGGAGGCAATCATCTGCGAATAGTCGAATATGAGACTGGACTTTGTCTGGAATGTCATTGATGTGGCATAAGAACAATAGAGGTCCTAGGACGGTACCTTGAGGGACACCTGATCCAACTTCAACATGACGAGACTTCTCCCCTTCAACCACTACACACATTTCTCGTTGTGTCAGGAAGCTTGTAATCCAGTCGAGCAGCTGGCCACGTATACCGTAGTTGTCTAGCTTCTGTAGTAGACGCTTGTGGGGTACCGTGTCGAACGCCTTGCTGAAGTCGAGGATGATGGTGTCTACCTGGAGGTTCTTGTCATATATAGTAGTTAAGCAGATCGTGTGCCGTAACGACTAGTTGTGACTCGCAGGAGTAGCCTGACCGAAATCCATGGTTGAGGGATGTTAGGACGTTATTGTTGTCGAGGTGGTTCAGCATGTGATGCCAAATGATGTGTTCTAACAGCTTGGACAGTACACATGTAAGTGAGACGGGTCTGTAATTCTCCGGGGCATGACGGTCCCCCTTTTTGAAAACTGGGGCTATGTTGGCATTCCTCCAGTCCTTGGGTAGCTCTCCGGTGTCAATAGATTTCTGGAATATCACAGTAGAGGTGTAGCCTCTATATGACACTCTTGTAGGACCCTGTTAGGTAGTTGGTCTGGGCCTGCCGCCTTAGTTACTTTGATGTTCGTGAGAAGTTTCCTGACTCCGTCTTCTTTGATGTGGAGAGTTGGGATGTCGTTTACCACGTGGCCGCTGAGAGTTGGATTATTACAGTTGTCTGGGTCTTTAGAGAAGACTGACTGGAACTGTTGGAGCAGAATGTCGGCTTTGTCCTTGCAGTTAGATATCAACTTGCCATGGACCTTGAGTGGAGCTATGCCAATGTTGTCTTCCTTACGGGACTTAACGTAGCTCCAAAAGGGTTTAGTGTTGTTGGTCTGCAGCCCTTCATCAATGATGTTGTTGATGTGGGTCTATTCTGCCTTCCTGAGGGTTCTTTTACATTATCGTTGAAATTGTCTGTAAAGTGTCCAATTGTTGGTCTTCCGAGCTTGCTTGAAGAGTTTTGCCTTACGACGGAGTAATCTTTTGACGGGTCTCGTGATCCAAGGTGTTCGGTTGTTAGACGATTTCATTTTCGATCGGAAAAAGGTATCAATGACAGTTGAGAGTTTGGTTTTGAAGGTGTCCCAAAGTTCGTGTACACTTGCGCCGCTCCTATACAGTTGGACGATGTCGGTAGAGATGTAGCAGATGTTGGTCTTGAGGTCTTGCCAGTTAGCTTTGGAAAAGATGTAGGCTTTACGTGGTTTCTGCTTGGCGTAGTATGGTTTTGTGTCGGAGTCGGCAACGACGATATCATGATCTGATATACCAGGTGCATCGGACGAAGACTTGATTAGAGAAGTTTTTGTTGTGAAGACGAGGTCGAGTAGGTTGTCCTCTCGTGTGGGTTTGTCATGAACTTGTGTTAGGTTGTGATCAACTGCAAGGTCAAGTAGAGCCTGTTGGACGCCTTTGTCTTGGGCGTCTTTACGTACTGACAGGTTGGCCCAGTCTATGTCGGGGCAGTTGAAGTCGCCCATGATAACGGTGTGGTGGTCCTTCTTGCTCATAATAAGTTCAAGGGATCTTCGTAGTTCCTGTATGTCGGCCATATTACGATGAGGCATGTAGAAGGAGGCTACAAAAAGGGTCTTGTTGTCTTTCATCTTAACCTGAACCCATTCAAGTTCACAGTTGGTAACAAAGTCGACTCTCTCCTCAGCTACTAAGTCTTCATGTATAAGGACAAATACTCCTCCACCTAGGCTGCTTCTATCATTCCTGTAAGCTGTGTAGTTGCTTGGAAAGACTTCAGATGACTGTATGGCCCCTGGGGATGGTGGTCTACCTGGTTTGATGCCTCTGAGCCATGACTCTGTCCCACATACTGTATCAGGTTTGATGTAGTGCAGCGATGCTTGTAACTCGGCGCTCTGAGGTTCTTCTTGTTGGATACAAAGAAGAGTGATGATGTGTTGGTATGTTGATGGCTGGTCGGCGATGATAGGCGGGCGTTACTGGTTCTCTGATGTCTGTTGGTAGGGCTACTGGCATGAAGAGGGCTAAATATGTCGTTCCCTGATGAGAAGGAGTCTATTGCCTGGTGTAGGTATGATAGTGGGTGGAATACGTTCGAAGTACTGAATTCATAGCTTCTGAAGGTGAAACTCGAAATGTTTATACTGTCACATTTGCAACACAACCATTGTACGTTGGAATGGTTTGCTAGTAGGTCGTAGTCAGCAGTGCAAAGTTCAATATATGACCTGTGGTACCAAATATCACATCCATCGCAGCATAAACCGTCGACATGTTCCCAAGTAACTGGAGTGTTACAAAATCCACAGGGATATACATGGGCGTTTCCTGTCGGTCCTGGATTCGATTCTATGTCTCCACTAAGCACAAGTATACATATAAGGAGGGTCCTGTTCTTGAATGGCGTCGTTGGTTGGCCAAACTTCCAATGCCAGTGGTTCAATAATTTGGTGCTAATTCCAGTAAGAAAGGTTGGGCTGGATAATGAGGTTCCTGTCTGTAGTTGGCTGACTGAGAATAATATGATGACGATGGTGAGTAGAGTGAAGTTGAAGTTGTGTTGTTTACATTCCATGGCTTGGAGTTGGAGGTGGGTGTAGTATGAAGGAGTGTATACAAGGTGGTTTCCGGGCACGGCGCGACAGGGGAGACACTACTGATACATGGTTGGGGTAGAGTAACTTACAAATCAAATATTTATGCACTTTAAAACCAAATCGTGCTTAGTAACTTGGTGAAATTGAATAAATTAAGAATTTTCTTCACTTGTCAAAAATACGCGACTTTTTCCCGCGCATGCGCACTTCTCAGAACCTCATACATGCTTTTGGACAAGAGTTTGTCACATGTTGCCACATCTATTGCAGAAAGCATTTTACCCAACGACAATTTTGGAAAAAGTTAGGGTCGGTCTAAGAGACGAGAATAAACATTAAAGTCAACGGGTAAGTGGTTAGTGATCTGTGGCCATTTATTGCCCGAAGGGATGCCTAAAAACCCGGTAACGCAGGGGCAATGGACGTTTCGTCAAATATTGACAACGGTCCCAGATTCGGACGTTGAAACTAGGAGGTTCCGGGTGACTGAGACTATTTAAGAAAGCATTTGAAAAATACGCAATCACCGACTGGTTGACCGAAGTAGTAAGCGCGTTTATCATTGGTAAATTATGATGGCATATTAAAATTCACTGATTGTTAAACTGAGACGGTCTACGAACTGCACTAGCTAGTGGGGATGAACTTGATTCCCAGTGTGTCAGTTACATGCCAAAACGTATGTAGAGATGACATGGTGGAAGTGTCATACATGTATATACCAAATATTGTCATCGATAAATTAAACATTTTACCTGCTTCTCATACATTAAAGGACGCATGGCTCTATTCTTTGGAATCTTAAAAGAGACGAAAATGGGTCTAAAAGCAAATATTAATTTAATATAAATGTATACAAACTGAATTATATTTACGTTTTTAAAACAATTATTGTAATTTCTAATCAATTATGTTCGGGGAAATACGTGAACTGTCCAAATTGAAGGATAGTAGTTTAGTCCATTCTACACGTTTTTTTAGTATTATTTATGAACCAGCCATTACAAATTACTTTCGCCTTGTGTTGTAGGACATGTTTTCTTTGTTTATTACAAATAGCAATCGAACCTTTACAAAACACGACTTGTGTAGAGATTGTAAAATGCGCATTGTGTCTTAAATTCGATATAAGGATCTCTTGTACGACAAGATACCAACGTCAATATTAACACGGAAAATGGACCAATATTAATTTTAATTCGTGTTTTTAATTTTGGAGTTAGATGGTTTACTCCTTTAAGGCTTTCCGTGGATGGATTTATTGATAAAGACCACGTATCGTATAGTAACCTTGATTTAGATTATTATATTAGAATTAATTTAAACATTCGTGGTCATATGACGTATTAGGATTTAAAACGATAATCTCGTTGTTAAAAGTATTGAAAGGGAAATTTGTATGGGTTTGATATTTTAAGTCGTTGCAGTTCGTAAAACTGGAAAAGAAATGGAATTTAATCCTGGCTCAGAATACACGTCAGATCATGCCAATTTAGTTTAACTGTGACGTTTTAATCCTATATTGAATTTAATAAAATTGATTCTTAATGAACACGTGTATAATCTAGTTGCCAATTATTAACAGAGAAATTATGACGTATATATATGACATTTGACGTAATATGACAGTTTCCTGTTTGACGGTGGTGATTATTAGAAATATATTAGACAAGTGATATCTGCCATGGTGTCCTTACAAATTATATTTTCTACTTTGACCGTAACTGTCACATCATATCTTAATGATTATCACCCTTCCAATATATATCATTATTCGGAATTGAAATTAAATGAAATGGGGTTTAATGTCCTATTTTGTTTATCCATTTTAGAGTATTTTTCAAAAGCTTTTTACAGGCTTCATATCGTATGCTTAAAATCCAATCGAAGAAGTTGTCTTTCCAAACGACCCATTGACCTTCGGAAGGAAATGTTTAATCTTAAAGCCCCAATAACACTCTTTTTGTAACTGAAAAATATGTCCCAATCTTCATTCTGGTCAACAAATCGTATTATTTTAGAATATTCCAATTAAATGATGATATAAATTTCATGTTAACACACCTATTTTAAAAAATTGGAAAAATTCAACCAATTGATTTGAAAAGTCTAACGTAAACCTTTTCAAATGTGACTTGGATTTTAAAATATTTTCGAACCCTCTGGACAAGTAAAATAGGTTGTAATGGATAATTTACACAACAGGTAGGACACTTAATCATCTAGTACTTAGAATAAGGGTATTATTTATTTTCTGGAGCTACCAAGCCAGCAAGAGTGTCATTGTCCCTTTAAAATATATCCTTTCCCAATATGTTTTATAAAAATATCCGAAAGCATTATTCTCATTAAGGAAAAGGTAGGCCTATATTATTATTGTCCCAATACATCATGTCGAATTTCAAAAGGTTTTCGGAAAATGGGAGTAATTCCAACTCGGAAGACACCGAAACATCGATATGGTTTGTCACCTCAAAAGCTTTATGCTCCAGACGAAATTCGATCTAAATGCGCCAAAATGGTTCATTGCGATCTTTTGATCACGAACATATATATTAAGTTTTGTCGTAATCGGACAAACACCGTGGCCGCTAGGGGATCCACAAATTTGGTATATGTATTTTACAACTAATTGCTTAATGGGGATGGGCCCTTTTACCGAGAGGGTAACTGCCCGATTTTCATTTAGTTTGAACCGTTCCGCGATTGTTGGGTAATAGGAATATAATTTGAACGGTATTTTAAATAGATTAAAAATTAAAGTGTGACCTGCAAAGGGTCCACAAGCTATGAACGCTATTTTTCCGACCTATAATTTCAAATCTTAAAGCGGTTTCAGTGTTATCAATTTGTTTTTGATTTTTTGAAAAACATCAGAACAAATCCTGTGAAGTGAAGCCACCAAGCCATTAATATATAAGCAACGTGTTTATTGTACTTGTTGAAATAAAGAATAAAAACTTAATGCTATCCAATCCAGTCAGCTTTATTTTTAATATAATTAATGTAGATCATTTAAAATGTTGCAATTGGGCACCTTTTAATGTTTCGTTTCGGTTATTTCCCACTTGGCAATTTCATATTTGATTTCCTGGCCTCGTTTTCACACATCGTCTAATGTAATGTAGCCACCGTGAATATAAAACGGCGCTAAAATATAGACTGGCTTGTCAGTAGCTATGGTTGTACATTGTATTCGGTGAAAATAACAACAACTCCTTAGAATTATTAGATTACTTAAAGCTAAATGTGTTAGAAGCATATATCACCAAACATAGAAATCTAAATGAATAATTTATCAGAATATAAGAGACTCTCAAATGCGTTAATTGCATCTGATTTGAACCGTTGTGACGTCGCCTAGTAGCACGCAGTGGTGGTGTAATGGCCACGAGCCATAACCTGATTGGTGGGTGACGAGCTAAAACTATTTGACACGTGCCTCTTAGCGCCACGACGCCTAATCTCACAAGATTTCACTTCTAATGACTTTACGGTTTATCTTTCCACTTAAGTCTTTGGGTGAATACAACTATAGCAGGGATGCGGAGTTAAGTTAATTCACGTTATATTAGATTCATTAAATTTTCATCGGGGAAGCTTTCAATATGGATACAGACTGACATGTTATCCAAGGGGAATTTAATTCTTGTACGACCAATTTTCTTCACTTAAAAACCGAAGACATTTCTCCTTCATCAAGAAAATTGAGTTGTATTAAGAAAACAGGAGCCAAACTTAGTTTTTACTGTTAATGCTTTTCCCAAGAGTAGGGATTGTCTTTCTGTATTGAGATAACGAATGCTGATTTTCCATTTGCTACTAAACATTATTATTACATGGAAATGTTTTCTCAAATACATATTGGGTATTCAATGTAGGAACCTTGAAAATCAAAATGAAAATAGTTTACTTGCTGTAGTACACATTGAAGAGAAATGGCATCTTTGTTCAAAAATATAAATTAGACCGTTCTTGCTATAATTGTTCAAAATGGTGACGAAAAATAAATAAATTGACGATTTCTTTCACTATATAGTTTTAATTTAGCGAATTTATGGAGATGTGGCCTAGTTTGTTTATTATTGTAGCTACAATACTTAACAATTAAGATTAGGTCTCGATTATCCATTTTATCTTTAAATTGTATAATGCTCCGGGTGTTTTAATCCATTTAAAATTCCGGTGGTGTAGAGAGTTAATAATAGACTTTTCGTGTGACAAAATGTCTGAATAATCGCTGATTTAGCAGTTGGCGCCATAAAAAAAAGACCTGCAGTAGGCCGATTTAGCTCTTAAACGAATGCAAGGACACTCACATAACCTACGAATTTAGACAGGCGACCCCACTCCTTGTCACGGGCATGCCTTGGTTCGACACCATGGGCATTAATTCAATGACACACATTATCTTCTAAAACGCACGTGTTATATAACACGACCTGCCCCTACCACCAACCCAACACACATGACATTCAACTTGCACTGCAAACATATTTCTTGAAATCCTGGCAACACAAGAGCCAGATTAAGGTTCAAGGATAGCCCTGGTTATATAATGGCACAGGGACCCTTTCATTAAAACGGTTACTGGCAATCTGGCGTCTTTTAATTTTATTGATTTTTTTTTGTGTGAAAATACAATTATTATTATTATCCGCAGCTTTATCAATTCAAATTCATTTACTACAGTCACAGAAAAATATTTGCGAAAAATATATTGTATTAAGAATCATTTAATAAACCACAATATGTGTTGATTTTTAAACATTCGGGCTAACTGCAGCACCAGCTTAGATCTCAATACTTTTTTAGTTAACCTTTCCTCTTCGCGAGATTTATGTAGGTACGAATAAAATAATTTTACATACAGTTACTGTTTTTTTGTGTTAATCAATTCAGGTTGCCTTCTTAATGGTGGGTATTTGTTTATTTGAAAAAAAAAATGAAATGCGGTTTTTAAAGGATTTATTTTAACACCAACCGGTGTAACATAGTCGGCTACTAATTCACTCAAGGCGAAAAGATTTATCGGAGACTTGAACATTCTAGAATGAAATTTGTGATAACCGGGGTGGCTTTCTGGGCCTCGACTAAATCAAGGGGTAATGCGAGACCGAAGCCTATCAATATTAAGCATTCTGTGACAGGGATATGAAACAATGAGAGGTCGAATCCTATCGATATTAAGTACCCAGTGACACGACACAGATATTTAGCCTATTGATGGTATTCCGTGATACGGCTTTCTTTATAGCTTCACACCATCTCCTTTAAAACTGGTAACCTCAATGATCTACCGACAAACGGGAAGTAACTCTCGAGTAAGGTTTAAAACTTAACATAGGTACATTTTGTCATCTCTTGATCATAATGCTTCACACAGCCATGCTATACATAAAAAGAATTACTGTGTACGCACCCAGGCCCGCATCCAGGATTTTGTCGAGGGGAGGGGGGCGCATTTTTGAGAAAACGGTATGTTGCAACCTTGGATTGCTTGGGCGGAGACAATGCGAAAATCGTGTTTATATCATCTATTAAAGAGCAGATACATGTATATGAACTACAACAGTAATAAAGCAAACGAAAATGAAAATCAACTGTCACTAGGGCAGAGGGGAGGGGGTCCGCGCATGGCACCTGGTCAAAACAGTCTATTGCTCTGGGTATTTATTTAGCTAGCTTGATTGTTCGCTGTATTTCATTTGAACAGATTGTTCGCTGCCATCTTCTTTGTGAATCGTTGTTCTAACAACACGTTATGAATTTATATAATCTCTAAAATGGTTTTAAAATCCGCTTGGCATTGCTATCAAGTTTAAAATATATTTTGAGCCTACTGACAAGAGCACGTTAATAAACTAAATTGTATACAAGAACATGATGCACAAGACAATAAGCCTATATATTGACGTAAATGTAAATCATCCATAGTTTTATTACTATTATTTTGTTTCTGAATATAGTTTGTTTATGTATCGCTACCAGCTTGTCAATGACGTAGGTCAGTGACATTTCAGTTCAATAAACTTGTCTTAATGGTTCTGCCAACACACACTCCTCGGTTGGGAAAGCGAATACTTACTATAATTATCTAGATGGAAATTTTTAAATAAAAAATATGGTATAGATTGTACATTATTTTTTTATATATAAGGCATTATATCAGTTATATATCAAAACATGAACACGATCACATATGGACATCGTTATATGAGCAAATAGATATCACTTGGGCATTTGGCCAAAAGTTGGTGCGTTTGCGGATCCTCCAGCTCAGTCCGTTCCATAACCCGTTTATTTGACGTTCATTTCTCGCCCATTACAACATTAGCCCCAAGTTTGTTACGATAGACGCAGTTAAATTAGGAAATCGGCCAATACGATAATGAAAGCACAAAACCACGACAACCAATAAACATCCTTTAAATATTTATATCTTGAGATATTGAAAGATATCCGATTGCCGTGTCATGGGTTCGGTAGTATTAGGGAGGCCTAACTGAAGAGACATTCAAGACTTTTACATGTAGGGCAAGGTCACAAGGAATGCATTTCGTTGTCCAATATGTAATGTAAATAGATCTAAATTAGAATAAAACAAATATAAAATCGTGAATTTCAGTGTCAGTGAATTTTGGTATAACAAGTAGTGGGTCAAAATCTGTAAATGCATGGATTTGGGATTAGATCAAAAAAGACATTTTGTTACTACCGAATCACAATTGGCCAGGGTTATGATACTTCGTAACCTCATAGATTCAGAAATTTGGCAATGAATTTAACGGAGTTAAATATTTGGGATCTAGTAATTGACACAACGCATATATTAATGTTTTCTGGAGGAATATTTTTACTCTAATTTCAAATCAGTTTTATTCGTCGAAATCTGAATCGAATGTCAATCTCTAGTGTCTGGTTATTCCATTCTACACCGACAGTATAATTTTCTCGTAAATGGGCTGTCACCCAGAGACTTTTGGCGAGCGGATTTTTTCCCATCCGTATCGCGTATCCGTATCGTCACAATGTAGTTTTAAAGTTTTGGCGTATGAGTAGCTGAGCTGAGCTTAGTTCTATTACAGCATGATGACAGTTATTCACATGATCACCATCAGTACTAGTAGTCAAGTGTGTAGCCCACAAATTCCTGGAGGGCGTAAAGTCACTCGATAGATACGAGCATGTAAGTTACTCATGTGTTACTTCTGCACAAGTTCCGCATAAGTCAAGAACGCTAAATATTCGTTGGACACACGCTGTCATATACTTGTATAAGTTATGTTTACGTTGGGGATAAGTGATGAATAAGTAACTAATACGTAACATATTCGTTCAGAGTGTTAGAAGTACGTTATATATGCGTCCAATTTGAATTCAGCTTCAGCGTATGTAAGCGTGTTGGATAATTTTTTCATACGTTATCTGAAACGTTATAGTGTGACAGGCCCATTACACTGATAACCTTCATGGTCACCGTAACATCACCGTATCCCTTAAAAGAAGCGTAATAAGTTTTCTAATCTGCCCAATCAATGTTCAATATCGTTTCGTTCTCGGGTCACCGTATAAAGCCACCGCATTAACAAAGTAAGAATTAATTGATCATAAACAATGTTATGTCGGTTAATGAAGCAATCAATACAAGACCAAATAAGAGAGAGGGAGAGAAACTAGGTCATTTTGGGAAAAACATATATGGTTTAACTATATTTCAATAATTCGGTCTTTGGCAGTGGGAGGAAACCTTAGGAAAGAGGCGGGTTTAGGAATTTTCGCAGGATGGGGTTTGCCAGGCTCCTGTTAAGAAAATCTGACAGTTGACAACGCATAATGCCATCACGGTCTCTAAATTACATAGGCATACATACAAATTGAGCTTTTTAATGTGTGCAATCCTATTGATGCAAGGCATTAAAACAATGTATGTAGCTGAGCAGGGTGGGGTTTGGAAAGTTACAAATTGCAAATATATATTGTTTAGACCAAATATACAGGATACATCTAAGGGGAGATAACTACCGTATTTATTTTGAAAAATTTAACGAAGAAGACCAAATATATCCCCCCCCCCCAGAAAAGAGAGTTTATTTCGTAATATAATATTCATCATATCTCAGTAAAATATTTTGTCTGAATTTAAGAACTGTGATTGGGCACACCAGGGACTAATTATTGATCCTCTGTAAATGATACAGTCAGACAGATTATTCGAATTCTCGGTGTGTCGTTGTCTACATACATTTGTGCTACACTAGTAAGCTCGTACATTGGAGATTGTATTTTAATACTTTAAATGAACCCACTGGATTTAATTTAGTATAAGCCAATTATAATATTAGTACTTGGCAGATAGTCGCTGTTTCAAACCGGGACATATTCCAGCCCTCTTAGAAGCTGATTTCCTAAAATATTTTAGTTTCCATGAATTAGAGCAGTATTGAGAATAATATTTGTTTGCAATTAGAATCCTGGGATCTAGTCAATTCAAATTCCTACTTTTTCAGTTTATTAAAATTATAGCCGACAATATTAGTTCTACCATTAAGCTGCGCTAATTCATTTTACAGTAAACGATGAAAAGATAAATGATATGCCGACATAACTGATTTCAACACTTGCTTTATAATATTTTTAAGTATCTGTTCGCTCATCTGAGAAGTTTGGTGTAGTTTAATCGTCGAGTGCTAGACATTAAGTAATATATTGGTAATATATTACGCAATGTCTTGCACGAGACGATTAAACAACTTAAGATACAGACACTATCCAGCACGTGCATAACGATGAAATACGTTACTCGGATACAATATTTCAGCAGTATGAATAATATACGCTTGGCACATTGCCCGTACCATTATTTGAAATAACGGTACGCCAACATCAAAGGATGACGTCACATCTGTATTTAACTGCCATATATATGTACTTTCGATGATATTAACAATATTGTAGAGCTTCACTACTTTTTTTCCACTTTAAATGATAAAACGTATATGCTGATTCAAGTTAAACTTAAAGGAGCTAAATCACTAAATATTGCCACAAATGGACAGCAACGCATATGTTTATGTAATATTAACGTATATAAATTGATTTACACTCACTCGTTTCTGTCTTTACTGTAATTTCTAATATGTTATGTTCGGCGAAATACGCTTGAAATCTCAATCGAATGGCTATTTCAAGTGTCTGGTTATTCCAGTATACACCGAGAATATTTATTGTGCATGCTCTCCAAATAACTCAACCTCGTGGGTTTCCTCCGGGCACTCCGGTTTCCTCCCACTGCTAAAGACCCCTACGCGCTAGCGAATTATTGAAATAAAATGAAACCATGTTAGTCCCAAAATGACCTAGTTTGTGTCGAGTGGACGTTAAACCCCATTTCTCTCTCTCTCCAAATAAGAATATAGCGTCGCCTTTTGACTTGACTCATATGCCTAGCCTCTTTCTTCGAGTCCGTTGTTACAAATAGCGCTGAAAGACATTATAGTACACGATTCGTGTACCAATGGTTAAATGTTTATTTGTCTTAAGTATTAGACACCATCTTTCCCCGGTAAGATCACAACATCAATGTTGATTTAAATTGACAAATAATTCGTGTTTTCAATGTCGAATAATTTAGATGATACTGCGTTAGAGACTTGGCTACTTTAAATACTGATTTTATAACATTTTAAAGTACATTTATCTCGCACCTAGGGACTTCGTCAGAAATAAATGGTGCATGTATATTTAATGTCAACTTTTTGGTTTAGTTTTTTTGTTTAAAGTTGGTTCAGCTTTACATGTTTCTTGCCTGTCCTGTATTATAAGGGGAGTAACTCCAGTTATCCACGGCAATTTTTGGCCTATGACAATTTTATTAACAATCCGTTGATCTAACCACAAATAACCCAACATATATAATATTAAATATTTATGTGGAGTGAATATCTCGATTAGGTTTAGTACGCCCAGTGATTTCACTAATTGATGTATATTTATTTCACGATCTTTGCCCCACAAATTCATTAATTTTCAAAATAAATTACTGTCAAACATACCTCTTTGATTCTATTAAATTTTTAGATCAAAAAGCGACACAATTTGCCAGAGAACAAGGGACAGGGAAATAAATATACACGATAAGAAAAAAAATGTTGTTGAAACTGAATGTTTGTATTAACAATTTATTACCAGTTTTGACATTATATCTTGCAAAAAAGAGATTAATTTTAAACGTGACAATCGCAAGTAGTTTTATAATATGTCATAGTTTCGACGGATACATCATAATCAATCATGTGAAAGAGTTTTGATTGTTGAAGCATACAAAGGGATATCTATATTCTTAGATTTAAATAGGCCACAGTAAAATGTATATGTAGTGCAGGGAAATAGTCCATGATAACATGGAAATTATGTACAATCATTAGGATGGAACGCAAACTAATGTACGTATCGATGGCACATGTAAAGAAAAAGCTTAAACGTCACCGCCGCTGGTGTTTTCGAAGATCTCTCGCATTTATATATATTGAATAGTATTTTTCAAGTATTAATATGAATAAATATTTACCTTTCTTTTCCTTAAAGTTCCAATTTCATATTTTCTAAGAAAGTCAAAACATAATTATTTCTATGTCTTTTGCTCAAAAGGTTGTCAACTCACTATTATACGATCATGTCAAATTTTTTGGGGCATTAGAAAGGCTGACACAGGCTGATTGAGGAAATAGTTGCTGAATTACCTCCCTTGTTTTCCCATTCCTCTCCCACTCGGCTAATCTCGACAGATTCCGTAAACTACGTAGACTGCATCTAGTCTCGGATGTATGACAGTAAGTGATATGTACCTACGCCCATACATTTGCGATGCGGCTACCGGTTTACTTTAACAGGAAAACTTGACGCTACTACACAAATTGGGAACCTATTCGGCTAGCGACCTATTCGACCGATCGAGCTGCAACCTGTTCGTTGGAAACCTATTTAGAGTAAAGACAACAGTCTCTATTTATCAACCAATAAAATCCAACGTTATGTCTATCAAATGAAAGTAGAATATATTATTTTTTATCCATTCCTTCAGCTCAGAATAGAAGTGTAATTTCGTCATTATCTTACAGCTGGATCGGTCGAATAGGTCGCTATCCAAATAGGTCGCCAACTTGTGTTTGGAATGGGCGCAGCCATGTTTCATCCGGGACCTTTAAAGTAGTTCCAATATGGCGGAATTCATCGTACAGCCGAGTTTAGATTCCGAAATCTTCCGAGGTTTGCCGAGTGATTCCTCTCCATGGACGGCCATCTTCAAACGTTTGAATTTGATGTTGAAAATGATATTTTTGACAATTTCTCAACTGGCAATAGTGAATTATAGGATTAATAGGATTATTCTTTAACAAGGTAGGACTGTTTATAGGTTCAATCTATTTTATGGCTTTATTTTAATACATTTTAAAAATATAACTTTAAAAAATGCTTTTGAAACTTTAAACTATATTTCTACCTATAAGCTATTTACAGACAGCTGGTAGATAGTATTATTTATAATGGAAACAAATGAATAATATCTTTTAAGTGGCACCTGTTCTGGAATAGGAAACACTCTGGTTATAATGCGCATAATGCTAGGTTCCCACTATCACGATTCGCGCTAAGATTGAAATCGCGGTTTTTTATGATAGGGTAATCGTGGTAACCTTATCACCTCTAGGTCAGTCGTAGCACTGGTGTTGATCGTAGAAAAGTTTTGGACGGTTTGCAAAATTACCCCCGATCAACACGATTAATTGTCAATCGTGACCATGGATTCAAATCGCAGGGATCGGGGTCGGCCTTGAACAAGAAAACGTCACGCCCTGTTATGATGCAACGCTCTCTGTAGAAGTTCGGGAAGTCTATAATCAGTCAGCCAGTATGTACATTGTGGATCCCGATCGTGCAAGATATCGTGACCACAATCGTATCCTAACACAAAAGAGCACGTCGGTTCCTGTTGATCATATCCAAACGTATCTGCACTACCAGTTCGTTGACTTAATATGGAAAATCCTAACGGAACGTATCTGGACGGGAGAACAGATTGTGACAAATAGTGTCACCTAAAATTTACCTATCGTAACTATCTGGCATCCAAACGCACACTATCGTACCAGAACGTAACGACCCGCATCAAGTAAATATAAATTCTACGATCAGTTAAGAATAATCAGTCGTCGCGTTTATAATGCATCGCACGATAGTGCGAACCTAGCTTTAACAAATTTATAGGAGATTGTGATCGTCGATACACATCATTAATCAAATTTGACAAAGACAGTCCGTTTTTTAAATAGTCTGATATTTTAAGTTCATAAAATATGAATTAATAACACTTTTAATATCTAAACCTGTTGTCCGTTTAACAGTTCTATTGTCAAGTCGGAACTCTGGGTGTTAGTATTTGTAATACAGCGCCTGAAAAAAGAGAAGTATGTACCGTATATTTTTTGCCATTTCGATTTAACTATTGCTCTCGGTTGTTTAAAATCCACATTTACATGATCAACGTCATTTTTACCGTCATCCAACCACGTTGACCGAACTGCTGCAATTGGATCATCCTGTCTTCCTTGCGGAAAAGTCAGTTCACTCATAGTCACTGCCGTATTTTCCCCGATAACAGCAACTGCCATCGTTGCTGTTGATTTATCTTCATATGTGAGATAGAACTTCATTTCAACAGGATCTGCAGTTATCAAAGCAATTCGGGCCATGGGGCGTCGCTGATCTGCGGTAAATTTTCCGATTATTACGGAAGATCCAAAAGGTATCGTGTCTACACCCTCTGGGGGTATCGCATTGATACTTAATTCGCCGTCACTTCGCAGATTCAAGATTTCGAATTTCTTGGTGTGGGTTGAGATGTTTTTAAATATTTTGATTACGTTTTGATCTGAGAAAACTTTTCCTTTAATAGAAACGTTCATAGAATGGGGTGCAAGCCAGAATTGGTCTATTTGGGAAACTGTCATTGTAGTTTCTGTATCTTCATAAATCTTTGATGTAGTGTCCGGTGCTGTGGGCGTCCTTTCAAATCTAAGATACTCGAATCTGGGTGCTCTTGTTTTATCTGCTATCAAATCAATACGGATAATATTCTTAACATTCTTCCTCATAACCAAATCAGGGAGTTGCCAATCCATGGAGTTGTTGGCCCGGTGGTAATTTCCAAAGGGAACAAAGTTAACGCCAGTTTTTATAAACAGTTTAACAAATGTACCACCCTTTACGCTGGGGTCCTCAACCAAGGCCAACTTTAATAGACCCCCTTCTATCATTTCTGAATCTGGAATGTTAGCATCTGAAATAGTAAATTCTACCAGCATCTGTGTGATTTGACTTTGAGGTTGGCCGGAAAAGGATATCGTAGCTTGAGGTGTATTAATGGGATCAGCGTACGGCACCCCAAAAAAATTATTAATGCTCCATAAAATACTCTCGCCTTTACATCCCGGGAAACTTGACTCCATTGCATTAGCTGTAGATGTATATTTGGGTCTTCTGGCTGTTACTATGTAAGCTTTAGCATCTTTTTGATGGAGTGGTATATTAATATTTTTATCTTTAGGACATAGGGGTTCTCGGATATTCTGTAAAATATAACCCAAGCTGTTATCCAACCTGTGGTCTGGTGTGTAAGTAATGCGATTGTCACAATAAGCCTCATTCCGCAGCATATCTCCTTGCAATGACCCCGTCACCTCCAACTCTACAACATCCAACTCGATCCCGTATTGATCTGCCTCCGTAATTGACAGTTGTAAAGTGTGACTTCCAGCCTCTATGTTTTGAAAGGAACCAATAGGCCCAGAAGAACTCACTTCGCCCCACAAATTGCCATGTCCAGCTCTATTATGACCGACAAAGCTACCAAGAATCTTGTCGTCCAGCTTTAAATCCACCGTGTCGCTTCCTCCATCATTCGTGTATTTTACGTTCGTCACGCGGAGTTGTACATTTTTTCTTGTGCGAAACGCGATTTCTAACACTTCACCTTTAAAGAATTCGACCGAATAATCCTCTGATACTGTATTACGAAAATTTGGCTCTCTGATTTTTGTATACTGTTCTACTTCAAAGGTAACCGTTTCTTGTCCCAATACACTGCTTAACGAAATGATAAACAAGAGACACTCTTTAACATTTGCCATGTTTTTGTCCTGTACAAAACACGATTGTCAATAAATATATAAGTCAGTAAAATCATCCGTACGAAAGACAATAGTATACCCGCACCACAGTCATGTTCATTTATCTACAGGTTTCACAATCCCTCTTCTTGTAATAAATGTCTAAAATAATGAATTGGAAAAAAATAAAACGTAAAGGGTGTGTTGTAAGTTTTGACAGATCGTTAAAGTGACATTTAGTATGGATTTGGTGAATAACGTTTAAAGTGAAAAATTGCATGTAATAGTTTTAAAAACATTGTTTATTTAGCAAAGAAAGGGGGCTGTCAACAGTCACGTGTCTACAATAATTCATCGAAAAAAACAAATTAAAGGGTGTGTTGTAAGTTGTGACAATTCGTTAAAGTGACATTTAGTTGCGTTTAAGTGAATTACATTAAAAGAGAAAATGTGTGTAACAGTTTTGAAAATCTTGTTTTATTTAGCAAAGAAAGGGGCTGGGTCAAGGCATATGCATCCACCCTCTCTTTCCTAAAAACACAAAAATTGTATGGTTACACATACGGACATACAATTACTGTTCTCTGAGGGATATATTGCCAAGACCGCTGCGTTTCCGAACAAACTTCGTCGAATTTAAGTGCACACCAGCGTGAACACTTCATTAAGATTTGTTAATGCGTCACTAGGTCTGTGAGTGGTAAATGGTTCCAACCATGAATGAAATATTCCCCTGTTCTTCTTCTTGTTCTTCTATTGATGTTTAACGTCCGCTTCTATCAATGATGATATCGCAGACAACTAGTCTTATTTAATTATGCTTTCCGTACACGCGGGGACTTTCTTGTGTGGGGAAACTTGAGCAAACGGAGAAAAAAAAAAACACACACATTCGCTTCTTTCTCCAAACATACGCTTAAACCATGTATCGAAACTATGACCGCAAACCAGGGGTGACCGGCCACCTATAACTCGAAGTGCAACCGTAAACCAGTAGCCCCCTCCCCTAAACACACACACACACACTGCTATGTATCTTTAAGGTAAGTCACGTAATATTTAAGACAATACAAACGTACATTTCAAGTACTGCAAATTACGTATCGCGTCATATTTCTATTTTAAAGGATAACATTACATATATCAAAATCTTGACATAATGCCGTGTCTATATGCAGGGTAATTGTGTGGGTAAGAATTCTTACACTCTGTGTGGTGGGTGTAGTTTTATAAATCCAGACAGAAAATTCATCGCTCTACAAAAATAACTACATAATTTACGGAAGACCGTATAGGGTATCTCAAATGATATAAAAATATTCTGATCACCTGATTATCTAATTTCAAAGTCGTCACTCACTGAATTATGAAATAGTTTGGGAATGATTTTTATATAGTATAACCTGTGCGTCTAATAAATTCCGCATAGTTAAAAATTGTTTAAAAGTTCTTTAATGCGGCTTATCCGTATCTTGTAACTACAAGGTGGTAATCTTGTAACTACAAGGTGGTAATCTTATAACTACAAGGTGGTAATCTTGTAACAAGAAGATTGTTATCTTGTAATAATGAGATATTCACCCTGTAATAAACAACAATGTTGTAATAACGAGATACATGTAGCTATCTTGTAGTAATGAGACTGTTATGTTGTAATAACAAGATAGTTATCTTGTAATAAAGAGATAGTTATCTTGTAATAACAAGATAGTTATCTTGTAATAACGAAATAATTGTAATAACGAGATAGTTCTCTTGTAATAACGAGAGAGTTATCTTGTAATAACGAGAGAGTTATCTTGTAATAACGAGATAGTTATCTTGTAATAACGAGATAGTTATCTTGTAATAACCCGGGACCGGTTGCTCAAAGCCCCGTTATCTTTTAACGATTCGTTAACTCCATGTTGACGGATCGTTAACTTTAACAGAGAGAAAGACTGTTGCTGGAAGTCTCGTTAACTTGGCGTTATATTTAACGGAGGTTTGGGGCTCCGTAATCTGTTTAATGACGGCATTAGTTTACCAATGTAGTTTTCTATAGAACATTCTAGAGGGTTGAGCGACGCGGGCCTATTCCATTTTCTATAGGATGAAATTCTATGTTATTCTACAGAATTTTGGTGGCTTATAGGAAATAATGGCCCCATAATTCTGTAGTGCAAATTCCATAATTTTTCCTACAGATTTCTAAAGGAAAAAATAAAGTATTGTAGTGTTTTCTATTGTATCTTTTTGTCTTTAATCTAGTTTTGTGAACAGACTGCACAGCTGTCTCAGTACAGCGGATTTCACATACTTAACAACCGTTACTTGTCACATCAAAAACGAAATAAGATAAATTAACAATTATATTCGATGCAGTTGTTTCAAAATGACAAGTGCATGTATGGCAATGAGTAACATAACATGAAAGACCGCTAGACACAGTGCTATGACGTCAATTTCCGCTGGTTTTCTAAACGGTATAAAGACTGGGCGTGGTTGCTTTCTAAAAATTAATGACACTGCTGTTATGCTTTAATATATTTTGTCATGCTCACCTTGGTTTGTATTGCTTTTCCACGATGTCTTATCATTATCCGTGATTATCTGCCTAATGTTTCTTTAAGCGAATTATATAGATTAAAATTGTTTAACGAAAACAAGTAGAAACTACACTCATAAAGAAAACTGATCTCAGTAATATATTTTGTAGGACATCTTAAATTAACATCTTGAATGTAGTTTGTGAACTGCCCATGGTGTATTTACAATCATTTGCGATGTTTAATGCATCGTCTATATATCAAATATCTTATCATATACCTATTAAAATTGTTAGACAAATTTCCAATTAATAAGACGATAAATCAGCATTTCTTTAGGGTGGTAATGAAATGAAATGGGGTTTAACGTCCTACGTTTCTGCACCTAACATGGGCTAATGGAAGACGGATATACGCATACAGTGTGCTATGAGGGAAACTTTGCCCGGGCAGCGGCCCTACGGCCATCTCTTATATCGAATTCCAACTGCCAAGGGATCTTACGTGCAGGCCCTCCGTTCTGCATCGATGACAAAGTGAGACCACTTTCTCAACCAATGCAGGGATCAAACATCCGACCCCCTTGGCTAGCGATGCAGCGCCTTACTTAGCCACGTGATCCCCTCTTTAGGTTGGCCTTGCAGTTGTACCCAAAGGGGGGATTGGACGGGGATGCCAAAGATAACTATTTTTACAGTAGGAAGGTGTTGTACTATGATATTACGTTAACTTTTAAATTAAATCACAAACTTTTAAATCTAATTTATATCTTGGGCATAATCTATTGGATGTCATCTTCGAGACAAATCTGAATATTATTTACGTTAGTATTAACAGAGTTATATCCCCTGTCGTAATGCGAAGGCGAACAGAATACTATCACGGCGATTTGTGGTCACTTATTTCTATAAAATTACTTGCAATCTTACAGCAGGATTTCCGAAAAGGGTTGTTCTGGGGTCCAATAAATGCCCTAAGCAGCAATTCCTTGATTAATTAAAGATACATTATGTAAGATTTAGATATAGGAGCTAGCCATTCGCGCTATAATAGTTGGAAAAAGATAATGTAAAATGAATAATTTGAAAATTTAATTCAAATTACTCTATTGCGAGCCAAGATATTAGCCCTTGAAGGTTGCGTCAACCACGGGGAACACACAATTTTTCCTACAACAGAAGTTGAAACGCATTTAATTATGAGTGTATTCGGTGTTGCGTCAACCACGGGGAACACACAATTTTTCCTACAACAGAAGTTGAAACTCATTTAATTATGAGTGTATCCACCAGATGATTCTTTTGCGTAATGCCGTATTATTTAACTATCGTTTTTCGTTTTGTAATGGCACAAGCCGATTTTAATAACATGTAATCAAAGAACGGCTTTATCCGCCATTTGTAATATTGTCACGTGACATTGTTATGTTTTGTTTCGCTTGGGAAGCGTTTATTATACACGATAGAATTCCAGAAAAGTGAATCATAATGAATCAAATCTAATTTGTAGACCATTGGTCAAGTGATGATCGGAACATTATTTGTGTGGCTCTAATTTTGGTGATAGCAAGTACATCTAATAATTATCTTGAAAAAAACTACGTTTAGTAAACGAGGCATTTTTACCCAGCCTCGTTCTGGACAAAATGCCTCGTTCCAAAAACATGGCAATTTAAAAAACTACGTTTCGGAACTACAGACAAACGTGGCTTTTTTTTTTGCTACGTTACTACGTGGCAAAATCGTAGCAAAAATTTTGAAACGATTTAGCTACGTTTGGACAAAAATGCCAAACGTGGCATTCTGAGGTTTATAGTGTAATAATTAAGAAAACATTTCCGGCTTAAAGAAAGACTTGCAATAGGTAGTTTTAACTCTTGCAAAATATATGTTTGTAAGAACATTGTGAATCTGATAAGGCACGACCGCGTGTTAATATAAACTTAATGATGCGTGATTAGACAATAAACCATAACTTCAGGTATAAATCGCTATAGGTTTTAATCTCTGTTATTTTGGAGTTTCATCAGCGGTAGTTCGATTACGCTGCTCCGGTCTTCTCCTACCATGTTGCTCATTCTAAATTACACGAAAGCCGATAGTAGGATTTAAATTTTTAAGAGGATGTATGTATTTGGTGATCATGTTTCACACTAATCAGGCGAGGTTAACTACTCTCCTTTACTTCAAATTTGTTCAAATTGCACGAAATTTGTTTAGTTTTAGCTCTCCAGGTAATCTTATTATTTACTAAATAACAGATAACCCTCCGTGGAACATCATATTGTGAGATTATTTTAAAAGCCTTATATACGAACAGTCATACCATGCGTTCTTCTTCCCTCCGTTCGCATTGCGTTTCCGATGCATAACGATATCTCATGCATAAACCGTTTTAATTCAAGATAACTTTTTAAAACTTTATACACATACCAAGCATATCTCATAAACACTGTTTATAAATAGTATAGTTTATTTGCAAATACAAATCGAAAGATTATAATTTTTGCGATAATACCCATGTATTTTTTAAAACAAAAATAAGCTTTTGCAATATGCACAATCGTATCAACTTTTCTGCAGTCATATGATATTGTTCATGAAGTTTCAAAATAGAGCGAATCACAACAAGATGCATAAATGCTATGATATCTTGTAATTATATATACATGTAATTTTGAAAGATGCCGAGAAATTTAAATTAGTAGCCAATTAAATATATTGACAAATTATGGTAATTGTTCTAATCATTATGTCCATGCTTTTATCTAATATATGATGATATACAGTGTAGAAATTGGTTAACAACATTGAAATTTTACATGTAGTTTAATAGAATGATTGAGTAATATGTTTTAAATGGGGTGTTTTAAATACGTGGGAATAATGTGTAGAGCATTGTCATTTAGCTGTTATTTGATTAAAGTTTTCTGAAATATAGCTTAAAAGTATATAAGTTTCATCGAAAGTTTATACTAGATCACCAACAGTCGTACAATCAAATGAACCACAGTTTAAATCATTACTATATATATAACTACAACGAAAGTTTTGTCATGAACTTTGAATAACATTTGCAGTTAAATAACTTGCGGGATACGGTATATTTATGTGAACATGATTGTGCGAAAAGCCTGAATATAGCCGTGGCAATGGGATAATGATATGTGGTCTTATTCCAACTAATACGTCGATCAATGATTACAGAGTTACCCCTTGCTCCCTGGCGAGGTCAAGGTTTCAATGGAAGATCATGTTTACAAATGTGAAATCATTGGCATTGAGGAAATTGGAGTAAAAACGTTGTGTAACTTCTCCAGTTTAATCAAGTTACCACCACAAGCAGTGAGTAGTGTGTTACTTAAATGAACTTTGATAAGACAGTATGTGTGTTTATATTATTTTGCTTAAAATGAAATTGTACTTTTTGACTTGCATACCTTTAGTGGAAGTAAGTGTACATTTAAAGGGACAATAACATTCTTGCTGGCTTGGTAGCTCCAGAAAATAAATAATACCCTTATTCTAAGTACTAGATGTTTAAGTGTCCTACCTGTTGTGTAAATTATGCATTGCAACCTATTTTACTTGTCCAGAGGGTTCGAAAATATTTTAAAATCCAAGTCACATTTGAAAAGGTTTACGTTAGACTTTTCAAATCAATTGGTTGAATTTTTCCAATTTTTCTTAAATAGGTGTGCTAAGATGAAATTTATATCATCATTTAATTGGAATATTCTAAAATAATACGATTTGTTGACCAGAATGAAGATTGGGACATATTATTCAGTTACAACAAGAGTGTTATTGGGGCTTTAAGATCACAAAATCAAGCCTGGAAATTATAACATTGCATGTTTAAGGTAAAAGACATCATACAGAGCCTAATAGCCGTGCCTTTTCTTCTTCATCTCCCAGTTGTTTTCAGTTCGTTTGCCAGCCGTTTATGACTGCAAATGGGCGCGGTTCACTTGAATGCATTGAGCAAGATTGATGTTCTTTAGTTTCTATTATATAATAGGCTGATATCCTTTCATCTCAACCATCTAAAAATAGAAGAAAGGTACATACATTGACCCCGGGTATAGTAGTATAGTGTAACAAAGCCTGGTCGACAAGAGATTCTAATATTGCTTCAAACATTTGTCACCACTCCCTTACCCCCCTTCTATTGCAACGTAATTCCAGAGTTACTGTCCCTTCGAAGAGTGCCCTAGATTATATGTTGAACCATATTTCTTTTTTTTTCAATTCCAGATGGCGAAACACCCTAGCACAGTGTCTAAAGATTTGTCATTTAAATGCATTGTTTGTACAAAAGTATGTGGTAGTAATAGCAGTCTACGAAGCCATTTAAGAACACACACGGGAGAGAGACCTTTTAAATGTGATGTTTGTTTAAAATCATTTACTCATACATCACATCTAAAAAGCCATTTACGAATCCACACGAAGGAAAAGTCTTTTGAATGTAAAGTTTGTAATAAAGCGTTCAGGCAAATCAATCATCTAATGTGTCACATCAAAATTCATACTGGAGAAAAACCGTTTAAATGTGATCTTTGTAATAAATCCTTTACTATGCGCACTAATCTCCATACACATATAAGAACTCATCACAGGGAGAACATTTTGGAATGTGATCGTTGTCGTAAACTATTCACCACTGATGCCAGTCTGCTTCACCACCAAAAAATTCATATTGTTGTTACAAATGAATCAAATGGACATCCTCGGAAAGATGACAGATTTTCAACTGGAGAACATATTAATGCTTGTCATAATGAAAACAAGGAAAGTAGAATATGTGATTCCGTTACCACTTCTTGTGATCTTATGACCAATTACAAGGCTGGTGAACTTAACAGTGACAACAGTAGTAAAGCATGCCTTCCATTCCAGGTGGATTATAACAAAACTAACAAATCTCATTCATGTGGTGTTTGTAGTAAAACATTCGCTACAGAAAAACTCATGCAACTACACTCCAATTATCACAGATACAAACTATCTCATACATGTGATGTTTGCGGTAAATCATTTATTGGTAATGCCAATCTTCAAGCTCATATACGAATTCACACGGGCGTTAAGCCATTTACCTGTGATATATGTGGCAAATCTTTTATTGCTAAAGGTAAACTGAAGAACCATTTAAGAATCCACACAGGAGAAAAACCCTATAAATGTGATGTTTGTAATAAATCATTCCGTCTCAGCGATTATCTCAAGAATCACTTTAAACTTCATACAGGAGAAAAACCATTTAAATGTGATCTATGCAGTAAATCATATATTACACAAACCAATCTTCATTCACACATAAAAGTCCATCACACAGAGTATATTTTACAATGTGATTATTGTTGTAAATTGTTTACAACCGAAGCAAGTTTACTTCATCACACGAAAATTCATACAGGAGACAAAAGTTTTACTGATGTTGTTAGAAATTCATCTGTTAAACGTAATGCAGATCGTCCGGAACATAAAAGATATGCGACTAGAGAGAAGCCCCCTGTAGATTATTCTACTGAAAACAAAGAAATTAGACCCAGTTTGTCCATTGACACTTTCAGTGTTCCTGAGGCGACAGTGACCACTTTCAATGGACAGGAGTCTCGTGATAGTTGCTCTAATGACCACAAAGAAATTAGAACAAGTAATATAATACCTACTTCCTGTGATCCTTCTGACAAGGTAATTCCCACTTCCTGTGATCCTTCTGAAGATGTAATAACCACTACCAGTGCTCCTTCAGACAAGGTATTTACCATGTCTGGTGATCATATGACCAATCATAAGGATGAGGAACATGAAGAATGCAAAGGAGCTCAGCTGCAATTTAACATCAGTTGTGACAAATCTGATGATTTGCATACATGTGATATTTTTACTAAAACATTTGCTACAGAAAAAACCTTGCAAGTAAATGCCAATTATCACAAATACAAACTATCACATACATGTGATGTTTGCGGTAAATCATTTATTGGTAATGCCAATCTTCGAGCTCATATACGAATTCACACGGGCGTTAAGCCATTTACCTGTGATATATGTGGCAAATCTTTTATTGCTAAAGGTAAACTGAAGAACCATTTAAGAATCCACACAGGAGAAAAACCCTATAAATGTGATGTTTGTAATAAATCATTCCGTCTCAGCGATTATTTCAAGAATCACTTTAAACTTCATACAGGAGAAAAACCATTTAAATGTGATCTATGCAGTAAATCATATATTACACAAACCAATCTTCATTCACACATAAAAGTCCATCACACAGAGTATATTTTACAATGTGATTATTGTTGTAAATTGTTTACAACCGAAGCAAGTTTACTTCATCACACGAAAATTCATACAGGAGACAAAAGTTTTACTGATGTTGTTAGAAATTCATCTGTTAAACTTAATGCAGATCGTCCGGAACATAAAAGATATGCGACTAGAGAGAAGCCCCCTGTAGATTATTCTACTGAAAACAAAGAAATTAGACCCAGTTTGTCCATTGACACTTTCAGTGTTCCTGAGGCGACAGTGACCACTTTCAATGGACAGGAGTCTCGTGATAGTTGCTCTAATGACCACAAAGAAATAAAAACAAGTAATATAATACCTACTTCCTGTGATCCTTCTGACAAGGTAATTGCCACTTCCTGTGATCCTTCTGAAGATGTAATAACCACTACCAGTGATCCGTCAGACAAGGTATTTACCATGTCTGGTGATCATATGACCAATCATAAGGATGAGGAACATGAAGAATGCAAAGGAGCTCAGCTGCAATTTAACATCAATTGTGACAAATCTGATGATTTGCATACATGTGATATTTTTACTAAAACATTTGCTACAGAAAAAACCTTGCAAGTAAATGCCAATTATCACAAATACAAACTATCACATACATGTGATGTTTGCGGTAAATCATTTATTGGTAATGCCAATCTTCAAGCTCATATACGAATTCACACGGGTGTTAAGCCATTTACCTGTGATATATGTGGCAAATCTTTTATTGCTAAAGGTAAACTGAAGAACCATTTAAGAATCCACACAGGAGAAAAACCCTATAAATGTGATGTTTGTAATAAATCATTCCGTCTCAGCGATTATCTCAAGAATCACTTTAAACTTCATACAGGAGAAAAACCATTTAAATGTGATCTATGCAGTAAATCATATATTACACAAACCAATCTTCATTCACACATAAAAGTCCATCACACAGAGTATATTTTACAATGTGATTATTGTTGTAAATTGTTTACAACCGAAGCAAGTTTACATCATCACATGAAAATTCATACAGGAGACAAAAGTTTTACTGCTGTTGTTAGAAATGCATCTGTTAAACTTAATGCAGATTGTCCGGAACATAAAAGATATGCGACTAGAGAGAAGCCCCCTGTAGATTATTCTACTGAAAACAAAGAAATTAGACCCAGTTTGTCCATTGACACTTTCAGTGTTCCTGAGGCGACAGTGACCACTTTCAATGGACAGGAGTCTCAGGATAGTTGCTCTAATGACCACAAAGAAATTAGAACAAGTAATATAATACCTACTTCCTGTGATCCCTCTGACAAGGTAATTGCCACTTCCTGTGATCCTTCTGACAAGGTAATTGCCACTTCCTGTGATCCTTCTGAAGATGTAATAACCACTTCCAGTGATCCTTCAGACAAGGTATTTACCATGTCTGGTGATCATATGACCAATCATAAGGATGAGGAACGTGAAGAATGCAAAGGAGCTCAGCTGCAATTTAACATCAATTGTGACAAATCTGATGATTTGCATATGTGTGATATTTTTACTAAAACATTTGCTACAGAAAAAACCTTGCAAGTAAATGCCAATTATCAAAAATACAAACTATCACATACATGTGATGTCTGCGGTAAATCATTTATTGGTAATGCCAATCTTCAAGCTCATATACGAATTCACACAGGCGCTAAGCCATTTACCTGTGATATATGTGACAAATCTTTTATTGCTAAAGGTAAACTGAAGAACCATTTAAGAATCCACACAGGAGAAAAACCCTATAAATGTGATGTTTGTAGTAAATCATTCCGTCTCAGTGATTATCTCAAGAATCACTTTAAACTTCATACAGGAGAAAAACCATTTAAATGTGATCTATGCAGTAAATCATATATTACACAAACCAATCTTCATTCACACATAAAAGTCCATCACACAGAGTATATTTTACAATGTGATTATTGTTGTAAATTGTTTACAACCGAAGCAAGTTTACTTCATCACACGAAAATTCATACAGGAGACAAAAGTTTTACTGATGTTGTTAGAAATGCATCTGTTAAACTTAATGCAGATCGTCCGGAACATAAAAGATATGCGACTAGTGAGAAGCCCCCGGTAGAGTATTCTACTGAAAACAAAGAAATTAGACCTAGTTTGTCCATTGACACTTTCAGTGTTCCTGATGCGACAGTGACCACTTTCAATGGACAGGAGTCTCATGATAGTTGCTCTAATGACCACAAAGAAATTAGAACAAGTAATATAATACCTACTTCCTGTGATCCTTCTGACAAGGTAATTGCCACTTCCTGTGATCCTTCTGAAGATGTAATAACCACTACCAGTGATCCTTCAGACAAGGTATTTACCATGTCTGGTGATCATATGACCAATCATAAGGATGAGGAACATGAAAAATGCAAAGGAGCTCAGCTGCAATTTAACATCAATTGTGACAAATCTGATGATTTGCATACATGTGATATTTATACTAAAACATTTGGGACAGAAAAAGTCTTGCAAGTAAACCCCAATTATCACACATTTCATAAATCGTACACATGTGAGGTTTGTGGTAAATCATTTATTAGTAATGCCAGTCTTCTAGCTCATATGCGAATTCACACAGGCGTTAAGCCATTTACATGTGACAGATGTGGCAAATCTTTTATAGATAAAGGTAAACTGAAGATTCATTTAAGAATCCACACAGGAGAAAAACCCTATAAATGTGATGTTTGTAGTAAATCATTCCGTCTTAGTGATTATCTCAAGAACCACGTTAAAATTCATACAGGTGAAAAACCATTTAAATGTAATCTTTGTGACAGATCTTTTATCACGAAAAGTAACCTTAAAATACATCATAAATATCACACTGGAGAGAAACCCTATAAATGCAATGTATGTCACAGACTATTTAGACTTAATGGAGACCTCCAAAAGCATATCAGAAGAATCCATTCTAAAGCAAAACCCTCCAAGGCACGGTAAAATGGCTCCCATAAAATTGGTAATACCTATGGTCTTCAAACTTTATATCAGCATGTTATGACCTTTTGGCATAATATATGCAATGGAATCATGTTCATGTGACCATAAACCTTTACCCAACACAAACTCTCATTGATAAGGTTAAACAACGTGGTTAAATTGCTGCATACAGTAATGTCTAAACCTAATGATGACAATTCAATATGACTGGGTTATATGTGGAGCTGTCCAAGGTAAGATTGTGCATTAGAAACATGAGCAAGCTGCTATAATAGTTCAAAAAAGGATAATGAAAAATTAGTATATTAAAAGTTAAATTAAAATTACTTTATTCTGAGAGAAATTATCTGTGTTTATTATCATAGCTACGGTTCTTAAGAATCGAGAGTAAGTTTGGATTATTCATTTTTAATTTGAATTATTAAATGAATATCTGTTTCATTCCCTTCCCTCTAACCCTAGCCACGCGATGCCCTAGAGTTGATTATAGTCTGTGAATAAATGTATAAATATATATCTTAAATATAAATATATAAATATATAGTGTATATATCTTAAGCCAAAATAAAGACCTACTATATGGAGTTTTAGATCTTGTGTAATGCGTTTTCAATTTATTTACTGATGTTGTTGGTTTTGCTTCCCGTTTCTTGATTGGCGATAATTAGCCTATATTGTATATACAGATTAAACTTGTATTCACGAATAATCAATATATGATGCGGAGATATACACAACTGGTATATCATAATTACATTATGTAGAAAGTCGAATTGTAATAATTCTGATTTAACCCTATTACAAATCTATAGCTATCGAAAAATTATGGATTATTTCATCGAAGTCCTGTTAACGCGAAGATTATTTTAGAATTCGTTGAGACGCAAACATTTTTTTTCTTTCGATTATTTTGTAGTTCCCCGAAGTTTTGAGCCACTACAGGAAACAAATAATCACGTACTTGGAAAATTGTATAATGAAAACATATTAAATATTTATGATTTATATGAACTAATATTGCAAAGATAAATAAATCGAGAACTGTCGATGAAAGACGTAAAAGTTTGCATGAGTCGACAATGTCAATTGCACTCATTTGAAATTATCAATATATATAATAGGGCATTATTATTGGCCATGTTAACTTCCACATAAAGTACAATTTAATTACTGTTTATTACTAAGTGGTGTTTCGACTAGAATTTTCTAGTTTCTGTCAAGTAATCTTAAGTCTAGTCGAAAAGTCGCTCACTAATAAGCAATAGTTGTATTCCGTGGAGTTGCGACCTGTGTATTGCCAGTTTAACTATTAAATCTCATCGAAAAACGTTCCAGATATAGGTGTGGGTGAATCGTCGAAAGTGTTTGCTTGGTCTAGTACGTGCAAAGGAGTCAACAGTCCATTGTCGTGGTTTTACCCCGGGTCCTCTGAACCCCCCGTCCATCACTTTAAGACAGCAGCGCCATGGCCTTTATTTCGAATTCCCTCTAAAAATGGTTACTTTATGTGTACGAAAATTTATACATGGCACGGTTGGCAACCCGGCTTTTCGCCCCACTCGAACAAAAGTGAAAACGATAAAAATGGAAAAGGATCGTATCTCTCGTTTCTTCAGTCGGCTATATTGAAGGATAACTCGTGTTTTCTTGCATCACTTCTCGCTACGCATCTACCGTAGCAAAGATCTCTGTGTTAATACTACGTATTTGTAATAATGGCCGACACCAATGACTTTATAAAAGCAAGGAATGTTGAACACAGAGTTATTTTCGTAATGATCAAGATAAACAACATAATAATTTGAAATTTAGCTCAATAATAAAGGTTATTGTGGGGAGGGATTCGGTGTGATAATGTTCGACTTGCCCACAAATCAAATAAAAGATTGAATAAGGTAATATTTCCCGCTTCAGGTGGATATAGTCAATATACACATAATCCGTTTTTGCAATATTATTGAATATATATCACGATTTATTATAATGTGAACAGGCGGAGTTGAATCTCATTGTAGTCGCTTCGACTTCCTATATCATCTAACCAATGTGAGCTGACCTCCAATTCCGTACCAATTCGTCTCCCAATAAAATAAGCCCGAGAACATTCGGAATCATCTACAAACCACCATCTACCTTGAAAACGGCTTGGACAGATGTGACTTATAGGGTCCCGGTCATAAGCTGAAAATGGTCTTCCATTAATATAAGAAGATCCAGTCATAGAATTCCCTACATGGAAATTGTGGTGGTCTGTAAAGCTACCGAGATATATTCGAAAATCGCATGTTACTATTTGTTAAGTTAAAATCGTCATGATAGGGACTTCGGTTAACTGTCAACAAAAATCCCAACTGGAATCTGTTATGATTTTGATGAATGTTATAAACATGTTTCAGTGCCAACCAGTAGCCACCATGCAAACTATACCTGGTTTTATTTAACTTGTTCCCGATCGACCTCGTGTAAAATGTTATCTTTCTTGGCAACCGCCGGTTCATTTTAATAGTGCTTGATAGTTTGCACTGTGGTTCAATTTCAACTGGGGACTTTTAATATTTGAAGATAAGATAAATAAGCGGCTAAACTTGTATTGTTTTTTAAAAATGATATAGCCATACATACTTAAACAATATTCGTCTGATTGAAATATAACTGTTTATAGAACTTCTCATCGATTCGTGGTCGGGATAGCGATTTATTACGTAGAAACTCGGATAAACAGTATAATGCAGGGTAGCTGTATTCCAGTTCGAATTTATTAACAAATAACTCCTTTCTCTTGGCCAGTTTTGATAGTGATGTAATTCCAAAAATACAAACAAATCTCAAAAACTTTCCTGGACATTTCATTGGATACCATATTACGTAAGTTGATAATAGGAACGTGGTAGGGCATTTTACTGAAAAACAGAAGAGAATAACATGGATCATTCTGAGATTGGTGCAGGAAAAGGGACTAGGCAAGGACAATGTCTAGTCGTTCAGGTGTGCGAAAGCCGAGCGCACGTAAAAGAATTATTGACCGCTGTCATTCGAAATAAGCGTAGGCCGAGGTTTCCCCACATAACTTGACTATGCTACTGTGTTTCTATTTTCTGGTTTATTAGACACACAATACTTTGAAATAAAATAAATTTTGTGCTCATCAATTGACCAAATTATTTTCTAGGGAATAGGACTTTAATGTCCACTTATTATGTAGTTAGGGTCCATCTTCTAAAATTTTGTAGACATTAGAAATATTGTACGTCTTCAAAATAAGCTAGATAGTTGACAGAAGCATGCTTGAATTATTATTACTTCATTTTTATAACATTTTTAAGTGTAAGATTAGCATCTAATTAATTTGATGGCTGTTTTTTGTTTACTTGAGCAGCTCTTTATACATTTCATAAGTTGACTGCCTCGTGAGAAAGACAACATAGATCTAAATACCTTTATAACTTCCGGGAACATGTAAATGTGGATTGTGATTCAATGTTGACCAATAATATTCATCAGGTGATAGAACACCACGACACCATTCCAACAGATCTCGGGCCAGTTTAGTATTAATGACGTAATCCACAAATCTTCGCGTAAAAACACCATAAGCACTTCCCTTAACAACTACCATACGATGTGGGGGATCTTTATACCTTTCGTTAGTTTTAACAATACGATAAGTTCCGTTTGGTTCATACACATTTTTATATTTAAATTTGTAACGAATGTTCAACCTACCCGTACCTATTATGCATTCAGTATAGTTTGTGTCGTTCAATAGCTTCAGTATTTGCACTATCTCGGCATTGCTTTTTATAGGATATTCTTGACTAGGAAGATTTATTAAATATTTCCAGTTCGGATTGTCCAGATGATCGGACATACAGTTGATATCAGCCTGCAACCGTTGGAAACTTTCATAAACTATTTTCTCTGTTTTGGAAACAATGAAAACATTATTAAAACAATCGGCCAGTGATTTCGCTGCCCTGTGAACATGGTCTGGTGAAAACCCATCTATATGTAAACAGTAGTAATTTTGAGGTCTGTATATAATACGAAGAAGTATTTCAACTTGCTCTACTTCTTTATATAAAAGTATATTGAACGCAATGGGAAATTGTTTTTCTTCTTCGGTATTTAAAACGGCATCATAACCGTATATTCTTCTAAAGAAAGAACAGTTCTGGGTGTGTTTCACTAAAGTTTCATTTGTTGGAATATTGTCTGGTTTTCGTTCCACGAATTTCTTAATTTCATTTTCATCACCTTCTACTATCTTCTTGCAGTTTATCTCTTGGTTTTTAAAAGGTCTAAATTCAATTAAATCCTGATTTATATTGCTGGACCTTAAAACGTTGATATCACTGTGGATTCTTCTGCTGAACAACATATAGATGAGTATATAGCACAACATACCAAGCAATGAAACTTGCATCAATGCTCTTAATTTACACAACATTTTCTAATTTACTGCACTGAAAATATAAAATGTTAAGTATTGCATTATGCGAGAGTCGGTAGTGTATTACTAATGGTGTATAATATGTGGGTTCAATGTATCAAATAAGCATTCAGTGTTCCCATAGTGGGTTCGGTGTAAAAACAAGTGTGCAGTGTTCCCAGAGTAGTCTCCCATAGTGGGTTCGGTGTATAAAATACACTAGTAGGCTTCCCCATATGGGTTCAGTATAGAAAGAAACAAAAAAACAATAAGTTTAGTTAAATCAGAACATTCCATCATTATACAATTTTTACCATTTAACAAGAGTACGACATGCTAGATATACAAACCATTTATCAATACTACCCAAATTATTATACCTGTTTTTTCTTAAAACCCCTGCAAGGTATCGATAATTATGTGGACACTGAGAGCTCAGATACACAACGCAATTACAAATATGGCCACCTAATCTGCCAGCTACACTATTAAAATGAGTCGATACTGATAACTTGGTATTATTCAAGGTAAGTCAATAATCAATTATATTTAAATATTCGATTTTGTTGCCTATTTAAACTATTATTTTTAGGTTAACAATAATATTAAGTGCAGTGGCTGCACCAAACATAATTACACAGAACATATCTATGGCAAGACACAATACGCAGAATTTACAAACAAACATATTGAAAGATAAATAATCAGGAATATAACCCGGGGAAAAACATTGTGTAATAATAACACGAGCGTGATCTGTATATGAAATATGTATGTAAGCAGACTGAAATAAAATATTACCTAAACAACTAAACATAGGCGTACGAGCTGGGGGGGCTGGGGGGGGGGAGCGGCCGCCCCCCCATTTTGGGCACCAAATGCTGTGAAAATTTGGGCACACAATTGTACTTTGTAAAAGTTGTATAAAAAAATATTGTGTTCTTGAATGTGTCCAATTTAACAGCGAATTTAAATTCAGAGTGTCTATAGTTAGGCAATTAAATAGAAATCTTATGACTCGAACCCTCTTTTGTTTGCAGTACAGTAAGCCACGAGTTACAGTTACATAAACATCTGTTTCTAGTTGTGTATATTACAAGTAAATAAAATTTAGTTCTCTTTTATTGATGATTTAGAAATCAAGAACTTATTCAATGCAAAAGAGATATTGTAGAACCTGTCATGGGCCTTCAAATAAAAATTGAACTTTTTTTTTATTTGGTAAAAACTCCTTAGAATCACTTAAAATGCATATTTATTCATACGTGATTTGGTTAAATAAAAACACAGACACCCTAATTAGCAGCATTCAGATCGGAAATATAGTCGGTACTCGGTACGTGAACCTATATTTTGTATTAATAATATTAAGTAGCTAAGTCCCTAACTCAATATCATCCAAAATCTTCAACATTGAAAACACGAATAATTTGTCAATTTAAACCAACATTGACCCCCTAACTTTCGGGCAAGCTGACTTTTCGGGCAGGCAGATGAAGTGTGAAAAAAAAATTCACCTACTTAGCCCAAAATCTAATAAAACACTAATTTTACGGACTGGAATAGCAGTAAAACGCGTTTCGTCAAATATTCCAAAATTTTCTTGGAAGGTCTATCAAGGTCAACTCCGCTTCTTCGCCTATCGAAAAAAAACAGGCGCAGCTGTCTGTAAACCTGAATTTCTGTTTAGTTTGCTTCCCTAACTGTCCTTGAGCCCTAAAACACTAATTTTAGTTTTCTTTTAATTGACAACCACGAATTTGTACTGAGTCGACTATGGATTAAAACAGTTTGTCCTGGAGCCATTCTACTTTGTGCGACAGTTTTCGGGCATCGATTAGTATTTGTAAATGCAGCTACAACAGTCTGGTTGGATGGTTGGAATTCGGAGTGGGATTTCGGTTACAAAACCATTAGATACTTGTGGAGTTACTGACATGGGCTAGAATAGCAGAAAACACATTTGCGGTGGTTAAATTTTCAAATTTTTCTCCGAAGGGTGAGGCCCCCATACTCCGCGACGATTGATTGTTTTTAGAATTCCAGTCAGCAGGTGGACAGTATTTGACCAAATTGAAGTTACCCCTATTAAGCTAAATTTGATCACTTTGAAGTTGTTTTTTTCATGGGTTGAAATAGAAGGAAACAGCCGTCAATATTCCAAAATTTTCTTGAGGGGGAGGTGCGTTTGTAAACCCGAAAATTTTTAGGGCAATTTGGGTTCTTCCCCCCTAACAGTCATTGAGTCCGTATGCCTATGATTATTATTGTGTAATATACTAAGAACCTAACTATATTTTTTGGGCACCAACCACCACCGCCCCCCCAGTCAAAAATTTCCCCGTACGCCTATGCAACTAAATGTTATAGTGAGAAACATTTTAAGGCATCACTACCTCACTTACTGGACGATTAGATCATCAAACCATAATTTTACAATAGGGACCTTTCGCATCGGTACGTAAACGAATACGAAAACGTCGTTAATTCGTGTGTACTTGTGACGTCAATCCGTAATGAGTGTTCGGCCAGAGAAAAACTTTACGCGTGTGGAGCTCGAATCACGCATGCACGCAAACGAAAATGTTTTTTTTCTCGTACACTGATTTTTCCACAATTTTTCGAGGCCTTGTGTATATTGTTGATTGTGTGGTGTTTGTAGAATGTGTTCAAATGCAATATTCTGCTTGATTTGTTGTACATCTACCAAATTATCGATTGAACACTTTAAGTTTGTGTAGTTATCGCCCTTTGACTTTCTAATTTTCAATCTGTTTGCAAGTTGCAATTGCTGAATTTGAGACTATCTTAAGATTTATTTTGTTTTATTAATCTATCACACAAACTTCCTTTAGCTTTTTACAGATTGTTATATTTCAAAAGCTGAATATCGCATACTGAGAATTATGTGGCGACATCATGAGTTTCTTTGTTTCATATAAATGAAGTCAACAGAAATAGTGATTAATGGTCTACGGCCAAGTTGATATTGTGTAGTTATCTCCCTTCAACTATTTGATGCGGTTCATTTGTTTGACTTTTGTTTATAAATACGTTAGAGATTGTCTCAAGGTTAGTTTTATTTTTAGGAAATGGGGATTAACATCCCACTCTTCTGCCCCGACTGCATACGCCATACAGTTTGCTATGAGGGAAATTTTGCCCCGACAGTGGCACTATGACATACTCTTACATTTAATTCCAACTGCCAATGGACCCGTTGCGTGCACGTCAATGTATAAACGAGTCCTCGATTTTCCGTCCCATTCGAAAGACTACACAGCTGTTCGTGTCCCCCTAGTGTATTATTGACAAGAGAAAACCACTGTTTATTTTTAGAAATATATCACCGTTAATCATTATATCATGTATGATATGACTTTCGCATCGTGCCATTACTCTTTGTTCGTAAAGGAGCATTACCACTTTCAATAAGAGAATAACTGTAATTGTAGACATATTTTTTTTTTAAAAAACAACAAAACAAATAGATTCATCATACTATTATCCTTCTACATGTATATAACCGAATAAAGTGACGAGTGATAACAGATAGATTGCTCACTAATAATTTCTTGGAAGACCAAAATGAGACTGCGTGGGGATATCTGACAATTCAATAAAGTAATTGACCGTAACTAGTTTAGAGAAAAGAGAAAAAAAAAGAGAAAAAGTCCAAAGGAATGTAAAGACTATTTCTATTTCTCCCGTTTACTCTTAGAATGATTCATTCCATTGACACCCGAAGCAGTTGTAGTTCCACCAATTTCATATTATGCAAAGGATTACGGAATCGTCCCGATACTATCGTTTGGTGTTGGGGTGGGTGTATTTGTGAGGCAGTCTTTTACTCTTAACCCCAGGCCTCGATTGATTTCCCGATTCACTTTAACGTTGATTGTTGTCTCTTTGAACGACTCTAATTTATTCCCAAATTTTCGTTGAGTTTCACGTATTATAACACAAGTGAAGTGACATGTGGCAATGTATTTTCCAAAAGTATGTATGAGGTTCACTATGGGAATCGTGAATTAACAATCTGAAAGTAGCAAACATTGCCTACAACAATCCGCCCTGAAGGTCAACTAACCTAATCCAATCCATCTCTCCACTCCGATATCCCTTCCTCAAAATCAGGAACATTTACTAATCCCTGGTACACAGTGTACATTCAATCTGATTTAAAGCCCCAATAACACTCTTGTTGTAACTGAAAAATATGTCCCAATCTTCATTCTGGTCAACAAATCGTATTATTTTAGAATATTCCAATTAAACGATGATATAAATTTCATCTTAACCTTAACACACCTATTTTAAAAAATTGGAAAAATTCAACCAATTGATTTGAAAAGTCTAACGTAAACCTTTTCAAATATTTTCGAACCCTCTGGACAAGTAAAATAGGTTGTAATGGATAATTTACACAACAGTTAGGACACTTAAACATCTAGTACTTAGAATACGGGTATTATTTATTTTCTGGAGCTACCAAGCCAGCAAGAATGCTATTGTCCCTTTAAGGTAGTCTCTGTCCGTGTTGCATGTGAATCGTGATATACCCGGCCACATTGATGGAATCATAAGAGTCTATGACTGGGGACCCAGCTTCCATGCCCTCTTCAAGGTCAAGGGTGATTTAATTCTTGAAAACAGAAGAATAACTCATTCATTAAATGATGATAAATGATAAAATATTCCTGACAAAGGAAGCCGTTGATCAGTCAACCATATCACGATATTAAACGCTTGACTTGTTATCAACAAGCTTTTTGTTTCAGACTTTCACCGTTTTACTTCATCTTTCTCTGTTAATGGTTCCAATAATAGCAATATTTCTAGACACCTCATAATTTAACGGGAATTTATACACTATCGTCTAGCGGTTAATAAAATGATGAGGACCTATGTCACGGATTGAACCGATGTCAGATTTCTCATTGTCAGCTTTTTTGACACATTTAAAATCAAGCTTAATCAAGAATAATATTGAGTCACCGATAATTCAGTTGAAACTAATAAAGATCGGGACGAAATAATAGCCCATCTTTAAAGACGAATGTCATGCTCGTATGCCACTACAATACACTTAGCATAGTCAAAGTACCGTACCGTAATGTTAAATGTTAGACCGGCTCTAACCTTGTTCCAAATTTTTACTGGGTAGAACTCTTTCTGCCACAGATGGGACATGTTACAATTAAACTTTTGCTCAAAAGCATGTAAGAGGTTCATCATGGAAAACTTGAGATACACAGAGCATGCAGCCTGATAACCCTCGTAGAAATTGTATATTCATACCCCTTCCTTCGATTCTACACCAAAAAGTCAACAAAGGCCGCCATGTAAAAAGGGAAAGGGAGAAAAGGACAAAAATGACTTCCACACTTGTTTCGGCATAGGAATAATTAAAGAACTGGGGACGGCATAGGAATGATTAGTGAGATGTGTCCATATAACTGACTGGAGTAACGAGCGATAACCCTAGTGAAAGTTAAAACTCAGAAACGAACGAACCAACAAACGAGCGATAACAGATACAGGGCCGAATTTCTGCTTTCTGACAATTCATTCAATACATAATACAAACTTGGTAATGCACGGTTTTTTTTTTCGTTTTCTCGTATCTGGTGACAGTCAATTATCACATGACAACTTACGGTTGTTATCAGTGAGCAGAAATTTTGCCGTTTTTACCTGTAATCACCAGTACTTCAATCAGTTATATTTTGCGCCACTTCAATTAATTAAAATCTTCATTACGCATCCATAATTGCAATAACCAATGTGTTAAAATTAAATTGGGGTCGTGTTTAACCAGTTCTATCACATGTGTCATAATGGTTGACGCCAAGATTGTATTCTTGATGTAATATATCCGGCATTCTATCTTACTGTCAATATTCAATTGATTACTGGGAAATATATTTTTTGCCAATGGTCACCCAGACACGCATTTCTGAGATAACTCTGACTAATACACTTAGTCTCATGCTAAATCAATCATGGAACATGGCCATCAAGATACAAATAAAGCTTATTAAATTATCTACTAGAAGTCTTCGACTGTTCATCAGATGAACCCAACTCATTCAATAAATGATGCAGTTAGTAATAAACAGTATTTAAGTTGCTCGTCTAAGGGGGAATAAATTGTTTTCTATTACTGTTCGACTTCTATTGATTTCAAAGCAACCCTATAGCTATAGGACATCGTTTATCTAATTCTTCTGATAGTCTAGCAGTCGTTTACGGCTGAACTGCAGTATTTAAGCAATCTTTAGGATACAAGTAAATCTGTTATTATCTGTCTTCAATCTGATAATGATTCACTCGCCCTAAAGGTTTTGACTTCTCTAAAATAAATACGGTATGTTGGGTCAGAATCGACTAAACAATTATTCAACCAGTCATGTTCCCTTAAACGCTGAATTTAGGTAACATTCCCCTTTCCTGCATGTTTGCCATCGCCATTGGAGCAAAGTGGAAGGACTGGCAACACGAGGCTAGTCGTTACACAAAAATCGTATACACGTTGGTGGGTACACAACAGATCACTTGGCAGTTTGAATTCGGCGAAAAATGAAGAAACTGCCACTGCTCGGGGTTTGTGCTTGGTAACTAACTACAAGAGGATTCGTTTGAAACCTTGTGCTTGTGTAATCAAATCAGCGTTTCCCATAACATTTGTGGTCTGATATTGTGTTTCCCAAATATAAATGCGTTATACGTCCCCATTCACTGCGATTAGGGAGTGTTTTCATGTCTCGCATGAGATTTGCAAATAGCCAAAACTCTCAATGACATGATCATCAATTGTTAAATAGGTCAATTACTAAATCGATACCCATATCGTTTCTTTCTAAACAAGACATAAATAGTTAATTATGTTTACCACGGTGAATATTAATATCTCCAATTAGTGTACAAACAGCCCATGGAGTAAAACAATAACTAGTGTGACCTGGGCAAATAACTGATCTATTGTTTTCTAACCAAGCCTTTCCTTATCATTTAATGTTCATTGTTGATCGGTTATTATTGCTTAGCTGTTCAGGATAATTCCACGATAAATGGTCTATTATAGTCGTTTATCCAACCACAGTAAGTCAACCCTTAGCGAAATACATCTATGTATTATTTTATCCACTTGGCGAATATTTGCTGGAAAAGACGTGGCTCTATGATCAATTGCATGGAATGGCGTAGATTGAATTTTGCCACTGTGTGTTCCTTGGAGCGGCTTCTTATCCTGAAACCACAGTTTTCTTTTTTGACAAATTCAGTTATATATCCTATTCAGTGTTAGCTTCTAACGCATATGTCTGTAACATGGGTTTCCTTTCATCTTATAAATCAAGACATGCCAATTAATATCGATAAAGGTCTTGTTTTGTTCAAGACACACTATCCAAACTTTCTGATGATTTAAGGAAACCATCTTTAATTGCTATATTATGAACGGTGTCTGGGCGGAATAACCTCTGGTCGTTTAATGTTCACTCTATTGGCGGGAATCGGAAAAACCCCACGAGGTTAGATAGGTAACAATATTCCTTCTCATGTGCAAATGTCGATAGAACCACGACAATTGACTTGATAGCGCATGTTCGATTTGTGGGATTTTTACATGATACCACAGTTTGATTATTGTGAAAACGGGAAAATGTCAAAGCTCGAAATTTATAGAAAACTCCTAACTTTAATATTAACAACTTGTTACTGAATACGACCGGAGGGCTGTATGTGTACGTCCTGTAAACGTTTGTATAATAGCAACTCTGAGTGTAATAGGTGATGTAATTAATGCAAAAAGATGTTAGTGTTAAATTCTTAATGGCCATTATACTTGCTCTTTATAGGTGAAAGTCTACTTAAACCTGCAATTATCCTAATACTGCTTAACGTACCTGGTGAAAGTGTGACACATGTTTTACCATCTATCATTTTAACACGAGAATCCTTACTTCCATCACCGTCATTAAAATGTAATATACACGAAGAAAAATACTTGAGAAATCCAATAATTGTAATAGGTACATGTATTTAGTTATTGAACATAGCAGAAGGTTGTGTGAATACAAAATTACTGAATTCATCACTACGCAAAGTTTCGTCAAGGAAACTGTCATTTAGTAACTGTCTACCATAAAGTTTATGAGTTTTCTAGGGAAATATCTCTATAAGACATTTATGGAAACAAATTAATGAAACAAACATTTACTATTAGCTCGTTTAGATTGCTTCCGAAAGCAAATGTGTGACAAATAAGCTACTTAACACCCACATGCTTGCGAGGGGGCTAAAACGGAATGGCTTAATTTATCTACCTTCTCTCGTGTGCTTTTCACCATATCGACTGTTGGCTGCCATAGGCGCCTGATCAAGATAATACATAACCATCCTGAAACAACCTGATGCATACTAGAATTGCATGTGCGTATCTCTCGAATATTCTGGTGACGTAAGTAAAACAGTAAAGATGTATTCGATCTAAATGCAACAGGTGTTTGGGCGTTAACCTCCTTGATTATTGGACAACCAGACTTAAATATGGTGTTTAATGGACAACTGGGGAAAACTAAATTACGCAAACCAAAGCCGTAAACTGCTCAATGGTCCTCGAACTCCTACAGGATCAGAACCAAAATAGATCTTTATTACTGAAGAACAAGAACCGTTCAATAATCGTATCTGCATTGTGTTGGTAAACACACAACTTTAAAGTAATTGCGTTAACATAAGGTTATACACTATATAGAAAATAAAACACAGATTTCTTAGGTAGCTGAACTCAGATAGGTAGCGCTCATTCTATAAGGGCTGAGTCTATCCAGTCTTGTACACGACTGGACAATATGTATAGCTAACGTGCAAAGCGCAATTGTTAGGATCCGGAATTAAGGGTAGAAGAATCATCGGTCAACAACAGCTCAGTGGCTAAAATACAGATTCATAGTGGTATCAAATGTTCTAGAAACATTAGGTTTGTATACATGCATTCGCATCTGTAACGAATGCTCGGGATAATTGTTATGCCCTTACTTAAGCTATTTTAAATGATTTTTTTTTGTGACTGTATGAAGTCCATTTCACCCCATCATTTGCTTTCTTTAGAACAGAATTAAGTAAGCTTTGGACCCATTAACACCCAGTCGGTCGGCAGATATGCTTACCTCTAATTACTTCGTTTAATGGTAGTCACAGGCTGTTCGGAATTGTGCGATAATATCAGTGAATGTGGAGTGTTTGAACATCGATGTTGTGTGTTTTTCTTCCCTTTCTCTGATCAACTCGTATTGATCAATTCATGTTTCTTGACCTTATTTATTTTACGACCTCATATCATATTAGTCGGGTTGGGTTATCGAGCATTTTTAAGAGCGCTAACTTTGTGTTTAACAACGAACCATCGATATTGAGCCAAGTTAGATATGAATGAAAACCGTCTACTTGTATAATTCATTCAGGTTAAGGAGCCGTGTTGACCAAGACGAGGTCCAAGAAAGTCCAGAGTGGAGGACAAGGAACACTGCTAATTCGTTAGAATGAAACGGAAAAACGAGATCCAACTACCACATTAGCGTAACAGGTGGAATTCGTATTACCTGTATGCTGACAAATCCAAAAAGCCTGTGGTTCGTGTATTTAAACATAAGCTTGCGTAACACCATATCTGGGTGTGTATTTGGACTCCAACAACAGTATGTCCAGTCATGTAAACCATCTAACCAAGATATGCTACTACCATCTCAGAAACATCAGTAACATTCGTCATATGTTAACGACCGAATCAACAGCAACCCTTGTCCGATCATTAATTTTATCAAAATTAGATTACTGTAACAGTCTTCTTACTGGAATTTCATCTGAATTACTACAAAAACTACAAAAAATACAAAATTCAGCAGCCAGATTAGTTTCCAAGTCACCAAAATGTTCTAGTATATCTCCAGTACTAAACTCTCTGCATTGGCTGCGCATAAGTGAAAGGATAGAATTCAAAATTTTAATAATTGTGTATCAGTGCCTTCATGGAAATGCTCCTTCGTACTTAAGGGAACTTGTTAATCCCTACCAGTCAACACGATCTCTGCGATCCCAATCTCAACATTATATTACAGTATCAAAGTGGAATCTGAAAAAATTTGGTTTTAAGTCTTTTGAAGTTTCAGCGGCCTTGAAGTGGAATGCTCTTCCGTTAGCCTTAAAAACTGCTCCAACTTTTTCGATATTTAAATCTAAATTAAAAACATTCTTGTTTTCTAAATATTAAAAAACAAATTCTAAATTAACATAGAATTTGACTTTGTGTGCAATTTGAGCAGACTTTAATGTTTGAAAATTAACTTAGAATTGACTTTTTGTGTGCGCTTTGAGCAGACTTTATTGTTTGGAGTTTAGCGCGATATAAGAATCCTATTATTATTATTATTATAATCAATCTGTGAGCTGTCAGTATAGCTATCCGTGATATAAGGGAGGTTTCAGCACATCGACAGTTTGGAAAAACGCTAGAGCCGAACAAAGTGGCGTAATTAACATTATATATCATAGTCAATAAGAAAAGCTATATCCGTTTATGTCCACATGGCTCGAAACTTTATATAGACTAGGGTAGCTAGCTAGCTATGACCCGCTTTACATGTATTTCTCATTTTCGCCATCATAATTTCTCTCTACCACGCCGACAAAGACATTATTTTCGATCAATCGCGGCCCTTTTGAAATATACCCGTGTTCATAAAATATACCAGTTTCAAGAGTCCTTGATTGACTGGGTAGATATGAAAGTACAACTTCCGGTTGGGCATGCATAGGCATAGTAGATGCGATTAATAAATAACGCAGAAACGCTTACATGGAAACGGCCCAATTCCATTTGCTTTCTACTGACTTTTTCGCCGGCGGAAACGCATACATGGCAACTGTGCTGGGACGGTCTTCTGGTACATTTGGATGTTATCCAGGCGATCTTTTCATTAACAGTTTACTGCCCTGGTGTTCCATAGATAGATTAGTTAAAACTACTAAGCTATCATGTAGGTAACTGTATACTTGATGAGTCAATAATACAATAATTGACACATCAAGGTAAACATTGCACATTTATATAACAATACCTGGGTAATTATAAACAATATTATGGGGCATGCATCATGCTATGATTACGTTTTAAATGAATATCTTCAGTTAAAAACGAATTGTCGTCCGTGTTGTTTCTCCATTAACCCGATTGGTGGCGAAATCTTAATGTTAAATTCCATTTCATCGACCTTAGCTATTTGTTTAATAAATACTATGTGACTGATTATTTTGTCCCACCTGAAAAAGATGTGTTTTTCTTGTAGTCTTTCTTATGTATGGATAAATGAAATTTATTCATAAAAATGAAAAGCAACTCGGTATGTGCTTTTAACAAATAAGTAATACCAATCAAATTAAAAATTAAATTACATTTCTTTTTTATGTATTGCAGCTTAAAGTTTCATTAGGGGAGATAAGATAACGAGATGGCAGTTCTCACAATAATAGTTAAAAACTAGATAGTGTAAAGATAATTTGCTGGAAATTTCAAATTGATCCATTATTAGCCGAGAAAAAAGCGTTTGAAATATTCACATAGCCTCGGTCATCATTACTCAAATCATTAATATAAACAGCATAGTCTCGACTGTCCACTTGATTGATTTAATTATCAACGGCCATTAAGTGGCATATAAGAATTTAATCCGCCAACATCGAAGGCTAGCCTTGACATAAAGAGTTTATTATGGTCTGGATATGTTAATTAATGTCTAATTGATTATTTAGATAACATCTCAAGCCTAAAGAAAGACCTGTAATAAGCAGATTTTGCTCTTGCATAATACTATTTTAAAGAAGCTAAATATATATTCGTTCACGCCTAGAAATGGGCACAAATGGTCCCCAGTGTATGTAAGATGAATGTATATAAACTGATTTAGCTTCAAACTATAATTGGTTGAAAATACGCGAAGATTCCAAATTGAATGGCAGTTTTTCGCGTCTGGTTATTCCAGTCTACATCAGTAGTAATTCGACTGTGGAATGTGTTTAGTCTCTTTCATCGTATGTCAATTTTGAAATGTTTATTGTGTCTTAAATATTAGATATCACTGTAAGAAAACAACATCAATGTTGATTTAAACTGACCAACAAGTAGTGTTTGCGATGTCGAAGACTTAGAGACTTGCCCCCTTTTAAAATAAAGGCCAGAAAAAATAAACGAATCGAAATTGTAATTCAATTTTAATAATATGAAACTGATATTAGCTTGTTTCAGCTAAAATAGTGACAAACATGCGTGTGGTATTATTAATAACATAATAAATATCACATATCCGTTGATATTTCAATAAATATTGACCATAGTGCCACCATTTGCTGTACCCCTATTTATCTGCAGTGTTGATTGATATTCAACATCAAACTTGGCAACAACATCCTTACATAGAATTACAAAAGAATAGAATTGAACATGAACAGCGTTAAATGAGACGATAGTATATAATAGACATTTAAATATCACTAAAGGACATTCAATTATAGCGTTGGACCCGTATTTAACATCCGACATTATTAAATTCAACGTCAATATCTAGTCGCTTTCCAATTACTCGAACAATAGAAAATATGCCTAATTATATTAATTTAGTAATTCGATCCTAATTAGGACTCGACTATTCCCGTATTTGGTACTGTGTCTTTTTATTAAATCATCACATTCCCGTCAAATACTTGTCACATCATTGACCCGTGACGTGTTTGGGGTCATAGTCGTTGACCTTTAACAATGTTTAATTGATTATTTTTGATTGATTAATTAATAACTAGTTTTAACAAAGCGAAGACGTTAATTTTCTTTGAACGGAGAGTAGAACACCGACATATTAAATGGCCATTCAGTCAAAGAGGATAAATGAACTTCCCTCATAGATTATTCAGACGATCGTCTATGTAACACCTCGTACTTCTACCAGGGGCAACTCCTTTGGATGAAACAAACCCTAAACGATGGTGTGATGCCTTTACCCAAATGAAACAGAATCGAACAGGCCTCCTAATCGATCTTACATCTCCATTTGTAAGTTTCACTGGAAACGATTGTTTGCGATAGCAACCAAGGTGTAAGTGGACATAAAGCCCTATTTTTGTGGACAACCAATGTCACAATTTATATCCGATTTTGATAAAACTTGAAATATATGTTTATTTAAAAAAACACTTTGGATGGGTTAGCTTTCGGGCTTATCTGACCGAAAATTGTTCGAGAAATAGGTATGAAATTTGTGGATCATCAAAACGCCATAATATTTTTGTCCTTTATGCAAACTGCGAGACGTACAGTAGAGCCCACAATATTTGTCCGATTTAGATGACATTTGATATGTTTGTTAAGGATCAATAATATAAGACAATTCGTTGTGATTTTATTGATCGAACGTCGACCATTTTGAATAGCTGTTTCAAAAGAGTAGCCCTCAAAGAGTACTTGTTCCAATTGTGATAGTTTAAAAGATTTCTCTGGTAATATGCAGTTATATGTTGCATTGGAATATTCAGACGTATTGTGTACATGTCCATATGAAGAGTGTCAAAATAATACTGCTCTTAGTTGGTGGTCAAACTTGAAATATATGTTCAGTTGGTGTGTGTCAGGACTGCCTTCGAAGGTGAACATTTTCTACTAAGTCTCGACAGCTGTCTGTCAGTCCGTCACAATATTTGAAAGACAAGAATGCTTTCTGCTTCTAATTGAGACAGCATATTCACACTTCATGTGAGTGTTATGACTGCGTTCAATGTTGGTAATTTGCTGCTTAGCCTAAATTACCTTGAGGACTCACATAATATTTCGCACTCCTTATTTTATATTCAACGACTGTAAGAATGTTATTTTAATTTGGACATTATCTATCAATATATTATATTCCATTAAAGGTCCATAATGGCATCAACGTTATAGTAGTCGGTTTATGGCTGATGTCCGTTGTTTAACCCCGACATGTTAATGAAATAAAGTTTGCGGTGTATTAGATGCACTCTATTATCTGTTTAACATGTTAAATACCATGTTCTAATCACCTCTATAGCCCGTTCCTTCCTTAAAATAGACAGCGCCATCTATCAACGAGACTTGTAAAACTGTAGCAACAGGGGAGGTAATTAATCATATTGTGACATTAACATACCTGTAGACGTTGTTCTATAAGACGATGGGAATTAGCGGTAATACCTTTAGTGACGGATGAGCTTTTACAGTATAACACCGTTTCTATTGAAACATTAATGTTTTCTACTTAATTATATGCCCATGGCCTTTGATGGCCACCGCCGCCACAGTGTCAGTTTGGTGTGGTCACTGCATGGGTTATTCGTTATCCTTTTAATATTAGCAAACGATGATAATTTAAAGTGGCGATTGTGCGCGAAGCACGATAAGTTTATTCAACCCAGAACATCTAATACCACTTATCACTAGGCTTCTTGGTGAGGGTGTAGTTTAGATATCCATCTTGATATGTAGTTTATTACAGTCTTTGAAATATTTTGCCACAAACTTTGACATTTTGCACTGATGCATTTAGACTATAATATTCTACAACTTACTTCAATCATAACACGGCTTTTTTGGATCTGTTAACGCCCGAAGAAACTTTACATTCACTGCGTCCCCAACCTATAATGTCAGTTGGTCTAAATAATCATATACGATGTTCTGCCTATAATAAGGTAACAATCATTGTCATCACAACCTTTATTCACAATCAAATCGAGGCCGTTGATGATGGAGGGCATTTTACACCAATTTGAAATAACTTTATTAACACGGACAAGTCACTGGCAAAACATGGTCGTATAATATCTCAACCTATTCAGTGTTGGGGCATACAATACACATGCCCGGAATATCCTGGGTTGGATTTTTGAAGCTTTCATTTTATACATGTGATAAAACGAGCCTTTAGAGCTAGTCGTCCGGATGAGAGTGAGCAGAATTGAAATAAGAACAATAATTAGAAGTCGTCATAAGTCTCTCATGGCACACTTAAGCCATAATTGTTATTTTTAAACTGGTTATGTGCATGTATATACAGATTGTAGCGTTTTTAACAGATCCGAACAAATAGCCGTCTCACAACCACAGCTGCTATAACAAGCATCAACATTAATAATAATAGGACCGAAAGGATAGGTTCCAATCTAATTTCCCGTATTACCAATAGCAAAAACGACTACATGATACTGGGTCACTTAGTATTAGCTAACGGGCAAAACAGAGTACATTAAGTGCATTAGTGCTAAAAGGCACACTTTAAAAGCTACAAATAATTCCGAATCAATTCGTCTCTTTTCTAAAATAAGAGCAAATGTGATTGTAGATTTCATTTTTGCCAATTGGTAAATGTGCAATATTTTGTGACCGTAGCAATACTGAAATGAAAGCTGAAGGAAATTAGATTATTACTAATAACACTTTTCTATATTTATACGACTAGATTACCATTCTATCTGAAAGACGAACTCCACCGCGAGTGTATTTGTCCATGACACTATGTTTTTTGAGTAGGAAATACCAAAATATGATCATTACAAATGTCAATAACAGTTATGTATGTTGTTACTGTATTAATTTTAGCCACAGAGAGAATATGTATTAATCCGTGTATTTCTTAAGTGAAATTGGTGTTTCAGTGTAAATACTTTATGGAATATTAGAACCAGTAATGAAAATATTGAACCAGATATCGCTTTCCGTCCCTATTTTATTACTACATCCACAAAAATACGGCAATCAGCACGTTCTATTGACCCGTACCGTTTCCCGCTTATTTATTTGATCAACCAGTGACAACCTTCTATTTGGACAGCAATTATTTACACCATAAAAATAATAAGTCTTGTAACTCGAGTGTTACTCGATATCCTGGGTTAATTATCTGGTTATATGCATTTTGTATTTTACCCAAATGAAGCAAAGTTTTCGGTTTAACTATATATCTCTTACTTAAAGGTATGAGTTCGATTAAACGCAAACCTACTAAGCCTGGAGAAGGGAGGGGGGTGAGTTAACGTTCACTAGACACAAACTATGTCATATTCGGACTAACATGACTCAATTTTATTTCAATAATGTAGGAGAAAAAAACCAGAGGACCGAAAGAAAACTCACGAGGTTCGACAGGTAACATTACTGCTTGTCACGTACATTTTGCAAGTCGAAACTACTCTACGTGTCGTAATGTCAGACATTGTGATCTAAAGTCTCAGCGTAAATTGAGTGAGAGTGAAATAGGTTACGTGCGTATACCATAGACGTGTTATTATTGAGTAGCCCCCGCGTACAGTAAATAATTTCCTATTCGTAAATCGACATTACTAAGCGGGTGATGCAAACACAAGATAATTCTGAACAGTTATTATATCTTGGAATGATTTTGTTTTGGTAAACTATGAGAAAGGTCAGTTCATTTGCAGAAATGTGTAACCATTGATGTTGAGATGTAAAAAGTAATTTTAGGTTTGGAGAATCGATTTGTAACTTAAATTTCGTTACCTAAGACACGCGATAGTCTGTTCGCTCCACCCTTGGGAGATTATTTGTCTCAAGCAATGTTTTTGTTTTTGTGCTACATTACATTTTCGTTGTATTTACATGTGGTGGAGCAGGGAGTTGTAATCGATACACGGATCTATATCTACCGATTCCTCCAAATTTAGTATTTAGCAAGACAAGGGGAACGACGACAGAAAATTAGAGGAATGTTCTCAGTCCAACCCCATCCGTCTTCTTTTTTTTTAGCAAACTGAATTTACCTCGGTAGAATGAACAGTTCCTGCGAATGGTAATCGGGATGGGTTAATTTAACCAAATACGTTGAGATTGAATGCGGGTGTATAATTCGACCAAGATATGAATTGGGCTCAAAGCGGAATGTCTCTTTTAAGATGAATGAAACCAGGAATATAATAGAAGTTACGGATCTAAGGAATCAATAAAGAGATTATCTTAATAAAATTTTCACGAAGCTTCTAACGAAAATAAATCTCTAGATAATAATATAAACACATACATTTAGTATCACGATTGTGATATTGTATTATTGTATTTTACTTCCCTGTGTAAATACTCGAACATTGGTGTTTATTTGCAGAAAACTTGTTCTAACGTATACTTTAATCCTGTTTTATTTTTATTCTCCAATCAATGATAAATATCATAATATTAACCCTTATCGACGTTATGTTAGTGACTAGCCTTTGGAATAACATTACCACATTTGTTGTTTTGAGGGTATAAAATGGTGTTTCATTATTAGTAAACATACCGCCCCAGTGGTCTATGCCATTAATATCCTTAATGTTATTTCTCGTCGTTTTGATAGACTCTAAACTGTTACATAAAATTGTCGTTGGGTTTAACTGGAAGTAGCGTACTATATAAGTTTCTACCGTACATTTCAACCCTGTTATCAATGTTATCATTCCGCCTGGATATCATGCATATTCGCGAGAACCTGGCTCAGAATTTAAATGTGAACAATCTTCAATTTCTACAAAGAGCTTAAATAGAAAGTGTGAGTAAGAGTATGGAGAGGGGGGGGGGGGGTACCGGTTTTAAGTGTCCAAACAACTACCCCGTGCATTCGGTCATTGCTTCATGTTCGTCTTATTCTGATTTGAGGCATGAAACGATCTGTTTAACTACGGGTTTAATTAAAATGTCGGAAGAGGATTTGACATATCGTGAACTCGAACTCGGTCGAATATCTTTTACCTCTGCGGAGACGGCACTGCATACTAGAACAATCTTTTATTTTCCGGAACAAACATCAGTCAAAGAATTAATTAGCTCTCCTTCTTCTCCTGAACTTTATAATGGTGCTAAGGGGGTCGATTAGTTCGACCTTAAGGGGTCAAGGGTCAAATTAACTCAACAGCAAATACACGATGATAAAGTGCTGCGGTTTATTAGTCACGTGATTTGTTTTATCACTTTTATTGTTAGTGTGACGTCGTGTTTATTGACCGGACATGACGTGATGTAGATTTATTATTGTTAATCAGCATCATGATTATTAACGTAGACAAGATAAAACCCAATTTGCAAGAAATGATATTTCGTAGTTTCAATTCTTTTATTGATAAAAGAAACAAATGCTTAAAGACACTAAACCTCTTAGATTTAAATTTAAAAAATGAATAAATCTGATCAAATGTGTTATTTTGATTAATGATGCGACAAACCATGCACAATTATATTTGTTTTGAAAGGAATAACAGGAATAGTGTTTACTAATTTTATTTTCGTGTTTGGCTTACTTTGTCAACACACAGAAACATTTAGTCGTCGTCCCCTGTTTGTACGACCGTCCACAAATTGTTTGTGGTAGAGTCACATTTTTTTTTCAATTTCAGAGAAACTTTAAATATAAGTTTGCCTCCCTAAGATCTCGGTTCCTTCCAATATTGGCATGCATCGAAACGTAACTTTATGGTTTATGCCCCCTGATTGTAAAAGAAATCGTCTTTTTAGCTTGTGGATACTCTAGAGATCACAATTTCCATCCTATTTTGACGAAACTTAAAACATATGTGGTTCTTTTCAATATTCGCGCATATCGGATCGCAACTTCCTGAATTATGGCCCCTGGTTGTATGAACAATCGCGTTTTTGGTCTGTGATCTCTCCAGAGGTCACAACTTTTATCTGATTAAAACAACCGTTTGATTACATCACCGTCACACCGTAACGAAGGTTGAGTTCGAATTTCGTGAAAATCGGACCAAAATTGCTGGACAAAATGGCCGCCGCTTGTACACGAATAGTGTAAAATAGATATAATAATATGGTATAATCCGATTTTGATGCAACTTGAAACGCATTTTTATAACCCATGGATCTTGGTTCCTTTCGATATTTGCGCATATCGAATTGTAACTTCATGAATAATTGTGGCCTTTGATTGTAGGAAAAATCACTTTCTTTTGAACTTGTTCTTCATCCATCTCTCGAAAATGTGGACCTATCCTTACGAAATCGAATGAGTTGGATATTTATCCAGATCCAAGAGTCATGTGTCATATTTATAGTGTTTGTGTTATTCTGTTCATTTTGGGGGGGGGGGGGGGTCATGGATTGTTCTCTATTAGAAATAGAAGAAATAAGAATGAGCTCTGAAATTAATGAATTTAATCTCTCATAATTATTTTATGGCAATCCTTATTCATGAAAAAAGGGGAACTTGTAAACAGACAAAACTGACCAGACCCTATGTGATAAAAACATGGCCTTATTTTATTACCCTTCTCTCTTTTCATGCCTTATAACACTCACTTTGGCGCCATTTTACGACCATAGGTCTATAAAAGTCAGATGAGCATGGACCTTACAGACCATTTTTATCTTTATTGCAAGAGAACCGTGAAATGCAGTGCGCATATATTATATACATCTCACGCTCAACTTCACCATATTAAAAAGAAATCTATGATGGCCACTTTAAGTATATTTACCGCTCCAGTGGAGACATCCTAAGATAATTAAGTATTCAGTTATTTATGAATATCTGTCGAGGGTCACTTCATTCACTTATACTGTGATATGCTAATGGAACCCAGTATGAACTAAGAAACTTGTGAATACTGATTTCAGCCCCGGGCAAATTTCTACTAATGTTCTAAACAAAGAGGCACTTTTTATGAGATGTGTAGTGTAAGGTCTGTGAATTTGTCTTCCATAGAACATAAACATGCTCTATAATATTGTATTCGTCGAAACCGTTCGCTGTTGAACTGGCCTTAACAAGGACTTACACTGGCTAAATTGTTTAGCAGTTCTCGATAACTAACAACAAGATCCGACATAGTTAAATCGTTGTTTGTTCGACAGTTCCTTGTAAGGGACAACTAATCATTATGACATATGGAATATCGTTGTTAGTTCGTATAGGGAATAACTATAGAGTAAAACTTTGTTAGTTTGAGTAGGGGACAACTAGGTGTGACTTGAGGTAAACTGTTGGTAGTTCGGATAGGGGACCGCTTTGTTAATAGGGTCGTTCTTGATAGGGAACACTATGTTTTAAAATATGTAAATCATTTTTAGTTCTGCAGTTATTGCTAAGGAACAACTAGGTACGGCATAGGGTAAATCTCCCTTAGTTCTGATAGGGAGTAGCTAGGTATGGACTCAGGTATATCGTTGTTATTTCGACAGTTTTGGGCAGGGTACAATACAGGTCTAGTATTTGGTAAACAGTTATTACTTCGGCAGTTCTTGGTAGGAGACAACGCGGTATGACACTGAGTTAATCGTTATTATTTCAGTGGGATGAAGGCATTGGCACAACCTACATTTACATCTGAAATGGATCATGCGATCAGACCAGGTCCAATACATCACACCAAAGCAAATGCTCGTGCATCTGGATATTTGCTTTGCAATGTACATTTATATACATGTCACACTATTCTATGCAAATGTACCAAGTGTTGCATAACCACTTCAAGAAAGTCGATATGACGGTGTCACAGTCTCCTTATTTTAAAGGTCCATTAATATCGGCATATTTTTGCAAAATGTGAATGACCTCGTAATTATATCATAAGGTTTGATATAAAGCTTAGTGTAAATACAGCATATTACACTGATAAAAGGTACCGACCATATTTAATACAATGATAGCATTAACGCATGCTACACACTAAAGCCCACCTAATTCCCATTGTCTCTATAAATCGTGTAATAATCCTTTGTACCACGCTTCTTCGTTTTCTGGTCTTAAATCAAGCATAAGATTACGGGACACGCGATGGACTTCTATGGCATTATTACTTCTACAGTCTATTTATATTAATCCGCATGTCTAGTATAAAGTAACCCTTGAGGCCAAATACACAAGAGGTCATTGCAGGATTGCGACAACACTGCATACATTTGTGGGATTTTCCCATCTTTAATAAGCTTCCTCGGTATTTTGCAGCGTGGTTTCCCATTGGTAAAGTACAGTGTCTAGTCATTCGGTGGGGGATGAACTATGTACACTTTATTGTGCACGTAAAAGAATCCGTTAGGGTTGGAATTCTGTGGCTCACCGCAAAGCATTTCCCTCATAGACTGGATGTTTGGCGCAGAAAATTAGGACGGTAAACCCATTTCATTCCATTTGCCCGATGGTGCAGAAAAGTAGTGCATTTCATTTAATACAAATACAATCTCTCATTTGAAGAGTTCGCATGGCTAATGTATTTCAACAGTAACTGAACACAACATTCCTCAATGAAACATTTGCAATAGAAAGTTTTCCCAGGCAAATATTATACATATCCAATTGTTAATTGTGTATTATTAGTAATGATATTGCCCACATTATTCGTACGTCCCCAGTGTATGAGAACAAGGTGTTTGAAAAAGTAAAATTATGACACAATATAAAACATTAGAGAATGGCTGTCAAGTTATTTCAGACTTGTTTCATTATGTGGTCAAGAGTTAAGCCCAATCACTATTGCATGATAAGACAAAGATTAAAGGTAGACAATCAGGAACTGTCTCAGACAACAGACTTATACAAGATAATTACTAAAGCTTCAATGATTCTGGTGGTTTTACATCACATACTTCCACAATAAGACAATAATATGGTGACAGTCTTATAAAGCAGTAACATACGAAATGGAGTCTAACATACCGTCGACACAAACTAGGTCATTTCAGGATTAACATATGCTTTGGCTCAACTTCATTTCAATAATTCGCTTGCGCGTAGGAGTTATTAGCAGTGGGGGGGGGGGCGGAGAAAATTCACGTACGACCCGGGACTGTACCTTGAAGAATATTGGAGAACGGTGATCTAGTCCACACTAATATATCCATGGACAACAGTCCGACACTACTGTGCCTTAGTCAAAATCCGGGATATTTGAATATCTATCCTTGTTGTAAACAGTTTAGGTGGTCTAAGGTAACCTGATTATGGGCAGTCCAGGTGTTAATTGGTTAATGTTGGGGTAATTCGGACAATAACAATTATGCAGGATTCATAACTATGTGTGCTGACTCGTGTGTAGAATTTAGGCAGTATCCGTGCAATTGTGGGTTGGTAAGTTGGGGACTAAATTAAGAACAATCTCTACTACTCATATCTTACTGACGTCAGGCCCCCTTCGTATCCTACGATCGCAATACATGTAGCTCTAAATTCAATCACACAATACACTCGAGATAACCCTGCAGAAGTCACTTGAAATTTACAGCTCGTTTTTTCATAAATTTAAAAGTGTTGATTTTTATCATGCAAGGGGATCACGTGGCTAAGTGGGTAAGACGCTGAATCGCTTGCCTGGAGGTCGGGTGTTCGATCCCTGTATTGGCCGAGACAGTTAATCCAGATTTTCCGGCGTAGTTTCCCACTGTCTGTAATGCAGACAGGACATTGCATACGAGCGTATAAAACCGTAGTTCTTATAGTTTTTTTTTTTTTTTTTTTTTTTTTTTTTGGGGGGGGGGGTGTTTTTTGCACCGAATTCACAATTTCGAATGCATAGTTCTATTTCCATTTCCCCCAAACATTCTAAGGGTTGCCACGCCCTCCATCTCTAGTTAACTATGTGCCACGCCTCATATTGATCTGGGCAGTATTTATAAACTTTTTCCGTGACATTTAGTTATTGTGTTGTACATAAACAGGGCACATTTCGACATGGAATACAATTTTTGTTTATTACTGAACGAAGTTTCGATGGGAATTATCTTGTATTTACCTTGCTTCAGCTTGGATTCTCTAGTCTTGATCAAACAAATTAATAAACAGTAAATGGATTCTTTATAATGGTAATAATATTAATAGTGGAGGCATAGTGTGAGAACACTAAACACTAGTTCCAGGCGTTGATCGTCGTGTTGGTCGGGATTGCAAACGCCGGTTTCCCCCTTGCTAGCGCTTCAGGACAACGAACACTCAGCCAGTCGCCCTGATAGCACAACAAACCGAGATATCGGGCATGCATAGTTCACATCGTCATTCGGCTGATATTGGCAGTTGGATTGAATTGGCGTACACGTAAAATAACCCGTGGAGTTGGAATTCAATGGCCAGACAAAGTGACCCCCATACCAGACTGCATGGCGTATATCCATCTTCATTACCCCACTCGGTACAGAAAAATGGGACATTGTCGCTGCTCATTTTTAAACTAACTTTCGATGCTTCCTCATGCTAGTGATCACCACACGGTATAATACACAATTTAAAATAGTATCAATATTTCTATTGACATAATTATTTCTTCAAATCCCAATAAGAGGTGTGTTAAGTCATGTATTATGAAGAGGGTCACTTTGCATATACATGTATAAGCTGCGGAACGGCAGGACGTTAAACCCCATTTCATTTCAAAAGTCGTATGAGGCTGTGTCCCGATTTTGATGTATCACTGCCCTATTGAAGGGTTACAGAAATAGAAATTACGTGAAAATGGCAACTAAAAAATTTAATAGAAAATAATATCTGATTTATTTGTTTCTCGTTGATATATATTTTTAATATAACAATAGATACTATTAATATGTACATTTATATATATTATATATATATATATACATGGTGATAACATATCACATTTTAGGTGAACTATTTACAAACAAATATACATTTTACACACATATCTGACGAAATAGACCTAAAAAATTCTCAGATCCAGCTTATATATAGGATATTTTCACGGAAATGAATTTCTAGTGTAGAAACTTTGTAATGTGTCTGTATAATACTTGGGCCTGTCTTCCATTAGCCCAGGTCAGGTGCAAAAGAGTCGGACGTTAAACCCCATTCCATTTCATGTCTATACTATTTGGGACGTTTCCGCGCTATTTGCACTAACAAAACATGAAGTTGAAACTTGTCAGCATTTTATTAAAAGTGCAAAAAAGTACCAGACCGAGCAATATCCGCCATGCCAATATCCCGAACAAATTAAACACAATATCCAGTATCTGAAATGCCTTCATCATTTATATTGCCTTTCTTCAGAATTTACTCACCCTAAATAATGAATATTAACCCGACAGTTATTTTTTGTACAAAAACTATTTGAGTAAATTTTAGATTGGATCTGAGAAGAGTTTGTGTCTGGTTTGTGCATAATATGTGCATTATTTTGATTTTTTGCATAATATAATAAATAACCATTACAATTATCAAACATTTTCATCATACCCAGAAATATTTTCTAGCGTGGTATCTCCGACTATATGCTTAACATTTCATATTCACAATCAATATGTAACGTGAGCATTTTAGTACAGAAAAGCATCTGGCTCGAATTCTGGGCAAGCTATTATTTTATACAATGCATACCCAGATATGTAAATCAAGATATCCCATTAATTAAAAGATTTAGACAGATGCATTATCAATAGCTATAAAGACAGAGTAACGATGGCAAATCCGTGAGATATAGATGAATTATTGCACATGGACATGTGATCCGCGCGTGCTTCCATGTTAACTCGCAGAAGCAGATATATTTTTACAACAAATTATGTGCTTAGTTTCATGAAGCTATGAGGGCTATAACAATAATGTCACTTAGTACATGGACGTCTATACCACGTGTGCCCACCATAAAATACAAGACCAAAGACACAGAAAGGAAGGGGTGTTAAACTAATGGCTTACAATTCTACTGGCGACTATGGTGGTAAACTTATCATTGACATCAAAGATTATTGCTGTGTCTTACTGGATACATTTATCCGATCATTGAAGATATTTATATATGTCTCAAGACTAATATACAATTTGTGTGGCATTATAATGGGTTCATTTGGTTATTTTTTTACTAAGACATCTTAATACATGACAAAATCTCCAAATAATATCACATATTATTATGCAGATATTTCGTTTGTTTTAAAGTGTGTAATGGTGTTAAAATACGTCCATAATTTTTTTACCATATGACTAATACTAAAACCTCTAAGGTCTATAAACCCTTCCGACAATTACTTTGTTGTAAACTTCACACCACAGCAGGTTTTACGACATACCACGTGAGGAACTCCCGTAAATACGTCAACTGCCATGTTTCATGGGAAGTCACGCGCGATGTACGGTAATAATGCATGCTGATAGTCTTCAGCACCGTCATTTAGGCCGAGACTATCTTTTCCGTGAATAGCTGACAACAAATGCTTCGAGTATGTCAAGAAATCGGATTACGCCAAGTCTAGTTTGCAAGTCTGGTCAACAAAACCTTCAGATCATGTTTACATCATTTATCTAACATCAACTACGGTTGGTTGAAACACGTCATCAAGGCGCCCTCTATGAACAGTTGCAGCCACATATCTGTAACTAGTGTTGACTAACGAAACACGTCGTTTATCATCAGGACGTGTGTCATTAATAAAGACTGTAATTTATAACGGGGCAGTATTTGTTCATCATTTATAGCCACTGTATTATGCAACATGGCATGTTCTTTTATTGCTGCTGAAATGAGGTCTGTCCTTGGTTCACAAGGAACATCTGTCGAACAGACAAATTAATTACCTAAATATTAATGATAAAACTTGTACATCACAATTAGTTTTTACATGTAATATTTTGCATGACCATGCCGATCTAGTAATAGACATATTTAGATTCATTACATAAGATTTGTTGTAGCAGCAATAACATGCACATTTATCTAGGATTTCTGTTAAGAGTTGCCATTAATACATTCGATAATGTTTACATCGAGCTGCGATCCTACTCGTCCGTTATTCTCCAGTCGGCACAATCACAGATCGATCACGATTATTAAGTATTTTATTCAGTCACAAATCATGACCAACCGAAATTGATACCAGTCATCTGATAAAACTTTAAATTAAATGGTTTGAAAAAATCCCTGAGTCTGTTAAGCACTGTTTGATCCACATGAGGGTGAGTTCTGCCTTTATTGTTTCTTAAACAATGGGGTCTCCCACTGCCCGGTCGTTTTTTAAGACAAGGAAAACCTCGACTATCTTTAAGGTAAAAATGTTTATCTGTGACGATTCGCTTTAGTCCCAGGAAATCCTGCACCTTGGCCATTTCGCCGGCTGGATTTGAAATAAGTGTTTCACCATTCACAAAATGAATTTGACGGATAGGAAAATATTTTAACCACTTTTCTAAATGTTTGGCGTAAACACCGATTTTAACGGCAGCCCATTTGGTGTCGACGATTCTCGATGTATTGTCTATAAAAGCCATTTTCTCAAATGGCTTCAATGCCGGTCTTTTTGTGGCCGCTTGGGTATAGTCTGATATTGCACGAGTCACAGGATCCCTTACAACAATGATAAGTTTGATATCTTTAGACATGTTGTAAATTCTCTGCGGAACCTCTTTTGTGACGAAATAACATGGCGTTTTTTCTATGGTTATCTGACCTTCCAGCGTTGATGGCATCTGATCCCTGAAAAATAAAAAAAAGTAATTTGAGGAAAAAGCAGAGATGAAAGTTTCAAGTCATCAATCACTGTAGCACACATGTTTAACTAAAGGATGTCAGCTCGTGTCAGCCGTTCTGCAAATAACGTTTTGAATAAAGGAATCGCCCAGCAGCTATCCAAACGACCTTTAGTCATCACGGACAAATGCTATAATAAATGATACAAATATTTATAATGGAAGCTTTGGAGATACAGTGTGCTCGATATTCAGGATAACATTCATTTGTTATAATATCAAAAAAAAAAAATAAATAACCCTGCCATGTTTAGGAGAAGGAATAACAGTTAAACTGATTATACGTGGAGATGCAGGTAGGCTGGTGCCTGATGCTTGCTTGAACCCTTTCCTGTGTACTCAGATTATCAATCTTATTAATGTTATTCCCATCAAATATCCATTACTAAAGACAGTAAAATTGACCAAATCGCATCTAAAAGGAAATGTGTCGTAAACTGAGGAATAAAACTACGGTAGAATATCATTTGGTTCAATGCTAATATTGGCATATAAAAAGCCTTGTTTTTCTGTATCGTTTAAGCAGTTGTAAGAGTTCCGTGAGATTTGGTAGTCAGTCCAACTTGATGAATGAGATTTTAACGGAGCGAAGAATGTGAACTAAGAAGAAAGGAAGCCCTGTGGCAAATCGATCTTTTTACAAGTATCGTGCTCAGATGCAAACCGATATCTTGAACCTTTAGCAGATCAAGTATTTTATAGATAATTACAGACTGTAAAAGTTAAATTACTATCGCATTGCTTTCGTTGCATTCATCTATACATCAAAACACAATAGTTGGTCATATTGAAACTTTGGCTAAGTTGTTTTACATCGGCGACATTTGTGCTGCTGATTTCATATGTACGTAAAATCTGTAGACAAAGTCCTTTTATTTCATCTCCTATCTTCATCTACAATGTATAAATGCTCGCCAGTCCCGCTTGCAACACCAAACCACAATAGGAAGGAACAAGGCTTACGTGTACAAAAGCTTGACGTTTTATGTACTCAAAACAACCGCTATACTTTATGTTCAAGCATTTATCAGTGATGTGTTTCATTTACCGGGATATCAAACACAATACAACCCTCTGTGAAAAGAAACCACCAATGGAACACTATTCAAAAAAGCAAAAAAAAAAACCAAATCTTTCACCAAATATCTACATGTTTCAAATAAACTTTATTCGAAATCATATTTTAAGTGGTTTGAGACATCAAGCAATGGTTTATGTAATGGCATTTTTGTGCGAGTTTTCTTCGTTATGCGTTGTTCATGATCAATTGTCATTACGACTTTTGCTACAAAACTGATGCAGTATTATGTTGATCACTGCAAAAGGGTTTAACGGGAACCCATTTCAGACATATTTACTTTTTTCGATAAATATAATCATATCCCAAATTAATATCAACATGTAGGTCCTATTGTGAAATTGTTGGTGGAGTTTGTACCCTCGCTGTTGGTGAAAAAATACTAACAATCGCTTTAAGCTAAATCTAAGCTTGATTTATCCTGTACATCCATCTAACAACCTACCTACCGCCGTTCAGCACGAACAAAGATAAGATTCCTTTTTTAAAAAAAATAACACAGCTACTGGCTATAATAGACCCATTATATTTGATTCTTCAAGTCAAAAATTTGGAAAAAGCTTGGTTTTGAGAAAAGCTGATATAACATCATATTAGTTACACCATAAAACCGTTTATCGCCTCTTTTATCGTTTTAACAAGAAACTTTTCAAATTTTTCACACTTTTCCCGTAACCTTGGTATCAATATATTTAATGTACACAGCGAGTTTTTATGTTGTATACTTACACACAACAAAGACATGCTCTTTTTATTTCAAAAATACACAAATTCTTTCATGGCATTGTCTAGCTCTTTAAACATTTTAAGATAAATTTCAACATACATATGTATTAAATATTGTTCGGTTACAGTTTTACCTGGGAGGTTTCATGCGCTTTGACGATTTTTCTCCCGTTTTCACATAAATAAAGATTCAATACACACTGAATTGAATACATCGTCTAATCCTAGTTGTATTTCGAATTGTAAAAATCCTGGACTGTTATTATTAACATCAAAAGATGTTTATTTTTGTATTATTATATTCAAAGTCTGCGTTTATTTTCAACAACTTTAATGGAAGCATAAAGGCTGGTCAAATACATGAGCAAGCTAATATTTCAATCATATAATAAATATGGATGTAGCTCCGATACATAATATACTCAAATGGATAATCCTCGAAACGGATGCTCGATTGCATATTTTTTTGCATACTTCTGTTTGATTGCTTTTTACGATAAACGTTGCTGAATTTTATATTGCCATAATGTTGATTGAATATGCTGTGTTTTATTATACGGTGTCATTTTCTTATTTAAAGCGAAAGAAACGTGCGGAATTCTTCATTAAATGTTATCAGTGAGATCATCTGTAGTTATTCATGTATTCATGATCAATAATATCATAAATCACATCTCATATCACAAACATCTCTATTTCTATGTCACTTTCTATTTGTACTCGGGTTTATTCAACTGACAAAATTTTGAAGCTCTGAGCTTGTAATTGACTCGCTGTTATACATTTAGTCAGAGAAAAAAAATACAGTTTATTGTATTCAATGCAATAATAGCGAAGGGTGGCTTTCTTGCGTCGTTTGAAAATATCTCAAGGACCCAATTAACATACATTATTTCTGGCAGAGCTAACAATTTTCTGAAATTCAGTGTCCCTTAAACTACCCACGATCATATTGGTGGCAGAGAAAGCATCAGTACAACGCTCATGGCCATTCCGCCACATACCCCTGTCTCTGTAATTTAATCTTTCTTGAACACAGGTCAAAACCTCTAAGTTGGACGAATGACGTAACAAATCGCAGTAAACTAGAAGGCTCTCACAAAGAAATAGATTGAAATTTATTTAACCTTCATAGTTTTCAGGGACATTTTGTGAACAGCGACGCTCCGACGATTTCCACCCAGAGTTATTAAAAGTGCACGCCAGCGTATATTTGGGTCACTTCCTCGTCATAAATTCAATGCAGTATGGATGACTTTATTACTTCGTATACAGTTCCAAGCAAGTATCCGCGGTATGAGTTAGATTAAATGATAAATAATGCAAGATGAAGGAAGTTAATTCTGAACTATTGTAACATAGATTAAGCTTATGATTGATTTGGCATTTCTGGAAGATGCCATAGGCTGATTAATGCTGTTAGAAATGGAAAGATCAAACAGGAATGTTTTTACATGAGCATGTCGGCGGGAAAATCTTATAAAGATCGCCAACAATATGCAGGTTTATATAAATAATATTGGTACACAACACCGGGTGCTAGTCCCGGTGTCAAGACAGCTGTCTCTTTTTCCTTTATGTTGGTAGGATTTAAATATATTTTTCTATATTCCGGCGCCATCCTTACTATAATTCTATATAGATTTCTGATTTATTTCTTATGTAAGACCTTCCTCGAAACTAAAGAATATTAATAATAATAGCAAACAACACAGAACATGCACAGATCCATATATTTGATACGATATGTACTTAATTCATGTAAGGTTTCTAATCAATGAACACACTGAGACATGATGACTTTTCTATTATTGTTGTATATCATAAACTCATTTCTATAATTTGCAAGGCATGAATAGACACAGTCGTTCATACTTCCCCAGTGGTTCCAACTATCCCAGACAACGAAATCATTTCTTTCAGTTTTATGATTATAAATTCATTTGAGGTTCTTTCGGCTAGATTTGACTTCCCGTTATTTTATGAACATAAAGGAACAGACAGATTGACTTTCCGTAAAATAATGGAGGTACTTAGATGTACTCTATGGTAGGGCTACTTTTCAATACGTTCTACATTATATAGATTACATCTACGAGTAAAACGGAACAGTGTATCATAGTATTACTTAGCAGGTATACAGTGTATTATGAGGCTAGCCGACAAGTTGTTCGATATACGTGTACGCTATTCTCCACCAGAAATTATCATTATGTGCAGACAATCTTTGATTATACCAAATTACCCTATCACTGCTCGGTTCAAGACGCAACAGTGTCACGAATACAGATACACAGCAACTTCAATTTACCATCTGGGACATAATTATCAGCATTTATTTGAGATCAATCCAGACGTAATTCAACAACTCGTAAACGAAATTGCCCCCTTTACCGAATGAGCTGCCACCGTTCATGGCGTACCACAAGGATCAATATCGGTTACCTGTCAAAGTTAGTCTGGTCCAACGCTTATAAATTATAACCTCGTTATTGAGATTATTCAGTCATCTAATACTAGTTTTCGTTTCTTCTAATTATAGTCAAAATATCAAGCCGTCTTATCAATTATTCCATGTCTAAGTGAAATACGATCTGTGGATGTGGTTAAGGGGAAAAAGATCGAGAGGTGTTTGAGTCTTATCGTTAACTTTTATATCATAAAAATATCTATTTGAGGAAACCACCAAGAAGGCTATGATATAATTAACTGAGTAAGTGGTTATGTGATAAAAACAAGAAGCACGTCTGGGTCCATAATTTGATAATTTCCAACTGGTACACCTATACACAGAAATCTCCAACAATACACAATGCAACGTTTGAGAATTGAACATCAGAACTGTATTTTGAACTATTTTGCCATAAATTTGTTCATCTACGGAAGTCAGAATTCATTATGTCAGATAATATCTATGTTGCTTATGGTGTGCTGAATGGTTTATGATTACCGGTAATTATTTGCCGAAATTAAATATAGTCACAGAAGACACGCGCTGTAATTTCCTACTTTAAGTTCAATAAAGATAATTCTAACGGTTTATGCTTGTAAGGTATGTATATTCCTATACAAATAGCCCTTTAACTACCGGAAGTCGAACAGGTTAATCAAAAGTATTAATATTGACTTTATCCATTATAAATCAAACTAAACTGTTGTACAAGTTAAATTAACAATTGCAAGCAACGTGAAGTAGCAAGAAAGATAAACAGGCTTGAAAAGAAAGACTAACATTGATACAAGATAAGTACATGTGTTTGTTCAATCGCCAAAGCCTTTGTTATCAAGTCCCTAGTCTTAAAGTAGAAGTAATCTCGTTAATCTTAAAAAATAATATAAAAATTCTACCTAAATGGGTTTATTTTTTGAAAGCCATTCCATTTCCAAAGTCAATGGAATCTTGGCCTCTTTATCGGGAGTAAAATAAATTGCAGCTTGACATAGTGCTACAAGAGCTACGAACAATAAACTAATCAGAAATACTGGATACTCCGAGCTACCCACTTCATTTTATCAAGGGTGCTCGTGTGAACAAACAACTGTACACTTGAACACCAGGTTAATCGAGAACAAACATCAGCTCTTCAATATAAAGGTGATTTATAGTCTTTGACTTTTACTATCTTTTAACATTAGAGAATGACAGTTGGGGAGTCGATAACTCCAACGACACACAGATTGACACAGAAGATCAAAGATGCTACTTAAAGATACGAGGATTAGATTTTTTTATATTCTTGTCGATTATTAATGGCTCTAAGATAATGGATCGTAAATTCTTGAATCACAAAAGAATCAGCCTTTACGATTGCTAAATGTCACGAAGATGACATTACGTCTTCATTGTTTCTGTCCTTAAAACTGAGACGACCGGATTCTTCCATTACATCATTAGTTGTGACAGATCTAATTGTTTTTACTGTAATTCACTCAGCTCTTTTCTTAATAATCAGTTCAAAAATCAATTAGATGACAAAATCCCACTGATGCTGTAGTTTTAAGGCATACTTTCATGATTTCTTTTGAACAGTCTCTGAATAGAAGTATGTGTTGATCGCATACTTTCATATTTTTTTGACATCCTCTGAATAGTTATGGATTGAGCGACTGATGTTTTAATCTGTGAGATCTCGTGTAACTATGTAAACCATTTTGTTCATTTACTCGGATGGGTTATTTTTGCGACAGCGACAGGGTGCAAACGAATATACTCTAGTCATTCGGATGGTACAAAAACAAAGATTTGTGTACATCTTAGCATGCACGTGAAATAAACTTTGACAAATTCAATGCAGGCAAAATGTTCCACATAGCACACTGTATAGCATATTCTCCTATTAATTACCCACTTTATTCATTCATCCATTATTCATATAATCATTTAGAGCTCATTTCGTTGCGTAACGCATTTATATTACATCTAATGTCCAACGTTTACACAACTATAACGCCCCATACCAACATTACTACAGCTTTTCTCTTTCCGAAGTTGAAGAACGAAGTATTATTTTAGTAAAGCTTGCTCTTGCTTTATATGGTCGCTGGGTGCTAATAACAATCGAAGATGTCATTTATGTTGAGATCCAATTTAAACCATTTTAATGTTGAAAAAATATCGATATTATTACTATTAGTTATTACATATATTTATAGCAATCTTCTGTAATTTTGAAATAATATCGATATTAATAAAGGAATAATGCCGATATACTATTTATAATGTGGAAATAATATTGATATTAGTTCTACACATGCATAAACTATGTTCATATACAATTTAAAATGTACAAATGACATACATATTAATACTATGCTATGGTCATATACAAATAATATCGAGTAGAAGTAGCATCGATGTTGATAATAAATACACTGCTATACAAATTTATTTATACTTTAGCCTGCGGCCTGTCAATAGAATGACAATTGAGTATAATGACATATTTACTTTGCGAGCCATTTTGACATGACATGGAAAACACAAATTTAGTACACCGTAAGATACATTCAATTTATCACCCAACAACTTTTATGACCAATTAGATAATGTTATTACCGAAAGACGATGCGCATCCCACTTGTAGGCTGGAAATTGTAGCTTGGTAATCGATAGAATAAAAAACGAAGCTGGCGTTGTTTTATCATAAAAAAGGGTGCATTTCCTTCTAACCGGCAATATCAAAAACTAATTTACCCAATCAAGGAAAAGACGAATTTCTGCTAGTCAATGATCATTGATGGATAAAAAAAAGGGTTTGAAAAGACCAAAATTATGATTCAACATTCCCTACTAGAAAATTACAGAGTTTGTTCAATTTTGTTGATGGCTGTTGAAATATTCTAAACGATATTACAACAATCTGTGAGGTTCGGGCAATTTAATTCTTACAACAAATACAGCGCAAAACCAGAGGAGAACCTGTAGAACTATTTCTCGCCATTAACGTTCCTAACTTGGCATGGCTTCCAAACTACATGTGCTCATAACAAAAAGGCGGCAAAACGGTCGATTTGTGGCATCGATCTTTGTTCTGGGTAGAAACATCAGACCTGGAATCTCCACATTACAATCAAAGTTTAGCGCCAGCACACACTATAACTCTCTCATATTGGATTGATTTACGGGAACTTTTCTCCGAATTGTCAAAACGGGCACCTGAAGACCAGCTATACGAACATCGACAACACCGTCCGGAGGCACGAGCCTCGAGTCACTGAGCACGAGACCCCCGCCAAAAATGAGGCAACAAAGCGTTGATGATAGCAGGAAGACACGTTTTGTACGCTTTGACTTAGCGAATATCGGCGATAGCAAACAGAGTAAATTTAAAGAACTAAGACGAGCTGTAAACATGTATTACTGGTATTAGACAGGGGTTGTAACCTCAGGGCGTGAAGTGTGTGTTATTTGGTTAGGGGCTATAATTACTGCGGAACTATTCTATTTCTATCTCTATTGTTCCGGTCATGAACGGATGGCAAACTACTGACACCGCCATTGTTTCTCACAATCCGTCTTCCCTCTGGCGAAATAAGGAGAGCTGAAAATACCTTCAGTAATTCAGCACGTGGGGAACATCTTCATATGCGTATGTGCTGCTGTGAATTGTTTCATCTAAAATTACAGGCAATTATTTTATAAATTGTGTTTTTGGAGAAATTGTGGGTCAATATAATTGGGAATCACTAATATTCGTTCATGAAAGTCAAAACAAAAACATTGTTCAACAATTTATCTTATTTTAAAACACAGAAATGTATACATCTTTGCTAAACATTTGAACTGTAATACCGATAAATACCCAGACTTTCCATGTTTTATAAAAGCTTTAATGGATACACACCACGTTTATGCTTTCCCAAACAACCTCCAATGTAAAAAGAATACATCATTCTATCTATGTATAATCTTTAAGTCCCCGAAATTTGTAACAAAACCTCTTATAACCTTGACCTGCTAATTATATGTTCATTTGGAAGTCATGACATTTATCAAATGAAATGTTTCATTAGCTAACAATCAGGCCCATGTTCAATTCTCTCTTTGTTGACATGGTGCTTTGTAAATAATACAAATCGTTGCCTTAAATACATATTGTATCCGAATGATTTGGGAATTCAAATACCAAAGCATAATACGATAACCATTTTACATATTGGTGTCTAAATTATGCTTTACAGAATACCTCTTTCGAATCCGCAGGGGGTTGGGTGGTCCAATGGTTAGCAATGTATCATAAGGTCAGTCATTGAGTTAACTACCATGGTTTCGATTCCCAGATTTCGTGTGACAAGGAGTAGGGTCGTCTGTCCAACATTACGGGTCAACCGGTTCCCCACCCCCAACTTCTAAAGACCCATATGCGAATTATTGGAATAGATAAAACTAGAATGTATCGAGTGTACGCCCCCCCCCCCCTAAAGACCCATATGCGAATTATTGGAATAGATAAAACTAGACTGTATCGAGTGTACGTCCCCCCCCCTCTATCTTTAATATGTCAAATGGCTCTTATGTGCATTGTACAAAGAATGTTTCTTAACAACCGTGTGCAGTCTTCGGACGGTACAATATATCAAATTGTCCACGAAATCTATCTTAATATTGCTTATTTGACATTTAATTAGAAACACAAACCAAGATGTCAAATGTATGGATACAGTGGAATTAAACAGGTGACCATCAAAAGGGTTTACAAGAAGCTGATTTGTTTATACCATATGCCGAAACGTTGTTAAATTTTCAACGAATTCATATCTTTGTAAAAATTGCACGGAGCTGACAGTAGGCCTAGTTTTAGAAATTCAACTGGGTGGGGATAATAATGAACCCTTAAACAAAAGCAACTAGAAAATGATTAATTACTCTAGCTATCATTCTGTAAAACGGTTTCATTTTCTGTGAAAGTCTGATTTGACCTGGAGGGATGACTAAGTTCCATAAAAATAGGATAGAAAACGGTATTAAAAAATAACAAAAAACGCTAAAGGCTTTCTTACACTCGAATTGGGTAATGATGTAATGTTTCTAGAAGAATATTAACCCTTGCGTGATCAATATCCAGAATTAGGCTGCGCCAGGCTAGCTGCCAATCTTACTCTTCTAAAAATAATGCACTATTTTTTCCACTTCAATTGTCAGACATGTTATTTTTTTGCGACGAAGCAGGCTACACGTCGGGTTTTAATAGTACAATACCCCAAGTAAATGATCACGAGTTGGATTCGGAAACGAGTTTAGCTCATCAGATGCATTTTCATGTAACGAGGAGCAGGAATTATATTGTAATTTCAAGAATTAGTTTGGTGATTGAGCGCTACCTCTTGTTCAGAGTTGATTTGAGCCTTGTAATAACATCAACGTACAAGCAAAAATTGGGTGTTCTCATTCATTATTCAATTTTTATACGCCCACATTTTCATGTGGACGTATTATGTCGTCGCCCCTGTCCGTCCGGACGTCCGTCCGGACATCCGTCCGTCCACAATTTGTTTGTGGACTCTCTACAGGTCACAATTCTTGAAATATAGGTTTATCCCCAAAAGTTCTCGGCTGCTTTCGATATTGGCATGTATCGGATCAAAACTTCATGGATTATGGCCCCTGATTGTACGAAAAATCACGTTTTTAGCTTGTGGACCCTATAGAGGTCACAATTTTGAACCGATTTTGATGAAACTTGACATGCATGTTTGTAACCCAAAGATCTTGGTTCCTTTCGATATTTGCGGCTTACGGAATGTAATTTCCTGAATTATGGCCCCTGATTGTCCGAAAAATCATCCTTTTTAGATTGTGGTCCCTCTGGAGGTCACAATTATTATTCGATTTAAAAAACCGTTTGATTATATCACCGTTACACCCTAAGGAAGGTTGAGTTCGAATTTCGGGAAAATCGGACGAAAATTGCCATACAAAATGGCCGCCGTTTGTACGCGAATACTGTTAAAAAATGGTATATCAAGGTTGTGGACCCTGTGGAGGTCACAATTTTGATTCGATTTTGATGAAACTTGAAATTCATGGTTATAACCCAAAGATCTTGCTTCCTTTCGATATTTGCGCATATCGGATTGTAACTTCCTGAATTATGGCCCCTGATTATACGCAAAATCGCCTTTTTTTTAGCTTAGAGGTCACAATTATTATTCGATTTAAAAAACCGTTTGATTATATTACCGTCACACCCTAAAGAAGGTTGAGTTCGAATTTCGGGAAAATCGGACCAAAATTGCCATACAAAATGGCCGCCGTTTGTACGCGAATACTGTTAAAAAATGGTATATCAAGGTTGTGGACCCTGTGGAGGTCACAATTTTGATTCGATTTTGATGAAATTTGAAATTCATGGTTATAACCCAAAGATCTTGCTTCCTTTCGATATTTGCGCATATCGGATCGTAACTTCCTGAATTATGGCCCCTGATTATACGCAAAATCCCCTTTTTTTTTAGCTTGGAGGTCACAATTATTATCCGATTTAAAAAAACTTTTGATTATATTACCGTTATACCGTAAGAAAGGTTGAGTTCGAATTTCGGGAAAATCAGACCAAAATTGTCATACAAAATGGCTGCCGTTTGTACGCGAATACTGTTAAAAAATGGTATATCAAGGTTGTGGACCCTGTAAAGGTCACAATTTTAATTCGATTTTGATGAAACTTGAAATTCATCGTTATAACCCAAAGATCTTGGTTCTTTTCAATATTTGCGCATATCGGATCGTAACTTCCTGAATTATGGCCCCTGGTTATACGCAAAATCCCCCTTTCTTTAGCTTGTGGTTCCTCTGGAGGTCACAATTATTATCCAATTTAAAAAAACGTTTGATTATATCACCGTTGCACTGTAAGGAAGGTTGAGTTTGAATTTCGGGAAAATCAGACCAAAATTGTCGTACAAAATGGCCGCCGTTTGTACGCGAATACTGTTAAAAAATGGTATATCATGGTTGTGGACCCTGTATAGGTCACAATTTTAATTCGATTTTGATGAGGAAGGTTGAGTTCTAATTTCGTGAAAATTGTACCAAAATTGCCGGACGAAATGGTCGCCGTTTGTACGCGAATAGTGTAAAAATATGGTATATCATGGTTGTGGACTCGCTACAGGTCACAATTCTTATCCGATTTTGATGAAAAGTCACATTTCTAGGTTGTGTACCGTCACACCATAATCATTGTCGGTTTCGAGTTTCATTAATATCAGACTGGAACTGACCAACTAAATGGCTACTCCCAATACAGTATGAAATACAGGACTTAAAGATGTAGGAAAAGTCACTTTCGGTATTGCTTGTTCTCTGTCTATCTCTCGATAAGCCTATCTTATCACTCTCTGGTGAAACGGGACGGTTAAGAATTTGTACTATTCTTTGTGGCATCCTGGTATGAGACAAAGTTAACCATAGGTTATATGATTTAGAATATCACGAACAGGGCGATTGAATATGAACACATTTGTGGGTTTTAAAGAAATCCCACTTAAAGTTTAGGGTGCTCACACCAAGTTTCACATGTCAAATGCTATCGCCCACACAGTAATTATTTGATTTTTCTCCCAATAAGAGGGAAGAATCGAGTTGCTTATAAAATCTCACCAATTTGTTCCATTGATTGCTCATCCAGCTTTCTTATAACTTGTTTACTCGTGAGCACGCTTTCGCTCGTTTTCACCTCATAAAGCCGTCTATCTGATATATCTTTAAAAGATGAAACTGGGCTCATCTAACCTAATGAAACCCTAATCAAACGTTAGTTAGGGTCGTAAAGTGTAATCTAGTCCGACCGATAGCAATAAAATCCGTCACCGTGGATGAACAGATACTGCCTCTGAGTTAGCCTTCAGTATATTACCCTTCTTGAAATAGCTTCTGTATACTCTTGGGGATATACATCTACAGTATAGTGACTTTAGTAGATGAAACGAATTCCACTGGCGTAGTCAAGTTTGACCCTGATTTGGTACATATCGAACAGTCTTTAATCTGCCCTTCCTGTTCTAACATTTCATAGCTGTTAGTTGCAACAAAAACTGCTCGCTATGTATCTCGCCAAATCAATCCAGAACAGGGATGCTTAGTAAAACGTAAGCGAACCTCAGACGAGCTATATAGTATAGCATTATATCGAATTTGAAATTCAACAACAAAATTGATATTAGATATATGTAAAATCATATCAATCAATCACTCCCATCCTGCAAACAGAAGTCTACAGGACGGTGTGACTTCGAATAATCAAATTGGACACTAATGTTAGACGTAAACTTCAGAGTTAATTGACCCCTAGAGAATCACCAACTTAATCACACATACTATTAACATTACAGTGGAACTGGGTTTAACAACACGTCGACATTTTACTTGGTCCTGGTGGGCAATGTTCAACTAATAGGGTTACGTGTGAAATCAGGGGTTATGGATCGCATCCCAGATGTTACATGTTTACACGGACTAAAGTCAGGTCTCGTTGTGCATGATCTAACACTTTAGATCATAATGTCAACCAATGAGTTAAGTGTCGCTCTTTCGATCTAGCGCTTGTGTGTGACAGTGAGTAGGGTCACCTGCCTAACCTCGCGGAACCCTTTCGAGCAAGCGACTTATTGAAATGAAGAATATGTCGTATATTAGTGACGAAATGGCTTATCATCTACGTCAACAACGCAGACACACATGTAAGAGATATTAATTTATAAAGTTTTCTCATCATATAATGTTTTTAAAAATCGATAAATGTGGAGCAAAACATGTGTTATGTTTGATTGTGTAACAGAATAGATTAATTAACAAAATGTGCTTTGTCAACGTATGGTAATAGTGCAAAATGCTAGTTCATAATTGCAAAAATATATAAAAGTGTAAAATACAAAGTAGGTACATGTACACTGTTCATGGGTTATTACAAGATTTCAGCAAAATACAAACAGAATCACACTGAAACTAACGCTTTCGTCAATAAGCCATGGTCTTATTGAATGAGTAAGTCACCCAACATGTTTAAAACTAGAAATGGTTCCACTACTGCTGTCTTCCGTCTTACTCCAGCCACAGTAGTGGTTTTTCCTACAGAGTTCCTTTGCGCAAGTTTTTTAGTCAAATGACTACAAAAACTTTACTGGCCTACAGCTCGCTTAATTTACATATAAACTGGCCCAAAACAGTACTGCACGTAGCTTAACATATAATAAACCAATTCTTATTGAAATAAAAGTGAGACCTTACCGCATAATTATATGATTTGATGAAACCCATCTCCTACGCGAAATTTCAACTGGCCGACCGTCATGGCCGCAAGTTGCGTAATACGTCATTAGGCCTACAATAAAAACAGCGCTATGCAGAGAAAAACTGTTCGGTAACTATTTTAATGGTCCAGTCTACACTATGTGTGATAGAATTACTTATTTTAACACAGTCTGTAATGATGTGTGTTGACAATTGTGCGTTTGAACCTATTTGAACTTGCGTAAGGGGTCTTAGACTGTACCAATTGTTACCTTAAACACAGTTGAAAGTAACAAGTTACTAGTTTAAAACTAGCCTCAGATAAAAAGGTGAGTTGTAACTACATGTACTTGAACATCCAAATCAAAATAATGATTGGTAATTCGTTTGTGAAATCTCATGTCCATCTCTTGTAAATGTGTAATATGTTGCATGGCAACCGCTTGTTCACTTTTTAGTCACATTTATACTGACAATTGTTGTCCCATGTGCTGCGAGATGATTAACGGGTATATGTTATTATATACTAAAAAAAACCTTTCAATCTTAGTTGTTTGAGATATCACCTCGGTGGAAACGGACGTTAAATAAAGTTATTTCACACATTCAATATTAGTTGTATTACTATATATAATGTCCATATATATCGTTAGTCAACATATTAAATCACGTGTTCAGAGAAGTACAATGTTGTAATAAACGGTTTAATAGTTAGCTGGGCGTTGATGGAGACACAGCTTGGCAGACATGTAGACACTAATTAAATAGCCCTCTAGCTAATCAAATTACTTCTTCAAGATAATCTCCAGACACACCTAGTCTAGCTTCCAATTTCATTTGGTATGATCGAAAATCGCACCATAAGGCTGATCATGTAAGTGGTGTCGTGCTTACTGAAGTGTGGCAATTAATACCTTCACTATAATCACATAAAGTTAAATACAATTATATGCGAATACTCGACGTGTAATCACGGTCTTACAGTGTGTTTGTATTCTTTAAACGATCAAATTTAATAAACAAACTAAAAAAAAAGCATAATACATTCCAATCCCCGGCCTCCCCAGATATGTTCATTTTTACTAGTAAAGTATCTCCAAATTAAATCTTATATGCAATAAATTTTAGGATAACTCAACCAACGTACCAGTAGATGCGGTGTACGTCGATATATACCCTGTTGGCGATATCACACTGTAAGCGGGCGTAAACCCCCTGTTCGAAGTGGTGGTAATAAGAGTAGATGTTTTACTACCCATTTTTTTTTTACATTTAGTCATTTCGAATTAAAGTGTAACATGAACCACCATACAGACAGCCATCTACCATGGACTAAATGAAAAGGTTGAGCCTCAGCTGATAAAAGATTTACTTTTGGCTAAACTTTCTCACAACTACAAGCAATTCTATTTCTTAATTAAAGAAAGAAATGAAAATGTAACCTGAACTTTCTTCATATAGCCTACAATTTTACGATGAAAAGAATGCTGGTTTGAGCTTTGGATAATAAAAGATTTAGTGCACATGACAAGAACTATAGACCATGGTGGTCCACGGAAAGCCTCTTATATTGATTAATATGCTGCTTGCTTTCTCTGATATTAGCTTAATGCTGTATTCTAACAACTCAAAAGATCGTAGTTCGCACCATCTGGGTTCCAAATACAAACAGTATTCTACATGACGTATAATGTACCTAAAACTATTTCCGATTCCATTAACATTCATGGCAGTTATGCCGGAGGTCCTGCTGCACACTGTAAAAGAGGCATCTCTCCGAAATAACTGGAATAATGTACTTTATGTTCATGGGGGTTACCATGTGAATACCAAAATACCAAACTGTCAATTACCGTAGCCTGACCTATACATGCATACGGAGAACATGTTGGTAATTATAATGCACCGGTGCAAGGGTTCGAGTCATTTATGACTTCAGTGCAGCGCTTGTACTTATATAACATAAACTAATAAATGTCTAATTTGTTATAGAACGTAGCAATTTAAAAGAACATTAACAATATCGCCTGTAAATATCTCACACATGTTTTCGATTGTTACCTTGAATTGAATATCAGTGCCCCTTATACTATTTAAAAGTACACATACATGTCCACGAAGCTTTCAAAAACAGCTGGTGTTCTAAGAACGATAAGTATTCACTGCCTCGTGTAAGCCACATGGTTAAAAATTGGAGCGTGTCACAAATTAAACTATTTAAACTATCAGTTATATACTACATATCCAAACCTTTTTACAGATACGTAGTGATATAAAGCTTTCTAGTACATTTGCAAGCCTGTACATTAACTTGTCGACCTCTCCCCCACACACCTACGCAACAAACGGTTCGAACAATTATACAAAACCTCCTAAGTCTAAACAAATCACTTCAGAAGTTCTTGAATAGAAATTTCATGTGTAATTCAAAACAAATCATTTTAGTTTTAGAAGTAACTTGAACAGAAACGTCGTGTATTGAATGATGGAATTGCGTGTTTTAAATCCCTACAAAATGCAAACCAAATAACAATTTACTAACAAAAATCGCCACCTGTTTGACACAAGATAATCTAGCATTTCACCCCTACTTGTATTCTCACTCCTGCTTAATAACAAACTCTTTATATCAATTAAAGGAGTTTCTAAGGGGAGATAATTATAGCCTACATACCTGTACCACTCGAGTCCTTTATCATAATGTCGATCAAAGAAATGGGGTTCTGGGCCCGGGGCTCGTACATCAGGGTGAATCCTTAAAAACTCCAATAGGGCCCGAGTTCCCCCTTTCTTTACGCCGATAATTAAAGCTTGTGGAAGTCTCTTTGTGGCTGTAACTGATGTTTTTCTATTATTTGAGCTGTCTATATGGGGTCTGTTTGACTGTGTGAAAGCCTGCTCGGGTGGATCGAGATACAATACTTGGTTATCATCGTCAACATAAATAGCCTTCTCATTGCTATCGACAGATTTCGTCTCTCCATTTTCCACTAGCAATGGACCTCTTGGTATGGAATCGTAGTAATCTGATCGCTGTAATACTCGGCCATGGCGGGGATTATGTCCAGATGTTAATTCCAACCTAGACGGGACATGTCCCAGAGATTTCCCTGTTGGTATTGTCTGGAATAGACTTTTGTCTACAGGATTAGCCATAGCTACCAACACAAAACACGCGCACATTACAAACACACAAGATTTCATCATGATGCAAAAGTATCGATATCTTCTCCCATCTCTTGCGAAGAGCAATCCCCTAGTTCCACATCTTAGTGATCGGATTCCGACCATGACAACATGGTGAACGTTCGAGATTTATCCTTAGCTGAAATGAAATCTTATATTTATCACCTCAGATATTTGCCTACGTTGAGTCTAGGTGAAGTATTCTAGTTTTAAAGAAACAATATGTAAGTTCGTGAATCTGCTTCGACGAGTTAATTGTGTAATTCCGTTTCTGTTTGATCCCTAAATACGACAAAAATGCGAAGCTGTCTCCGGTGTAAATATAAATAGCAAAAACTGTATTTACTACCCAGCACCGTCGGCTATCTCTCTTACTCTTCAAATTTATGACCTAGACCTGCTTTCGTTAACCGAAGAGCTAAAGTTTATCAGGGTTTTTGGCATAAAACGGTTTCTTTCGACAGAATGGGTTTAATTGCTACGGAAAGATGATGGTAAACAGCCTTGCCCATAAACTCTGATGTTTTCTACACAACAAATCAACCGCATTAACAAATATTAGCAGCTGCATCTAATTAACGCGGAAAAACATGCAATTATCGCATTCTAGTGTCGCTAGGTGATGAACGTAGGTGATCATAAGAACACACAATTAGACTTTTTTATCCTTCACAGATCGTCACCATTCCTTTAATATTGGCAAAAGTTTGTCGAATCTGTTTCACTATCTTCTCGTTGTACTGTAGGTTTCAGTTAATGGAATATGATTTAATTTTGAAACAAACCCTGAAATTTTCACTAAAAGACTTTTAATAATCCAGGCTATTGACACATGTGTACATAAGTCTTCGTGTTTGAACTTTATAATGTTCTAAATATCTTCAATTCTTCTTCAAAATTAGAATTTCACAATAAAAGCCAAGTTTAAAGATCAACAGCTCCTTTGCATTAATCCACTTTGTTGAGTTATTTGTCACTTGCTACGGATTCTAGAGTCAACTCCTCACATCGTGGCTAACACTTCATTTGTTGACTGTTAACACTTCATTCGTTTGTTATCTAAGTCAACAATGTAATCCTACTAAAACGACTACAACACTCTTCTACATGCTGGTCTCTAGCCGTCTTTTCATTAATAACGCATTCCTTGTACCACAAGGGCTGTTTTGACCTTCTATTATTGCCGTGCGATACGCTTCGCGTGTGATACAGAACTGTCAGTCATGTGACGTTGAGTGATGACATTGATTGGCCAATCAGGTTATCCCTGACACGCCCTCTTACCACGTGATGTAAACATTGACATGTGCTTCTAACCATGTTAGTATTGATTTGTATCGTCCAGTGCAATCATTACGCCGACTTTACTGGTGATCTAGCTGGGACTAAATCCTCCTAATCTGTTTTATACTGCAGACTAAATAAATTAACATAGCCACAGCCATGATTCCAGCTGCCCTCGTGAATTAATAAATCAAAATATCAACATTTTTTATCACCAGGTTCGTTCATATGATAAAAACTTCATCAAAGACAACTAGGGGTCTACCAGACATTAATACAGAACAGCATGGTGCCAAATAAACGCGGCAAGTTTTAGAACATTAATACATATATAAAAAGTAAAAATACATCTGTGTGAATACATGGCAGTGAAATATGATAGTAAAATTCTTCATAAACACGCTCTCAAATTCTAAAGAAGTAAAATGACACTCTCACCACCCATGTGTATTATAAGTTCTTGCCTTTATGTTTTGTTTAAGCTCTATACAGGGGTCCCAAATGTATATCTCTGTAAAACATAGCTTAGACATTTTTTAGGATATTGCGTATAGACTTATCGTTCTGGATATACGAAGTTGAATTCCACACAGAATTGTGTTTAGTTATTTTGTGGTTTAAATATACAACTCTTACTTTTAAATTATCAAATACAGTATACATTTATATAACATTTAGTACCATTTAAATCAAGTCTGAATCCAGATTTGTGACACATGTATTATACATTTTGAATGTAACTAAAGACGAAATAAAACGAGCGCACACATATAAAATGCCACAATTAAAATCGCCTATTATAATGTTTGAAAATATCAACTGTGGTCGGAAGCACCTTTCATTATTCTTTTTAACGTATTCGGGCACATGACTTTGAGACAAGTAGTCTTCTTATTCACTTCCACCTTCATAATATCAGTGGTTAAATTGTATATGGACAACCGATGTCAGGGTAAAGCAAAGTCAAACATAGCTAATCTGTATTATATCAATCAAGTAAATGGTGCCAAGTAGGATTAATAATATGATTATGATATAATCAAAGATCGATCGGGGATTTCTTGTTGACAGAAAGTGATTATGGATGGTTGTAGTAGACCTGTATTTTAACGGCTGGCTGTGACGGGATTTCTAGTTGTCAGAACGAGATTATGGGTGTTTGTAGTAGATGTAGACCGACTGACTACATTATGATACTAAAGATTAATCTTTTTTAAGAACCATAATCTTTTTCAATCGAGGTTTGAGTTGTGAAAAAAATTATTGAACCCAGTCTAAACCTAGAAGTTCAGATATACACCTTAAAGTATTATTGTTTCATTGTTATACACAATATGTGCAATGCATAGCAGTTTTCATTTTCCATTGCGGTTTTCCCTTGTCAGTGGTGCAGATGTGAAGAAAAACCGAGGTCCCGTGTATACAGTGAAGTGACGTGCACGATACCTTGGCAGATGGAATTGGATACATGTATATAAGAGCAGGCCATAGTGCTGTTACCCGGGCCAAATTTCCCTCGTATCACACAGGGGGCGGGGATGATGGTTAGCATATCATGATGCCTGTCATTGGAGTTAACTGGCGTGGTTTCGAATCCCCGGTTGTACGCGACAAGGAGTAGGGTCGCCTGTCTAACCGCGTGGGTTTTCTCCGAGTCCTCCGGTTTCCTCCCACAGCTAATGACCCCTACGCGCAAGCGAATCCTTGAAATAAAATTATGCCTGTCTTCATAGGCCAGTTTAGAAGCAGAGAACAGTAGACAGTTAAACCCAATTTTATTCTATTTCATTGGATTAGTTTTCATTCACAAAGTTAAAGATAAGTTGGCGAATTTACAGCAACTCAGTCGCTTTAACTTTCACCATTGATTTTTATACGCCCACATTTTCATGTGGACGTATTATGTCGTCGCCCCTGTCCGTCCGGACGTCCGTCCGTCCGTCCGTCCGTCCGTCCACAATTTGTTTGTGGACTCTCTACAGGTCACAATTCTTATCCGATTTTGACGAAACTTGAAATATAGGTTTATCCCCAAAAGTTCTCGGCTGCTTTCGATATTGGCATGTATCGGATCAAAACTTCATGGATTATGGCCCCTGATTGTACGAAAAATCACGTTTTTAGCTTGTGGACCCTATAGAGGTCACAATTTTGAACCGATTTTGATGAAACTTGACATGCATGTTTGTAACCCAAAGATCTTGGTTCCTTTCGATATTTGCGGCTTACGGAATGTAATTTCCTGAATTATGGCCCCTGATTGTCCGAAAAATCACCCTTTTTAGCTTGTGGTCCCTCTGGAGGTCACAATTATTATTCGATTTAAAAAACCGTTTGATTATATCACCGTTACACCCTAAGGAAGGTTGAGTTCGAATTTCGGGAAAATCGGACGAAAATTGCCATACAAAATGGCCGCCGTTTGTACGCGAATACTGTTAAAAAATGGTATATCAAGGTTGTGGACCCTGTGGAGGTCACAATTTTAATTCGATTTTGATGAAACTTGAAATTCATGGTTATAACCCAAAGATCTTGCTTCCTTTCGATATTTGCGCATATCGGATCGTAACTTCCTCAATTATGGCCCCTGATTATACGCAAAATCGCCTTTTTTTTAGCTTGGAGGTCACAATTATTATTCGATTTAAAAAACCGTTTGATTATATTACCGTCACACCCTAAAGAAGGTTGAGTTCGAATTTCGGGAAAATCGGACGAAAATTGCCATACAAAATGGCCGCCATTTGTACGCGAATACTGTTAAAAAATGGTATATCAAGGTTGTGGACCCTGTGGAGGTCACAATTTTGATTCGATTTTGATGAAATTTGAAATTCATGGTTATAACCCAAAGATCTTGCTTCCTTTCGATATTTGCGCATATCGGATCGTAACTTCCTGAATTATGGCCCCTGATTATACGCAAAATTGCCTTTTTTTTAGCTTGGAGGTCACAATTATTATCCGATTTAAAAAAACGTTTGATTATATTACCGTTACACCGTAAGGAAGGTTGAGTTCGAATTTCGGGAAAATCAGACCAAAATTGTCATACAAAATGGCTGCCGTTTGTACGCGAATACTGTTAAAAAATGGTATATCAAGGTTGTGGACCCTGTAAAGGTCACAATTTTAATTCGATTTTGATGAAACTTGAAATTCATGGTTATAACCCAAAGATCTTGGTTCTTTTCAATATTTGCGCATATCGGATCGTAACTTCCTGAGTTATGGCTCCTGGTTATACGCAAAATCCCCCTTTCTTTAGCTTGTGGTCCCTCTGGAGGTCACAATTATTATCCAATTTAAAAAAACGTTTGATTATATCACCGTTGCACTGTAAGGAAGGTTGAGTTTGAATTTCAGGAAAATCGGACCAAAATTGACAGACAAAATGGCCGCCGTTTGTACGCGAATACTGTTAAAAAAATGATATATCATGGTTGTGGACCCTGTATAGGTCACAATTTTAATTCGATTTTGATGAGGAAGGTTGAGTTCTAATTTCGTGAAAATCGTACCAAAATTCTTATCCGATTTTGATGAAAAGTCACATTTCTAGGTTGTGTACCGTCACACCATAATCATTGTCGGTTTCGAGTTTCATTAATATCAGACTGGAACTGACCAACTAAATGGCTGCTCCCAATACAGTATGAAATACAGGACGTAAAGATGTAGGAAAAATCACTTTCGGTATTGCTTGTTCTCTGTCCATCTCTCGAAAATGTGGGCGTATCCTGCCTGGCAGTGCCAGCCTATCTTTTATTTCGACGGTCCTATTTATCAGTGTTAACATCCGGTTTGCTTTCATAATATCAAATCATTTACTTATTCCAATAGCGTACAATTATAAAGATTAATAGTTATATCGAACATGCAGGGTCACAGCACGTTTCTTCGAAATATTTTTTTTTACATACATGTAGACAAACGAGGTCGTGTCCTTTCTGATCGAGGAGATAGATTAAGAGATCAATCAGTCGATTATCCCTAACATCAGTATTTATGTTTAAAATCCCGAGACAAGACGGTCATAATTGATAAGCCACTTGTATACTGCATTGTTTTAAAGGTTAGAGCGATATCTTAATTATCCTTGCCTAAAACTACACAAAGACTTGCTGGTGTGGAGTCCCACAAAGACTAACAGTGGTTCTTAGAAACACTGTAGCGCATAAAGATTGTTACCAGAGCAGAAAGGTTAGAAAACTATGCAGGATTAAGTTGCTTTAACAAACTATGTCCCAGACTACAGATTCGGGAAATGTTGAATTTTGACACTGGTCTGGTTAATATATTTGAAGAAGTGGTTATAATCAACTGTGACAATTTTCCAGTTAAATACAAATTTTTCTAATTTTTAGCACTTAACAGATGCAAGCCAAGTGCCAATCAAACTGGCCGTGACAGATTTCTGGAATAAATCAAGGGACTTGAGTTTGTCTAATGAGTATTACCGAGGCTCACACATCTAATTATTCATATTAGCTGGTAACCCTGTAGAGCATATTTCAACACGTAACACGTACGTCATCAATCACATTACACGTCACTGATCACAGTCTCGATCATTACGGCGGTTTTAATAAATTGATGATTAGCACAATCACTTTACCAAACATTTGAAATGTATTGCTACAATATTAAAAGATAAGAAGTTAGTCAGCCTTAAATGTTATTTAAAGACATTTAGAAAAAGTAAACTGACTTTATTAGAGAAAAGCGAATCCATATGGAAAGTAGTAGACGGTGCCCAAAGTTAAAGAATATGAGCACACTGCGTGATATGAATAACTTGTAGTCCTATATTCATTCACATATGTTTCTTTTAGCCGCCAATACCTGTTAATAGCCACACCTGACAGTCATGCTGCTGTGCCTGGAATGGTGCCTTGTCAAATGTACCAATGAACCGGTCCTGGTAGTAGTAGATTTTCCGAAAAGGGCGAGTCTATTGTGTGTATTTTTATACGAAATATCTATTGCCCGATTGATTGTTGTTCGCGAAATGGTAAAAAAAATAATTTTCGTCCGATATATACTTGCCACACAAACTTTAAATTAGCCATAAAGACTTCATTCATTTGTTATAATATATATTTCATAAGAAGCAAACGAGAGTACTTAGTTTCATTTCACACTCCGGTATTTATAGGATATATTCTCGCTAGACGGTGATACCGAGATGGTAAGATCGATTTAACGACGTGATATTCAAGACTTGAAGAGTCCTCTATATTGACAAGTATATAAGATCTCGTGAGAATAAGAATAGCTTTAAGTGAAATTAGTGTCAGATTTAAACATAAGTTACAGATAAGTCGACAGATTAGCTTTAACTAATTACCATACGTTCTTCTACACGAATACCCTTGAACAGGCGGTATGACAGGGTTACCCACCTTATATTATATATTACTTAATTAGAATATTCGCTTTCCAATATGTAAAATAAATAAAAAGTTGTCTTTTTAATGACAAATTCAATAGAGTGTGTAACTACAGGTACTCCCGTAGTTGTTTAATGCTAAATCGTTATCATTTTGTATGTTCGAATTCAGACAAATGTATTTAGTGTGATCGATCGTTAGGATTATTACCCTATTAGACTAACGACAGCACACCCTTTATTTTAAATGTTGAAATGGGCCAACTTTGTAACGAATAGGCGGGTATCAGTTTGGTGTTGTGAACTATGCAGTACCCCTTTTCAAGGAGACACGTGGAGAGTTGATGTACTTTGTTTCATTTATAAATTTGAGACTAACCATGTGTCTGAGTGCAGGTATCTACGGTTTGAATAGTTGTATCTTTGATAAAGTGAACAGGGTATATATTATTAACCGTTTACTTTGCTTTCACTGTGAAATAAATGAGTATTGTAAAGTTATTGTACACGAATTACGATAGGTAAAACACATCTAATTCAATACTAAATACAAACATGTAGTCTTTTCCTATATTAAAGAACGTGGTGCACGATCACACCAAAGCAGGTTTCGAACTAAAAATTTTATTAGGGGGAACTTTTAGATCTGCCAGGATTTGGCATCTAAGATGATGACAATAGAACAATCCCGTGACATGACATATATACGACACACCTATCAGATATATAATCAAATCAAAACAAACACCTATCTAAATCTAATCAACCTTGAACGCCTCTGTCTTAAAACAACATATCTTAATACTAGGCAATTTTAATCGATGCCAGCCACTTCTCGCGGAAGCCATAATCACACCTATATGTTTTCGTTTCGTTTTGTGTGGAAATTGCAATCGCTGGAGGCAGAATTTGACAACAACCTAAATTGATCATTTGGTTTTCTGTTTTGTTCAATTACACAGTCTGTGTTTTATTGTTCGGGCTTAACGCCTTTGTAGTCTACAGTGTATGTTGTTATAAAAATATGACACCTTTTCGTACAGCCGAGGTTTCGTATTTTGTTTGTCAGTGATCGAAAATGTTACAAATTGTGGCTGTATACTATTGTTCGGCATTCAAGATATAAAGGTTTGCAGTTGTTAATAATATTAGTAACATGTCAGGTTTTCTTAAAGCCATAACGTTTCGTATTATGTTTTAAAACAAATACACAAACTGTTTCAATATATATGAATATGTTTAAAATAAGAGATAATGAAACTGAAAACCATGAACATTATTTAGCAAAATTCATACAAATACGTTCCTCGAAACCTACTTTTGTTCTATATAAGGCATATATATATATATATATATATATATATATATATATATACAGATATTGCATGATAAAAACGACATACAAGTAAATTTAAAACAGATATTGATTTTAAGACATATAAAGAACACATACGAACCAGACGTACCTCTTACTTTTAATTAACGTAAAGACATAAATTCTAATGGGCAGTATGTACTATTAGATTACCTTGCTGATAGATAGACTTTATTACCTAAAACACCCATTACGCCAGCATGTAAATAGTACATATGATGCATGAACAAAATACATAAAAAGTGAATGAAAAAAAAGTAAAAAAGAAAAATAGTAAAAAGAATGAAAAACATATAAAAAGTGGATGAAAATTACGTAGGCAGTAGAGCCGAGATGTACATTTATAATTATACAATGAGGGAGTTTGTGCAAAATATAAACCAAAGTTCTGAATATCGCATTGTAGCTTGGACTGTGGTGGTATAAATGTCATTGATGTAGAGGGGGTGGGACGTACAGACAAGTGCTTTGATAATCTGATGGATATTTATTCTAAGTACGTTACACATAATGGGTTTTGACTGCTTGAAAACCATGTGGTGTGTCCAAAGATACTATTTCCATTTGCAGTAGAAATTCGGCCAACTTTCAATCGAGGTCCAGGTGTTTAATTACATTGTACACCCTTGTTTCCACAATATACAAATACTTCAAACAACCCACTCATATTATATCAAGTGAATGGATCCAGGGGTTGGCTGTCCGTGAGAGCTTCCACTATCATCAGTGGGGGAGTCTGTCCGTGAGAGCTTCCACTATCATCAGTGGGAGAGTCAAAATAAGTTGTTTTGTAAATTTATATTAATTTTAACTAAACAACCATCATAGCTATGTGGAAAATTTGTTTTAGTGAATGATTGATTTATTCTCAAAATTCGGCTGACAAAGACAATATTCGGGCAAAAGACCTCAGTCTTGATTCCAACTCTAAAAATACAACTTTTAAAAGAGTAGTGTGCAGAAAATATCTCATCTTTTTGTTATTAAAAGTATATAAAGATAAATTGTACAATGATGATTAACGCTTCCGTTTTATCTGAAAGTGACCAACGCGCAAACCTAAGAAGTTGTTCCTACCCAGGCCTGCGACGACGACATTCAACTAGTATATATATAACACATGACTTTGACTGTAGGCATCACACATTGAGGGAAGTTGATATCCAGAAGTTTCAAAGAAGCATTACACGGTTATTAAATTACTTATCCATTTATTAAAGTTTTTGGGGTGTTAAGTGCTACCCCTGCATGACGTCTTTTCACAAGTACAAGGTGTATAGTGTTTCTTAAACTGATAATTTCCATCAAAAACAAATCCACAGTTTTTAATCAGCATGGGCAAACAACATTCATCCCACAAAAGGTCGTTTTTATTGAAAATTAATATGGAACAATCTGGGGTGACTTAAACATGAAATAACTTCTAATTTAGAGACAAAAGACTCCAACTGTTTCAAGTCAACACAATCAAGATGGTGGCGTAGAGATCAAACGATTTAACACCCAGTTTTAACACGATTAATAAAAACAGTTTGTGATTCCCCGGGGTGACCCATCGCACTTCACCACAACAAGACAAATGTTTCTTAATCGTGACCATCTTGATCACTTTTGAGTACCAGTCATCTGTCTTGCACTTAACGTCTCTTATTGACCATCATGATGGCATACATTTGGTAGAATTTATTTTAATTACTATAACAGACGGAAAATAGGATTTTCGATTATAGTCAAACAATGACTTTTATTTCATAGTTCCACGTTTTCACTATTTATTATAACCTAATATATGGGGTCTCCAAGTTCAATTCCATGCAATTTATGTAAAACGGGACATACTGTTTTTGTTTTAGAAGAAAACAATATGGCGGCACTGAAAAACAATATAAAACCACCTGACGTTCCGTGTGCTACTTTCACAGACAACGCAGAAAAGGAGTAAAAGATAATACTGAACGATTTCTATGATATATTTATGGCAACAAAAGGAATGTACAAATAATATACATGTATACAAATCTGAAGAATTTTGGTGCTCTATGAATTGTTGATAGAACAAAGATACTTTCTAAATAATGTCATTACATTTGATTGTTGCCATGTGTACGCATAATTCACACTTTATTGCAACCTGGACTCACACGTGGAATCCCTTTTCTTCAAAGAATGCCAACATTCTGTTTCTAGAAGGGTGGGGTGTGTCAAACCAGAAAATCAATATCCAAAGGTAGTAATGAATTCAGCGATTTACAACAATATAAAAACAACGTGCTGTCATGTTAAGACATTGGAAACTATGTATTTAGGGACGACTCTTCTAACGGTCATGGGGGTTGGGATGGCCTAGTGGTCTAGAGTGCCGCGCTTCGACCTCTAGCTGGCCGGTCACCTCTGGCTTGCGGCTGTGGTTTCGAGCCCTGGTGTGAGTGTATGTGGCATGGAGATAGGGGCGCCTTCTCAACCTCGTGGGTTTCCTCCGGGCACTCCGGTTTCCTCCCACTGCTAAAGACCCCTACGCGCAAGCGAATTATTGAAATAAAGTTTAAAAAAAAACATATGTTAGTCCCGAAATGACCTAGTTTGTGTTGAGTGGACGTTAAACCCCATTTCTCTCTCTAACGGTCATACACCTATATGTATGTCTTATTGTATGAAACTTTCTGGAGATCAAATTCTCAACCCCGTAAATCAACTGTATATATTGCAATATTGCAACTGGTTTGTCCAGAAAGTTGAACTTAGTGATAAAATGGATAAATATGCACGATAAAAATGTACATGTATTTTCTGATATTATCATTTGCGATACTATCTCTTCACTGTGGGTTTGTATCTTGATCAGTTGATTAACTATCATAGCGGGTGGCCCAGCGGTGTTCAGAAAAAACAAAGGCTATAGTCCTCCGGCCGGCTTAGAGTTTTCAGATTGTGTAGCCAAATTGTAAAGTACATTTTTCCACTTCAATGGAGACCGCATATAGTTGTCTGTGATATCAATCTCGGTAGAAGCGGAAGTCAAACCCCACTAACGCATGTAGATACTCATATGTCCAGGACAGAAATGCAACAAATCATGTTATGAGGATCGTTCAATCTCAATGCGAAATCTAGAAACTGGACACAGTTGCTTTGATATTTCTGAGGCCACGTTCCTGAAATGTACTATACATGTGCAGGCATGCATACTTTCTAGTGAGTTGCTTTGTTGTAACAGTGGGTGGTCTGTTTTTACCAGTGGTAACCTCATGGGGGCACCGGAAATCAGTGCCATGCCGTCACTTTGCGGGTTGGTAGAAATAATATTTTCGATTATTCGCTTCTATAAATTAAAAGAAATGTACTAAACCATTTAATTTTTTTCGAAGGATTGCCTAGTATAATCAGATCAGTGTGTCGAATCTCGATTATTAAATTATATACGCCAAAAGGGAGGTCACAAAGAATGCTTCATTTGTCGGTGTTGGACAGAAGAAAACTCGTAAGCTGGAGCAACTCATGCTAGAATAAATGAAATCTCTAACATGTTGATTTTGTGTCATTATGCTGGATTGCCAGTATAAATGTAGTGCCATAAAGTGTTCGTGTACTTATAATGGGCGCCACTTCTATGTTGGTGACAGCACATTAAGTAGCACAAATCGTTTGATTCTAATTATTTTTTCCGGAAATTTTCTAGACAGCATTTTATTATATGTGACTCATTTAATCAGAGGATTACACATCTTGGCCCAATTAAAATAGACCATCTAGCGATAATACAAAGTATTGCCTGTTGTCTTAGTTTGGAAATTTTGTAGACATCATTTTATTGTGTCTAAGCGTAAGTCCTATTAAAGAGTATAGCGGATCCATGACCAATAAATCAGACGAACTCAGCCATTTTGCTAATCCAGTGATGATTAACCCTGTAGAACAAGGATTTATATCTTCTATACAGGGCTATTAATGTTAGCCGGGGCAATAATCGAGGCAATTATTACATCACATAGTGAATTACTCGGGTCATTTTGACCGACCCATTACCAGATAATTAAGTTACGACATGATTTACCACTCGTGTGATTCCGTTTAGTCAGAATGAAGAAGATATGACATGGTTTTATCAAACCAACAATATGACTGGTGCCAATCATTTTTCAAATATACAGCCACTCTTCATCACATGGAATAGTATAGCGTTGTGCAAGCATCAAGAAAATCATTCAAATTATATATTCAGCTAAATTTGAGTGTTGCTTTTTTGCATGACTGCAACGAAAGAACAAAATATGCTATTTAAATACCAACACGATACCTTTATTAGAGCTACTGGCGTTTTGTAGCCAGTTAAAAGTTTTGCCCTAGTAATCACATGAGAAGACCTTCCATATACATTCAGCGCTGGGATATGTTATTGAGGGTTTAGTAGAGCCAACCAAAGAACAATTGCGATTTCAATAACGAATACTAAACAATTCACACAAATAAATACTGTTTAATAAGGTTCGATTTTTATTGATCACCTATTCATAACACTGGAATAACAAATGAATATTTTCAGGTCTGCATTTGCATTGACAAAGCCTGGACGATATAAAAAAGTAAATGCATTGTTTTTGTCGATCATTGACCAAACACGACTATTTGTTTAATACCTATAGAGGTCACCTGCCAATAATTGATTCCAGGTATTTGAGATAATTAATGACCGGCGGCAGAAACCATAATCGGATTAAGAGATTACGGATGACTGGCACGAGACAACAGGTAATTATATTGATTACGGGTGTAATTAATAACAGGTGATTATACTGGCGGCGATTCTCTTTGATGTCTAGATTAATATGTCATATGTAGGTGTTAAAGACAAAAAGATGTTTTGAGGGGAGTAAAATTAGGTGCTAATACCTGTTGATTGTATTTGCGAATTGTCTGGAAACTGTTCGGATTAATGTCAGGGTTTTCTTAAATCTAACTGTTGTAATATGGTGAATAGAAATAGACTACATAACAGCAGGATTTGTCATAGCTATGGTAGTGCGTGTTACTAACTTGATAAAACCTCTACATGAACACATCATTTTAAGGTAATCTGGAAACAGTCCCATATATATTTTGTTGCAAACCCACGATCCAATTATTGTTTAGTAATAACTATTACGTACATCCTGGTAACATGCTGGGGTGTTTTGGGGTTTTTTTTTGTTTATTAAAATGTCCATATCCAATACATTATTTATGACATTGTGGCCAGGTAAAATATGTACATATGAAGAAGGCATAACCAAGGTAAAAACAAATGTAACTTTAAAACGCGGAGTTTCAAAAATATAAAATCAAAGGGTTGGTTCACGGAGTTAATAACTTGTGGTGGTGAGATGAGCGGTGGTCATCTTTTGCCTCTTTCATACATAAATCTAACGTTCTAATCTTACCGTCAGTTATATTTTTTTGGTCACGCGAACAAACTTTTAATTATGTTAAGGACACTCCTCTGGTTTAAATACAAAGGTAGCTGTGTTATTTTCAGTATTTTAAAATCAAGTCATCGCGATATCTACAAGATGATGTTAACAGACATCCAGAAATGGCGGTAACATTACGTCATACACGACGGTGACGTGCCGAGCAAATATCCAATCAGGTGATAATAAAGTGTCTGTAATCGACTCTGGTTTATTTCAGCGATTCACAAATGGCGTTACTCTTGTCAGTGATCTGTATAGCAGATCGAGTTATATATCCACGGAGGTGGATCATTATCATTAAAATCGTAATATATAACAGTCACAGGCCATTTCAGTTAGTTAACAACCAATTTATATGAAATTCCATCGTGATTTATAGACCATGCCTGGTCCTGTAATTAAAATAACAGGCTTAGGTGACACGCTGACTCGCAAGTCACTAAAATACTAAAATATAGTTAAAACTGACATTTGATATCATGTTTCAACTAAATCGCCTTCTGTTAGTGTTTTTGGAGACTGGTTAACAATTTGTACCGAGTCTGCTTCGATTGTTTAGTCTGGACGTCGACAATAATACCCATTTGCAAAAATACGCGTTTGTCAATGTCCCATCTTGAAGTTTTAATAGCAACAGTTCCAATATTTTGAGACAGTAACTGATGAGGGGCGTGTCCAATGTTTTGTCAAGAAGATCACGACTTTAATACTGATTCATAACGTAAATAGTAAAGTTTGGAAAATGTGATATAATTTGATGTTTCAACATTGTTTCTTTCTTATAAACACAATTGTAAATACTTTGATACTATGGGCACCCGGATACTAGTGAGCACAAAGTGTTTCTGGTTTTGGAATGGAAATGACGTAAGAACTGCCCTGAAAACTAATTTGAAGATGTCACAATAATTTTCATCGTATATTTTTTGCTGTATAAAAGATTGCTGCATACGACCTTTATGATAGACACGACAGTAGTCAATCCAATTATCGAGGATATTATGAATTAAACATTCCGGAATTGACATTTTGTTCAATATTTCGTTAATTTGTAAAATAAACTTAAATTGACATGGCAACCCAGGAAGTAATTTCCTTAATTAACAATTTCAATCTCGAATTCAATATCTCGGCCATAATGAGATCTTCGACTATAATTATTCAATATCGGTGACAACTATAGTAAATGTTGATATTGTTGAAGGGTTAAACTGGGTAATAAGTTTTATAACATCATTACATGTACTTTGTCAATCGTCAGCTTCATCACTTTATAACTCATAAACATAACGTCATCAGCACGTGTCGTGATGTCTTTAATTGCCTCCCAATTCAAATCAAATTGGCAGATGTCATTAAGAATGCAATCACGCGAGGACACGAACGAGACGAAATTTAAAACTGGCTTCGGAAATTAGATGAAAGGAAACAGGGAAATAAAGACCAGGGATTGAGAGGCGACTTAAATTGGTCCAGACAAAAATATGTGTTTAAAAAGAAAATTGTTTTGTGTTTAACATTAACTGACACTGGTTCATTCTAACATTCTTAATTCGGTATTTACTTTAGGAATTGGCACCAAAAGATTGAAGACAAAAGAAGTCAAAACAGGTCACAGAAATTTGTTTGAGATCACATATCAAATCATAATAGCGTCAAATTCAATTGCGGAAGAAGTTCTGTCACAGTTGAAAAATAACACACTGCTGTGAGATGCCACCGGACGTTAGTTCAGATAAGCTGATACTGGAATGGATCGGATCGGGGTTTGTAAGTTTCAATTGCTAACCGTAATTTGATCAGCAGTTCTAATCGAAACGCCAGACATATCAACAAGCACACATAACGTTACTAAATGTACAGGGACACACTGAACAAATGAAATTAAAGGGTAAAGTTTTCGATCACCAAGTCTCTTGGTATGTACAAGAATTCTATGCGATATCTCTACTGTCGAAGCAGACGTCAAACCACCAGCTACATCTACACCAACCGCAAATTAAACAATTTAAGAAATGAAATGGGGTTTAACGTCCTACTATTTTGCACCTAACCTGGAAGACGGGCATACGCTATACAGTGTGCTATGGGGGAAATATTGCCCGGGCATCGAATTCCAACTGCCAAGGGATCTTTTACGTGCACTCTAATGTGTACACGGGACCTCGTTTTTCGTCCAATCCGAACGTCTAGGCAGCTGTCCTTAACAGACCCTCCTTCTGCATCACAGATACCGGGAAATCACGCCGGAAAATCGAAATGAACTTTCTCGACCAATGCAGGGAACGAACACCCGACCTCCAGGATAGCGAACCAGCGCCTTATCCACCGTGACCCCCGAACAATTTAAGAGTTAGAGGTCAAGGTAGCTGAGCAGTCATGGAACTTAGCACATGGTTATCGTGTTCGGTTTTGAATAACAGCTAGGATTGCGAAAGACCTTTGGGATACATTGTATTTCCAACCCGCTTTACAACTTCCAGGGGTAGCACCCGTTTCCGATCGTCCGGATGAAACAAAAACCATGAATACATATTGGTAAAATTTGACAGTTGAAGCGTGCTTCTCAGGCAAAAATGTTCTCCTTATCCCACGAAAGTCTCAACGCAGAATAACGAAATATTTTTTGATTACGAGAAGTTAATCTCTTTTGTTTTCTCCGAAAGTGTAACTTCAAACCGAGCATGCTTTGAATAAACCACAAATATTGCATATTTAATTTTAAATATTGGTTATCATCTTGAGGTTTCTAGCCATTTAATTGCGTAATTCTGGCGTTAGGCATCATAATGAATGTACTTTGTGAACATTCACTTATATTATGCACGCACTTATATTATGCATGTGTTTCTTATTTCAGAGTAAGTAACAAATCAAAATGGCACGCGTCAAACTAAATAAGTCTGTTACAACAGATAACTGATGCAATAAATCCATAATGTAAAGTTTTAAAACATTAATATTCGACAACCAGCCATTTGCTGAGTATAATTATTATGTACACCCCTATTTGCATTGACCGTATACAAATGTTTGGAACGGCGCAATACAACCAGATTTCTGTTGATATATTTATGAAATGTATTCATTGGGAATGGTACATGATGTTGAATCAAACTATGGGGTAAATTATAATGAGAAATTTAAATACATAACTGAATAATTTAAAAGTTTTCAAAGCGCCAACAAGCCTGCATGAAAATGTAAAGCCTAAGATCCCTTGAACTAGATTGAGCTGAAGATACGTTATCACCATCCATACAAAACAGTAATTTTCAATCAGATCTTCCTGAGTGTGTCGCGAAATTTTGAAATACATGCTTAGAAAATGCGAAAATTCACGTGATCCCAATTGAGTATTCACTGGTGTTCATAACTGTGTTTTCTTTCATTAGTTTGTGTCTATGGCTAGTGTATGTTGTATTTTATAAAATTCAACAATCTGATTAAAACACAGATCCAATCTCGTTTCGTTTTTTATAGTTCAAAATTTCGTTTTTACTTGTCTTTAATACTCCTGGATCTGGAAGACTTGTTATTTAAGTCGTGTTCTGCCTGAAATCAGGGGTCAGCCAATCAAATGGTCTGTCGAATCGACCGTTTGACCTTTTCATGCGTGGAACTGTGGGTAATTATTACCAGCGGATAGAAATCAAAACAAAACAAAAGTAGATTTTGAAACGCATGGCGGTCGCTAATTGTTTAATCGAATGACTGACGTTATCGGGTCAAATGTCCCGTGCTTGATACCTGACGTCATAGAACGTGAGCTGTCACTATAACTTGTTAGATCTACATGAGTATAAAAAAACGAAACGAAATATAGACCTATATTTTAATTAGATTGAAAATTCAAGTATTTGTCATATATATTTAGTCAGGTGTGTCCCTGCTTTTTAATGTGTTCCATGATGTGCCGTTTGAAAAAAAATAGGTTGAAAGCCACTGCTTCAAAACGATATTACCTCTGATTTAGGAGACAGTACTAAGGTGACATTTCACTCACTTGGACAGCTTTGACTTGGAATCTTTGAAAAAATGTTAACTGTGTGACTCGTCAAATTGAAGATGTTATCTGGAATTCGAGAAAAAGCAACCTTACCATTCTTCGGACAAGACGCACATACTACTCAAACTAATTTGAGATATGGTTGGAAACTGGAAGCAAACCACTAGGCTCTTTAAGGAAAGATTACTGTTTGAAGACTTCATTAAGTAATGGCTTTAATTAGAGAATATCTATAATATTGACTGTTCTGGTAAAGGATGGTGAAGATTTATCTAGTCTATTAGGAAGCTGGAATGTCTAAAGCTCAATATAATATAATAACAAATGGATGGACTGGTGGACAACTTTGTTAATTAAGAAGCTAGTTCTACCCAATATGTAACGATTTATGTAAGGAAGTCGAGGTAATTAATGATTCTGTATGTTATAGAAATATTGGGATTGATGGCTGGCATCATTAGTTCTTGACTCTCTAGTTGTTCATCATTATATAGAAACTTACTACGGTGGCCCATTGCGAGCAACTGAAACCTATGAAGGAATTCGAAATATAATTTTACGCGACAGATTGTGTGCGATACTGCGAAGTCGATGTTAAACCACCAACTACGGATATTACTAGTCATTAGGACAGAATGAGGTGGAAACAACAGCGTTTAGCATTGAACGTGTTAGATTAACGCAATTTATTTTACATACACAACACAGACTGGGAAACAAAACCACTGACGCTCTGAAATTACATGTACATGTATTTTTATACAAAGTAATAGTTTTATAGTTTTGAGGCAAGAAAATTTATAGCTATACACTCGCTTTTAAAATATCTTTTAAATTAATAATAATATCTTCCCTGGAAAATAATGCTCAAGGCGCAAATGGACATAATAACACAAGACAGATATCACTTCACGCCCAGGATAGGGGCCATATTCATTAAATAATTCCCTGGTTAGTCTCCAGATGAGCCTATACTAAATATCATAGCGACGAGACAGATCGCTAAAATCTTGATACGCATTGCGCACTTTGGAGTTCCGTAGAATCTTATTCTAAATCCAATATACACTTGATATCGACCCTAGTTTAATAACTTATAACCCACAAGATATTCCCACCACTGACATTTATCTGTCTTCAATCTAGAGACTATAATATAAGACAGATTCTTAGCTAATAGTCATTCGCTCCAAACTTTAATCATCGTAACGCAAGCTAATATAGAGATCATCAACCATAAAAACATTCAAATATGGAACACCAAATCATAATTTTCAGCACTTGTCTTCGGCAATGAAATCAGTTACACCATCTTTTTTATGCCATAATAATAGTGGATATCTTAAACCGATAGTGAATTATCGTAATTAGACCTAATTACCGAGCACAGGCGTTTGAAACAATAAACTTCACAATTGTCTTCACTGAGAACCGAAAAATATCAACAATTTATCCTTAGATGCCATCGTAAAATTCCCGCGATGTTGCAGATGCAACGCCTCCTCAGTTTTTACCGTTAGGTAGTTGGTGTAATGTATCCTCAATTTTCACGGTAAAATGTTCTCAATGTTGTAGGTGTAATTACTCCCCAGCTTGTTATGCTGTAGGTATAATTTCTCCTCGTTTTTTAACGTACAGTACCCTCCTTCTATGTTAAAGGCGTATTTTATCCTCAGTTGTAATCGTAAAATGCCTTTTTTTTTCTAGGTATAATTTCTCCATCATTTTCACGGTAAAATGCCATGTTATGTTGAAGGTGTAAGGGGTTCACAAGTCCACGAGGTGCATTTGCCCGCCGCTATTAGAAATACTATAAATATGGTTAGAAAAAAACAGCAGGTAAGTTTGCTGTTTGGTAGTGCAGGACGAAGGGCCTAGTTGTGGAGATGGGACAAAAACATAAGCTGCACAATTGGAATTCGAAGGACTAATGCCACTGTCCCAATTCGCGCGGACAAGCAGGCAAATTAATTGAAGTCAAATTGGGTTTCGCGGCCGACTGTTCTGCTCCGAGTGGGCTAATGAAGACGGGTATGCGCTATACAGTGTACCTTGAGGGGAACTTTGCCCGGATAATGGCGCTACCGGCCTACTCTTATATTGAATTCTATATCGAATCATGGGAAAATGGTTACACATTGACAATGTGGGTGGTTTGCGTACATAAAATTGCCAGGGTAAGTGCATTACATTGCACTGTTGGGGTTGGTGAAATACATTTCATTATCTGTCTTGGTTCGTATACTTTACTTTTTATTTTCAGGGTGGGTACGATAGTATTTTTGTCGAGAGTTCGTTACGCTTGTGCATTGCCATATGATCATTCGTAATAATATATATCTAGTGCCTACAGTAGTGCACCCGCGGACCAGCGAGCATTCCCCGTTATGGTGTAGGTGTCATTTCTTCTCAGTTTTTACCGTAAATGCCCTGTTAGTTGTAGATTTAATTGACCTTAGTTTTCACCGTAAAATACTCGGTTATATGGAAGGTGTAGAGTTTCGGCTTCCGAAATTCATGTCCAAACCCGTAATGGCTATTTGTGCTGATGTGTGTTGCTTAAGATATATTTGCACATTGATATATTGCTGACTTGCCATTTGTAAAATCCGTTGAGAAAAAGAATCCCGATTCAATTTTCCAGAACTGACTCGGTTTTTATTTTCGTTTTACACGAGTAATTACATCAACGACTATAGACTTCTCCGATTTCATCGAAATTCTTTTGTAATCATGACGTAAACATCGTATACACATGTAAACTGGTACAATTATACCTTGCTTGACATAAAACACTTTGAATAATACTTTATGTCTGCAATTCTATCAGAGCAATTCCAGAAAATTCATTTAATCTAATTCATTATTGATTTCTTAACCTTGTCAAATACCGACATCTGAATTCCAATAATTATTAGCCAACAGGGGAAACGACCATTTAATGTTTTAATTTGGAAAATTGTTTAATCAAAGGCGAAACGAATGATCATTTAATTAGGACATTTTATAAAGTTGAAAAAGATTAATGAGGATATTTGGTATAATATAGATTTTAATTCTTTAACAAAATAGCCAATATGTTAAATAATCCATTAAAGTCAAAATTACTAATCATACAATCCATCCCTTATTTCATAAGCGCGTGTTACGCAGCATTATGTTAACATACTCTGTAACCAATTTGAATTAAGAAATGTTGTACCATCAGAACAACTAAGGCCCAGTGAATGAAGCTCTGACTCACTAAGCAGGGGGTCCCGGTTTCGATTACGGCTTTGTCGGAGGAAAGTTCCTTTAGATTTTTCAGCGTGGATTGTCCAATGTCTATAGCGAATGAAGAACAGTTTCACAAGCCAAGGGTCGAAAACACGATGTATCCGTGCAGGTTAAATAACCCTTGACAGTCGGAATTGGATATAGAATAGGCGGACTTCTGGCAAGAAATGAAATGAAATAAAATTGAGTTTAACGCCCTATTGTTCTGCTCCTAACCTGGGCTAATGAAGACGAGCATACGCCATACAGTGTGCTATGAGGGGAAAATTTGCCCGGGCTACCGCCTGCTCTTACATGGAATTCTAACTGCAAAGCGATCTTTTACGTGCAGGCCAATGTGTATAAGGGACCCCGGTTTTTGTCCCACCCAACGACTAGACAGCTGTCCTTATCAAGATGCAAACTTCAATGCACTTGCCGATCTTCATTAATCCGGTTTGTGCAGAATAGAAAGATTTTAATAATCTTTTTTTTTCATTTCACCATCTGAAAATGGCACCAAAAGTCTATTAGTATATAGAAGTGGAATCTGATTTTCTTGAATATACGCCATTCACCATACCCGATCTCTACCCCCATATGACATAGTGATTAAGGCAAACACAAAACTGAAATGGAAAGAGCGGTTTTGGTAATTCGCCATGCCATATTTCATTTTAAGGTTGATTCGGTTCAAATTACTTCCATGAGCAGCATTAACCCATTTATTTGAGCCATTTATAGGAATATCTAGTCACAGTTAACCGATAATAGGAATAACCTCATTTGTTGGAATTCGTCAGGGATAAATGAACACCTAGAACAGTTAATACATTACAAAATCCAAGCGTGAGATAAAGACGTGACGGAATTTTAAAAAAAACTATGTAACTGGCTATGGACAATTGGAATACATTTAGCAGTTTAACCCCCAGTAAATCAAAAAGTTGAGGCCTGCATTCGATGGCACATAAACATGTGATTGAATCTTAAAATAGCCAATCCGATTATTTACTAATATTCATGCCCGAGAAAGAAAAATTTAAAACGTAACCTGTTTAGTTTGGGTATTCATTGATCGAATCTAATAATAATTCAACCATAATTAAAATTATTCTTTTTAAATAAACGTAACGTTTGATCTGAATGCAGATTTCCATTATGTCCATTTTTATTGTCCATCTTTGAGGGATTTATTAATTAATGTTACATGCCATGTTAGTCTGATTTAGGATCACAATATCCTGACTTTCCTCTTAAAGAATTCAAATTATCCAATAATATGCTGGAATAAACGTCGAGCTGGGTAAATTAAACCCAAGTATTAAAAGATGTGATCATCTTCATGACAAATTTATGAACAATAACAGCAACAATTATTCTTAGACTAGTGTTTTTTCAACATCGTTTCGTGTTTTCTCCTTAATACGATGATGATACTATATTACACATGGAGGGAAATTAAAAACAAAGCCTCTTTGTTTAAGACGGCCGGATTATTTGAGATGCCATCCACGTGAATAATCGTACTAATTTCCGTGCTGGATTAAGATTTCATTTAGAACGGTTGTTTTGGAATGATGCATGGTTGAAGTCGTTCAAGGCCCGCTGGTTTAGTTAATTGCCTCCCCTCTTTTGTCTTCCAGTTTCTTAATATTATAAGTCACCCCCATACTGAATCAAAGACAGTTATTAGGCTGGTAATTAACTACATCGGCTGGAGCTGTCATTTCCCACAACGACTGCTGACAACTTGTTTCCAAACATTTTCCCCAAGGCCAGATCACCGTGGGAGAATGGGGATCTCGCAATGAATTTTAACATACTATTATATATTTTGAATCTAGTTTTAGTAACGGAATATCCAATATTTATTTACGACCACTTTTGGACTGTGAAGTGGGACATGCTAGATAAAACGTCAAAACAGAGCTTAAGACCAAACTCAACATCTTGCTGAAAACATGACGGTAAATTATTTAAAACATTTACCTATAACACAAGTAATATATATTTGAAGTTGCTATTCAATTCCTTTTCATTCCACGACCAATCTGTGTGGTACATAAAAAGTTTTACTTCTTTCACACAAATGCTTATTCTGCACACATAGAACTGAGATATTTGCCCCGAATGGACTCCATATTTAAAACTAGTAAATGCATACTATTCCATAATGCGGTTCTAATCTTCTGTTTAGCTGGCATTCACACAGCATGCTCTTCAAAGAGAAAACGTCTATGAAATATGTATTCAAGCTGGGGTTTATCCATGCGCCTGAAACGAAATATTACAGGCAGTAGATGTTTAATTCGAAATCAAACCCGAATTCATTTGACACATATACCAACCCTACATGTTTATTCGAATGTTTGTGGACCACTGAAAGTTTCATATCCGCTTTATTCTTAATTAGCAACCATGTCATCAAAACACCAATAATAACGAGGCTGAATGGCTAAATCGGTACAGCTTTCCCTCGTGAACAATTTCGTATTCAGGTGTAATCGGTCGTAGCTAGAAGCACATTTGTTATCCAGTGAGTTACCTAAAGTATTTATAAACCGCTACAGGGTTAATTTTAAGAAAATATTACTGAACGGGGGACAAACTATTTACAAAGAATGAGAATTAGACGCATTGATAACCTCATCGACCGAACTGTAATACAATACCTTTAATGAGACGCCCGTCCTTTATGAACGCATGTTCATTATAAAGAACGCAGAAATGAGGGCTAAATGTTTGGAAACACATAATTTGAAGAAATTCTCTAGAGCCGATAACTGCATGAAGTCAATCAATTATTTGTGAGATTTGTCACTTTTTTAAAACATTTCCAATTTGTGTAATCTGAATTTCCTGTTTGATTCTGTCTGATGGACTCAAGTTGATTGACTCGATGACTTCTTCAGGAAGGCCACTTGGTGACTCAGCTGACTGCCACACCCCATCATTATTTGATACCTAATTAGAAAGATATTTTACTGCTAGACACCATGCGCAATGAAATTCCGGTCAAATTTCTGTAATCTTTTTAAATTGAATTGTTGTTTCTGCACCAAAACCACTCAGTGTCGATAAGGATTTTCCAATTTTAATATTCTCTCCATTATTGATTAGGGTCCTGGATTCGTAACCAGGCTCCATGAGCTATGGATTTTTTAAAGAAAGTTTAGATGAGATGGGCGCCACGGTAACGCAGGGAGATTGGCACTGGCTCACCAACCACGAGGTCCTGGTTTCGATCCCGGTGGTGGCGCAGAACGTTCCCGGGTGTCTTCATTATCCCGGTTGGTGGAGAATAGAAGGAGGTTAAGGTCCACGCCAGATTCTATGATCAATTGGCACTTAGGATTTTTATTTTTTAAAAATGTGGAATTTTGTGCATGTGAGCTACAGTTCCAGCGTTTTATAAGTTAATCTCAAAATAGCCGAATGATATGTTCAGTGTTCAGACAAAATATCGACCTATTATATAAATGAGGATCTCTTAAATCCAAAAAGAAAATGTAGCTTAAATTTCAATTACTCACGAAATAAAAGGCGTTGTCGTATAATATCATTTCGCAGTTCTCCATCATCCAGTATTTTATTAGTTCTAGATCTAATACTGGAAACTATATATATATATGTTGCTATAAATAACGATATTTGAAATGCAAATCGACAAATAATTATTGCAGAGTCGGCAAGTCTGGGCTAATTGTGATGAAAGATTGAGCAACTTGCATTAAGCCTGCTACAAATCCTTGGATTTGTGTGAGTGATTTCCCTTGGGTGATTATGATAACGCCTATTCTCGTCATTTCACGCTGCAATGTGAATACTTTACAATTACCAAATTGAAGGGTATATAAGCTGTAACTTAACGTGTCCCCAAAGTCCTATAACTTCAACGATTTTCTGACATTTTGAACATGGGGAGTTATGAAATTGCATGTTATAAATAAGCCGTGTGAATTTACATTTTCTTTGATGTCGGTTCTGACATGAAAAAGGTGGCCATGTGTAAAATATTTGACCTGATGTGAAAATAATCGACTAATATAATACGGTGACTATTGATTTCTGTATATAAACAGCCGTTTGGTTTACGAGTAGGTGAAAATGTATACTAGTACATTACAAGCATTAAACTCCTGAATGCAATCAAACTTCAAGTTGGAGTATCGATTTTGTTTAAATTTCAAGTTTAATGATCGATTTTGTTTGTATTTGAGGTTTAAAGATCGATTTCGTTTAAATTTCTACCAGTACAAACATTTTGTCTGTTAAGGGACTGGGGTTGCATAGAAAGAAATTGTCGATTATAATTCCATATTGGAAAGTAGAAATATTGATTTGTTTTCATGTAGATATGCATAGCGTAAACGAGTATATGAGTGGACGCTAATTCCAATTGATTCAATATGTTTTATTACACTTTTATAAATTTGTTGAGTATTAAAATACTAATGTATATTTGCTCGAATACACCCTACACATGGCGGTCACGGTGGGTAAGTAGTTGGGGCGCTAGCCTGCATTAGCCTAGAAAGTTCATCCAGATGTTCCAGCGTCGTTTCCTCTTGTCAGTGATACAGGGCAGAGGGCCTGGCAAGGACAGCTGTGTAGTTGTTGGGATGGGACGAAAAATCGAGGTCTCGCGTACCTTGGCGTGCACGTAAAAGATCCCTTGGCAGTTGGAATTCCCTTAATTTAATGCGTATTTTAAAAGTGCGTTCAGCTATGTTCCAATCTCAATCAACCGCCAATTGAAAGGGAGTTGACGAACCGAGACTCCCACCCCCACCGGATTAGTTATACAGGGCCATACTCGTAGAGCCACCTAGGTTCCAAACCAATTGTGAAACCCAAAATATTAAAACGGTTGATAAATAGATTCAAGATGCCTAGCTAAGTAAAATACTTTTTTACAAACAAAAATATATTTACACTACTTGCATATTCATATTTCTAATCTCAACTTTCTTATATCCCGATGTTAAAGTGATAGAATTAGACATTAATTGTCATATAATAACAATGGGGTGTTTTATGTTGTAAAATAATATTCAAATATAGAGCGATATTTTATTTGTAAGTAATATTAAAGAATAATATTTAAACATTATAATAAGTTTTTCTTATCTGAGTGCCATGTGAAAGACTTATACTGTAAATGAAATAAATGTAATAGTCGTAACAAATGTAATAATTTGAGGTAAGTTAGCAGGATACAGACTCTTTGAATTTTGTTTTGAATCATTTTAAAGAGACGGTGAGGGGGGGGGGAGAAGCAAGATGGTAGGATATATTCGTGGGCTTCGAGATAGAGGAAGTAGGTGGTCTGCCTCTCACAACACCCACCCGACATAAACTAGATCACTTCGTGGTAAGGATATGGTTCATTTTCTAAATTTCAATAATTCACATGTGCGTAAAGACCTTCGGCGGTGGAAGGAAATCGGAAGACAAGACCCATAGAAAACCCATGCGCGGATGTTAGACTGTCTTAAGTGGTCGCTTTGATATAACGAGTACATGGCACCACTGCAATATGTGAATTATATGAGTATGGGTGAAGATTGTTCCTAGACGATTAAGGCTATGGAAATGAAATTCAATGTGTGCAAAATTAAATAATGTCATATTTAATATAAGAAGAAGAAAATGCTACATAATATATTGAAACATCTACCCCTTAGCAATGGTATGTCTCTATTTTTACATAACAATTAATTGGAACACTTTCGGTATATATTTTGAATTATTTGTTTATCGACTGGCGAAGATCCTGAATACTCTAATGCCCCTTTAAAAGAAGAAAGCATCCGGTTACTCCCCCCTCCCCTCTTCACACACACTAAAACAGGTTGGGTTATACCACCAATCATTTCGACACAGATTTATTAATAAATAGTAAGTGTAGAATGAACTTGTTCTTATGGAGTACAGATTTTATCTAGAGTGACATTATATATATGTCGTAAACTTGATCACATAAAATTACCCATGGATGTGCTGTCCTACTGTGGAGTACCTACTGCCCTATTTGGTTCAATGAAAATAAATTATTTATACAAACCTGGCTCTTTGATTCAAGATTAAATTTCATAAGCGATTAATCATGATCATATATTCACCAATGTCAAGTGAAGTAATGTAAGAAAGAATAGCGTTTATTGTATAAGGACCCACGGGCACCTGCTAAACCCAAGATAGCAAATAAATACATATTATACAAGCCTTCTTTTCAAATCATACAAACATATGTATAGTCCCTGTAGTTCAAAGTTATCCGGGCGAAGATATAATTTTTCAATTCAATTTTAAAATGGCATTGTGTTACAAGGTTCAAAAAGCAAACGTCTTTTCATATTTTTAAGTCATTTTACACGGGCTGGTTTTTAAAAGAGCCGCGGATATGATTTCATTTTGAAAACCACCGAAGCGTATACGATTTCATGTAAAACCTTTTAAAATACGCATTAAATTCTAGTTGAAGTGAACTTCAAACGTGTTTATAAACGGAGAGAAATGAGCCTCTTTTTGTAAGCTCCTTTAAAAACAGGTAGCGAAACAAACGTTGGATTAATCACCGCGGCTTTATTTTTATACCAGAGAGAGAGAGAGAGGGGTTGAAATGGGGTTTAACGTCCAATCCACGCAAACTAGGTCATTTCGGGACATGGTTTAATTTTAGTGGGAGGACGCGGTTAAAACCAACGGGGTTGGACAGGCGAACCTACTACCCCTTGTCACGTATTAACGTGGATTCGAAACGACGCAAGTTGACTCAATGGCAGACTTTATTATACCATTCTGCCACCCAACCCCCTTTTTGTACCAGTCTTACAGCAGGGAATATGTCGAACACAAACATTTAGTACACGAATATTTGGAACTCTTTCCTGGAGCAAAAATATGCGTTCATTGTACTGCATTATAACTAGATCGATGATTGGTAACCACCGAGTTTGCTTCATAGGCGAGAGAACGTCGGGCTCTAACACCCGATATAAGATTTGAGTCACCCGCACCCGTGAATTTTTGGCTTTAAGAAACATGAAAGATATATTGAAGGAATGGGGGTTGAAAAGGGTTCAAAGGGTTCGTTATTGTCTCCCTATCAGTAAGTACCGAACCAAAAGTAATCCCAATAGACCTACCGGAGTAATTCAAACCAAGAAGGATTTAGATGTGGAGACGGCTATTAATGACTTTGACTCTCTAACCTCCCAATGCTAAATATACTCAAAAGCACAAGCGAATTGCTGAAATAAAATAGGACTAGATGGTAGTCCCGAAATTACCTGTTTGTGTCGAGTGAACGTTAACAACCCCCCTCTCTCTCTCTCCCTCCCTCTCTCTCTATCTCTCTCTTTGACTCAAATGTTAATATATTTTGCATGCTTTGACCGATTTTTTCATCATCAAGAGACCTGTCCCTTAATAATATATAATAATAAATTGAATGCATAATATTTAAAGACGACGAGAGGAGACTGGAGATATAAGTTAATGGGCCGTAAATCATTTTATGAATGGAAGACAAATCCTTGTTCATTGTCCGATATAATAATTTCTGATGAAAAGCGAATAAAGGATAACCGCAAAGCATAAAGCGTGATAAATAGGTATATGGTTATATAACTAGGGTTTTTATGAGAGAAAACAAACCCACCCGAACAGTGCAATGTACGTATGAGCAATTTAAATATTTTAATCGTGTAATATAACGTTAATGCGTGTTATATTATCCTTGGGCACTGTATGAGAAATTGCACTGTTCTTTTTTCCCGACAAACGGTTACGAAAGAAATGAAATGAATTAGGGTTTAATGTCCTAGTTTCTGAAGTGTAATATGAATGAAATCGCAACTGTCTCATCCGAATGAGTAGATGCTGCTGGGAAAGGTCGTGTTGACGATACAGCAGGTAAAAAGTATCAGTATATAAAAATATCTGGAAACGAAGAAGCAATCAGAGACAATATTTACACCTATACATGTACACACACTGATTACAATGTACTTGTAGACCTTTATCTATTAAGTTAATGTACCCTATGACTACATATTTCACACATGTACGTGCTTAATGATCAGATGTCTTTGAAGTTTTGCTACATTTGACATTTCCATTACAATAAAGGACGATTCTCATTTAACAGGCTATAAGTAGACGCTGGCATATCTAACGGGATGAGTTCATGTGTTGACGTTTGAATTATTCGCGTAAAATACAACAAAATATAACCGGTAAATTATAAAAATTCATAAAATTCTGGGTTAAACGAAAACCAAATTACGCAATTAGAAATATGTTGAAAACGGGGATATTTTAAACATTTCAGTAGAATTGAAAATTTTACCTGTATCAATGTTCAAGAAATTCCAATATCATGAAAATCCGCTGCCAAATAGTTCAACATTACATGTATGTCAAAAATTGTAAGCATCTGCATTATTGATACTAGTTTAAGAAGTCTTTAAAAAATGATTTAAAGGAAGCAAGTCAATAGTATCCATGCACAGTCTTCGATATGGTAATTAAACACAACTTATTTGTCAATTTAAATCACATTGATGTTGTTATCTTCCTTTGAAAAGATGGGGTTTCTATATCCAATATATAAGATAAAATGGACATTTTAAAAGTGCCACATGAATAGCGTGCCAGAATACTTTCGAGTGTCATTTGTAATGAAGCTACTCGATAAACGTTGGCTGAATGGTTGACACGTGTGTGCTGTATCGTAAGGTCTGTCATTTAGTCAACTGTCGTGGTTTCCATTCTCCGATTGTGCGTGACAAGGAATAGGGTTTCCTCCCACTGCTAAAGACCCAACGCGCACGCGACATTTTAATAAAATTGACCCATAGCTTGTGTTGGGTGGACGTTAAACCCTTTGCTCTCTCCTCTCTCTTATTTAGTCAAACGTTATTTGGAACATATTGCCACCATCTCTAAGTGGCGACCTTTCTTTTAATCTACTTCTGCTTTATTGATGTTAATATCTAATCAAAACTCTAAGAAGATACTTCACGTGAACGGCGACATCAAAGGAAGAGATGCTTCTCCACTCGACATCCTCTCAACTCAGCTGGCATATCAAATTAAGAGTCCAATAATCTAGTAATTAAAGTATTTAATGAAGGTTTGATTAATCTGTTTTGATTGCTGATAATAATTAAAAGACACATGTTCGTTCGTGTTCCGTGTTTTATTCTATTACTACAATCGTCGTTCTTTATTCTTGGTGAACTTGACTACAAGTAATGGAAAAGTTGATTTCTTTGCAGTTCTGTTCAAGATCAGTACACTAATGTTTTGTGTCTTTTAATTAACAAAGCGGTGTCGTTTAAACAGATCACTTACTGTATCTCGCGAATAATAGGCGGAATAAAGAAAAAGAAACAAAAACACGAAAATACCGTTATCTTCACAATAAAACACAAACAGGATGTTATCTAGCAGTTATATAAAACTTCCTTTAGCAGTACACTAATATTAAGTCCCTCAGACAAGCGCGGAACTGACATTTACCATATAAAACCTGTTTACACCAGGACCACTTAATGCATGTGTACGATTTATATTATATATATAATTGATAACCATAGAGAATATTACATAATTGCTATAAAACAGCAAGATTGGCTCCCAACCTGGCGCCATTTTGTTTTCTACTGGGAAAAATTAGAATAATAGAAATTATAAAAATATTATTGGAAGGGGGGGGGGCATCTAACGCGTGCAATGTAGATCACGCCGTCTGTTAGCCGAGATGGGGGGGGGGGTCAGAATGGTATCATACGACCTGCCATTGAGTCAAATGGCGTGGTTTCGAATCCCCGGTTCTACGCGGCAAGGAGGTAGGGTCGCCTGTCCAACCTCGTGGGTTTTCTCTGGGTAGTCCGGTTTCTTCCCACTGCTAAATACCCCTACGCCCAAGCGAATTATTGAAATAGAATTAAAAAAACACATGTTAGTCCCGAAATGACCTAGTTGTGTCGAGTGGACGTTAAACCCCATTTCTCTCTCTCTCTCTGCCCTGTTAGCCCCGAAATGACCTAGATTGTGTTGAGTGGACATTAAATCCCACTTCTCATTCGTAGAGGTGTGACAGTCCCTGAAAACTTTAAATTAAATTCTAATTTATTCTAAATCGGTGAAATGTACCCCCCCCCTTGGCTACTAGACTGCTTTAAATATAACTGCATTTATTGTCTATCTTGGTTTTTAATGAAGAATTATGATATCAGTAAGGGTATTTAATTGTTGGTGTCATCATAATAATCAACAACACAGCCGACATAAATTGTCTTTAACGAGATTAACTTCATTACATAATCAGCTGAAACACTAAAGATATCTTCGTAATGAGCAAGAGATAACAGGAGTTCATGTGGGGCTTCGAAAACAACATTAAACATGTGAGTCGAGAAACGTTTGTTATGAAAAATCATGAAACATAAGATTGCTTTTTATAGGGTACGTTCCAAATTTTGAATTTATTAGTAGACCAATATATAATGCCACCAAGCTGATAATAAGACAAGGGGCACGTGATATCAGCTGTTTCCTAACTAAATAATTTACTCAAATTTGTATTTCAAACTTTGATATAAATTATGTTGACAAATTATAATATACATAGCCCACAGTTTATCATTTAAGAGGCGAGGCGCGGGCTGGGGTTTAAAGGCCTTATATTTAAATTTCTGAAATAAAATTCAGCTATGTGTTAGTCTCGACATGACTAGGTTTGTGTAGAGTGGACGATAAACCCCATTTCTCTCTCTATTAATGTTGCGTATATTATCAGGCTCTATTCACAATACTGACATGTTTGCTTCACCTTGGGTCTGTTGGACATTCCAGATACCGCTTGGCGTCAGAACTACGCATTGCAGTTATTTTTCAGGGGCCTATTTCACGAAATTTTAACTAAGATAAGATCCCAATTTTAGTAATTTGATTGGATAATATTAGATTGATTTTAGTGCTTAGCCAATCAAAATTGAAGTATCCACTAAAATTGGATTTTATCTTAAGTTAAAATTTCGTGAAACAGGGCCCTGAGCTGCAAGAATTGTCACGTTCTTTTCATAACATATGATTTATTTTGTTTGACTTTTAGAAACATAATCACAGAATTGCTTTTGTTCTCCCGATTCCTTGGTGTATTCGCAAAAATCTGCAACAGGCTCTGATATATATTTACCTTAAATCACCAAGTCTGAGTTAAGCATATCCTGCCTCTTCATTACTTACTGTTCGGTGCAACAACGGGGGTTTAGATTTGGATATCAGAAATCTACTATTTGTTTGGAGGATAACGAATATAAATTGTAGACATAAAAGAGAGAAATGCTGTTTAACGTCCACTTGACACAGACTAGGACATTTTGGGGCCAACATATGGCTCAACTTCTATTTCAATAATGCGGTTGTGCTTTAGCAGTGGGGTGGGAGCAGGACCCGGAGAAAACCCACGAGGTTGGACAAGGGACCCTAATCCTTGTCATGTACACCCGGGGAATTAAATTGTAGACAAGGAACATAACTTGATATATTTTACAAAACTAAACACTGTAGACTTATTTTTGAAATATATATATATAATATTATGCGCCCTTTAGGAAGCGATTTGTGTTCTGAAAACTGTTCATCTTCAGCGGTTGGTGCAGCAGAGGTCGTGAACTAGGAATTATAAATAGGTTCTAACATCCGTAATTTGTAATGTCGTTGAGGGGTTGCAGTGACAAAATATCTTGCAGAATAAACAGATGGCAAGTTAATTATACATGGTATATGCGCCTTTGGAATAAAACGGTGCTATATTAATTATTCTTGACATCTGTTTATTCCCCGAAATATTTTGTCACTGCAGCTCTCCGCGACATTACAAATCACTAATGTTCGCACATATTACCCATTTTCAAAACTATTTTACACCACCGATCTGATCGAATAGAGCGAAATAACTACAATATGAGAATATCATCTTTAGGCGTTAATTTTAAAGTACAGTTTCTAATATATTTCCCTGTTAAATCGAAATTAGATCGTGTGCCCTATTCAAAACGTCCACCCTCGATTTCATATACAATGGACTGTACATGGAATTTTAGCTCGCAGGGTAATTTTCTTAATTGCTACATTGGCGCTAGCATTTTAGGTGAATTTTGAAAATTACTTCTGCTCCTTGGAGAAGGTCAACATTTTCCATTATGAAGTGACGGGATGGAAGAATATGAAAATCAATAATCTTATAGCCTTTAACTTTCAGGAATTTAGTGTTTAACATAAATCTATAATTAGTGTACAGTGTTAAACGTTTTTCTTCTTTCCCTTAAGCAGATGCATGACAGTGTGGGTTTTGATCAATTAACGTAAAATATGCAACACTATATCCCACCTGAATACAATATTCAAATTACAAATTATCAGCCTACGTTACGATTTCCGTTTGTTTGGTACTATTTTTGAATTGACAGAACGTTATCATGTATCTATTAGTAAGTGCAGGGGGACTGCACCACACAAAAACAAATATATGGACAAGACATCGTACTCAGAGACCACAAACAAAACGATACAAAAAGAGTGAATGGATCCTAGATTATCGTCTACGATCCTTTGAATTTTCTAATCGTCTTAACTATAATAAAATATATACTTAGTGATCAACTATAAAGAATGTAAAGGGAAAAACATCAGAATAATTCTAAATGATATGAGATGGGGTTTAACGTCCTACTTTTCTGAACTGGTCGGGCTAATGAAGATAGTCATACGCAATGCATTCTGTTGCGAGGGAAATTTTACCCGGACACTCGCGTTCTTTTACGTACATTCTACCGTGTACACGACACCCACGATTAGTGAGTCAGCTCCCCACTGACTGAGCCACCGTAGCTCCGATCAATGATCATTCAATTTACGTTATTTTACACTGATAACAAAATTTGATCACAAGCAGTAACCATATTATAGATGTGTCCCCATGTGCGAAATGAACGCGGTATAGTACACCTTTATACTAATTTGCCATTGGCGTCCAATAACAACCAAGAAACAGAAATCCATCAAAACTTTGTTCATTGTTTAATAATTTATCCTTTAAGATACTTAAATTATCATTTGGTCTGTAACTATAATTAACTGTCCCTGTAGACAACTCGTGGCTCGTGTCAATTTACACGTTCTGTTGGTGTTCCTAAACATTTACACGTACTTGCATGTCGTGCAGGACAACGGGGAATTGTTATTAAGCATGAGTAATTTGCGATATCTTTACACCACTGGATATGTAGCTAACATGTCCACGGGGAATTCAGTGATTGGTCAGTTTTTCATTCAAATGGTCATCCGCCACTGTCAGAAGTGTCAAAGAGTGCAGATGTCGCATTCTCGCCATTTGTCACGAGTTCTTTCTTCCGTCCCCGACAAAAACATGCAGTGTGATCATCCCTATTGACCATTTGTCAGAAGTCATCCCCCAGGGGTGTCACGTAGAGTGGACAATGAACATGCCACTCGATTTTTTTTTTAAATAAAAAGAATGACTTATCTCTATTTATCTCATTCATGTATATTGTACAATTAAACTGTATGGGGTAATTGACCGGATATCGACTGTCCACATCAGCAAATTTTATTAAATCATCGAATATACCGGACCCTTTACACGTGATTAGTCGTTGTTTATATTTGTTTTTTTTTTTCTTTTTTGCTGATTTTTTTATTCGAAACTTTTTGAATTTAATAAGGCTTAAATTAGTTTCAGTATACAAGAGCTTGGTCAGTTGATGCCTGGGTCTTTATTTTTCATATTATAACCCAATTCATAATAAATTTTGGCCTGTAATATTATGTCAGTGAAATGGGTATAACGTCCTGCGTTTCTGAACAAACAGGACGAATGAATTTTCCAAGTCAATGGTGTTTATCGAATTTCAACTGTCAAGGGTTCTTTTACGTGTACGCCAATTTGTATACATGATCTCGATTTTTCGTCACAACCGAATGACAAGATGTTGTCATGTTGCTACTGGTGACTAGGTGGAACCAAGCCAACTCTATGATCGGACCCGTGCGATCCTAGTTATCGAGCCAACGCCTTAATCGGTGAAGCACCGTGACTCCATAAACTAAGTACAGAATTTGCTTAAAAAGTTAATAAAATAACCAATTATTGTTGCCAGTATAATGAAGTTGTAGGTTGATTATGTTGATATTTATGATAATGTAAAGTGTGCGTTATCAGTATTTAAACATGAGATCATGTCTAATCGTACCATGTTAAATGAACCTTATTACAAGTAGCCTATAAATAAAGACATTTAATAGAGTAACCTGGGTTTATGTCTACATAGTGAACAAAATAAAGGGTCAAGTTGGTTAATGAATTTTATTTTATTGCTAAAATTAAAATGTCAAGACGATATGCGGAATTATATATAATAAATTATAAAGTATGCTTATGGTCATACACACACATAACTAATTAAAATCTTGACCAAAAGAGTATAAATTCCCCACCATCTCCGACCAAATGTCTATACTACAACATGTGGACTCAGCTGCTTTAATCTACGCTAAGGTCATTCCTACATTGGGAAAAGTTTTTAGGAGGTGTTCAGACCAGCTTTATAGGTTATTTCGCAAATTTCTAAACTGTATTTCGGGCACTCCGGTCCCCCCCCCCACTGCTTAAGACCCCAACGCACAAAAAATTATTGAAATAAAAGTGAAACCATATGTTAGTCCCAAAATGACCTACTTTGTGTCGAGTCGACGTTACCCCCCCCCCCCTCTCTCTCTCAACTGTATTTTATTTTCACGAACAATATGCTAATAAACAACATATATAAAAGATGGGAAAAGGTTAACCTTATGTTTCCAATTATGATACACTGTAAAAAATAATTCTGTAAAAAAACAGAAAAATTCTGGCAGCAGATTTACCAGATTTTTTCTGTAATTTTACAGATGACTTAACAGAAATAATCTGTTAAAAAACAATAAAAATTACAGAAAAAATCTGGTAAATCGGCTGCCAGAAGATTTTCTGTTCTTTAACAGATAATTTCTGTTAAGTCACAGAAGCATGTACGTGTAAAATTACAGGAACAAATCTGGTAAATCTGCTGCCAGAAGATTTTCTGTTCTTTAACAGAATTATTTTGGTTAAATAATAATATAAAACAAAATTATCCGTAAAAAAATAATTTATTTTCTGTAAATGTAATTTGTCAATATGAATGTACAACGATATTACACGTGAACAGAAATTAAGAGCAAGAAATCGTGAATGGCTTTATATTTTGAATTTTCTAAAGGCCAGGTTGACTACTTTCTGCCGTTCCTCTGTCCTCTTGCAAATTATGTTACCTTCCAAACAAACCTGAAACAAAATGATGAAGCACTGCATACATGACATGAAATAAAAAGGCGTTAATTTTCCTGCATGTCATGGAGTATCCTCTTGCCGAGATAATCCAGCACCACATTCACTGAACCATCGCGTTTCTTACACTGTAATATTGTTTACTTTGTCGATTTCAAATTTACAATACAACACACATTTGCATGCATGACCACTATGTGCATTGATCTTGGATTCTAAACATAAAAAATCAGCAAACTAAACAGACAGTACAGAGGTTGCGTCTTTAAATCCAATAACTTACGCAGTATCTACTTATGCTGTAGATTTTCCGTCACACATAAGATATTAGAAAGACTTACCTTCACATTTTAGTGTTGATTTCCCTCTTTATTCTGCATCATCAGTGCACATTCAAACATTCGCAACCATAAGTTGTATCTGCGACGCGCATGCGTTAGTCGAATCCAACAGTATAACTATGTGATTTAACAGAACATTGCCGTAAATATAAAGATTATTCTGGAATATTACAGGTCTTTTGATTAATAATAAAATTTATATTGTTAATACACAGTTTCTATCAGTTAATATACTGAAAAGTATGTAAGAATACCGACGTTTCTGTGCAAAGACAGAAATGCATGTAAAACAACAGCTTTTATGGTATAAATACAAGTTATTTATCTCAAATCACAGATATTTCTGTGATAATACGGATTATTATACTGAAAAGTATGTAAGAATACCGACGTTTCTGTCCAAAGACAGAAATGAATGTAAAACAACAGATTTTATGGTATAAATACAAGTTATTTATCTCAAATCACAGATATTTCTGTGATAATACGGATAATTTCCTTCAAATAACAAAAAAGAGGGATTTTAAAAACATATTTTTTTTACAGTGTATATACATATATACCGGTAGACTATGTAGAAGATATCTAAACATATATGATTGCAAAATAGAAAGTACATGATATTGTATATGATATTGTAATGGGGACTATAAAAATTACACAGGGCACATTACTACGCAATACAATTATTATTTATTATTGTGTGGATAAGACAAGGGCATCGTAGTCCAAATAAAATGAAAGGAAATGGAATTTAACATAATACAATTTTGCATCGAGTGGGTTAATGAAAACGGGAATACGAAATACTGGGTTTTATTAGAGATTTTTTTTCCCGGACATCGGTACTACGACCTATCTATATCGAATTCCAACTGTCAAGGGTTCTGTGACGTATCTGCCAACTTTCACCCCACCAAAACAAGAATCGAAGTCGAAACGTAGCTCAGTAATAAAGACTATAATATGCGAGAGATGATATACGTCTATCATGTTTCAACATCCCCTTTTCCACGATAAAATACTGTTAATATATAAACATTCAGACGAACATTCATGAAAACTTTGTAACTATCAATTTGTTCATCGTCTTCGGGTTAAAAAAAAAACATATTCGTAAAATCAAACTTGGTTGATATTTGGAAATTGTTTTGGCCGAACATTTTTTGTTCCACGCAGCACCAACCGGCGATCACATACATATCACATCGGATTCAAATGCGGTATAATCATGTGATTTTATGTGACCTTAGAAATGACATATTTATATGCGTCATTTTGTGGTAGAGCTAAAACTATCGTCTGCGGGACTATGTTCGTTGTCTGTGCTGATTGTATGTGACTCTACACTTCATGTTCGTCGTCTGTGGACAGCATAAAATAAAATTTCGATAGTCTGCACTAATCTTTAAATGTTCAATTACTAAAGCTATTAATATAATTCATAAAATAATGGTGCATATGTCAAGGAATTACATTTTGACAATATATATATCTTTCTGCTATTAACACATGCATAACATCTATTTATACACCACGCATATTAGTGATCCGTCAGAAAAGAAATGACAATTTCATCTACGTAATACACAAGGCATAACACAGAAAGTGTGAAGTCGTCACTCCCGCTGTCAAGTGTACCAGGCTGGTTTTAAGTGTATTACGTGTTAACAGAATCAAGATCAAAAGTTGATTTTGTGTGGTCACTCAGGGATGAGGAGATATTATGTAAGAAAGTGCGAACTACATCATTGAAACTGGTGCTTCAATGTTGTCATTAATTCAGATGACTTTTGATTGATTACATATACTGGAAGAGCATCAGAATATCAAAGATGGTTCCGCTATTTCGATTAATCAAACTGCCCACTTTGATTGACGTACTGTAACATGCACATCATTTGATGAACAAGATTTAATAGTTAAAGTATTTCAATATTTTAATAATCAATTCCAACGGCATTGCCATGGAAGAAAATGCATAATTATAATCTACAAATTGTTTACTTGATAATAAATGAACACGCGTATGGTGTAGTGGTAGTAGTATCGGGCTTTACCATCCGCATCAACTGAATTTGAAAAGGCAAATATAATGTCTTTCTGGTTCGTTAAACCAAAGAACTCGTATGGGTCTAAATCGGGGACATAAGTGAACCCATAGGTTGTTTTCGGGATTATTTTTTAAAATATTTTTAACTGAATATAAAGCACGACAGAACAATGCATACAAGATGTTACAGCTTATAGGTTAGACATAAGCTGTTATCTATTCATATCAACAGTTCGTTCATCTTAAAACAAAGTCTTTTACTGTGTAAAAACATACAGGGTTATTCTGAAGGTCATATATGTATTTAATTAAGAATTCTGAAGTCTTTTCGGTACAATGATATTTAAGCCGTGGAAACACTTCCGGTCGGGATTTACGCATGTCAATGTTTGAACTTTTTGCACGTTGGTTTTAAGGTGGCCAAATGCCGTTTGGAATCTGACGTTGATTAGACACGAGCTTAAAACACACTACTTATTATCGCCCGCATCTGGATTGCAGGTGTTTTTCATTATAGTATATTTATAAAATACGAAACAGTGGTTGTAAATGTATCAAATATACCTGTACAACCTCACTTTGATATTAAATGTAATAAAAACCAGGCAGTTGTTAGAAAAACCAGGTATCGGGTATACGAAATCTGTTTGTTTTATATTAAGTCTAAGAGTATAAATTATATACACTAGTTCTTGTAAAACTCCACATTACAATAACACTTGGTGTTTATCCAGACACCCGTGGGAATTATACACATCCTAAAAGTATTAGATGGCTTTAAGCGTCCAGCTTTAATTGCTATCATGAAAATTATCATGAATTTTTGTGGGAGAAAAAAGGGGAAAACAACATTGAAATTTTTCGTGTTTTGGCTGTTAAATGTTGACGCTTTTTTGAAAACCTTCTTGAGGGAGCTGTAACTGGTTAAAATGAATATTATTACCCCTTATTTATGGACGAAAAAGTATATATATTGTGGGTGGTTGAGGCGGACACATTTTCTAATTCTCTTAGCAAACGGCCTGGAAAAACTTTGATGAAATTTATTGAGTAGCATCGTCTAGCGGTTATCATTATCATCAATTATTAATGGAAGAGAAACAGTAAAAAAAAACACGTTTAGTTTGTTTTGTTTTTTTTTGTTTAACCGTCACATTTTCCCCTCTTTCCAAAAACACTGTGACAAGGCATTGGTGACATTTATTCAGTAGCTTTATCTAGCATAGCATCAGATTATCATCAATTATGTATGGAAAAGAAAGGATAAAATAAACAAAATTTATTGTTTTTACGGTTACAGTGGACCAAAATGTTACAAAATTTCATAATAAAGCTTGGAGCGAAATTTGTCGAGGCGCCTCGACTAGTGTCCTATATTTTTGACATGTTGTAAAATAACATTTTGTTACTGGTCTCATCATAAGTCCACTTAACATATTAAAGGGGCTATCTCGATTTTATCAGAGTCTCGGAAATAATAGTCCGTGAATGTATAAAACTTACACTCCAAAATATAGAGGAATGGTGTATTTATCTTGTAAAGTTTTAGCTCAAAATATTGAGTCGTTTGGACGTGAACGTCAAAATCACTTATCTGGACTCGTAAACCCTATTAAGATTTCAGGTTAATTTTTTCGATGGCTGACCTGCTAATCCATTTCCCTTAGAGGTTTATACACCGAATAACACACGTGCTGTACTCGATAACGAAAGGTGAATTCACCCACACGCTACCCCCCCCCCCCCAATGAAAGTCTGGTTTTATCTAGACAGCTTGGACACTGGCATCCGTTTCCAGTAGAAGACTCACGGGTTTACATTGGCTCTTTAAGGGAAACACAGTAAGTGACCAATTGTTAGAAATCATAGTTTCTCATGACACTGGTTGGGTGTGGATCAAAGTTGAAAGGTTAATATTTTACCCAATTACAGCAATTAATTGTGATTTTTATTATTACATTTAGTATGTATATTGTTACGATGTTGCAGTTTTATACAGTACATGATTTTGTTTACCCATGAGACAAAAATAATAGAATTAATAACTATTTATAAATATTCTACTTCCAATTGTCTCTCTGATTATGTTTATGTCAATATAGACGTCTATATTATGATATTGATTGTTTATCGTGTATATTAATCTCCAAACCAAATGTTTCTATACAAGAAAAATAATTAATCTTTAAATAAATATAGTCTGAAGATTTAAGGATTAGATAATTACTATATATAGGTATATATGTACTTAGTCATATACTTATTCGATGTAGTTAAAATTTCTAGAATAAAGAACATTTGTAATTCAAATTTTAGCTTTGAAATTAATTTCATCCAAACCGTTAGTCAAAGACACATAGAATATCAGGGTTAACTCACAAATATTTTGAATTGCCATACAACAATTTGTGTAGAGAAGATAACGTGATCACATTTAGAGAGTAAAGAATCAAAATCAACTAATAGCAGGGGTGCAATCGCTGAAAATTTTGAAAATATTTTATTCCGATGCATTAAGAAATATTCAGACAGAGAGCTTGTCGTTCTGTTTAAGATAGTTCAAAAATACCTAATGAATGTATCAAAATGAGCGAAGCTTAGATATGCTTACATCTCTATTATCGTAGCAACGGTACTTGGCAATAGTCTCGATTATCCATTAATGACTTCACTGTTCTAATCTAGCTAAGTACATTTCAGGGCTAGGATATATACATGTATGACGTGACAACGGATATTCATGGGAGTGATGGTGAAAGTATTCGATGATAAATGTAATATTTTGAAAGTGACATGTAATATAATTACATAGACTAATGAATGGTTTCACTGTCGTCAAATAGTTTCCTTATCTATTTCATATTGCCAAGTAGTTTGTAAAAATTGCATCAATATCACACTTATCAGACTTTTGGTGTAATTACCTTTTATTTTGATGCCTTTGACGAACATTGGGCTGTGGAAGTTCATTCCATAATCTAGGACCAGCTGAAATAAGGATCTATACCCATATGACTCTAACTTATATCTTGGATCAACTATTTTAAGAGCGAAGAGATCTGATGGGGTTGTGACCCCAGCTAAGTATTGAGGAGCTGCGTTATTGTGACATTTATATGCTAATGTTAGTATTTTGTATCTGACTCGTGGCTCACTCCTGATGTGACCAAACGTATGTATCCTTATCACTATTCGGGTTGCAGTATTAAGAATTTTCTGGTTCTTCGCAATAAGTGCTTATGGGACTCCAGAGAGCAAAATAATACAATAATCAATCCTGGATTAAATCAATGATCTCACGTATTTTACAAACGTCATCAATGAGACATCCCTGATGTTGCATTATGCAGCGTAGTACTAGTACGGCATACCATTTCAACCAGACTTTCCATTGTTAGAGAAGGATCAAATATGACCCCAAAGCTTCAATTTTGCCGTCATCCAGTTTTAGTTTGTCCGCTTTCATCCACTATTTAACTGCGAGCGAACAGTCGTTTGTTTTTTTTGTAAAACATTAGCACGGAACTAGACACACCAACAATTTGTTTTTTGTAAAACATTAGCATGGGACTAGACACACCAACAAGTTGAGTATCTGCTGAACATCACAATTATACATTACCATACAAGAATTAAGATGGAAAAATGAAAAAAAAAATCAAAGAATTCAGAATAATATCTGAAATGATATCACGAAACACTATTAAGAGATGTTACAGAAAAAACTACATTTTAACGTGAGTGACGGATTTAGACAGAAAATCAATAGTAATTAAGATAAAGGAATACATGCAGGTAGATTATAAAATTAACCTGATATCCACATACAGGTAAAATCTTATTGTCTAACACAGTGATGCAGGTGTTCTTGTTAATGATGGCACCATCCTGGTTCTACTTTTGCAACAATATTTTTGATTGTAGATCATGGGTTGAATAGGGAGTAGTTTAATGAATTTGTCTCCCATATTACTAAAAGAGCTTAATAATAAATAGGTCGATATTTAATTTAAGAATGCAAGAAATCCATAAACGGGTTTAAAACCATTATAAAGATTTAGGTCGTCTGTAGGACAAATGATTGAAACATCGAAGAATACAGGTAATCAGTTTAAAAAAAACAAAGTTGAAGCAGAATACGTCGCTGTTAATTAATAGTTAGAATGAGACACGAGGGCCAAGTTATCTAATCCATAATTACATTAGGTAATATGTCACGATGCAATAAAAGGAGAAAACATTAAGCCAGGAAAAAACGTAGTGAAAATAATAATGCTGACGTTTAGATTATTAGCCTGCCTTGTTTATATAATTGAAATGGAATTGGGTTTAACGCTCTACTGTTCTGCTTTATACTCTAAGCTGTCAGGAAGTGAGCTTTGGGGAAAATATTTGCTCGGACAGCCAACCGTCAAGGGTTATTTTACTTGCACTCAAACGTGTACATGGGCCCACGACTACAGACCTTTCTTGCATTCTGCACCACATACCTACTTGACCGACATCTTAATTCCCATTTCAACGAATGTTGCCGAAAACACCTCTAATGGCAAAATGTCTCTAACTTTTCCCCCAAAGTGTCGTTCGGGCGAACGCTGATGCATCAACATGTGGCAAACGGTTGCTCAAAAGCATATAATATATGGTTCACAGTGGAAATCTCGAGATGCACAAACTGTAACACTATATTAGTGATAATAGAGACCAGTTTAGTAAATACAGCACTTATTTAAAACTGCATACATTAGTAAACATGCAACTGTCCATCTTACATGTCAATGTAACCTTCGGCCCCGTAATCATGAATATTCACCTGTCAGAAAATATACGTTTAAACGCTAGTCCTAGATTCTAACTCAACGGGTCAACAAAAATCGCCATCCAAAGCGAAAGGGAGAGAGCAATTACTGGTAACTTTTGCATTATATTCGTATATATGTAGGAATTAATTGTGCTCTGTGACTGGTCGGGTTGACATAGGGTGTCTATTTGGAATATAGTGAAACTATTTTGACTTGCATATTTTAACTGAAGAGCTAGCAAAAGGTGACTGCAAATGGAGAAAATTCTTCAGCTGAGCAAACCCGGTTTTATTGCACTCGACCCTAGATGACTCTATTGTCCATGGTATATTGATTTTTAACAAAATGTAGGCATACAATTTAGGATACAAAAACACGGCAGTCATATTAATTTATTTCCTTCCAACTTCCGTTTTGAAAGGTTTGGAGAATCATATCTTTCCTCTGGGAAATTCTCTTAGCTATGAAAAGGCTTATCAATTTGGAACGACAAAGAGCATCGATTGGTATACAGCTTAATGATGAAAGCAGACAATAATACCAGTGTAATAGTTTAGGTTAGGCAATAATAACATGTTTTGTGATAGATCTCTAACAAAGTGATATTTGATGTCGAGACAACGCGACTAGCCAATTATAAATGTACTATTTCTATAGGTCTATGTAATAGAACAGACAGCATGGGTGGTCTTTCGTATGATAACATAATCGCATGTAACGCGATGGGAATCTGTATATTAATTACCATAATTGCATAATTACATCGAGTATCTGATGACATAATGGTGATATCTACATGCAATTGCATATATTTAATTGTGATATTTATTTAAACCTCATACCAAGACGTTAATGAACAGATAATAAGTACGGCTGAAGGGTAAGATTTGTATCCGTGAGTTGTCATTAGATTCAATCGAAAATACTGGAACTTTCCCTCACGACATTCATTTCAATAAATGATAGAGATGATATTTTAACAATTCATTACTGCCCATTGGTTCACTCGACTGACTGAGACCCAGTGTCACAGTGTGTAAGTTGCTGGCAATAACAGGAATTGCGAGTTAAATCCTAGTGTTGGTCGACAACGTTCGCCGGGAATTTACACCTATGTCATCGGCGCAGAACGGAGGGCCTGACAAGTGAGATCGTCTATCTTTCGGGCGAGACGACAAACTGACGTCCTGTCGTGCATGTAAAGAACCACTGACAGTTAAAATTTGAATTAAATTTAGGCCGTAAATGTCACTGTCCGGGCAAAATGTCCACCATGCCACACTATGACGTAAACCCATCATCATTAGCCATGTCTTACATAAAACTCCACTTTATTTCATTTCAGAGAATTATAGTGGGACACCACGGTGCAAATTGGCAGGAATAGAAATGACTGTTAATTGATATATTTCTCGTGTACGTGTTTCATTCACTGCATTGACAAACCAAAATATAGCAATCTGTCATAAGATCTTCACGGAACAATACTTCCCGCATTCGTCACGTCCCAAGCTTTGGGACAACGTATAAAAGAAAATGCCATTTAATTTTAATAACACATTTATCCTATTACTTTGAAAAAAAAAACATACATTAAACTTAGGAAATCATTTTGTTTCATCATGGTTTACATATTTTTATGAATTTATAACCCCGTTTGTGTTGAGTGGTCGTTAAACTCCATTTGTATCTCTCTTTCACCTGCCTTCACCCCCTCGGAATTTGACACAGACCACGAATAATATATTTTCTTATATTAGTACTTGCCCCCCTTTTGAGTATTTTTGATACATCTTATTATAAGTAGTCAATGTTTCTCTCACGACAGTCGGAGGTTGGAGGTTAATGATATTGCCTAGTTACACCACTAACTCACGGTTATACATGTTTTCTAATTAATTACCTTGCTAATTAATATGTTAAATATTCGTGAACACAATTTACATGATTACATCATTACATGGTCTACTAACAGTCCACGTGGTGGGCCAGCTCAATATTTGGTTATGCAAGACAGCATGTACGAAATTTACATTCGATATATGATAGATGACCTTATTGCCATACATATAAATTAGTACCACTGCTCAACTTCAGCTATCAATGAAATTACTTGACCGAAATGTCACATGCGTTTCTACAAACCAAGAAAATCACTTGCGGTGGCCCCATTGATATTCGAATTGACTTTAACAATGTTAATGTAGGTCTGATGAGGCCGGCGTTGCTTCTTCCCCAAGTTTATCACTTGCCACAGCATCTTGTTGGTGAACTTAAATAGGGTATTCTTCGGCTTGCTATAGACGGTTTGTTTTCTAATTACAGTTTCGCGTTTGTCTTAAAACGTCAACTGTTGAAAACAAAATCAGTTATATCTATTAAAAAATAGTTCTATCTGTGGACTAATATGTTTATATTCTGACAATTATCGACACTGGTGGAAGTGGATGTTAAACTCCAGAAACAAAGAAATGAACGACATTTTTATTATTTCATTTATCCCAAATCAAAGCGGTCCTCTAAGTCTCTTTTCATGGCTGTTTCTTTTTTAATATAAAACTCACTACATTTTGAAACATAAACACATGATAATTCTTTTTGTATCGGAACTGTCATTGTTTTGTTAGATTTCCCGTGTTAATTGCTCGAACAAGAAATAGTTCCTGTGAATCTTTAACGAACAGGAAACTTCAGGAGGTATTTATGGCCACGGTGCGTGTTTCTTGCTCATATACCATAAAAACCTCGACACAAATATCACGATATATCGATACGATAACACTCTATCGTAACGCATATACTACTGTTTATAACGAGACTCCCGGGAATATATGCCACTATTGGGAGTATTGAATCACTGGTGGGTGGATTTGTAACGAAGATTTTGTTATCTTTTAGCAGTCATAATTTGCAGATAGATGACATTTGAAAAACGGTCATGTTTCTAAAGAAAGCCAGAAAATGGATTAAAACAATTCTATTAACCTAGACGACGTATACAGCTGGTTCTAATGTGGTAGCTAAAAGGGAAGGTTCCAATGAAAACTCTCTTAACAATAAAGGTAAATGCTGAATGGTTTGTGACCTTGTCAAAATTATTCCGGGCACCCCTGTACCCCTCCCCTGCTAAAGACCTCTACGCGCAAGCGAATTATTGAAATAAAATTAAACCATATGTTAGTCCCGAAATGACCCAGTGTGTGTCCAGTGGACGTTAAACCTCATTTCTCTTTCTCTGTCGAAATTATTATTACAGAGTTACCTCCTCTTTTGCATTTACGTTTGGAATCTATACAACGTGTTATAAACAGAATTATGTGAACATTGGTGTGGTTGTTTATTACGTCACCAAGATAACCTCCATCACAAAGTTGTACAAGTTACGACATGGCTTTTTCTATAATAATGATTATAATGTAAGTCTTCCAGCAAATAAACTGTAAAGTTCCTCTAAATATTGTTTCTTTTTTTTATTTTGGTCGGTTTTTATTATAATTAATGTCAATTAAACTCTTGGCATACATTAACTTGGTTGACTTCCTGACAAATGATAACATACAACTTCATCAAGAAACACATTACCAGGAATAGTTGACATTGTTTTATGTAACAGACTTGTTTAATTGGCGGATTACTTACATCCATTAGTGAAAACCTTAGTTTATATTATTTATTTGTTTTATAGCTAAAGCTTACTTTCACATTGGTTTGTAATTTATTGTCTCGTACATTTGTTATAGCCTCCATATATATTACATTCATTAAGGAAGAATATCTGTAAGACGTAAATAGCATGAAATATCTTTATGAAGCTGCTTTTTTAGCCGTGTTATGTTGAACTAGATACCTCGTTTAGCGAATGCAATTGCAAATTTCGAATATTTCTTGACAGCGAAAACTCACTTCAGTCAAAAATGAATACAAGTCCATAGTGTAGTTGGCTGGGAAAAAAAAATGAACTAGGATCTAACGTCTCCCCTTTTCCGCCACAGGGGTTTACAATGAAACAAACAGGTAGTGTTACTAATAAGTAATTGGTTTTAAGCAACAATTGAGAGACAAGGCGCTCAGAAAAATATACAAAATACAAAGTTTGATTTCAAAGATTATAGACGCGAATTCGTAAATTAGAGAATATGAAAATCCATTGTTTGGGGAATACAAAGTTAGCATAATTCATTTACTTTCAATAAGCTATACCCTTCAGCATTATTATAAATGAAATAAATGAATGTAACCCTACCCCTGAAGTCAATTATGATAAGAATAATTAAAATCATAAATTGTGATTCCATCTATGACAGGTTTTAGAATATGTTGATATATTTGTAGATGATTTTATCAGAAAAAGTTGACAGGTTAAAATTAGATTTATTCTCACTTGTCAATCTTAACCTACCATATTTATCAGTATCAAATTACAGTTTATACGGGAGAGAGGGGGCTGACAATATGTTCAAAATAATATTTGAGAGAGGGAGGGAGGGAGGGAGAGATAAATTCATTTCAGTACTAGCGGTTAAATGACAACATGAACTAACCAAGATCGATAATGGTTGTTTATCATCAACATCCGGGCTTTAATATGAATTATTCCGGATTTAGGGATCAAACTTGATTCCGATCAACGGGTTTTCCAGATCTGCATATCTTTGCTCGCATATTGACTTCTACTTCCGTTTGATCACGTGGAGGGAAACGTGTTTAAGAAACCGCAAACAACTTTGCAGAGACAAATCTATAGGGGGATAACTCCCGCAACTATTTACAGACGGTTGGCTGATCTTCTGCCAGCCCAGTGATTTGAGCGGACGTCCGTTTACTGGCACCGACGATGTCACAATGTGGCGTTGCTTGCCCCAGGAAATTAAGTAATGGTAAGTAAGCAGCAGGATCACCATGATCCCGAATAGGAATGACCGGCGCATCCATCTTGGATATGAAGTACTTTCATCTCTGGTAAAAGGCTACCGGTAGTTTTATGCATACAGTGTGGTGCGATTCAATTTAAATACGCCGTAGTGTGAACGCACCGTTTTTAATCCGAGATAAAACATTAATCCGAATTCCGACGTGCAGTGTGGACGCACCACTAGTTATGACGGCACTAATGGATAAACGTTCACTCAGATCAAACCAGGTTTTTTCGGTACGAACGTTTCGTCATTTTCGTACTCGGACAACCAATTTCAACACTAATGGGTTATGGTTTAATGCATTTCGGTACTAACATGACATACTAACGGTATTTAGTCGTGGACGAGTACCGGGATGAAGCCAATAGGATTAAAGAAAACACGCCAGACCGACTTATCCCTTTTCCATTAACTGTTCTGATGTCCTACAGTATGTGGTTCCGATCACTCTACCAACTAAAATCAAACAAAGGACGAAACAGTTTATGATATTGTAAAATATATTTTGAAACAAAAATATTAATGGTGATTTAGATGAAACTTTGGCCATTCTTATCCTTTAGAGATTTGTAGAGACACTTCATCGACAACTTGTGACAGGAATCGTGTACAAAGCAGTCATTGTTACCTTTTCCCAAACAGCTGATAACTGTTGCATTTAGCGATATAAGCTTAAAACTAGGACGCTAAAGATCACTTCATTTGCTTATATGGATTGGACGAGATGCAAAAATTGAACTAGATGACCTGATGCCAGATATATATAATTGAAGTGATCGATTCTCAATTCAATTCTTTTGTTGCTCGATCAGCAATCCGTACAAATCACTGGTGGCAAAACCGGAATTAAATCTCATTTTCGAGAACTCATCTATCTGAAGACATTTAAATTTGTATGTAAATGTCTACACGATAAGATTAATTCCTATTTTAAGACGGACCAAACAGACGTTGCTCTAAATCAGTTTGACTTGAAATACGAAAAAAGTACTTGTTGTGCAAGAAAAAGACATTGATTTTTTGCATCATTCAAGCAAAAGTAATAATTGAACGACGATGTAAATAGCTCCGATCTCTAGACCTGGCGGGTAAGAGGTCGCAGTTTGACAAAGCTTCAATTTCTCATGTTCCTGATCTAAAATGTGATTGGTAAAAATATTCTTTTGAAGAACCGAACATTGATAAATTGATAAATTATTTCTATTCAAGTCTCATCCAGACTCGTGTCAAAAAAACTAAAAGAAATTCGGAGCAAGTTTGATACCTGCTCTTCACTAAAAAGATAACTAATATACAATCATGATATAAGCAATCAATCATGATAGATAAAACACCCAGGCTCCTCACTGGGTATGATCGTTTTATTCTTTCTCTCATAAACTATGACCAGTGATGTCAGTTACTAAAATCAGACAGCTAATAAAAGATTTGTGTGAGAGGGGTACTACTTGAGGGATTAATGTTTTATAGTTTTTATACAGTTGTAATATCATGTTTGATGGCCATTCACTAAACGAGTAAATTGGTTGTCGAAATTGAAATATACATCATTTAGTATCTCGTTAACCACTGTTTGAAAAAGGGCCGAGAAGGTTACCAACAGGGAAGTGCTTAAAATGATTTCAGAAAAGATCGACATGCAAAAAGTCATGGAGCACAAGTTACCTATTAATCGCCACATCCATATATCTTTATTTAAAATGTTAACTTTCAGATTTTTAAATGCTATCCAAATATCGCCTAGGACCAATGTAAAGTAATATTTGCGCTACGCGATTTTTGCAAATAGGATATTAGGCCTAACATAGCTTTGTATTTGTTCCTCCAATATATACCAATAAAACTTTGTTTGGAGTTGAGTACCGAAGATTGGGAGTTTTGAAAATTATATATTAAAAATCATATCCAGACAAGAAAAACGGCCATTACTCCAATATCCGCGGAGTATGAATCAAAAACGTCTCGGCTTTATGATTAACGATCGACTGTGGAACATAGCCGTGGAGCTTAGCTCCTTAACTAATAAAATGGCGCCACTTTGCCCTGGCATATAGTCGTTATAACCGAAAACACATTCATTTTCCTGTTTCGTGAATTTGTTCAAATTAATTTCCAAACGCAAAAAACTTCAAGGAGATAAAATTGATGAATTGAAGGTGCTGCGAAATATGATATAGGGTGTATGATGTTTCTGTGGTCGTGTGTCAAAACTATGGGGTTGTCATCTATCACACACTTGAACAGATGTGCATAAAAGGATTATGATTTATATTTTCGAAACCGTCGTCATGGTAATTTCTTACTGCTTTTCATCAAGGAGGGTGAATAATTGAGATGACTTGACTTCCGGTTCATAACTGGCATGGTCTTTTTTATCTTCAATCACATGTTTTCCCTTTATTAACGACATAAAAGTACTTTATATATAATTAAAACCATGGCTGTGATGTATTGCTGTAGGGAACATATTTTATGGTTTTAATATTGGTGTTGTCACTTCAAGTTAGAAAATAAATGCAGTTTAACATCATACTTTTCTGCACAAACCGGGCCGGGAAAATAAAGAGGTGTGCACGATAAGGGTAATTCTTCATCGAATCCCAACTGACGAGGGCTATTGACGTGTACACAATCGAATACATGGGTGAGTCTATGGATTTCAGACGCATCTCAACGATTATGCGCTTTTCCTTGACAAGCCCCCCCCCCCCCTGTAGCAAGTGAAAATGGACGGGAAAATCCTGGAAAATTCACATGGGGGTGGAACCCGATGCCAGCCGACCAGAGCAATGCTCAGGCGCCACCCTGGGTTTCTTAAAACGATATACACAAATTCAACAAGTCGCTAAGTAATAACTTTTGAAATATAAAAATTGTAATAACATGTTTGCGAAAATGAGATTTACACACAAAAACGCATTAACTGAAAATATTTATGGTTATGGGTGGGTTCAAACCGACCAATTGTGGGACGTAATTGGATAGTGTCTTGGATATTAGAAATTCTTAAACGTTGTGGGCACAACCTTTAATAGACTTTAAATTAATCCACACTGCTGCACATTATAATGACTTTTTTATAAACAAAAAGAAGCTTGTATTTAGTTACGAACGAAATAAAAACAAAACCTTATCAACTTTAATCTGTGCAGCATACTTTGAATACATACCAACCAGGGAAAACCGCATATCGTTTACTGCACATTTGTGAATAATTACATTTCTGTTGTTTTTATTTTCTCCTTGTTGAGATCTTTCTTACTTTTTGTGTAAATGTGCAAGCTGTTGTTGTCCGCTAAGATATTTTGGCAAACACATTTTTGTAGCCATTTTGTGTAAAGTGCAATAAGTATACATTTATCATAACGTCGGCACACAACACAAAATGCATTCTTCCAAATGTTCTTTATTTTTACTTCTAATTATCTGGAAGCGGTGAAACACGCTAAATCTATCATCGTCTAAAAATGACAATTAATCATAAATGACATATCATTACTATTAACAGACATCAAATCTGCAGACTCTTCAAACGGTGAAATATAACGGGCGCCTGGTGTTCTAAAATACAAATTCAGTAAATAAACCGCGACATTCTGTATAGTAAACATGAATCATACTAAGTATATTGAGAATTCTAATAAGCAAATTAAGGAATTCTAGGAGATAAATTTGGAAATTCTAGTAAACAATGTCAAAATTGGGTGAAAACCCAGTAAACACATTGTTGAATTCTAAAAAAACAAAGTGCAAACCGACGAGTTCTAGTAAACAAATCTAGATAGTCGAGTAAACAACGTCCAAATTGAGGAATTTGATAAATCCATTAACAATTCTGGTAAACAAATTGAGAATTCAAATCCTAGTAAACACACTGATAATTATAATATACAAAATGATAATTCTGGTTAACAAGGTTTAACTCAGTGAAAGCATATTAAACGGGCTTGTTCCAACAAATCCCAGATATACATAAAACCATTTTAAAGCCCCAATACCACTCTTGTTGTAACTGAATAATATGTCCCAATCTTCATTCTGGTCAACAAATTGTATTATTTTACAATATTTCAATTAAATGATGATATAAATTTCATTTTAACACACCTAATTTAAAAAGAAATTGGAAAAATTCAACTTATTTATTTGAAAAGTCTAATGTAAACCTTTTCAAATGTGACTTGGATTTTAAAATATTTTCGAACCCTCTGGAAAAGTAAAATAGGATGTAATGGATAATTTAAACAACAGGTAAGACAATAAAACATCTAGTTCTTAGAATAAGGCTATTATTTATTTTCTGGAGCTACCAAGCCAGCAAGAGTGTTATTGTCCCTTTAACCGGTGTTATTCTGGCCAGGAATTTAAAATACATTAAGGGAGTTAAAGAGCTGGCAATTCTCATTATAGTAGGTAAAAAATAGATAATATAAAGGGAATGTGCTGAAAATGTCAGTCAAATGGATCCACTCTGAAACATAAATTTAGCCATTGAATTGTAGGCCTAGCCTCGATCGACATTACTAAAGTCCATTTTTTTTTATTTAATAATCAATGAGCGCTGAGCAGCAGAATGGATTCTAATCAAGTAAATATCGCAGACTAGCGTTGACATCGGGAGTAGATTATGGTCTGGATGTGTTAATTTATGTCTCATTAAAAATTTAGATAACATTTCAGGCCATAAAAAAGACCTGTAATATGCAGATTTATCTATTGCATAATGTATGTTTAAGAACATGGGTGTAGAGAATAGAAATAACAATATTGTTTTTCCAAGAATACTGTACATGGTCGACATGATGGAAAAAACTCGGTAGTCGTGAGGTATTTTGTACAGCAGATTAGTAGACTTTTCTTACAGATATATCAGTTTAAATTCAATTGCCCTTTAACCTACTGTGCACCAAATTCAAATTCCCTTTGTACGATGAAATCGTTCTAAAATAACTCGACTTTTGAGATACATACACATATTATCTCCAACGCAATAAATAACCTGAGTCGATGAATAGAAGTTATTTGACTAGTAATTTCAAGCTTCTCATTATGTACAATTATTTTAAGTTATGATTAATTACCGACACATTCCTGTTAATCATTAGCTACCGTAATTATTGTTCTGTTCATGATTAATACTCTCAGCTTGCAATCTATTAACAAATAAATTGGACATCAGCTGCATATTTGCAACAAGATGGATGATGGGTTGTAAAATTTTCAAGCTGGGTCTCTGCACTCTTTTAACATAAAATTTGTTCGACATAAAAGCACATCTCCAATGGCGACAATGTAATATGTGAACTCCCCAAAAATTTAGGATATGGAATGAGGTTTACATGTAACGTCTCACCACAATATTTTGGCAATTTTGAGACTTATTCTGTAGCCTCGTGTGCTATACTGCTCGTAATTGAATTCCATTTGTCTAAGGTTCTGTACGTGCATGTCGACATGTATACGAATGGATCTGGGGTTTTTTTTCCTATGAGATATGCTGATATAAATCTTAAATAACGCAATTTCATATTTGATACCGCAAAAACTTATTAATTTTCACAATTATACCCATTTTCTAATTTGTCGATGAGACATTTAAAAGGTGCGCAATAAAATATAAATTTCGAATAATGTGCAAAACTCTTGCTGTACAGAAATATATCCATTTCCTAAACTGGTGAGTCGACATTTTAAACATAGAGCGGTAGAAGATGAATCCTTCAGAGATATGTCTTTAAGTGGATACATAAAGTTATGTCTGCTTCATCTATAACTAACTCTCAGCTGATGAACTAACACGAGGAAGACGAAGTAGTAACAATTTTCAATATACATCAATGTAATTAAACACAGCGTGTAAACGTAGTAGATGTCACAGCAGGGTGTGGGTCTTAATGGAGAAATTCTACAGAGTTTCAGTTGTCTGAAGTGGTTTAAACAAATAGGTAGAAGGACAACTTAAAGCATTCCTGGAGATCACAGCGAACCATTTGCTACGCCGATCATCTAAACTTTCTTTATTACTCAAGACAACTTGCAGTCAGTTGAACACGTCAAAGAATCCACTACAATCTGTCCAGACGGCAGCGTGTCGTTTGAAAGGTTTTACCAAGGGTTCTATGATTTCATCTTAGACCAATGTTGTTATTATCGACGGGAGATCTTAAAAGCGAAACCTCTCCAATCCTTTGAACACGTATCTAATATTTAGTAATTTACACGACTTCGCTTCTGAAATATTGCTATATTTGTCATGCTCAATAGGCTCCAGTATGGTGTCCACGTCAACGACGTAATTGACTATGATATTTAATTAGTTGATTTAGTCCCAATCATTCCCAATTTGTCATCACTACGATCTTACCAGTTGCTCGAATATGTATGGATTCCTTACTTAATTGTAACGTTTTATAACTGCAAATATATTGAAAGGTATTCATGATGATAACTCCAATTAGTTAATTAAAATCTAAATTGTTAGATTTCAAAGGTGAAATGCCAGCAGTTGTGGTTGATTTATATATTCGACTTTATCTCTCCTCAGCTGTTTCTAGACTTGTAATAATTGATACTTCCTGACGTGGTGCCAACATCGGAGACGTAATCAATAAAGATTTTAAATTATCTGATTCTCAGAAAGAATTCCAAAGTTACATCAAACAGTTGGCAAAAGAAGTTTTCGATTTACGGTCTCCTGACAATTATTTTCACCAAGAACGTAAATATGGACACGCCCTTTGGAACATTTTCCTGATGTATATGTAATAGATTATTTGAACGTATTTAAAACAGTAGTTTTCTCTAAAACTCTAATTTTGTCTGCTTGCAGTCATGTTCTTAAGTCTGATTATCGTTGAGGACCGACGGTACTTTATTTTAGTTTACATTAAAAGTTAAAACCCCGTGTCTCCGCTATTTTCATGCTTGTGAACTATACCCATTAGTACAATTTTTTATTAGTTCAAGAGGACCTTTATAATTTAGTTAATTATATTATTAGGAATGAATCGCTTGGGTCATGTTGCACAGTAATTCACGCAGAAAAGGCGGACGTTTCTTATATTTGCACCATTTAACATTAATTACACTCTAAAACAATGTCGGATTTATGAACTTGCCGAAACTTCCTGACTCAGTGAGCAAGACACTGGCTCCCTAACAACGTGATTTTTGGTTCGATATCGGTATTGACCAGGCAAACACCCATTTCAGTTCCATTTCATATTGCTGCCTCGACAGGTATAGCTAATGTATCGACAGTCTTTGCTTGTAGAATTACGAAGTAGCAAATATAGATGGTAATGTCGGATGAATGACATGGAGATTCCGGTCATGCTTTTTAAATGCAGCACTGTGTTCTTGAGACAGGACATCATATATTATCGATATAGTAACCCTTTGCACGATACCCTTTGGTATAGCTAATCATATTAACACGAGGGGGGGGGGTGGCCTAATGGTTAGCACGTGTGTGCTGTATCATATAGCCTGTCATTTAGTCAACTGGCGGGGTTTTGAATCCCCGGTTGTTCATGACGAGGAGAAAGGTTGCCTGTCCAATCAACCTCGTGGGTTTTCTCCGGTTTCCTCCCACTGCTAAAGACCCCTACGCGCAAGTGAATTATTGAAATAAAATTAAACCATATGTTAGTCCCGAAATGACCAAGTTTGTGTCGAGTGAATGTTACCCCCTCCCCCCATCTCTTTCTGTTATTAACATGAAGAAAATGAATTTCTAAAACATTTAAGCACATGGGTATTAAAGAATTTATATGGCAAACTATTTTTAAATACAAAAACCACCTGTGATAAACCAGACACCGCAAGAGATTTGAAACTTTAGTTAATTAAAAGGTATTTTATTTTAAAAGGTAACATATTTGACTGTAGACCACACACCGTCTGACTCTAATAAAATCTGCCGTTCTCTTTTTATAACGTATTATACAAAACTACTGAAATGGCTATCTTATAAGACAGAAGTCTGTTATCTTTATTTTATCAGACATTAAATAAAAATATCCACCCACCCTTTGAACTAATGATACATGTTCAACATTTTTTAAAGACAGATTATGTCAGTGGTCTTATCTTTTGAGCAGGTTTTAAAATACATAGTTGGGCAATATTTCAGTTAAACACCCCATTTGTGTCCGCCCTACAGGTAAAGTTATAGTTATAAGTCGTAACAACTTGAAATTGATATCGTTAAAGGAATTTCTTTTCTTAAAGTTTGCATTTTTTTCTGTCTTAGACTCGCTTGAAATCAAAATCGCCTAACGAATATACATGTAACAAATATTGAATAAATGACAGCTTTTCCGTCAGTGATAGCTAAAGCGAAAATACATTTGTGTAACCCTTACTGGGTCATATCCAGATATTACACCTATGTTTGTCGGAGCTGTTACTGTATTCTAACAAAAGACATGTTATTACAACAGATATGCGTATACAAATTAAATGTATATGCAACTAGAACGCGCACAAGATTCTACAAAGTGACAAAGGATCATAATGGGAATAGATGGGCTTCTGCGTCGAAATAACTAGAATAGGGCTTAGTTGGATCATCAGTTGCCAGTTTGCTCCCGTCAGTGACGGCATATAAACGGATTCTTTAATGCCCCCAAAATAACATAATATTTGTAGATTTGTAAGCATCATTCCATCGAAGTGAATTCCACAAGAACGATTTGTCGATATTCATTATCAAGTATCACCTCGATTTTCAATCGTGGGAATGGTCTGAGTCACTGGAGGCGCATTAAATTCAACATTTTTCCGACGACTATCTTGCATTTGTTGCAGTAAGATAACTGGTAGGTACATCTAACACACGTTATGTTTACTTTTTATAAAATAAGTACTAGACAGTGGCACATTAAACACAATTGCATTTCATTTGACAATAAATGTTTTGACTGCTATTTGTGCTTTGACTTCGGGTTATTCCTGTTAGAAGTCCTTTAACGTAAATAGGTAAAGATAAGTCATTATCGTGTCAGACTCTTGAAATCGTTTATTTTTTAGGCTCTTTCTCAATGTCAGACTTATCTTTGGCACCTTAGAGCATCCCTATATTAATTTATATTCAGTAATCCGACATATATTTAATTCAAAACGGGTGACTATAATTATTGTTATTCCATAAGAATTCCACCAAAAAGAACTCGTATCAAGATTTTCTTGAGAGTCAGTAAACATATACCTCAGTACACAATTTCCTAAACACCTTATAGCAAACTGGGACAATGGTTAGGAACTGAATTTCAGGAGTAGGATGCTGCTTAGTTGACTCGGAATCAAAGGCCATCAGCTACCTAATGGTTGGTACGCTATGTCTTAAAATAAAAGTAGCAACTTTAAACAAATAGATAGCTTCAAAACTGTGAAGTGCGCCATGTTTTTATATGGGACGGTAGGGTGAAGTTGGACTCTTAAGTATACAATCTATTTGCCAGGAGGGTTCCCATAGTTAAGGTTTGCTTAAACAAATGAAAGGTGTGAAGCAAAAGATAATTCACATCAAATTTATTATACGCATTTGATTTAATTTGGGCTAGATGCGAATTTGATAGTCCTTGATTTCGGGATAAACAAGCCCGTCAGCTAGTTCATGTATAATCATAGAACGTTTATAAGATGTGTTTTCAGGTTTGGATGGTAGAAATCTAGAGTATCGACCAACAGCATTAAGTGAGTAGTTGGGTTTGACAGGGTTATCTATATGAGACTAGTTAATGATCAGTATGGTGGTAATAGTATACTGCCCATTTCCATGTTTTTATAATTAACCTCTAGCATGGATGATTAGATACCTGATAATGTCCATCAATTCCTCCTCATCTAATTAATAACACGATGGCTTTTATTCAATTACCTACCCACAGGTCATGCCAATGCTTATATACTACAATACATGTATATACGAATTCTACATTTCATGGAATTAATTTGAATACATTTTCGAGAAAGTGGTTGTATTTTTGGTGTGGAATTTGGAGTCGTAGTTCACTATGGACAGGGAGTAAGGACTAAATAAGTTATGGTCAAAAGAATTGTGATGTGCGCATCAGAGGCATGTCACTAGTTCGGTGCACTTTTAAGCGCACGATATCAAACTATAAAATCTTCCAATGGCCAACGATATTTTCATGGAGAAGAATTATCAAAATGAATTGTTTCGAAGTTTTAGTCCTCTGAACCCTATTTCTTGTAGTCTTATCTAAAGATAAAATCCAAAATTCAGTAGATCCTTAAATTTTGATTGGGTAAGCACTAAAATCAATGTAATGTTATCCAATCAAATTACCAAAATTTGGATTTTATCTTAGTTAAATTTTCGTGAAACATGTTTGGATATTAAATGGATCTGTCATCATTCACTTGGGGTTCCGGTTTTGTGTATTTGTTGTGCGATGTTCAGCAATGGGGCATTTTGGTGGTAAGAGGTGTGGTTGTTTTGTTTCATTTGGAGATAACGTGGCGAAAATGGATGGTTGTGCCTTGTGAGGCATTGATATCACTTTTCACTATAACCATTGTTACTAAATAGAAAGTAGATCAACCCAAGAGATCTGTGTTGAAACATTATTGTCATACCATACTTACAATTAACCATTAGATTGGAGGGGTATTATTGTAACACCATATTGATGTTTCATAATTCATCTTTGGAAGTCTATTTATTAGAAATGTATACAGAGAGTTCACAGTGATTGTATCTACACTAAGGAATAACTGAAGTATGTCATTACCCTTAGTAGAAATTTCCAATCAGTATCAACCTGGAGTATCAGATAACCCAAAAGGGGTAATGTAGTATATTCCTTAGCCACTTTTATATTATATCTTTAAGATGTACAGAGTTAAGAACACGAAGTTAGATGAGACGATTAGAGAAGGTATAGAATCCTACAATATGGATATAAGCTGACAGTTAATAGACAGATTTTAAATTACCTCTCAATCTATGAGTAACATAAAACAAGGTCACATAATAGCTTTTGGTGGTACTATAGAACCATTGAGGTCGTAACTTATTCCCAGGGTCGAACAAGGCATTCCCAGATTAAAGTTTTAAGACACAAAAAAGAAACTATTTAACTTAGATACAATTTTCTGACAGCGGCGTTTCGGTCTATACATCTTCGAATTCCAGTTATCAATGGTTAATTTACGTGCACGCACGGAATATCGGTTTTTCGCTCGACTAACGACTAGACATTGTCTTACACGGATGCCACCACACTGACAATGCAAAACCACATTTAAAACCCCGAAGAACTGTCTTGGCCAACTCTGGGATTGAACCATGGACTGCCTGGTTAGTGAGCCAGCTACTTAAATGTTAATGAAGGGTCCGCGCAATAGAACCCGTTCTCTATATACGCCTTTTCGCCGTCGAAAAAAGTCAGGTTAATGAAAGTGAATTTAACCGTTTCCATGTAAGCAGTGAAAAAGCAAAAGAAAATGCCTACATGTTTATCTACGACTGACGTAAGTGTTATTGTCGACGTTTACCTTCTTAATGCGCATCAGTATTAAGGTGCGATAGACTATATTTAATTTCAACCCGTCAGCGTTATCTGATCATATCCCACATATTTCCTTTATTAAATATTTTTAATCTGTCAAACTTTGTGATTTTTACTTCATTCTTCTCTAATAAACAGGATAAACATGTCAGATAAGTAATTTATTAAGATAATATTAGCTCCGTTGCACCCTGGAAGTTATACCAATGTTTTTTACGTTTTAAGATATATAATTATTAACAGTAATCATACAGTCCCCCCTTTTATATATAAATTCCTATTTGCAGAATACTGGTAGATTTAAATCGATATTATACTTATTGCTAAAAGGTATATTAACTTGTAAAGAGACTTAGCAATGTTGAATCTCATTTATCTGTAGTTTTACTGCATTAACTGATAGTATAGTCTAATAGTTTGAGAGTTCGAATGTGGATATAAAATACTAGCTTAGTCTTTCTCTTAATAATTCATTGACAGCCAGATAGCGAGACCAGGTCGATATTTTAGCGTATACGTGTGAAAAGATGCCAATATTAAAGGGACATTTCGCATTTAAGGCGAATATTTAAATTGAAATGGATTTACCGTAAACGAAACACGAAGATTTATTTTACACATGGTAAAGAGGAGGATTTCATTCCTGGACATTATCTCGGCCAATACAGAGAGTTACTCATGGATCGTGAAATGATGCCTTGCTTAGCTAGTATGGTATCCAAAATTGGAAGGATACAACAAGAAAAACAATACGTACACATTGTGGTGTAGACCGTCTTACTTGGTGTTGGGATTAAAATAACGTCTGTAAAATTGGTGTCTCGTGCTTTGATCAAGACATAAGATAATTTGTGACTACTAGGACATGTTTGTGTTGTAGCCTATAAACCACATGCGCTAGCTTTTAATTCATGCTAGTAGAATCCCACCTCATGTCATGTGCAGTTGCTACATTTATTTAGCCAGTGTTTAGGTATTTACCTCCCTGCTTCTCTAATTCCACCTGTCTGTCAATGATTGTAATTAGGGTGTTGTCTGTCCAGGTAATTATTGAAACTCAGGTAGAGAATGTTGCGTGAGGACAACTGGTTATATTACTATAATTATATTGAGCAGCTGACCATCATATCTTTTAAGAACACGCCATTTTAGAATCTGAGCTCTACAGACAGGTATTTACATGTTCCGTTCTAAAGGGGGTCGAATATGTTTGAAGACAATCTTAAAATACCATCTTTACTAACGCGACTATCGGTTTTATAACAATTGAACAAATGAATTTCAAACATCGATTTTTCGTCCCCTACGGAATGGTTGCCTATTGCTTTGCTCGTTCCAGGTTATGCACCACTGTCAAGGTAGACACCCGGCTTCTTTCAATTCCGAAAAAACATACCAAACGCATTCAGTTGGCTGGTCAGTGTATGGTAATTGAATTGACAGATCTGGCAATTGTATGTCTGAACATATATATTATGTTAAATGTATCAGATGAACGGGGCGATAAAACTATATTATCTCGAACACCTCTTTTAGCAGTAATAATAATTAACATGTCCAGTTGACTGGTCAGTGAATGTTAATGGCACGGACATATTGGACAGTAATCGTTAGTTTATAGATTGATTTGTTAACTGATCTGATGTTTCGTCTTTCATCTATCGGATTATATACATAATCTTACCATATTTGGGTTTTATCAGTACGCCGTGTAGAATTTCACACCTAGTAATTTGACCATTCAGATTAATGTATATAATCCGAAAGATTTTCTAATATGGGATTGTTTGTTCTCTTGATACAGGTTGTTCTCTTGATGGGCTGTGGTCCCCCGATATGAATGAACTGTAATCTCCATAAAGATAGGGTTATTCTCTTGATATGGGTTGGATTGTTGTGGTCCCTCGATATGAATTGACTGTTATGTCGATAGATGAGGGGGTGTTCTCTGGATAGAGGCTGGATTGTTCTGTTAGAATTATTACCCCATTAGAAACCCCTAATGACTTTATGGAAGGCTAGTCTTAGGAAACATTAATAGTTACTATGGGACATAAAACCTGGAAATGTGTAAAATGAATTCACTATATACAAGTACCTATACTTTATGATGATACTTGTATACCTCATTATGACAATTAAGGTTTTTAATTTTCCATCATTTTGAAACCATGTTAATATTCTGGGTTATTATGGTCCCACAATGTTAAAGTCGTTGTTAAAGTTGAGTCTCTAAAAGGGATAGCAGTCTAAAACGGTCCCGTTCCATTAAGTAGAACAGATATGATGACTTCGCCAACATTCGATATAACCCCGAAGACAATACAAACTAGACATTAACAAGCCAGTGCTAGCAGTGGTAACTATAATCGCCGCCAATGTCTTCTGTTTGACGACCTATTTTAAATCCAAACCCGAAGAGTATTTACCGTAAATATTTTGATTTTTTTTTTTGTCTTAATTAAATATTGAATTAAAAGTACACAGGTTAACCTGTGAAATATTAGATATTGCCTGAATAATGAAAATGACGATCAAAGGATTTAACACCCCCTGGAAACTTACAATATTCATTATCCGACGCCCACTATTTTCTTCAACAGGATCTTATTATGTTAACATGTCTGAAGTCATTGTTCAATATCATTAGTTTTATAAGATTTCTTGCAATCAGTAAAATAATACTAATAGATTCTACACCCACTACAATCAGATCATAATATCGTGTATGACGCTTTTGTATGTCTTTATGTACTGTTCGATGGCGGTTAATCTCAGAATAACGTCAAGGTATTAAACTATGTGAAGCGGTGTCCTGCATTCTGGAGAAAACAGGCGCGGATCCAGGATTTTTTGCAGGGGGGGGGGGGGGTCTAGGTTTGATAAAAGGCACCCAACCAATTAACGGGGGGTTTGGGGAAATTTGGTAAATTAGATTCAATTTGGTGCATTCTGACGTATTTCCGGAAGGTAAATTCCAAAATTACAGCTCTAAAAGTCGCCAATGAAATCGCATAAAAAATTTTCAAGTCTGAGCAGGGCGGGGGGGGGGGGGGGGGCGGACCCCCTGCCCCCCCCCCCCCCCCCTGGATCCGCGCCTGGAAAATCAGTATAAGATTTGCAAATTCGACAACAAAAAGGCAATTACACGTAGGTTGTTTGTGTTGGACTTTTGCTTTTCTTGCGTTAGTTATTTCAGGAGGAAACCGACTTCTTTTGTAATGCAACCACGCAAACAGAACTCGTTACTTTTCGCACAACCTTCTTTAAGGTATAGTAAATTGAACCAGTACTTTATGCATGAATTATTTTCGTTCAAATATTAGTCATTCTATTGTGGGTTTTCGTGTTGTTTCCAGTGTTCGTTCTATTATCTTCGCTTAAAAATTGACAGTGTATTTCTTTTTGCTACATACTTTTATTCGGTGAGATTTATCAGCCCGTATGCGTGTCAAAAACGATCTTTCGAGATATGACATAAACGAAAAATCTATAGTGCTTAAATTAATCCCCTTTTTTCTTTAGTCAGTTTACACTCTAGTGACGGTAAGTCGCGATTACATCGCATTCTATTCTACTGCTTCTAGAATTGGGGTTGACCGACTTGGCTGTATCCGTCATATATAATTAAAAAAATGCGCATGAGCCCCAATTCGACCGGGATCCCAATTCCCCCGGGGCCCAATCGGGATTCCCTAAACATTCACGGGGTCATGCTGGTTAATTTGATACCTCATCTGTGGGGGTGAATCGCTCCCACGGAACTTGAGTGGCGAACACACACACACATAGACATCTTTAATTTTAAGTGAATTATTACATAACGAAGGAGAACGTCCAGAAGCTGGGGTATCGAAACTCAGTCATTCGGGAATGGAATGGGGCCTTAAATGTCTCATCAACCTAATACTTTGATCAACATAAAACAGACATTCTGATATAAGTAATAGCAACAATCTCAACATTTATTACATACATTTGATCTTTTGGGTTAGTTTCATCTTCTCGAGATTATGGTATATCTTAACTCTGAAAAATGAAATCAGAAAAAGAGAGAAAAAAATGGGGTTTAACGTCCACTCAACACAAACTAGGTCATTTCGGGACCAACATATGGTTTAATTTTATTTCAATAATTCGCTTGCTCCTAGGGTCTTTAGCAGTTGGAGGAAACCGGGGTGCCCGGAGGAAATACACGAGGTTGAGAAGGCGCCCATATCTCCATGCACATACGCTCACATCAGGGCTAACAACGCAAGCATTCTTATTCAATAAATATTCCCAAGAAACATCATTCAGCTGGAATACACGACATCTCTGTTCCAGTTTTAATAACAAAATTCATTTGGCATCGCTAAAACAATATTCCTTTGTACGACAGACAACGTCGGGTAATGCTATAAAAACTTTGAAAGATATAGCATGAGATTGTTATTTGTCAATCCTAATGTTGCAGCGATATAGGGGCCTGTTTCACGAAATTTTAACTAAGATAAAATCCAAATTTTGATAATTTGATTGGATGATATTAGATTGATTTTATTGCTTAGCCAATCAATTTGGATTTTATCTTTAATTATGATTTCGAGAAACGGGGCCCAGATTGATACTGAATCAAACATAAACTAGTCATTGTCAAAAAACTTTAGAAGAAGAAAATAAAATTGTAATAAGGCTGGAATATTTATTACATTTGTACCCACACGAAAATTAAGTCAAATCGGGTTGAAATCGAAAATAATTATAAGCCTCAAATTTTCAGGTATATCCTGAAGTGGTGTGTATAGTTATACAAGAACCGCGGTGTTGGCCGAAAAAGTTCCTCGGTGCAGGGCCTGACAAAGAACAGTATCTAGTCTTTCGGTTGGGCTATCGAAAGAAACCATGATAATTGGAGTTTGAAATAACAGTAGGCCGCAGTAATGCTATGGTGCCAAAATTTCCCTTATGCAGAATAGTAGGACGTTAAATCCCATTTTATTTCATTTCTAATAGTTGGATAAGCAGACAAAGTTAGAACGATTGATATCTAGAGTTGACCTTATAATGTGTTTTAGATTGTCTTGTAGTTATCTTCTAATCCCCACAACCAGTCAATAGATCCTCCCTGATAAATCTTATATATTATTTATAATTCGGTTTCGTGAGAGCAACCTGACATTAGAATCGCTATGAAATACGTCTAGGCCAAATTAGAATCGCTATGAAATACGTCTAGGCCAAAATAAGAGTCAGGGAAAAATGCACGAAGCGCTGCAAACGTTTCTTATACGCGCACGCCATCGCGCACAAACTCCTGGGTTTGTCCTATTCGAAGTACACGAGGATGTTTCTTGTTCGACTGCCAAGGGAATCAACCATCCAAATACCCGGTTTGGTTTAGTACCGTGCGTATATCACATTAATTTACCAGTTAATCAGAGGTATCAGCACATACATGCCCAAAGTAAATGATAGACGTTCGTGAAGTTGTAATTTGGAATCCTAGAAGATCAGTAAATCAAAATATCCGATTGATTCTAAACCAAACAAAGAACTAAAATTGACTACTTGAATCAATTAATGACAATTAGTAGCAATGACTCTGACAAGCATATTGACATGTACTTTTATCTACAGTGTTAACATAGCAGGTTTGGTATTAAACATGGCTGCAACACATTTTACAGATACATCGCGTCACTTTATGTTTGATTAAACAAAATGGTTTCCATTTCTTTTCTCCCTTTCCGGGGAATGCAATTGCTTACTTTATTAAATACTAATTTCAATATACATCAGTTCATAAATCTACATTTTTAAGCTTAAATATTTGTTAAAGAGTCCAAAATGAAAATAATCAAATAAGAGAAGTTTCTTGGTTGTTATGATTCTTTGAAAGTAATTTCGTATTAATTTAGACATGCAAATAAAAACAAAATATCTACATAATTAACTTCTTTGATGTTAAAATTTAAGGTTCGTCAAAATTATAAAAAATGATATTCACAATAAAAATTAACTAAAATGTAATTAACCAATTCATAATTGGAATGTGGTTGCACATTACATGGTCGTTATTTCGAACTGTGTAATTATATCTTACATATTAGCATAGGCTTGGTGGCTACCCACACATTCGGATAAAATTCAGTCTTTTAACCCCAAGCAAATTACACAAAGTATGTGTTTTCGATCTACATTCTATGGATTGATAGCCAACTTGATAGCTAACTTCTGCTAATTTCAAAATGAACACAGTCTTTGGTGTTTATATATACTCCATCACATGTAGACACTTGTTGTCTCTGATCTCCCTGCAGTATCGAAACGTTTCAACAACAGATTTAATTGCCCTCTCCAAGACTTTTTTAGCCCTCGAATCTGTGGTAACACGTGTTAGAACAACAAGAACCAGGGTATATTTCTGAGAACACTTGATATTTTATTCATATTTTTATAGCTTCGGAGACGTCTCTGAGAATGACATGGAGCGCCTACTGGTTTATCACTTAACCCCCACGGTCACAAACTATGGGGATCTTTAATTTCAGTAAAAGAAAACATAAAGCCGGGGGAGTTGGGTATAGTGTTTCTAGACCAGCGTGAAATGTATGTTCAAGTTATGTGATATTTTTGACAGGCGACTTCATGATTTTCCACCAGGTGTCACAGATGACATATCGGTTGTTTTTAAACATTGGAATGACAGATTATATTCATACACATTGTATACATAGCTATGGTTACACCTTTTCCGCATTTCGAACTCGGAACAATTCCAGGCCGCGATAAATTCAAGACAATTGCACCATTTATCGTGACCGTTATCCGAACGATTCCAAACGTTAACCATTCCCTTCCCCGAATCGTTACTGGTGACCGTTTAAAAGTGTAAATTAAATGAGTTCGAGCCAACAACATCCATTTTTATAGGAGGTAGATTGGCCTTACATAAAAGTAGACAATCGAGTGTATACAAGTAGGGCATTAAAACCCAATTTCACCCTGTTCTTGAATATCAATATTTTTGTATTCTGTTTTCTGGGAATGTTCTATAAATGATTTTCAACAAAAACAAAAATCCCAGAAAGTTGACCACTCGAACCTGTAGTATTCTCAATCTGTCATTTGTCTTTCCTACTTAGTGCTGTTTAATTCCCCAGCGAAGAGGGTAGCAGGTGCTGTATATTTCCTTTTATATCTTTTTTACTCAATGATTTTATAATCACATTCTCCCATGACGAATGTGGCGAAAAAAACAATCGTGGTGAGGTGCAATTAAGGAGACGTACATAGAACGTGTAAAACACCAGGGAAAAACTAGATGCAATTAAGTTTTGAAAAACAACCACACTAACTAAACGAAGACGTTGCTTAAATTTAATGCCTTATTTCCGGTCTCTGAAGGTCATGCTTGCTTTCAAAAGTGCAATTAAAATGTAGGTTGTGTGAAGTTCCATTAGAAAAAGTAGCACCCTACATGTTTTTTTCTTGTAGCGATAGTTTACTATGTTGTCGGTACTTGACATGATGACAGTATAAAAAATATGTGGTACTATATTGTAGATGTCCCTAGCTAATAATAGTATATTGCAGATGTCTGGAACGCAATAACAGTATATTGCAGATGTCTGGAACGTACGTAATAGTAGTATATTGCAGATATCTGTAAAGTAATAATAGTATACTGCATATTATGTCTGTAAAGTAATAATAGTATATTGTAGATGTCTCTATGTAAGTATAGAACAGATCTATTACGTTAATACAATAAAATGCATTCAAACTTAAATATCCAGTATATAATGTCATTTTGATAACAACCTGTATTGTTTTCATTTTTTATGATTATGTTGGCATATCTTTAAGACAATAATAGTATAATGCCAGCTAATGGCTACTGTCCCGACAGTAACATTTACAGAGTAGCACCTAGCTTTTAAATCCAGTTAAAACCATACGTTTGCTGTCGGATATCACTTCTCACGTGTTCTCATTTTCGCATAATTATGATGGGTAAGACGCTAGCTCTCTATCTTGGAGGTCGGGTGTTCGGTCCCTGCATCGGTTGAAAAAGTTCATCCAATGTCTAGACATTCGGATGGAACAAAAAACCGAGGTCCCGTGTACACATTGGTGTGCGTGTAAAAGATCCCTTGGCAGTTAGAATTCGAGTAGGCCATAGCGCCGCTGCCCAGGCAAATTTCCCTTGTAACACATTGCATAGTGTGTACCCGAATTCATTAGCCCAGTTTAGGAGCAGAACAGTTGGACCTTAAACCCCATTTCAGTTCGTAACTATATTTTAAGTGTACTTCTCGTTAAGATTACAATAATAAGTTCAATTTACTATTATTCCAATGATGTTTTATATATAGGTAGTTTAATAACTTCCTGACAGCTGATGTTAAACTGTTGTACAGATCAAAGACTACCGACCTCTAGATTAACCTTTCGCGGCCAATCTAACCACACAACATCAAAGGTTTGTTAATTAAGGGGCGGTAACCCAACAGGAAAATGTGTGAGAAACTGTAAAGGTAATGAAATCAAGCTGGTTATATACCTATGTAAAGTCTGACAGTTTATGTAAATAGTAAATCGATCACGTTAACCATATTATAATTATACCTACACGTGGTAAAGTTGTTGGAACAAATTGACTGTTTATAACTTTAATACACCAAGTAGACCACCTGAAGTAAGAAGCTAAATGAAAGTAGCGAAACTTGTATAGAAATTTACAGTAAAAAAAATGTTTATAATACATGATAGGAAATGTGTATATTAATAATGGTTTTGTCTAATTGATTAAATGTCGTTATTGGTCAATAAACCAACAGCTACAAAACATTGAAACGATTACAGATTACTATACGAATATAAAAAGTTACTTGTCAAGTGTTTATAATTAATTAATCAACACGTCAACCTTTTCTGAATCAGGTTGGTGCTATGGGGATTTAAAAACGGTGTGTGATGGAAAATCTCTGAAGTTTCAGAACAACCAAAGCCTATATACTACCAGTATTATACAAACGATACATAAATGACATGAACGTGCAGACGCACATGCTATCATTAGTCACTGACTCTAGTTGAGGGTTAATAAGGCGAAACGATGATGTCCTATCATTTGGTGGAGGTATATTAACCATAACGCCCCCTGTCGAGCGTTGAACATTCATCTTTTAACAGTAAAGATATAAATATTATAACTTCTACTTTAACTTTACTAATCGACCATGGTCAACTTATCTTCAACAAAACCACAACTGATTGGACGCTTAAAGCACCGGGGTTATCATTTAAAACCCAGCTTAGTCGGAAGTTTGCCAATTGTGGTTTGTATTCAGTCGGTACGCATGTATTTCACGTGTGTAAAAATCATTAAACAGGAATGTTCATAGTACCATTAAAAGTAAATTTTCAAGCCAGCATACTGTATTTAATATACTCCCAAAGAGATCCGTGTATTAAGTTAGAAACCCGTGCTTGCCTATTTAATGTTAATCCCTATCAGTCTGGAAAAAAATATCGGGTTTTCACTATACCCAGCTATTAGCAAGCGGTGTTAACATAACGGCTCCATTATTAAAAAACTGAGCACATAACGTAAATCTTAGAAAAAAAAAGAAACAATAACCCAGAGGCTACTTGAATTACAGAATGAAGTTGGACATTGAACTCGAAACCTAATAAATTAATTGGACACAGCTCGCAAAAAAATTCCTGGGACGCCACGAAACAAGTCCTTCTCCCCTTTTTATTTCCCCCTTTCGCATGGCTATCTTTGTTGACTTTTCGGTGTAGAATTGAAGAAAAAGGTGTGAATATACAATCTCTGCAAGGTTTTGGAGAATATTCATGATTTTGAGATGAAACTGGAAGTGTACAAGAGTTAAGATATCGGTTAGTGGACATCTCGGACGGAAATTGTATGTTTATTTATTTGTTCTTCCATCTTGTGTATCCCAAGTGTAGTGAAATTCTGAAAAATAAACAATGAGCTTCATTCAAGAATATTGCAAGTACCAGAGCTTAAATTGTTAGAATTCCTTAACTACTATGCATATTCAACAATTAATATTGCTTAAAGCTGATTAATGGCCATAAACTAATAGACATATAGTCGCTTTAACACAACTTCAATGAAATAGCGAAAAAAAAATGCGGGTACATTAAACTTCTGTTTTATTTTTTTCCCAGGGTTGGATTGGACATCATATCTGCTCCAGTGGTTTATTTCAAATGTTTTTTTTTAATATGTTATTCGAACTGTGATTAAGTAAACGATCTCCTGTTTGTATATATCTACTGACCACTGAAGTATGAAAAAAATAACAAATAAGTACTTGAAAATTACCCCATTTATTTATTTTTTATTATAATAATATTTAGAACATCAAAGATATTTATCAATATATTATTTTAACTAGTACATTATATACATATTTGAAATAAGTTGTAGAAACCCATAATTTTGTTGCGGGTATTCTTTCTTTTCTTTTGTGCGTGTAATATATTTTCTTTTGAACCAAGATCACTAACAAATCGGTAGGTACATTCTGACTGTTACTTACACCAATGGCTGTCACGTTTTGTTACTTCTATTAGTGCCTTTGTTATTGTTTGTCAAACATTCACATTCACTGCAAGTTTATTATCAATGTTTCCAAATTACCTTTATAGTAGGTGTTGAAAGAAATGAAATAAAATGGGAGTTAACGTCCTACTATACTGCTAATGAAGATGAGTATACGCCATACTATGAGGGAGGGTTTGCTCGTACCCGTCAGTCATACACCATTGACAAAAGGGAATCACACCCGAAAATTCGGATGATTCTCGGCCAACGAAGAATCGAAGACGTTGACAACAATATACTTCCACATTTCAATGTTCAATGTTGGTGTATACATTTAAATGTGTTACGTTAACTTATTCTTGTAGAGGGAGAATGCATTAATATTAGGATGTAACGATCAAGCTTTGAATCGCCCCGTCGACATACATTTCGTTTGATCATGTTTGGAACTCTAAAAAGACTATGATGCATAGGTTTTTTTTAAAACCATTCATTGTGTTCTTTGTTATGGTCTGGTGATCAATTTATTAATTTCTGATGTTGTTATATTTTTTTACATTAACAGTAATCATATCAACGAGTAGGTTGGAAAAGACAATGTCTCTATCTCTCTGTAGTTTACTCATATCCACAGAAGCTTTTGTGTGTAAGTTGGACCAATATTCACAAGTTACGACACCCATAAAATACTCAAACACTTTCTCGAGTAGTCTTTAAATATAATTTGTCGATGTATAAACACCATTTTGATGCAATCCCCGATTATTCTATATTACATAAATTTCACGAACCTCAATTGAACTATATAATTCAACCTTTATCTTAATGTAACACGTATTATTGATCTTACATGTTTCCAGGGTAATATATTTTGTTAAAACTACATATTGAGGAATAAAGTTAGTTTCGATGAATTGGTGTAATAACGGTTGTATTGTTATTCTATAATTGCGAAAGGCCGAGGTTTATAGAGGTTTTTTTCGCCTTATGCAAGCAATATTGTTTTCAAATATTAACATTTGTGACACATTGCTAGATTCCTTTCATTATTAGATGGTATCATATTTGCATATCGGTTAAATCTTAATGAGATTATTCTGGCGATAAACATGGAATAGGTTTTATGTCTTGACACTTGGTGACAAACTTACACGATGAACGAATGATATGTGAAAAGAAACGACGTTGTGTTTCTTGTGGTGCTTTCGATGGTTAAGTCAGTATGTTCAATAGATTTATTCTATGATATATGATAAATAATCGATGTAAAATTATATTTCCCACGCTATCTCAGATTACAATTCATGCGTAACGTTAGATGAAATAAACGAGTTAGGCGCGGCCAGTTGAAAACTGTAAGAAATAAACTCGTCTTGATTTTCTTAATGACTTTACCAGATTCAAGAACCGTTAGAAGTGTTTTATCATTTACTCCTAAGTTACTACCAGTTATAAAGCTATACGACGAACCATCATCATCGATAGCCATTACTTTAAGGTTGGAAGACTTTGACAATACGGGGCAAATTATCATCATCATCTTTATTATGGTCTGAATAAGTTAATTAATGTATAATTAATAGTTTTTATAACATTTCAGACCTAAAGAAAGACTTACAATAGGCATATTTTGCTCTTGCATAATGCATGTTTAAAGGATGTAAGGCCCTAGTGAATAAGTAAAATATTGCTGCGACGTTGACATACCCCCCCTCATTCTTCCGTATAATTTTAGTTAACATATAACAAGCAGATATGATGATATGTTATATGATTACAGAGTAGATATTGCAAATTCTTGATCTTCCTTGTATGAATTACAAAGACTCCTAGCTTCATTTTACGAAGTAAATGATAAAGCCCATCGTTGCTCTTAACTAATCAAATATAATACACGTGGTGCCTTTAAGAATAACAAATTAATATCTGGTGAGGGTCCATATCAATATTACACCTCTTAATGACTTTTTCCACCAGTTTCACGGTCGACAGTTCCGCACATTTTAATTGATAAATTAAAAGACGTTCTGGATAATCTAGAAAACGGTAATGTAAGTTGAAGTTCATCCGGTTTAGATGCATGCTTGGTTTGAAACAGCCATGATATCTATGTGTATTTTAAGATATTTGTCTGTCATTGGAGCTCGCGATCTCCTGGGGATAATTAATCACCCAATAAAGTACGTGCACTCGACTTTAACGCACATGTGTTGACGCCTTTACGTAAGAAACTCGAGATTTTTTTACCAAGCAAATGAATAAAAGTTTACTTTATCGCAATTTCAAAGAGACAAATATTTAATTTATGATCTTCTTTATGACTATTTTTTAAACTTATTCCCTTAATTCTTTTCTTCGTATGTTTTATCTACCCAAATAAATATTTTTCAAACAAAGCAACAAAAAACCTAATGAGGATACTAATAATAATAGTGCAAGCGTGGGCGAAGCTCGTAAATCTGAAAATTTGTGTTTAATTTATAGATGGTACCATAGTAGGTTTTGATATTCTCTTTTAGATAGACATTATATAAAAGTATATCAAACGTTTATTGTTCAATTATTAAGACAATATTCAATCAAATGCAAACCTAAGATTATATTTGGATTAAAATACACGTTTCCATTTCTCCTGCACGCACATCAGCGTGCGTTTGATTGACAATAATTATTTGGCGTCCTTTGGGTTAATGAAGTTAAAACGTTTATTTACAAACAGTTTACTGATATAAGTCCAAATCTAATAATCCCTTTCAATTACGCTTGCATTATAAAATGTATATCATGTACATTTCTAATTTCGGCACACAACTACCTAGACAACATTGAGTCCATAATTACAGGGAATGAAATCCCATATTTCATTAATATTTAAAATCCAATTAAAGAAGGATTATGTGTAAACGAAGATTTCGTGTATCAATCAGCGTGGAATATATTATCGATAACTCTAAACTATTTCTTGTTTCTTCGAAAGGTTAAAAGGATCTTTCGCATTAAGTATTATCCTATCCTAGGAAGAGACTCCCAGGTGTGCCGGGCGGATAGGCAATCGTCTACATTGCCTCATAAATGCAAAAACAGAAGAAACCCGAAATAGTCGATAATGCTTGAATTCGATGCGATTTCTTACCAGTGTATAGGGTCTTTCCACCTTTCCGGAAAAGTGCTGTCATTTCGCTTAGTTCTTGGTTGTTGCTGTCTATGGTCATGTTCAGATGCACGTCTTAATTTTAAACCTTCAACCACGTGTAAATATGTGATGGCTCAGAACCAAAACTTTCCTGATACAGTCCCCGTAAAGTGCGCTAAGTTTGGTCAGCCTACATTTCTTCGGAGGCCCCAGCACGCCTCTGGAGAGCATGTAATTAAAGTAGCCCCGTCTGTTGTCTGGAAACAAAAAATGAGCAAATAATCTAGATTCGCATTTTTCCCGCCGTAGGTTTGTAAATGCAAGGTAGCCTTCCTCCGTGGGTAAACACCAGCCCCTGGGCCACGAAAAAGTATGCGTATACGTATCAAAGTAGGTCTGGGAGTGGGGGTTAACTTCTACTCGACACAAACTAGGTCATTTCGAGACTATGAAAGAGTGAGGGATGGAGAGCGAAATGGAAATTTACGTTCACTCGCTCGGCACAAACTATGTTATTTAGAGACTAGCATATGGTTCAATTTCATACATATAATTTGCTTATACACACATGCGTCTTTAGCAGTGGGAATAAACCATTGGACCTATAGAAAACCCCAAGAGATTGGTCATGCGAGGTCTGGTTAAAAGGTCGCTACCAAACACTTAAAGTAAACATTTATAAGATCGACCAGGGTTTGGCGTTGTTAAGGAATAAAGGTCAATTGTACTGAGAAGAGTTCTATTCCGGGAGATTGATGCGAATGTAAATACGTTTGCAAGATGAGCTTTTAAATTAACAGTACACCGATGGTCATCTCTTATTTTCCCCCATATCTTAATGGGTTTCCTAAAATATTGTGTACTGAAACGTAAAGTTTAATGTACATCTGAAACAGTTAAACACATTGTTTAGTTTGATATATTAACCCCTGTCACTAGATGGCGCTGTACAACAGGTGCGTGTTTTCTATGTAAAGTTATGTTAATTGATTCTATGTGTAACATACCAACTAATTTATCTTACTGTAGACAACCTACCAATCTATGTCAACACAACAGCACCTGGACAATTTGCTCGAGGAATTCCATTGAGATCGGAATCTCTTTCAGGGTATATGGCTGAATATTTGACCATCTCACAGGAAAAGATACAATCTGAGAGGAAACCAATTGATATATGATATTTCACTTAACATTTTGACTCAGGCAAGGTTTTTAATGCGATACGAAGATTACTGAATGTTATACTTTAAGGTTACCTTGCCATAACAGTAAATTTAAAAGCAATGCAGTGTCTTAATTCCTTAACTGCGAAACGAATGGCCTAATTACCTAAGTTTATGCTTTAATGTGGATTTTTGTTGTATCTAGTCAGAACAGTATTATAAATTTAAAGTATTCAAAGGTGGACGTTTTCCTCAGTCAGAACAGCATTATAAATTTAAGAGCATAAAGTATGTTTTGTTTTGTAACTGTTTTCGTATCAGGGTCATATTCCAATGTTGTTTACTTCTGGTTATTTATTAACGGAATCTGAAATATAAAATTAATGAAAAATGAAATCATGTACATCATTACACGGTTATTTTTCAACACAATTTTCACCCGATAATATTTATCATGATGTTCTGACTATTTAAATTAAAACAATTCTGACAGATTTGATACAAACTGGCGATATTGTAGAGGTAGATACAATCTAGAGATCTATGGTATAACAGGAATTGCGAGCACCTGTCCAGGAGATACCAGGATATCAGATAAAAAGAAACAATCAAGATTGACGAACTTAGCAATTCTCGATTACTGTTGACTTGTTAGAAGTCGGAAATCTACTGTATTATTCCGATGAAAGATTAAATCTAATTCTGCTTCTATTGGACTTCAAAGAATAACAATAGCTTGAAGCATGCCTTCGTCAACCTTTAACATTTAACAAACAAGATCATGCAGCTTTACGTATCGGTATACGCCCACAGTTTAATGGGGTCCTATATCGCCGTTATGCATGTATATCTATTCGTTTGCTCTTCCGTAGGCTACAATAATCCATAATTATGTCCTTCTGAAATGGATATGGATCGTTTATTGCATTACAACGGAGGATCAGAGTGACCCAATAACAATCCCCAGAGTTATGTCCCGTTTGTAACACATTTTGTTAGAACTTGATTAGTTTTAAATTGTTAACCTACCTTTTATATTAGTTGTCTACACTGACGAAGGAACATCCCTGCTAATTTTTGATTATATCTAACAGATTTATTCCACTTTAATAGTTACGGCCCTTTAGGAATCTATGTCAGTCGGCATGTCCTTCTCATCTGTTGCTTGTACACAAGTAGTATGCACACTGGTATATTTTTGAAATTGATATGCTGTCCATCCCCGATGTACGACGATAACCATGGTTGTATATAAACTGCAGACAGAAATGTGGGATTGACCAATATTTATTTTTAGCGAGATAAATTTTCATTGTTTATGATCTAAAGTGTGAGATATTGATTTTCTAGGATTAAACCCTTTACATGTTAATTTGGTGGCAATCATAATCTTTATTTGTAAAACTGCAGTTTCGGCTGAAGAAATTTGTTTTGGTTCTAATATCCCAATGCTGAATAAGGGAATAAGGTCAATAATAAATTTCATTCTTTCTAAATAAAAATGGTTGGAAGGTGCTCTTTTTGGTACTAATTAAGACTTTTTAAACAAAAACGCCTACGACGTTAGTCTCAAAATGGTGTGACGTACTTAAGATTAAGTATCATTTTAAAAATGCACTTAATGATATAAATATTCCATATGTGTATACACGCGGTAAATGGAAAGTAGATCTATATATTAGTTTGATAAATATGCAAGAGGTATTTTATCAATGATAGAGGTATTTATGTTTGATCTACACAGGTATGTATGTTTGATCTACTTTAATATAATACTACCTGTACCCACAGATCTTACATATAAACGTTAGATGACTTTTCAGATCAACCTGCCTTGGTACCAAGGTTATCGGATTGCCCAAACTATTCATGAAATGTTTTTAAATGACAATATCGGCATTACATGCGTATTAACGATTGTTCAAAAATATTTTCAGTTGTTATCAACATTTTTACAATAAGGAGAAATATTTCCTTTTTAACCTGAAGCAAACAAAAACACCTGGATATATCTGCCTGGTGCAATCAAGAACTAAAATGTCAGACTTGAAAAGAACCAACGTGTAAAAATGTTTTTGATTATAGTTCAGAACAAGGTATAATATAAACCTGAAGAAACCAACATGTATGAGGCAAAAAACACACTTCCGTTTATCTAGTCACGCCAGCGTTCTATCCCTGGCCCTGAAAGGGGAATATTATGTTGATAGCCTTTCAAAGGAACATGCTGGAGTTTAAAACGGAGAATGTTCCAGTCGCGCTAATCACTCTATAATAAAATAAAACTAAGTACCAACAATCCAAACCATTAATCAAAATTCGAAGTCCTAAAAAAACGTTCGAGGCAAAATAGTGTAATCAGCAAATGGACTGTTCATCGTGTACAAATAAAACATACCTGTAAGAGTTGACTATTTTGTTGGGGGTGGAAGCGGACGTTAACCCCTATAGACTAACAACTATTCCATTTTTTTTTATTTATTTTTTTTTTAGCAAAATATAAATTCTTAGATATTTTCCTAAACGTTTAGGCAAATGTTTTCATTCCAATCAATAAAACCATTATAATATGATTTATTTTATAGATGTTAATATACAATCCAAATATTATCTATCCACGGGCTTAAGCAAATTTTATTTTAGCTGCTGTAGGCAATATTGGTTTGCAGTAATTCTTACTTTAAATCAAAATAATCTATCTCTATTTGCTGTCATTACTCAACAGGCCTTTTTGTTAATCAAATCTAAGAGATTGAACGATCGTATTTGTTGTTATCGCTTACCGGATTAATCAAGTATATGTCAGTATGTTGGTGCCAAGATAGATTAGTTCAACTGTTTGCATAGTTAAAGGGGAACTACCCAATCATCATGTTTCTGATACACTTTGCCTTTTATAACTAACTCAACGCGAACTTATACACAATACATTACGATTCGTGGACTTTAGAAGTGAACATACCTTTAAAATGTTAAAGGAAAGTACGTCTTAGTTTTGTGCACATACATGATGCATAGATATTGTCAATTCCGATGCCTTTTAAGAGTAAACAATGATCTCTTACTGTGGTTTACATAGCGAAGTTAATCCATCACACACTGGTTAATGACATATTATACAGTCACGTATGACAAGACGTAAATGACTATTGGATAGATGTGTCTCTATGAAGACAAACATATAGCGAAATATTATTAGTTAATAAACATTTACTCTTAACGCCCGTGTCTCGCGACGATGTAATTAATCAATATAACTTATGTCATTTATGAGTAATTCACTCATTTTAAGGGTTATGTAAAATATTACTTCGGGATAATCTGGATGATTTGTATTTTTCTAGCTTCGATTAATAATATCCATTGAGCGATTCTTGTCTTGCTATGGGTGACGTATATAAATTCATAATAACCGCAAACGAAACCCTAAACACAACTTTCCCCAATTCGCCTTTCGGTATTAAATTGAATATACAGCACCAATCTAAAGTTAATAACCGAGAGCTCTTTAGATTAAATTTGAAAGCATGGTACATGCATTGAGTGAAAGAGATTCTGCCAAGTGGGAGGTATGTAAACTTTAATTCCAACACCCTGTCGTTGACAAAAGGCAATATTCTATCGTTATTGCAGTAGAGTCAATCTTGCACAATTTGGATATCTGAACGAAACAAAACTAGTGGAAGTAAATTAAAGTACAGCACCCGTAACAAACAAGACAGAACTTTGACATCAGCTCGACACACGGGATACAACCATGTTCATTTAATTATCTATCAGAAATCTTAAAGACCCACCAGATACCTATCATAGATTAATTGACGCGGTGTGTTATCTGTACTTCTGAAGCTTACAAATATCACAAGGGATAGGTTGTAAATTTAACGAGGAACGTGGTTATTAAAATAATGACCACAGGGAGATATTCAATATCCATCAGTGATTCAAAGGTTTCTATATAAAGGTTCTAAGAGGCATTACTTTGTGTAATTACTATTTCTTCCTAATTATCGTACGTTTGCTACACGACAGGAAACACATTTCTCAATACAAAATACAAGTGTGGCACAGTTTGTCTCCAACCTGTTTTCACAACGGCCAGTTTCACTTAAACTTGTGCTGTCTACTTACAATGTATTGTGTATTACGTACGCCACACATTTTACTCGTAGAAATGCAAATTAAGTCAGTTATTGAGCCAAACCGGAAAAAGAATCAAAGTCAAAACGTGACAAATAGAAATCCGTACATATCATTGACTGGGATGAGAATTATATTTATTTTTACATCCAATGCTAACCATGCCGACAACAACAACGAATAACAGTATGGCTATAACCAAAATGTTTTGAAACTGGGGTGCTCCATGAAGTAAAATCTAACAAGGCGTTAAGCCGATCTGATTCGACCATGGTCTATTAGTCAAATTTGATATATCTATCTTTACTGTTATAAAAGATGAATGTTAAATCACACATGGGGGCGTCGGGGTTAAATACCATCACCAACCAATGATGGAACATGGTCGTCTCGCCTTATTAACTTCAATTACAGGAATGGAAGATTTATGGAAACATGCGTTTTGCATGTTCATTTTGCCATACATCAGCATTTTGAAGTCGTTATATCATCATTGTTCATGGTACATTTTACATCACCCAATACACCCAGTACGCACAGGCAAAAACAAACAGTAAATGGACAGAGAGTAAATATTTAAACAATAACGACAAAAACGGGCACATGTACATAAATCCAAAATGGCATAGTGTATGAAGTCGATAGCCATGCAAGCTCACTCGATGACAACCATTTCATTTAGATTGTACTACATCCCATGATTATAAAATCGTGTCTAAATTCAACAGTGGCAACATTGTGAAATAGCATTGGATATTATGGCCATTTTGAATAATCTTTATTTCACAGAGGCATCAGATTGTAAAATGTGAATAATGACCCTATTGACACAAAAGGAAAAAAGTAAAGCCGTTTTACCAAGCACCAACTTAAATCAATGAAAGACGGGAAGGACGAATAGACACACAAAGAAAGGGTTTCAGAAAACAAAGAAAGTTCTTGTCTATATCAAGTTAATAAGGATTTGCCGTCCATCAATATAATTGTCTTTCTCTTGTGGACTAGACGATTGAGACTATGATAGCTTTAAACATAAAATCCCTTAAAGAAAGTCGACTATTGTAATAGAGGCATAGGTATCCATAAGATTCACATGATATCTCGGTCTTTTTGAAAATAAATTATTATATCATATGATTTATCCTATATGAATAAATGTTTGACATTCTGATTAAATACTTAGTGATACATCATTTGCCTTAATCGAACACTGTAAAGTTTCATATAAGTTTCTATGTAGTCCATTATAATAATATATATTATAATGAATATTGTTCAGTTTTAATTAATGCAGATTTTTATATAATATTATTTCCTTTATTAGTATCAGTTGTGTTCATTTTAGGCCAATCAATGTATTAAGAGGAACCTGGTAATGTTTTACCACGTATCACCATACGTCAGCAGATGTCCTCATTGACTTTGATTCTCATCACTTTGGTCAGTTCTAACGCTTTTGGGCAAAGATGCAGCAACATTTGAAAATGCCATGCTCAAACGCGTGTATGAGGTTGGTCGTTGAGATCTTGAGATAACATAAAATAGAAACAGTATTCTAGAAAACATCTAACTATTTCCCCTACACTTCAACGGAGCTTATAGCTATCTACTCCAATAAATGAACGATAGTCGGCAGCAAGCAAAACAGTAGGATCCAATTTGGGGGAATTAATGATGGGCTGCGTCAGTATATAGATGAGTATACATATAAATCTCACCTGGAACAAATGCAAGGTTTTGATTTCAATATGTATTATGAATACCTGTCCTATGGTCATCAGTGAATAATAATCTCCTGTTCAAATTTTATACCATCTTAAACTCCGGACCCAAAGAGATACCTATTTCTACAAAATGACCATTTTAGTTGCGGAGAACCGAACAGATTCTATTTATTGTTTTTATTCAATTCCCTGTTGTGAATCAGTGCACTCACTGGTAAATATAATTGACAGAAACTGACTAACAGTACTCGATCAATATTAAGAAGTCGTGGTAATAACGGCAATTGTATTAAGGCTAATTATATTACCTAGAAATAGTACAATCTCTGTATGACCAATATGGATGCTCCAGAATTGACTTCAAATGGAACGTCAAACTGATAAACAGCTATAATCAACTTCTCCAGGAATGATTCACATAGGTAATTTAAGTGACTGAGGTCACCATGCTTCATCGAAATAGTTTTCTTAAAGCGACAAGGAATACAATATGATCATATTTTACAGAAGAATTTTTATGTACTTTATGTATTTTTTGTACTATGTTATAATCAATATACTTATAATTATGTCTATTGACTGATATCATATGCACTTTGGGCTCGAGGCCTGCTACTGTGATTTAAATAAATTTAAAAAAAAAGAAGAACTTTCTATCTGCGCCAGTGTATAATCTATTTTCCCAATAATTGTTTATGAATAAACGTCTTTGGTATTTCTGTTGCCAGTCGAAGCGATATCTGCATACGGCTCCAAATAACTACAATAATGATCCACAAGAGTTTTCATAACTTAAGTTTAATGGAATAAAAGCCATAACAGTCCCGGAATGATCAGTTATACTTTTTTTAGTAAGTCTCTCACTCACCAAAAAGACTAATCCTTTGTTATTTCAGAGCTTGGAAATTTCGGTCGGCACCCGGGACCCCTCGCTTGATTTGGTAGTATGGCCTACCATTGTAAGTGCATTTATCTTGGTGTTATGTTGTGGCATTGTAGTTAATAGTTGTCTGTGATGCGGTCCTCTGGCATTTATCATCATACAGATCTGTGTCAGCTGGTTTACCAATTACGATTTATAAATTGGGCGATCAGTGACTAAGAAAGATAACCCATTTTTAATTAGTAGATTAAGACCATCATCAATAATATAATATATAAATAGGTAATAATAGTTTTGTTATTATGTAGAAAACGCTTGGGAAATATCCAAATAATGTAAAAATAATAACTTGTATCACCAACTACGAAGGTGTATATCATTCACAGTCGTCACTATAAGATATGGTACCTATAGGGTCTGTGCATTGATTATCTGGGACCTTGCTGACGAATCCTTAAACTAAAGTATGCAAAGAATAAAGCGGTTTCATTAGTTTATTGTACTAGAACAACTATATAACAAATAAATATAACTTCATTTACCTTTTCAAAGCATATAATGGAAGATTGCAATATCAAATTTCGAAGTGAAATCGACGAACTAATCGACATAAAGCCGCCGTTAAGGGGTGACATGTCAAACGACCATAATCCTTTAGAGAATTGAACAGGAATTGACGGCGGTAACCTTGCATCGTGGCTAATAGACACATTACTCAGATATGGAGTTACCCTGCACGCATACCGACAGAGAAGCCTGATTAACTATTCACATTAATAAATAAATAATATACTTAGCATGTGGTCACGCCAATAATCCCAATAGAAAAAAGTACACCATAGAAAAGATGCACGTTAGCTCCTCCGATCGAACACCATACAACTTTTGCGGACTATTTTTTTTCCGAAATTCTGTCAAACAGAAGCCGGAATAATTGAATTAAACATCAAATCAACCGGGCTCTAGGTTCGAAATACAAATTACCACCGGTTAGCACTTGAATATTTGATATATTGTGTTGCCAAACGCTAAAATATTTGGTTACCGAACAAAAAAAGTTGAGATTTTAACTTTCACTAGGTGAGAAGTCAATTTCTTAAAATTGCTTCCAAAATATATTATGATAGAAATTGATATTGGTTAGGTCTTTTTAAGGGTAGCATGGGGGGTCTACTTCGTGCCCCCCCCCCCACACACACACCCACACAAACTCACTTTTAATGACCACTACGCGCAAGTTTCGAATTGGCGGTATACCAACCTCTCTCTCTCTCTCTCTCTCTCTTGTATAAAGCACCATTATCAGCTGTCAATATAGAGTGCATGTTCGTGTGATTTGTTTTCACAGATTAGAACAAGAATGAGACAAGTTATTCAATTATTCATCATTTTTCCTTTTAGCGCCATCTACTTGAGTCCGCATGATATAGCAAGTTATTGTGGGAATTCATGTTATTTTTTTATATATCACGTAAACTTATTATAGAAGCCCATTAGCTTTGACTGCAGATACAAGTTAAAATATGCATCTATCAGGCAGAACACACTTCTTTGGTTAATGCATGAAGTACATTAAGAAGCGGTTGCGGTCCATAAAAAATGAAATGAAATGGGGTTTAAAAGCTAACATTACTGTATCAACCTTCAAGGATTCTTACACAACTGAAAATGGGAACGATGCTTGACCACCCGGAGGATCTTGTCGGGATTGACCGCGGACCTCCTTGTTAGTCTGCAAGCGCCTTACTTACTAAGCCACCAATACTGTTGGGGTGATCGTGATCTGACAGCAGGTGTTTTAATATTCTGTTAGTTTCCTGGTTTTCTATGAATGAATATATAGTAATAATTGTCTGTGAGTAGCAGATGTTGTTATAACGTGATGTTAAATCGAGTAACAACATTGTTTATATATTATTCATGTCTATCCCAGACACAAGCTGTATTTTAATACATCTTATATACGTAGATTTAATAGACAAGGAAATGAAATATATGATGACATATCTGGTTTAGTAGCAAACCTCCGACGTAATGATCAGCTCTATTGACTGCAACATCTATTCGTGTCTCGTACATTTTTGAGGTCGGGTCTCTGCTTGCCCGGTATAATGTTTGATGACTTTATTAGGAGAAGACAAAATGATGTAAATATAAAATCAACCAAAACTATTTCCGGTTGACATAATATTGAGTCGTCTTAGGAATTAAATATAGGAGATGGGAGTTCATTATTCTTTCCTGACCAAAGCGTAATGATAATAGTGCCTCCAGGCCATGTACAACCGGGGGTCTACATCCAGTCAACATCTTACTTACTAAGACATCATTGCTCCCTGGGGTCTATTTCAGTGAAATGTTTCTGTAAAATGACACGAAAAGATCCTTGTTTTTAATTGATTTAAACGTTCTAACGTACGGGTGAAGTTTTACTTGAAAAGATATGAATGAATACATTACCGTATTGGCTTAAATCGGAAAGTGGTCAGTATATGCTTATATAATCTTTCCACAATATTCGGCACCAATATTTTTGTGTGAATTAGTGGTCCATAAGTGCCTCTTTTTGAGTTTGCAAGTATACTGGATTATGTTTAACTTAATTTATGTGATGCAAACGTCCATTCAGTCAGTACAACGCTATAAACAAACAAACATATTTATTATTTCTCAAGTTGATGAAACCAAAAAATAAAACACTCATTTCACACCATCCACTGTGATTAATGAATTTTAATATAAATAATGACCCATTTTTATTTTGAAGTAACAAAGTCGGCTTTCTTATAGCTTCAGAGATGAAAATGTAAATTATTAGATATTTCCATCCCAAGGGTAACGTAATACTATTTTTGCTATTAAACGTTGAAGCGATAATAAGTACAGAGAAATATATTATCATATTTATTACGTATGCATACAGATATAATACAGACCCGATGACAATTTTAGTAGTAAAGCTATTAATTTATTAACAAAAGCAGCTGCTGGGCTGGTAAATGTATACGTTATACTGTTTATCAGTTTTAGCATCGGTTAAAGTGGCTCTCGACCTTTTCTTTACAAGAAATGAGTTTTATCCAGAACACGTGTCTTCTCCCAAACAATAATCCTAATAATAAAATTAATTGCAATGGTGCTATTTATTGTAAACTGACTTGGGGGATACTTATATCTAACAATGAAGATTGTATTTCGTATATCTGACTAATAAAAATCACAAACACAACTAAATACATGAAACGTACAACCTTGAACCTGTACCAAAAATACTAACCAATGGACCTTACGTTAAAATAAATAAGGAAACGCTAATTTCACTAAAAGGCAAGGGCATGGTGACTCTGAGTTTGTTAATACTGGTACCAATGTCCCACTCTTATTTTGTACGGTCCTACCTATTATAGTGAAATAATCATATTTAGCCCGTAATTTCGGGAAAGAAAACAGAATGCTGGGAACAGAAACTAATCATGTTGCCGGGCAAGTGAGAGGAGTTTTCAGAATGTCAAGAAGTGTCTGGATTGGGATATATGATTTCTAAATCGAAGTCTTGTCGAATTTTCATAAATTTCTTAATAACGCCTGTGCAATGAAACAATTGGTGGGTGAGTTTGCCAGGCGACATAAAGCACCGATTTACATTTTAGAATTATTCACAGATACAACTTATCCTTGAAATAGGCCCATTAATCTTGAATGAGGTACCACCTTCGATCGAAGTGGGCGTTAAGCCCCACAAATGAACGGACGCACAACTTCTAATATTTCTTGTTCCACACGAATGAGAGCCTAATCAAGCTATGCCCCCCCCCCACCCAGACCCTACTATGTTCGCATATACTGCTGATAGTTTGATATCCCCTTGTAAAGGCCTTTGTTAACTAAATGCATTTCGAGAAAGAAACGTATTTAATTGTAAAGATGTTATCTCTTTGACGAGGTGATATATTTCATCTTTATGTAATCTCGTTGAAAAGATTTTTAAGATTTTATCTAATTTATTACAGACTTATTCTTTATTCACATGTAACTTTATATCAACTGGTGAAATCAACTGGATTTATTATAATATAATGTAAGGCAGTCATCGAAAGATGGTCTAGACCTCTCTGTGTGTATCAATTATTATGCAGCGGAATTTCATATGAGATATGTCCTCTCATTCAACAACCAGTTAATTATTTTAATATGCGTTATGATTTAATGTTAGTTTCATGAAATTTTCGTTCATTCACTAAAAATGGCTAAGTGGGTAAGACGCTGACTCGCTAGCCTGGAGGTCGGGTGTTCGATCCCTGCATTGGCCGAGGAAGTTCATCTCGGTTTTTCGGCGGGTTTCAGGATGAAGAACGGAGGGCCTGACAAGGACAGCTGTCTAGTCGTTTGGATGGGCCACAAAAGATCTCTTGGCAGTTGGAATTCCATAAAAGAGTAGGCCGTAGCGCCAGTGCTCGGGCAAAAATTTCCCTTATAGCACACTGTTTGGCGTATGCCCATCTTCCATTAGCCCAGGTTAGGTGCAGAAGAGTAGGACGTTAAACTCCATTTCAATCTATTTCATTTAAAAATGATCCGTACAGCAGTTAAAGGTGCAGGTCTTGAAGAAAAGTGAGTTTGGGGTAAATTGAAATGAAATATAAATCGCATACAGTAGCAAGTCGTATATTTTATTCATTAATATGTTAATATGTCGATAAATAGAAGACGCAATGAAAGCAAAACCACGCCACTTTTATCCAAAACAAAATGCGTAAGTGTAAACATTCGCTTATGATCGGTCGGGGACTGGGCGGTAAAGCGTCACCACGCCTCAACAAAACCGCCACATTATCTGTTAACGTCCCAGGGGCGGATCCAGAGAGGTGGGGGGGCACCCCCCACCCCCTGCTCAGCTACATAAAAAAATAATGCCTTGCATCAATGAAATTACATCACAAAGTGATCCTGCATCAGTATAAAGACGATTTATCTGTTTAAAAAGCTCAATTTGTATGTATGCCTATGTAATTTAGAGACGATGATGGCAGATTTCCGTAACCGAAACCTGGCAAACCTCCTCCTGCAAAAATTCCTGGATCCGCTCCTGCGTCCACACAACACGAACTAGTAGATCACTTCGGAAAACTTATGGTACGATGTTTTTTCAATAATTAGCTTGTGCGAGGAAACCGGGGGACCCATGAGGTTACGTAGTCGATCTTACTCTTTGTCACCGGTAACAAACAAACTGTTAACGAGAAGACAAGCAGAGAGAAGAGAACACGATCCCGTACTATGATAGTCCACAATGTAATTCAATCGGACAAGACTGGAGCAAATAGAATTAAAATAAGTATGAGTGGTGTTTCTGTTTTAAAATAGAAAGAAACCTCCATAAAAAAAATGAATGTGTAGATAATGTTTTATGTCAACAGCCCCGCGTCCTGTATTTGATAGACAATGAACAATGGGTGATGATTTTAACAATAGATAATGACAGAGTACAGTAAATATAGCTATAGGCGTTTATATCGTTAATAATGCTTCTCTTCCATTCTGTTCAGCTAATAATATATTCTTTCTTGCATTCTTTTTTTATTTTTAAATATGTCAACGCAAACACTTCTGAGCGGAAACAGCGTGTTCTGAGTGTAATTATTATTGGTTAACACCTTGATAATGATAACCAACCAATTACCATGTAACAAATAAAGACGAGTTTTGCGAATGCCATAACTATTTGTATATCAAGAAGAAAATCTGAAAGACAACAATCCGCGACTATATACGACACAACGCGTCTTTAATAACAATGTAGTAGAAAAACATACGGAAGTACTAATTAAACACAAAACTGGGAAAGGGAGAGCTTCTGATATCCATTATTTAAGACAAAATAAACATTTTACCATTGGTACACGAATCGTGTACCATACTACATTTCAGCGCCATTTGTTACACGGGACTCGAAAAACGGGGCTACACATATTTCTCACGTTCTGCCAAACGGTTACATCATATTCTTATCTGGAGAGCATGCCCAATAAATACTATCAGTGTGAGCTGGAATAATCAGACGCTAGAGACTACCATTCGATCGAGACTTCTGGCGTATTTCGCCGAACGTAACTGATTAGAAATTAGAGTAAAGCGGAAAAAGATTGAATGTAAATCAGTTTATACATTCGTGTTACATTATTATATGCGTTGCGACCCATTCGTGTCAATTTCTAAGTCACATCAGCAGATTAGGCAGTTCCTGAAAATGGCATCAAATGTTCTAGAAAGTGTAAGCATATGAGCAAAAATTTGCGATATCCATCATTGCCACCTTGTTCAATTTAAAAAGGGTACAGATACGATCAAATGATGGACTAATTAAAATGAAAATAAAAAAAAAAATGATCACATTAAGGTTCTGACGTTTGTCCGTGTATCACGATTTAAGTTTGTGTCACATTGAGACTAATGAATCGCTTCTAATGTTAGTGATGTCATGTTACCATTACCTCTCCACAACTCGATTCCATCAGTATTAATTTCATTTCTCACACGAACCGTCGTCGATTTAAAGGGACGTAACTCCGTTTTCTTAAAATTACCGTGCTTATGTAATTCTAGTCACAAGTCATTTCTTGCGTATAATATTGATATCCCAATTAATATCAGTTATAACCCCATGGACATCGGATAGTGAGCGAATCAGAGTAGCATTAGTTTGATAAATTCTTATTGCTTTGAAAGTTCTGTTAGTTTACATTCTATTGTACTTCCTGGGTCATGTTTTCGGTTCCTGGCATGATTTATTTACGCTGTAATATATTCTTTGTCAACCCCCCGAATGTTTTTGGCCGAACAATCATACATATAATATAATGGATTGATGATATTCAAATCATATCACGGTTAGTTTATTTATAAGCCGATTACCCTTTCACTAAATTGTACATCGATTATCCGGGTTCAGACAACTCGAATAAAATAAAGACATTGAAGTCAATTCATAAAGCGCTAGATGTGACATATCACGATAAATCACGAAGCATTCTTAATATAATTTTCTATAAAAGGTTTATCAATATCTATATTCTATTGTTTGTTTTCTCTTTACAGAAAACTATTCGTATCTTCTAGGTAGGGTCAAAAATTACAATTTGGGGCCTACTTTTCTGCACAAATCGGTTAATATTAGGGGCTAAAATATATGTATGTAAGTAATTTATATAATATCGAATCCAAAACACGAAATTAACCTTCAAATCAGTCATTGGACACTAAGCGTCCGTTAGGCTATGGTCTAAACGTCTATATCTCAGCGATGGATCGGTCGATTTCACTTGGATTCTGAATACAAACTATTACAAAAATGTCGGGAGGTAAAGGAGCTAAATCACTAATATTTGGGACCTAGAAATTAACACATATGTACCAATGGTGAAATGTTTATTTTGTCTTAAATATTGGATATCAGAAGCTCGTCGTTTCCCGGTAATATCATAACATCATTGTTCATTTAAATTGACAAATAATTCGTGTTTTCATTGTCGAAGACATTGGATGGTATTGCGTTAGAGACTTAGCTACTTTAAATGAACAAACCGGTCTAGAGATCAAATGGCTCTTTAAACGTACCAATGTGACACGAATGATTTGAAATACTGTTCTGAATGACCTAATCAGGTTGTTCCGGTGGTTTAGTGTGCTTTCATTCTTGGTAATATCCAAATTATTATTTAATTACAAAAACAGAATTTTAAGCACATAATTACCCATTCCTTTTTTAATAGGATTTCCAGTATTTGTATGTTACCGGGTTCATAATCTTTGAGAAACTTATTAATGAATCACACACAAATCTGTGATTACTGAATAATTACTCGCACGACTGAATACTTAATTAATTAAGGGTTTTCTATATGAGTTATTTATTAACGCAAATTATCTGTAAATCCTATAAGTAATGAAGTAAATCAAAATGTATCTAACATCTTTTAACTATACATCTTCAGATCAATCAGGTCAGTATTAACGCATCATGCGATGAACTCAGGGCAATTAGAACATATCAATCATATAATAGGAATTAAAGGACACGGGCTTCAATATTTCGTCCACAAATTACTTCGGTTATGTTTAGATAAATATATATATGGTAATTTTCATTTTATGGTTACGTGGGCATTTCGAAAATGTTGTTCGGTCAGCGGATTTCCGCCAACTCGTCATCGATTTCCAAATGCCTGTGTGGGTCTTTATCTGCACGACAAGGTGTATACGGGGGGGGGGGGTAAATCATAAGGTCTGTCAATGAGTCAAGTGACGTGGTTGTAACTCCTCGTTTTTCTACGTGACAAGAAGTAGGGTCGTTGCCCAACGTCGTGGGTTAAGTCCAGTTCCCCCGGTTTCCTCCCACTGCTAAAGACAACTAGGCGCAAGCGAATTATTGACATAAAAATGAACCGTATGTAAGTGACGAAATGACCTAGTTTGTATCGAGTGGACGTTAAGCTAGCTCTCTCTCTCTCTCTTCTCTCTCCGAGATGACTTGACTGTCCACAACGGCATAAAGCATGATTAAAAACACGTCTTTTAAACAGAGTATACTAATCTGAAGCAAAAATAAATGGCTATAAGTTTCGTGATTTCTTTGTTGTAATCTCATCTCAGTTTGAGCCTTTGGTCTGAAACTTCAAACCGACCGTTATTCGAGCAAAAAAGATAATCTTATTTTATACAAATGTGCAGCCTTTAAGTAAATAAATGAGAAAAATTAAACACAAAAACATTATTTTGATATGATAAAAAGATAACACAAAAATACGACATAATTAATAACATAATTATGTACACAAATATAGATTTTATCAAGATAAAATAAATGACAAATGCTTTTAATACATTAGTTGAAATAGCTATAAATACAGTAAATCGATGTACAATAAAATGGGAATCATCTTAATGCACTTGCAAGACCGGACATGTTCTAGTTTATTTGATTTATCTAATTTTCTTATAATAGTATCATAGATAAAAGATGCATTGTGCAAGAACCAAATCTACCTATCGCAGATCTTGTTCTGCCTTCAAATGATATATAAAGAATTATTTAGACAGTTATTATATGCCACCCTATAGTAAATATTATTATGAATATGATAGAATCTTTTAGAGAAAGTCGGCAAGGAAAAATGGCTCGTCGATTGGGAGTGTACACATTGGCATGCACGTAGAAAAAACTAACAGATGAATTAGGATATAAGATTAGGCCGCAAAATTTCCCTCGTAGCCCATCTTCATTAGCCGAGCAAATGCAGCACAGTAGGGCGTTAAATTCCATTTCATTTCCATCTGCTTATATAAGATTTCTGACTTTCCACTGTCTTTCATTCGTGATTGTGAACAAAGTTTAGGTCAACGACTCAGCGAACTTTTATTAGGGAAAGATTCATAGACCATTTTAGCAATACATTAACCCACACAGGTGGGTTTCAAATATTCATTGTCTTAGACAACTTAACTGCTGTGGGCATATAATATGTGGTAATATATTGCCGTCATAACGAAAAAGAGAAGGTGGGGAGAATACTATTAAACGTACACGTATTTTTTCGGTGGTAAAAAGATAAAACTATCATGGTCATTAAAATAGGTCTTTAAATAAATAATAAAGGGGTGTTTGTTATCTAAAAGCAATCTATTGTCGCTTAATTTGCTAAAATTATCGCGAGAAAAAATGTGTATTTTTGAAAGATATTAAATAAAATGTTATCTCTAATTTTCTCCGTGATAATGAGTTATCGTTCTTGAATTCCGATTCACGTAAAAATATTTAATAGAGTACTTCATAATATAAAAAAAACAATTTGGCTAAATAGTCAACCCTATCATCTAAAACTGATGGGCCAAGATTTGTTTGACTATTCATGACTTTCAACATCAACGTTCCAGCGAGAAAACAGGTTATCTATGGTCTCTAGTATATATACATAAATCATGATAGAAATCATGAATGGATTTGTCAAAAATAATATTCTTTTTCAACGTTCGTGCGTCATTCCTTTTCCGACCCCTGATTATAGACGGGACAGCCCTAGCCCTAAAGGTGCCCTTATAACCCATGGGCATGAAATATGTCAGAATGCACCTTATTACCAGAGAATCTTTACTCCACACACCTGGACACCCCCTAACAGGCCCACTTTTCACTCAAGGTCTACAACTTTAAAATGTCATGTGTTCTTAACTTAGAGAAAAATTCATGGCTGATTTTAAATTCTTTATTTTAAAACAGTTTAGTGCATTTTAAATATTCGCACGATGGGCATGTTGTCATATTTTTTCGTTGGTGAGAGTTAACCTCCGCGTCAAGTATGGGTAATATCACACGAAAATGTCCCCCTAGAAAACAGTCGGAGTATTGAAGTACAAATCTAATATTATTTCTTTTAACCAAAATCGTGTATAATTTATAAGTTTCTATCATGGCGTTATAAATCCCTACTATAGTTCTGTTAACATTATGTATATTTGTTGGCTCGGTGATTAAAACGCCCATATTCTGCTGACGTTAAACAAAAGGTACACGCTACCTCAACCATTATAGTTTCGTACCTATAAGGATTGACTAAACCTTCTACGTGCTAATTGGCAAAAAACATACTCATCCACCGTTCTTAACTACATAAAATGAAAATCCCATAACAGCACACTGCTACAATTTTCAAGAGGTTCTGGGTAGGAGGCAAGCTTCTATACGATGGTAGATGAGGTAACCGAAACAAAAGCTACTCAGGCCTTACTTTTCAAAGCTGCTAGGCGAGGAGCCCCCAGCACCACGGTGTTATAGTTTTGAAGAGGCTCTCGAGTATAGATTTGGCTCTCTTGAGTCAACGTGTGTCAAGTCCACCAACTAGATCCCTCATAACACCTGCCTAGCAAGATGTCTGAAGTAGAAAAAAAAAACAGCAATTAGTAGACAAGACCATACAGCAGCTGATTTTAAATATAAAGATTTGCATCTATATACGTTTATACATTTGTAAAAGTATAAACATTGATTTTGAAGAATAATAAAAACATTGATTAGTTCATAAAAATCCAAATAAAAAAATCACAAAAAGAATTTAATTGTTAATATAATTGACGTGGGTTATTTCCAATTCTTGTTCGGGCCAAACGCTCCGGTGGGACGAAAAATTGCACGTTATACATACGTTTGCCTTAACAGTGGTCCCTAACGCCGTATTCAAGGCAACAAGGTGCATAGTAATAGCTCATGGAGCGGCACCGTCAAGACATGTTTCATCACAGGACACCGCATAACGCTGGCCCATCTTTATTAGCCCGATTGGTGCATAAAATTGATACGTTAAACCTCATTTCATTTCAGAGAACAGAAGTTTGCCAATCTTGGTGAAGTTAAATCTAATTTACGGCAGAATTATAGAGCCATCTGTTCTTAACTGCACCTAAATTATACTTAAAATTAACAAACAAAAAACAACAAAAACCCAAGAACGTAAAATGATGTAAAAAAAAAACAAAACAATTCCATGGTTTTAAGTCTTTAAAGTTTATCTTTTAATGGGAAAATAAATCTATATCGCGAACGGGTAGAAAAAAGTAGGAGTTTTAATTGTTGCACCTGGGATTCGAGTGAATTATTGCAGTACTCTAACTAGATTTATTAGTAAATAAAAAGTAAAACGTGAACAAAGGAATGTTATTGTTAATTGATAGAATATCTTGACACAGCTAAACGTCTATTCTTTTGAACCTAAAATGGACCCTATGGCAGATATTAATGGAATAAGAATGTGCATAACCCACTTCACATTAAAATAAATTTAAATTTGATTGTAATTTCTAAACAGTTATGTGTTGTCCAAATTGAATTCGTTTGCGTCTGGTTAGTGCCATCTACACCGGTAAGTTTGCCGCGTACATCAAGGCGCGTCATTACTGTTGATTGGGAGAAAACGTTGCTCACTGGTTATAAAATTCTCATTGTGTCTAATATACGGACACAGATCACTAAATATTCATGGGCGAAAGTTATTTTTAGTCTTTCTCCCCACCCCACACATTTTGCATGGTTATTTTTGTTGACTTTTTGGTGTAGAATCGAAGAAAAGGGTTTAAAAATACAGGTTTAGGTGAATATTCATGATTTTGAGGTGGAAGGATACAAGGGTTGTGAGGTTGGTTACGTTGAAAGGGAGGGGGCGAAAATTGCTTGTTTAGTTGTCTCTACTTCCAGCCTGTGTATCTCAAGTTTTTCATGGTGAACCTCATACATGCTTTTGAGCCAGAGTTTGCCACATGTTGCTCCATCTGTGGCAGAAAGCGTTCTACCCAACGAATATTTGGGGAAAAGTTAAAGCCGGTCTAAGAGACGAGAATTAACATTAAAGTCAATGGGGAAATAATTAGTGACCTATGTGTAAATCCACTCTGCTTTCCTTTAAGACACTCCTGCTTTTCAGTATTTTGGGTGTCGTTGTTTCAATAATCTATTGTCGAATTAATGTTTACCTTTCTGCGCTAACTTGGGTAATGAAGATGCTTTGTCTTGTTCCATTTGAACGACTAGATGTCTTTCTTTGCAAGACCACCCCATGCTGCCCTACTGTGTATGGGTAAACAACGTGATCGGACAAGGAACTCCCTAGTAACTAGGGGTTGGGATGGCCTAGTGATCGACCTCTAGCTGGCCGGTCACCTCTGGTTTGCGGCTGTGGTTTCGAGCCCTGGTGTGAGCGTGTGTGGCATGGAGATAGGGCCGCCTTCTCAACCTCGTGGGTTTCCTCTGGGCACTCCGGTTTCCTCCCACTGCTAAAGACCCCTACGCGCAAGCGAATTATAGAAATAAAATTAAAACATATGTTAGTCCCGAAATGACCTAGTTTGTATTGAGTGGACGTTAAACCCCATTTCTCTCTCTCTCCCTAGTAAGTAGGTCAGTGCCACATTCACCAACCCACTGTCCGAATAAGCCCCAGAGCTACAAGCTGTGTCTGGTAAGAACCAGGGTTTGTCCATTATATTCAGACCCCCAGAATACGACTTGCCTTTTCGGGTCATATGTAGTCAATTAGTTTTGAAGTTCATTCAATTCCGTATTTTTTATAGTGACACTTTGTTAATGTTAACTTTATGCTAATAAAAAAAATGCACTCACAACTTGTGATATTTGATTTTAACAACAAAACTATTAACGAATTTAGTTTCTAGAAAGTCGTGTTCATAAAACGATATTACATTTCAAATTTTACTAGGAAACACCTTGTCCAAGAATCTAACAAATTTGCTGTGCATATTGTGTTGTTTTTTCAACTGTTTCGAATCTTGAAAGAAATAACGAATTTACAATCAATTGTTATTTTATAGGTGATGCTGTATTTATCACTTTTTAAACTCGCAAAATTGACACCCAGGTTATCTCTAAAAATATAAAAATACTTAAATATAAAAACAAAACTACATGCCTCTGTGAAATCATATACCATGCCGTGGACAAAAACAACTTCCTTTTAAGTGCAACCGGATATTCACTTTGTAGAAAGTTCGTAAGCAAAACACGGTGTAACTTCCGGTTGTTGACATGACGTAATGTGTTGGAAACGTGTTAACTGGTTCTGATTATAATTTGAGTGGATAAATGAGACCCGTCTGACCGTAGAATAACAAAACAAGATAATATTTATACAATAAAATAGAACACGAGACTGGTCTAGAGAGCTTATTATGGACATGTCATAAAATGTCCAATTAATAATTCATATTACATTGAGGCCAGTAAAAAGACCTTCAATATTCAGATTTAGCTCTTACGATTACGTTATGCACATTTACGAAATGAAATGAAATGGGGTCTAACGTCTTACTGTTCCGACTTGGCTAATGAAGACGGACATACTCCATACAGTGTGCTACGAGAGGAATATTGCCTGGATAGTAGCGTTGCGGCCAATTCTTATACCCAATTCAGGGGTTCTTTTACATGCACGCCTATGTGTACACAGAACTCGTTTCTTCGTTACAACGAACAATTAGACAGTCGTACGCCCTGCACAACTGACAAGGTGAAAACATGGGAAAATCCAGAGGAACCTTCTCGATTAACACCGGGAGCGAGTTCGAGACCTCCAGCCTATCGAGCCAGTATCTTACTCACTGAACCACCACGACATCTTTAAGAATCGGTACGCATGCCGTGCCATGTTAATGTGACTGAAATGTTGTTCGTTGCAATCTAAACAGTTCGCTTGTTAATGCCATCAACCTTTCAACACCGAAATTTGGTTTGTATATGCATGATTATGGAGAGAGAGAGAGAAATGGGGTTTAACGTCCACTCAACACAAACTAGATCATTTCGGGACTAACACTTGGTTTAATTTTATTTCAATAATTCGCTTGCACGTAGGGGTCTTTAGCAGTGGGAGGAAACCGGAGTGCCCGGAGGAAACCCATGAGGTTGAGAAGGCGCCCCTATCTCCATGCCACATACGCTCACACCAGGGCTCGAAACCAGAGCCGCAAGCCAGAGGTGACCGGCTAGCTAGAGGTCGAAGCGCGGCATTCTAGACCACTCGGCCATCCCACCCGCCCGCATGTTTATGGTATGTTATTACTCTTCATATGTATACATATGTATATAAATATCAATATTTATATGCATATATCAATATGTAGTATATTATTGTATAATATACTCGTTTGTATGTAATGTATGTTTAAATAATAGCTTGCATAGTGTATACATGGGGTATATCTCCTCGGCTAGTATTGACGCAAGGCTTGTCTAAAACATATATAAATGTATATTGATATAAACACTTGTATATTATTATGTAATTTAACAATCTGTTTGCTTATAAACACGTGTATTTGTGTACATTATTGTGCAGTATGACAGTCTGTTCGCTATGAATCAGAAGGCGCTCTAACTGCTGTATGTTTATGTAATTGATATTGCATGTGGGAATATACATATACAGTAGTTTGGTAGATGCAAGTGTCGATTATATATATAGCATTATCCCAATTACTCACAAAAACAGCTTGATGACTGTGCAAATACATATTCATTTACTATACTGAAAAGGTTATCCTTTGAAAATCGAATTTCCGAACTGTTAGAATTTCCTTTGTAGCCATTCATTGGATTTAAAGTATTACAGCATGCGTCACTTTTTGATTTTTAAATGTTAAGGACCATTCAACAGACCACCTAAAGGAATGGTTATTGCAGGGGATGAAGAGGTGTGTCAGTTAATCGATCGCGTGACCTTTCAGAACACGATTCAAAGATTTTGTGAATTACACGTAAATATAGAAGTTTCATAACCTGTGTTAGTAATTTTAGAAATATGTCAAATTCTTAATTGCTTTCTTGACAGCATGGCGACTGCACTCTTTCATATTTACGACACCCACAAAAAATATTGACATCACATAATATCAAAAGGAGGTCGATGGTATGGAAGTAGTTAACATTTGGACAAAGTTCAAACCGAGGCTGTTTCACATCCAAACGGGAAACATTAGTGTCGTTTCTGTGAATAAACGTTGTAACAGTTTCCGAAGAGAAAATCTTGAACCGTGATAAATAATGTATCAACTAGTGTAACGAAGAGACAATTGTAAACATATGTTCTGTCTATTTGAGAAAAGTACAAAGACACTCGTGTGTGAAGTTCTCAATTATAATAGAGGTGGTACCGGGCGTTCTAAGGGGGTGTAAATATTATTAAGGTTTAGAACTGGGGCTTTTGGTGTGTTATCTAGCAATCAGTCTTTCTGATGTTTCCAGTTGGTTTCCTTGGGACAGCATCCACAGCATTGACAGGGCAACTGGCATTGAAGAGAACATTCTGTCCTACATTGATCCTACGACAATAGTAATCATAATAACAATACGCATGTTTAAAACACGTCCTTTATACTGATCGGAAGCCGGGAATATCGAAGAAAGTCACGTTTTAGATTGTATATAAGGGGCACTAACCTTGCTGGAATTCGCGAATCCCTTGTAAGTCTGCCAAAAGTTATTTTGTGTAGTTATAAGTTATTAGTGGATATAAAATGGTCTCCAAAGCAATGCGTTCTGCTGATCCCTGTGATAATTCATAATAACAAAAGGAATCTGACTGGAAAATCAGGCTTTTAAGGCGAAGTTGTCTGCCGCGAGTTATTCGGTGGATTTAGCTTAAAATGTGAACAAGGTTAGTAGTATGAAAATAAACGGAATCATATACTCATGTTGCTCCCCGAGGGGTCCAGGGTTACCTTTTAAACCATGACTGACATCTATACTCCATATTTATATAATGCCAATGAAAGTAATGACCTTTATAAATTGACTCTTTGTGAGTAAAACAATGACATAGCAGACATATTGTGTAAGGCGGGAAATATGATACAATAATGGATATACAAATGTTGAATACCCCATATTTGTCTGTAGTATGTGAGACGAAATATAACTTTTTCTCCGTGTTTATTGTAAGGAAATTGTTGTATAAGCCGAGACTTATTACTATGGGTATTATGAGACCCTGGCTTTAGGAGACATATTGATAGGGTGTGGGTGAGGAAATTCGTAGAACAAAGAAATACAGGCATATCAATAGTTTTATTATGTTTTATTTTATTCTTCATAAAATATATATTATGTATATAAATCTTCTCATTTAAAAATGATAACATGATTGGTAGGAGTTGATGACGTGTAACATCACCACACATAATATAAAAACACCTAAATACACATCCAACAATTTATAATTACGTTATATATGTTCTTGGTGGCTTCTATAAAAATAAGCATTTCAATAAATTTACATGACAGTTCGCTACAGCCATTATCGAGTGGCGTGCAGGATATGAATTGGCCAGCTCTTCCTAGAAACATGGCAGTAACTTTTCATTTATTTTAGAGTATCAGAAAGGTGAGAATATCCTTTCAAATGGCGACTGTTTTCAATCGTTGGAATTTTTTGAATCCGCACTAACGATGTTCGCTATATACAACATTTAAATACAATATTTTGATTGCCGGTGATAAGATACTAGCCCGCGATAAGCCAGCGCTTCGATATTCCTCGATTCGAAATAAACAACATGGAGTGACTTTAAGGGGGATTTAATGTGACCGACAGCTGACTTTAATAGATATTTTGATGTGACCGATAGCACATTTCGACACACTCCCGTCCTTTAACAATACAATGTTCGTGATACCGAAGTGTTACATTAATCAAATACGTAAATGGAGTAAATGAAGCGAACGCTGAAGGGTAAATTTTAAGATTTTTATTTAAAAATATCTATTTTAAATTGTTTCTATGCCAACCGAAATTACAGCCAAGGTAATTTTTAAATTCTATTAAAAAGCTTCCAGAGGCCATGTTTTGTTGTTTTGTAAATTAAATGTGATATTTTCACGTCAACTAGAAACATAATTGCTTTTAAGCGTTTATCTTATATTATACATGTATGTAACAATGACAAGAAGAAGTTAATAGGGTAATTAAACCTCCTTAGCTCTGTTTGAAAAATAGGCTATGAATAAAACCTTAGACTCTAGGCAAAAGAAGATTTAAAAACTATCTGCCAACCAAAAACATATTAAATACAACTAATTTAAAATTGTTGGATGAATTTTTCATTTAAGCAACAAATGAAAAAAAGAAAACAGACTACTAAATGAAATATACAATAAATCTAACAGTTTTAGCACTTTATTATTCAAATGATGCAAAAATATTTATCTATTCGCCATTTATGCTTTTTTTTACGAAATGTATTTAGCAATCTTGGGAAAACAAATTATTGATTAAACATAAATCAATATGGTGTCTCATCCTCGTATGTCATAGATGAAAAACCACAGAAAGATATCATTTAATGATGAATGCTTTATTTTCATATTGTATAAATTAATGTCCCCGTCATGTCTTCGTAAACGAGCTCGCTATACATTCAAGGTAGAGTTAATTCTACTAAAATAAGGCGAGATTTGTACAACGTTTGACTTCAAGAAAACGACAGAGGTATTTGTCCCTAACCAGGTAGCTGGTATTAGCACCAGTAAACAGCAATTTAATCTCCGTGACCTTAAACCCTTTTGCCGAAATGTAGGTTTACATTGTACAACGCTTCTCTCCGTTTTCGTAGAAGTTACCCGGTAACGGGTAACACCTTTCAACATTACAAACGTTAGTAAATTAAGGCATTCAAGCATATGATTTAATATTATTCAGTGATGCTAAAATGCATACGTAATTCTGCTTTAATAAACCTATGGGATCCTAATATCAATGTCAGTTCTATCAATAAGGAAATGCCGCTTTATATGGGATGGTTTACGTGGTTTATTACGATGGTTTGTATAAGGGGGGGGGGGGTGTAACTTGGTTTATCACGGTGAGTTGTAGCTTGGACGTGGTTTATCTATCAAGGTGGTTTGTTCTGATGGGGACATAAAGTGCAAGGGTTGTCAATGTGGTTTATCAAGGTTCTTTGCAGTGGTGATAGCGGTGGATCACGTAGTTTATCAAAGTGGTTTAAACAGAACTAGGGGTGGCGAGCGCATGGTACGTAGGTGAAGCTAACTTGTGTTATAGTTTGGGCATACTGTTGTCACGTTATTTGAATGGGTTGTTCAGTAACCTACGGCATGTTTCGTTAAAAAAAGCATTACTTATGTAAGTACAGTGAGTATGAATTATACCATTAACACCACATAACATGCATAAACATTTCTCATATTAATAGTCAAAATACGTGGTAACATTCAAAATGTATATATAATCTCTTATTGCAATGAACTTGTTTATAATATTCTAAATAAAGTAATGTTCCATTTACTAATAGATGCAAAGATTTCTATTATGCCAACCATTTGGTTATAGATTTCCTCTGAATTACCATCAATTTGTATCCTATCATGGCTGCTTTGAAGTATAAGATGGGGTCTGGAAATGTTGTAAGGTAGTTGTAAACAAGTGAAGGAATTATTGTAAGATTTGTAAGGTAAACAACCCGCCTATTAGTAACCTACAGGAGGTAAATGATATACTTATAACATGGGTAGATTATATTGGACACTCTGTTTTCATTCAAAACATCGAGTACATCGCTTCGACCTGTAGTCAGACCAATTGCTGGCTGTGGTTTATTAGAACTACAAGATATCTTCGCGCGCCATATAACCGCCTTACAACAAGAATGCCCGATTTTTAACAACACTTTCGATGCTTGTCCAGTTTTTTTTTTCTTGAACGGAAAGTTAATGTTTCACAAAGATGTATCCGACGAAAGGTCGCCCATTAGTGATTTGGAACGCCAAATGAATGGTTTTGAAACATGCAGTCCTATTAATCACCGACAAAAGTGTGGATGGCAAAAGCGTCCTAAGTAGCGCTAAAGGAGAGCGACAAGGATTATAATATAGATATACATGTACATATTATATACACCATGTGCAATATGATGGATCATTATGGATAATTAAGTTTTGCCAAAGAGACGTAAAATTGCCTAATTCAGGATGGATTTGTTATGCCGCCTTGTCAAAAATTTCAATTATTTATAATTTGGACAATTTATATTTTTTGTCAAAATTTTGAAACTATTCAAATTTTAGATTAGGTGTGTAGAGCATTCATATTTATAACATATATCTCCATGTCGCTATTTTTTGTTTGCAAAACTTTGGTGGTAATTAGAAATTAAACGATTCTTGTCGATAAATAACATGACCCGAAACGTGAAATGAGATAAATACATGTAATGTCTATACATATTACCAACTATCGATGATTGATAGAAACTTGTATTTTTTTAGTCGGCAATATGGGTGGTCTGTGCTATGCTACGTGTCTACAACTGCTGTTTGTCAATAGAAAACACGGTATAATTATTGGATGGAACCTATCAATCTAAGCACATTTTCCCCAAACATGTTTACTGCACACACAAGAAAGACAACTTTCCTGCTTATTTCTAACAGACACATGTGCTGTATGGGAGGTCTGTTTCCCCTGTTGTTTGTCAATAATACCAGACCTAGAATACAACTTTAATGATAAACAACTAATCTCAAGCAGTGCAGTGCAGTGGTATGTTAAACCCAGTGATTGATGGATGAATAGGATTAGCTTTCTGTACGATGCATAATCATGATTTAAATGTTATTGTTTATATGTCTTCCTAAATTTGGTTGTCTTCCCTTTGACACACAGAATTACACAGTACGCTCAACATGAGCACCGGAAGTAATCTTAATAATTGAATCAATCGTGTTCCAATATTCAACTCTTGTATAAATGTTATACATTATAAGCTACCATTCTTGCAGGGTTCCAAAATCTTTGCAAAATGTCTACCTGTTTTGCAAGAGTCCCATTGAAACATGAAAGATTGCAGATTTACAGAAATGTCAAAGTTCATACAACGTGCGGTTTGTGCTAATAACTAAATAATCGACCCAGTAAGAATCAAATTATAATTAAATTGTGGAAAAACTAAGATTAAATAAGTCATAATTTCAATTAGTTATTATTGTTGGTTTATATTATTTTTATATTATTAAATATAATGTTGAATATATAATGTATATATTCCCCGTAATTTTAACTTGTGACTTATAAAAAAGTCGAGGTTAGTTAATATAAATACTCCATTCACGTAGAGACACACGTCACCACTTTTGAGAAAAACGTCACGCCTTCCGTGAAAATGGTCCAAGTTGAGTTCTTCTTTACAAATGTACATGATGTTAATACAATAATGTTAATTATACAAAAAACAAATGCACAAGTAACTCACAGTAAAACAATAATATAATAATAATAATAATGTTTGTATATTTACATACGAAACACGCATGGAAGATTTGCATTCTTCATACTCCAAACATAATGCACGTGTTTCATTCAGACGCAAATATGTTTGTGGCACATGAACGTTTGCAGAGTTTGGCTCATTATATCGTTACGTCAACTTTCACGTTTACAACAATTCGGACGGAGGTCCGCTGGCACAAATCGTTGATTCGCAAATGGTAACTTCATAATCTGTTCCAGATGCCATGTTTATCCCAAGAATAATCCTCAAATCCTTCCGCCATAACTTGAGGTAGATCATGCGAGCAACGTTTCATGGCAAGATACAACAATGGAGGGTTGGGTCAGTACTATTTCCCTTTAAATTATTTAATTCCAATTAAATGATTGGCCTGTTAGTTGGTAAAATTTAGCGTTGAAAGGTTTAAAAAAGTCCCTGAGTCTCTGCAAAACGTGGGGATCCACATTGGGGTGTTGTCTCCCCTTAGTCTTTCCTAAACAATGAGGGCGCCCACTACCTTCCGGTTTCTTTAAACATGGGAAGCCACGTGTTTCGTTTAAATAAAAATGTTTATCTGTGACGATTTGCTTTAATCCTAGAAAATCCTGCACCTTGGCCATTTCGCCGGCTGGATTGGCAATAAGTTGTTCACCATTCACAAAATGAATTTGACGGAGAGGAAAATACTTTAACCACTTTTCTAAATGTTTGGCATAAACACCGATTTTAACAGCTGCCCATTTTGTATCGACGATCCTCGATGTATTGTCTATAAATGCCATTTTCTCAAACGGCTTCATTGCTGGCCTCTTGGTAGCCGCTTGAGTATAGTCTGATATTGCACGAGTCACAGGGTCCCTTACAACAACTATAAGTTTGATATTTTTGGACATATTGTAAATCCTCTGGGGTACTTCTTTTGTAACAAAATAACTTGGAGTTTTTTCCATTGTGAGTTGACCATCCAGGGTAGAAGGCATCTGATGTCTGAAAAGATAAAAATAAGGACTCATAAATAAATCGATTACAACTGTCAAGTCAAATTATAATATCTGCAATATTTTTTTTATGAAAAAAAAACTCACAACATTTAAACAATCTGATGTAATTGTGTAATAATAACAAATTATTATTACAATACGTGTACATGATTGTTTGTAATTCTTTTGTTCACTGATGTTGTGCAGTTCTGGAAGATGGTGTAATAATGTGTACACGTTTGTTTGTAATATTTGTGTTCGCTTGTGTTGTTAAGTTCTCTAAGGGATTGTAATAAGGTACAGCACATGTTTGTTGGTAATATTTTGATCACTTATGTAATATACATGTAGTTCTGGATGTGTGGTGTGTGTTTGGGCCGGGGGGGGGGGGGGCTGGTGTAAGGTATAGATAAACGTTTTGGTCGTAATTTGGTAATATGGCATGGCATGGTGTTCAATAAAAAGTTTATTATATTGCTCGAGTGTATAATGATTTTTGATATATACGCATGCATAATTTTAGTTGAAACTTCCGAACGTTGTTGTCAGAAACAGTTAAACTGGTTTCACTTATACATGGGGACGTTACACTTACGTTTCTCAAGGAACGCCATCTGAACGGCATATTAGTCTATAGCTAAGAAATGGTGTGTCACCCCATCATTGGGAGCCACAGTAGGAACAAAACATTATTTTATTGCAAAGTAAAGCCGAAATGGAGTTGGTTTTATTATTTATGTTTGACAAAGAAACGATTATTGAGAGAACAAAACAAAGACGTATGCTTGTGTTATTTGACTAACGCCCTTTACAACAATTATATCCTAAATCTTTCTAAATTTGGCAAACAGACAAAAACGTCTCAAGCCCTTCTTTCTATCGGATTACATAATCTGCATAAGTTGGCTCTACTTTATTCTAGATAATAGCTACTTAAAAACGTCTACAAACAAATATAATACCTAACTGGCGAGAAAATTATTATCAGATAATTAGAGGATATCTGTTTAGGCCACTTTCCGTATATATTTGCTAGTTGTTTCATTAAAGATGTAACCTTTACAGTCATTTTACAAACTTAGAACAGCTAAACTCAAATATTAATACATTCGTTTTACGTCGTAAGTTGTATCCAATTCAGCACACTTGTTTTGCTGGAGAGTTACTGTATTTCACTTCATGCAAGTGTCGTTGACGAGATCCCTCACTATGTTGATGCTACCTTGCACCATTCTATAAAATTTAACACACGGTTATTTGGTGTGGGAGTTACTGTCCTTGATCAATAATTTTGTTCATTCGAATGTCATTAAGGGAGGTCTCTCCACCCATGTCGAATATGTCTTGGGCTATTTCTTATCAGTTTTATTTTCCATTTAAAAAATGATATTTGCCCTTGATTAATTATTTTGTAACCAGTTCATTTGAATGTCGTAGGGGGAGGTCGCTCCACTCAAGTCGACTGATTATTTTACAACAAGTAACTTTAAGATGACAAGTGGATTACATATATTTTATGTGTAGCCTCAAATCTCTTTATTCTATTAACCAAAGATAATTTCTTATCTCTAGTCAGACTGTCGGGACAGAATGAGACATATATATTCAGAGTTTGTCTTAACGATTTACAATAAATATAATAACCCTATCTTTGACTGGATTGTTGGTTTTGTTGTATTATAAATTTATCTCTGTCCCTGTACATGATAAAA